>OU343221.1:46718952-46973553 GCA_910596185.1 Chrysanthemum makinoi
GATATTGGATTTCACATACACATCAAACCATAACACAAAGTAGAGTATAAAGTGAATTCTAGAGAGAGATAGTTAGAGGTTTAGGGAACTTAGTGAGAGAAAGTGAAAGATATTATTATGAGCTCCAACTCTCTACCTTGGGAGGTAGAGAGTATTTATAGTCTTACATATAAGCGCCACAGCAGACGTGGATCGGGCATACAATGGGTAAAGACCGTCCGTCCTCCACGATTGTTACTTAACTAAATACTACTTAACTAAAATAACTATGACTCACGAGCTTTCGCGATTACATATACTTGAGGTGACCGGCTCTTTAATACCTGGAATTTCTAATTCCTAACAATCTCCCCTTAAAGGAGGTCACCTCAAACATATACTAAAATGACATTGAATACAATCGGATATTACATTAACAATTGATCTTGCATTCTTGATGTAGTACTTTGCTCGGAAGCTCGTAGTCATTGATTCCACTCATTGCATGTTTGGTTAATCCAAGTGGAGGTCTTTTATTGATCCGGATAATAATATATACTTTTTGAGATCATCGGCAAAAATCTCTCGACATCCATTGTGGTGTTGGTATTATGTGATGTTGTGACTTTCGGACCGACATGCTGCATTACGGATCATGATATCTTCTCATCGAGTAGCGGAAGCTTTCGTTGATTCATGATATTGGCGGCAGTAGCGAAGCATGGAGTGATAATATCAGAGTCATTGATGCACTAATCATGATTTCTTTTGATATGAATGTGTTGTGTGAGCATGCGGCTATGGATTGACCGCTCCATTACGATCGGCGCAAACGTCGGGTGTACACATAAGGCGAGTTAGCAATAAAGCGCTGCGTGTCTTTGATCACTTTGATGAATTGAGGTACGGCCCACGGTTCCCGTTGATCAAGTACAAGTACTGCTGTGATCGGTATAATTCGAAGAATTTCCTTGGCGGGGTTTTAGCGTTGCTCTAGCCGTTCTCAAACGAACGTCTCAAAGAAGACAACCGCGGTGAGTGAACGGCGAAATAGAATTCGATTGATGAAAAGATAATTGAAAAACAATCGTGTATTGCTCAATAGAAATTGTTTTTGCAATACAACGAAGGTTTTAATGAAAATCAATTATCAATCATAAAACACCTTTTGATTTGAAAAATAGTACCGGTCGTGTGCTAATGAAAAGAGTTTTAAGCACACAAAGAGGTTTTCAAAGGTATATGTCAATCCATAACCTGAACCAGGATTGATTCAAAAGATTGAATCGCCCCATTGTTTACGTCGGTTGTCACATGGTTGATCTATTAATAGATCTCACATGCCACCTACCAGGGCTTGTTAGATGTTGGCTCGAAGGCTTTCCATCTTCATTGTGAATATGTAAACATATCACTTTCGGATGTTACGGCAATACCACAAGGGTAATGTGTAGGACTCATAAGATATAATCTCTCTTTCCACATTGTGTGAAGCAGAGAGTCTTCATTGAAAGTGTCCTAATGAGATTTATTGATGATCTCGTGGCTCTAGACTCAATTTGTGCATATTTGGATCCTATAGCGGAGACTAGGGAGAGGGTCTCCTTCTTCAATATCAACAATCTCTAAGAAAGAGTCGATAGATAATGTCGGTTCCCGTGAGAATGAAACAAGTCCTTTTAAGAGGAACTTGAGTGGTTTGGAAAGTTGAAGTGCGGTCGTCCTTTGGGTCCATGACGTCTTGTCTTCAATACCGATGTTACCATCAGTAGCATATGAATTGAACCGGTTTACGCCTAAGGTTGAATAATTGGAGGGCTATTTGTTTTCACCCTTTTCTCATTCAATTCTTTTTCATTCTTCAACCCCTTGGTGCTTACGAGACTTCATAGAACCTTGTTGGGTTTATTCCAATACTAGCTCAGTCTCAGTCCGCACTCTTCCCATATCTCATTTTCTCCTTTTATCATCATACCTAAGAACTCTACACTAACTAGTGGATAGTCCTGGTAGATCCTCGGTTCTGGCGGATCATAGGAACAAATACCTAACCTTATCATCCTTATATCACCATACATAAAGTAAAGTTGGTCGGTCTATTTGGTATTGTTCATCGGCCATTGGAACCAATTGAAAACCATTTGAAAATCAATCCAGATACTTGTGATATATTATCAAAGCATTTTGTACCGGAATTGTTTTTGATATTTTTAGAAGAAGAACTCCCCCTCAACATGTGCATCAAGTATTTGAAATAGTTTTCCACACGGAGGCAAGAGAAAGAATTAACTTCTTTGATTACCATTTTCTAAAGATATCAACATCACTTCCCTAATCGAATCAAGTAGATAAAGCATTTTGGGGAAGGATGAGGTTTTCATGATTTTGCTCCCCTCAATATGTGCCTCGAGATTTGAAAAGAGTTTTGCACATACTAGAGGAACCTTTGATTGGATAAGTGATCACGTTTCAAATCATTGTGGTTTAAGATAGATGCTCCCCTCAACATGTGCATGGAAAATTTGAAATCGTTTGTCACATGTGGGAAGAAGAGCTTGTACATCCTTATAAAACCATTTACCGAATTATCAGTTTAAATCAATTTAAATCACACATTCTCCCCGATCACAATTATCAAATCATTTGAGATTTGTGATCTCTTATAGATTTAAATTGATTTTGAAAGCTTTTGGGGAGAATTGTGACTTGATTATGAAAGCGTTTTAACTGATAAGGATCGGATTTGAGATTTAAACTCCATTGGTTAAACATGCATGATTATCTTTTGAAAACAATTGAATGCCAAATAACTTTTTAATTTAATTGAAATCATTCTCCCCCTCAATCAATGACATAGGTTGTTGATTGAGAGATAGATATTTTGACAAATAAGTCCAGATGATTATCAAAAATAGAGACTGAGTTATTTTTCAAAGCATTTAGTTTTCAGCAGATAAATGTTTATAGAATCGAGCATGGAATTTTGAAAACATGATAAAACATGGCTCTGTTCTTTCTTTGAAAAGCGGTTCTGCACGAAATGACAATAAACCCATTGTTTCTCTTTCTCCCAAAAATATTTTTTGATTTTTTTTTTTTTTAAAAGAATTGAACAACATCTAAAGTCATGTGTCATTCTTTGAATGACAGCACAAAGACCGTAGATATTATCGAACCGAGAAAAACATGACAAATTGACAATATTTTTGAAGATTTTTAATTTTTCGAGATTTTTTTTTTTTTTGGATTTTTGAAAGTTTTATAATTTTGTATTTTGCTTTTTGAATAAATATATACAAGAGATAGATGAAGATAGACCTTTACTCGTCTTCCTTCACGAAGGCGTTTGAGTGTTTCGGTTGAAGGCTTTTCAAGCCAAGAGTGAAGAATAAACTCAAAACGTTCTCTTGGAAGAGCTTTGGTGAAGATGTCGCTAACGATATTAGACCTCACAAAATATAGTTCCACCACACCATTCTCCACTTGTTCCCTGATGAAATGATGTCGAATCGCGATGTTTGCTCTTGAGTGTTGAGCGTTGTTGCATGAGAGAGCAATAGCACTTTATTATCCGCAGTCTGAGAGGGATTTTGTTGAATACAAAGCCATAGTCGGATAATTGAGATCTCATCCATAAGATTTGAGCACAACAAGATGACATGGCTATGTATTCAACCTCTGTAGAGGAAATAGAAGTACTCATTTGCTTCTTTGAAGACCAGCTCACAAGCTTATCACCCAAAACGAGCACCTCGGGCGTGCCGGCGAGTATCTTGACATCTGCATGATCGGCATCTGCATAGGTCGTTAGTGACATACGGTGTCCTTTAGGTACCAAAGTCCCATATTGATGGTTCCTTGGAGATACCGAAAGACCCGCTTAACCGCTTCAAGGTGCTTTTTAGTAGGCTTAGCCCGGTATCTAGCACACATGCAAACAGCGAACAAGATGTGCGGTCTACTAGCGTGAGGTACATGGGATCCAATCATACTACGATATTTCGTTTGGTCAATCATGACCCCGAGTGGTCCTCATCTAGTTTGGTTCGATCAATCATGGGAGTGTCAACAGGGTCACTTGAATCAAATCCAAATTTCTTTAAGATCTCATTTGCATATTTAGATTGATTTATGAAAATGCCTCAGGGACTTTGTGAAATTTGTAATCCCAAGAAAAATGACATTTGTCCCATCATTGACATTTGAAATTTTGAACTCATTTCATTTGAAAAGATCACATTCCATTGAATCGGTCGAGGCAAAAATAATATCATCAACATAAATTTGAACATGAATTAAATGTTTGCACGACTTTCACGGTGAACAATGTTGGATCAAGCTGCTCCTTTCTTAATCCGGTAGATAGAAGAAACTTTGACAACGTATCATACCATGCCCTTGGAGCTTGCTTTAAACCATAAAGGGCCTTCTTCAAGCGATAAACGTGAGTAGGATGCTCTTGATTCACAAATCCTTCGGGTTGGTGGCGTAAGCGACTTCTTTAAGATCTCCATTAAAATGCCGTTTCACATCCATCGATAGACTACCATGTTCTTACTAGCGGCATTAGCCAAAAGATTCGATTGCCTCGATTCGAGCAACGGGGCAAAAGATTCTTCAAAGTATATACCCTCCTCTTGACGGTATCCTTTAGCAACTAATCGAGCCTTGTTTTTCAACACATCACCATGCTCATCAAGTTTCACTTTGAAGATCCATTTTAGAGCAATAATCATAGCACAATCTGAGGCGGTACTAACTCCCATACATCTAATCGATCAAACTCATGAATTTCTTCTTGCATGGCATTGAACCAGTTGTCTTCATTCATGGCGGTTTTAACATCTTTTGGTTCGATCTTAGAGTATACGGAGTTGAAGAAGCACCATAAGGCATCGGTTGCAAGTTGTTTCGTGTGGATACGGGCGAGGGATTTCCAATGATGTTGTCTAATGGATGATCGTGAGTCCATTTTCGAGGTGTTCATGTGGTAGTTGTTGAGGAGAAGTAGAGAGTCGATGTCTCACGAAGAAGATGGTTCGATGAAGATCGAGGAGCAAATATGTTTTCAAATGGAGCATCTTCAGGAGTTTCAAAGGGATTAACTTCATCATTGATGCCAGAAAACATTTCCATGATGTACATTTGAAGAATGATGATTTGTTGATGAGGCTGAAGGATCGGCGGCAGGCTTCTTGACTTAAATATATTGAGGCCGGGGATTGACTTCATTCACAAGAATATGAGCAGCCTCTGTTGTAGGGATCAACACCTCATTAGTACTTGGATCATAAAGTTCATCAAACATAGGATCAAACAATTTCTTTAAATCATCTTGAGATGGAGGTACATATGGAGTTTCTTGAGAAGAGTTTGGAACAAGGGATGAACCAATGGGACTTTTTTGAAGTGCGGGTCCTGAACTGGATTGTCCAGGAGCCATTTGACCGGTCGGCTCATCAAACGTAACGTGAATTGTTTCCATGATATTTCGGGTTCTTTTGTTGTAGATTCGGTATCCCTTTTTGTTTGGTGCATACCTACAAATACTCCATGTGCCTTTAGCTCTAAGTTTACCTAAGTCTTGACCCTCATTAGTTGGATAACACAATGCACCAAACACACGAAGGAAAGAGATTAGGTTTTCATTTGTGGACAAGTTCATATGGAGTTTTTCCATGAACGGTGTGAATCGAGGGAGCGATTTTGTGTGTAGCATCACGGTGAAAGCTTAAGCCCGAGAAACATTGGAACCTTTGAGTAAATCACATTGTTCAGCGGCTTCTACAAGTGTTTGATTTCGTCTTTCAACTACACCGTTCTGTTGAGGAGTTCGTGGAACACTTCTTTGATGGTTGATTCCAATGCTTTCATAAAATTCACTAAGTTGTTTGTTAACAAACTTCGGTTCCATTGTCTGGGATAATTACGGCCGTTTTGTTAAGTCGAACCTGCAGGTTGTTTGATGAGTTTGATGATGATATCGGGAGTTTCATCCTTTGTCCTTAAGAACTTGACCTAGGTGAATCTAGAGTAATCATCAACCACAACTAACACATATTTCTTCCCAAAGATACTCTGCACTCTCATTGGTCCACATAAATCCATATGAATTGTATGAAGAACTTCTGTGAGAGAGTTAGTAGGTTTGGGTTTATGGGCATACTTCTTGCTTTTCCCAATTGACATCTTGAACAAAGATGATCCTTTACATACTTTAGATGAGGTAAACCTACAACTAAGTCCTTTCTGGAGAGATCATTGATGGTGCCGAAGTTCAAGTGATTGAGACGGCGATGCCATAACCATGACTTTGTTTTGAAGCCTTTGAAAGCAAGCAAATTGGAGAAGACTTCATCATATCTTCGATAGAGATGGTGTAAAGATTTGAACCACGAGTTCCTCTTAAAGTTCCTTACCATCAAGTTCTCTAACAAAACAAGTATGTTTTCTGAAGGCTACTTCTAGATGAGAATCACAGAATTGACCAACAGAGAACAAATTATGACCAAGACCTTCCACATAGTATACTCTAGAGATAACACTATCACCAACAACATAATCACCATAACCCATAATTGCACGAAATGATCATTACGAATCTACTGTCCCGATGAATTTGCTCACGAAGTTCATGAGCCGCGACCGGTCTCCGGTCATATGCTTGGAACGACTGAGTCCGTGTACCAGCGATTTGAACGATCTGCGGTTGAACACGAGACAAGAATGGATAACTTGATAATTGAGATCCCCATGCAAGAATGGGTTCCACTTGGTTAGTAACGATGGTGGAACACCCACATCGTAAATAAAACATCCATATCGAGAAGTAGAAGCAATGGAATCATTGGGAATAGATGCAATCTTGGTGTATCGTATTTGACCTATTCAAAGTATGTTCACTTCTTAAGGGAATAGTTCTACCGTAGGCATCCATTTTCTAGTGGGCATAATCTTAGCAGTTTGAGCAAAGCCGATTATTCTTAAAAGGTATCCAATAATATCCTATCTTTATAAAAGTTCTTCCTGTGGGTTTCCACTATTTTCTAACAATCTTTCGTTTTTGCCTTTTGCCTTATTTGCACGATTATTAGCATTAACAATTTTAACGGGCATTTGACAGCATTAGACAAAGCATTCACACCACATTCATGATTAGCGAATTCAAGCGAGACATCATTACAAGGTTTGCAAATAGTATCGAATTGAATTAATTACGATGCGCTAAGGCTAATACTATAATCAACACGATTCGTTTTATTCAACTCAAGCTTAAAGTTCCTAGATTGGTCTTCTACTCTCTTCCAATGCACATTCTTAGCTTGCAAGGTCCTATCATTCCTTGTATTGTCTTGAGACTTTGACACTGCTTTAATGTCACGATTACTCGTAGAGGGAATGGGAACATTAGTTGGTTGATCTAATTTTGCATTCCTGAACTTGATGTGCAAGGATCTGAACTACTAGAAGGCACATTAGTGTTTACTTAAAGGCTGTGATTTGAGCTTTTGAGGCACTAAAGTTCACTTTCTTAGCACTAACATATCCGGAATCTGAACTACTTGAAGGCACATTAGTGTTTACTTTCTTAAGGCGGGCATAGAACGGATTTCACGCTTGGCACTAGGCATAGAACAAGGCATCACAGCTTTGCCTTTTTCACCTAAGGTTTTGGACATGTTGCAATTACACATTCTAGCAACTCTTGAGATCGTTTGGCCCGGAGGCAAGCAAACCTAATTTCACTATCAAGAGGTTTGTTAATGAAATCCTCTTGGACAATCTCACGGAGACATTCTAGACTATCCTTAAGGTGAGCACAATAGTCATGAAAAGCATGTTCATTATTCCTAAGATGAGGAGGAATATATTTAAGCATCAGTGTATTTGCAATCTGAGGGTGACTTTGAGACAACATTCTTATTGAAAACAAGTGGCAGTTTCCCATTTCCGTGACTTCTCAGATTCTCAATTTCCTTTTGTAAAGACGTTATTTTTCGTTGTTTTGGTCACGGGTGACTTTTATTGAATCATATAACTCTTTAAAATGTCGTTTAACTTTTTCATTTTCTTCTAGAAAACTCTCGTTTTCCTTTTGTAAGGCATTAACTAAGTTTTGAAGATGAAAAGTTTGAGAATTCGGAGAATCTAAAGGAGGAGGCATTTGGGAGCCTGTCATATTGTTCTTTTGACCCTTTAATTGAGATTTGGGCTTTCAACTTTGATCGTGTTGCAATGAGCTTGAATCTTTCATCACGTTTGTTAATTTGAAAAACGCATCAAACTCGGAGCATCCGAGGATGTCTTGATATTTGAAGTTTTGACATTTTCTTTAAGATGTTGATATTTTAGTTGTAAATTAAAATGCTCAACTTCTAGTTTAGAAAAATGTTTAACCAAATTGTCGTGATCATCAGTTCAATTTTCTCGTTTAGTTTAGAATTAGTTTTTCAAGCTCAATGACACGATCATGGGAGACTTTCAGGGAACCGAGATAATTCATGAAATTTGGAAGCATTAATAGAACAATTTGTAGATGAAAAACACATCTTGAGCAACACATTCGATATCAGATTCTCATTTAGTGTATGCAAGTTCTTCCTCTCAATCTCATTATATTTTAGTGCTCGCTCATAGTCACTAACTTCAACTATCATTGCATCAAATTCCTTTTCCATTCCCTTAATATCAGTTTCTATCCCTTTTTAAGACTCTCAAAGTGATCTTTTAGAAGTTTAAAGAAAGGCATGACCTCAGTTAAATAACATTCTTTCATTTGCTCAAAACCCTTTCTCCTTCATTTATACCCGATGGGTGTGATCCTTTTATTGCAAGTTTTCTCAAAATCAACAAATAGTTGAAATATAACATATTGGCTAATTAAGGTCTTGCTTTTAGTGGCAATTGTTCTAGGAACAAGATGCATTGGTGTAGTGGGAGGATACACAGTTGCTTTAGGCATTTTCTAAGGGGAGGTTTGTTTCAACAATATTTTCGCTTTTCGCTTATCTAAATCCATTTTCCGAACACTTGTTCGAGTCAACAATGTTTGAGGCTTAAACTTGTTCAAGGAAATCCAATTTTCCTTTTTGTAATCATGGGGGTGATAATTACTTTCTTCTCTTTACATTTAGGATCATCTAGTTTCTTGTTCATCTTTTCCCTAGTGACTTCATCTAATTTCTTATCTTCCTCTGTGCACTCAAAGCAACTAGGTTTTTGTCTAGGTTTAAGAATCTCATTGCCATCATAGATCCTTTTGAGCATTTCTAGCTATCTTAATGACCTCGGGGTTGGGTTTATCAATAATGGGAATGCTATGCTTATCGCTTAGACTCTGTTAGTGATCATGTGAGCAAATCTGAATGGTGTTCCCTTGTATGTACAACTTGTTTTCAAGTTTGTTTTTAAAAGTTTTCAGATTAGAAAAATCTTTCAAGAGTTTTGATTCCTTTGCATTAAATTCTTGCTTAAGCATTTTCACATTTTCTTGAAGTTCTTGTTTTTGCTTAGCGGTTTTAGAAAGCTTTTCTTGCAAGGAATTTAACTCTTGTTTTAATACTTCTTCTCTAAATTACTTTTTCTAATGATTATGCGCTTGGTCATCCATTTCCGCTCCACGAGTGGTCAACTTAAATTTTGCACGTTGTTCAGAAATAGCAACACGTTCTTTATAGGCATTTAGTTGAACTCTGGAGATCATCGGGGCACATGCAGTGTATATTCATCAAAAACATAGTCATTGTTGATCGAGAAGATGCATCACTTAGTACAACTTCACTTTCACTTTGTTTCACATATTGATCATATGGGACAACATTGATATTACCCATATTTTCAATATTTGATTCAATAGTTTCAGTTGATGGTACTTTGTCATGCATCTTTTGCATCACATCATCATATAGTTTTAGTACCTCGAGATGAGTTTGTCTTTGGATGGGCCAGCTTGTGGTGAAGAAGAGACCTTGGGAGAAACCATTGGAGAAATGCTAGCCATAAAATTGTGTGTGAGCGTAGGTCCATCATCCACATCAGTCGTATGCATCACAATCAATGACTTGAAAGGCATTCTGATGATTGTGACCTATCTCCTGAATAGGTTGCTCATCCACATCTGCATCATAGGTCTTGGCATTGCCCTCAGCAAGAAACAAAAATTCCTCTTCATCCAAAGTAGCACCATTATCCCGAGCTTGCACAAGCAACATCTTATCTCGAAGTAATCGCATTCTGTGGGCGCTTTGGAGATGTGCGTTTCTTGCAATGTCCCTCACCACCACAGTTATAACATTTGATCATTAGCTTGACCTTGATTACCATTCCTTCCCGATTCTGATTTGCCACATAACCTCTACCGCTCCACCTCTTCCTTGATCATCTGTCTTTCTTGGCGGTTGCACCATGACTTTCCATCTTTAATGATTGTGAAGATTGTGTGGTTGATTTCATGTTGGGTGTGTTGTTGGTTTGTGGGAGAGAATTCATGTTTTGACTAATCATAAGAGCTAGTTGATTAATGAAGTTCCACGCTGCATCTCATCGGCTTGTTTGAACATTGGATCGGGAATGAGTTTGTGGTTACCATTACCCATGGGTATGACTTGAGGCTTTGGTTTGATTCCAATGTTTGAGTAGAAGATGGAGTCATTTGATGAGCTTGTCTCTCCCTGGTTTGTTTTGAATTGTTCAAGAATCCTCTTTTCAAACATAGCATGTCTCTCATTCTGAAGAAGGAAGGCATAGAGTTGCTCATAGTTTGTATTCTTCAATCCTTTAGTGAGCTTCACAAGTGACAAACTTGTGCCATTCGGGATTCATGTTGTTCACAAATTTTGAGTTAAACTGAATGTTAGGCATAGTCATTCTGATGTTCCTCATGTCATTCACTAACTGATGAAATCTCACATAGTACTCATAGACACTCTCATCTGGTTTCATCTTGAAGTGTTCAAATTCATCATAGAGTTGTGATTCTCTGTCTTCCATAGTTAATTCAGAACCGAGAGAAGCATCTTGACATTATCCCATCCGCCTTTGCAGGTGTTGTGTGATTGATCAGCTTGTAGATGTCTTTAGGAAGACCTTGAAGAACAATGTTAGAAGCCCGGATATCAGCATCGAATCTCTTTTTCTCCTTATCATCAAGCTCATCATACATCTTTGGTCTGTCCATTCCGTAAATCAGAGTTCCATCTTCGCAGAGTATCAAGTACATCTCTAGTCGTCTCAAATCGATACGGTCCTTCATCAATGGATTTGAGAATGTTGACACCATTTTCCTTTCCAAGGCATTACAATCTGATTCGTTGAGCCCAAGAAGTCGTAGTCAGGTTCATCAAGCATGGGTGGACAGTATCCGAACCAATTGCTTGAACATCCTAAACAATGGAGATGATTGTAGAAACGTTGGTAGACATGATGATAAATTTAACGGGATTTTATAACTCTATGATTAAACCGGGAAATCGATTCTTTCACGGGATTTTACTAAAATCAGAAAACCGTAAAGAAATTACTCAAGTCGCTAGAAAATTATGCACCAAGTCGCTATCTTCTAATTCGCTATTCCATAAATCGCTAAAGTCCCAAGTCGCTAAACAAAAGACAAGTTAACATACAACTAAGCTTAAGCCTCTATAAGCTAGCAAAATTTTGGCAATTAAGCTAAGATACACAAGTCGCTAAGGAATCAAGTCGCTAAATAGCAACTCTCTACAAACAAGTCGCTATAAAGTCGCTACCGTTAGTGGAGAGTCCACTACTTGTACTTTTAATCGCTAGGCCTAAGTCGCTAGCTCCAATAAACTGCAACTCGCTACAAATTGTAAAGCAAGTCGCTACTAAGAAAAATCCGTGAGTCAAGTCGCTAGCAAGAAAACTTCACAAACATCACTTTTCAATCCAAAACAACCCAACCAAGATGATTCAAGCTTACCAAATGAAAACCTAAACACTTGTGATGATTCTAAACATAAAAGTACAAACAAAATCCAAGCTTTAACACAAGAAATCAACCAAATGATGCACAAACCACTAAACTTTTTCAAACTCAAAAACCACCTAAAACCACTAGAAATCCAAAGATGTGCAAGATATGATCTAACCATGGCTCTTGATACCAATTGTAGGATATTGGATTTCACATACACATCAAATCATAACACAAAGTAGGCATATAAGGTGAGTTCTATAGAGAGAAAGTTAGAGGTTTAGGGAACTTAGTGAGAGAAAGTGAAAGATATTATTATGAGCTCAAACTCTCTACCTTGGGAGGTAGAGAGTATTTATAGTCTTACATAAAACGACAACGTGGTCGGTGCATCACAGTGGGTAAAGACCGTCCAGTCCTCCACGGTGTTACATAACTAAATACTACTTAACTAGAAATATACGACTCGAGCTTTCTAACGATTACATATACTTGAGGTGATCGACTCTTTAATACCGGGAATTTCTAATTCCTAACATAATAACATCATCGACATTGGTTCTAAGATTTTCCCGGCCACATACACACCCCATTCTTTATTCATGGAAATCCATAATCCCCTTAGTAAAATAGAAATTTACTTCCCTTACAAAACTAATAATCTTCCCATTTTAGAAGATTTATTCAAACCAAAGATGTTTTATTACAAAGCTGATGTTCGTAAAACATTAAAGGAATTGTTTTTAACATTATTATTATGCAAAGACTTAAAAGACAAGTCTTGAGAGGAAGCTGGCTTGGAAGATGAATCTTGACAACTCTTAAAAGGCTTGTAAGGTAGGCTTGGAGTCTGGCATAGGTGAGGTCTTGGAGTGAGTTGGACCATCACTTGAATCACAAGGTGGCATAAGAAGTAGACCCTTGATCGAGGAAGATTTGTCCTTTGTCGAACAAGAGACAAAATCATTATATGAAGAATGAGGTTCACGGCAAGTCTTTTGGAACTTTGCCATAGAGATGATGATCCATCAAAGTCAACAGTAATGGAAAGGTCACTTGAGCATAGGTATTCCTCTAATGGATCCGTGCGGCATGTAGGTGGCAACTTAGCTGACATAATTTGCTAAGCTGGCTGGTGTGGTTCGTGTATCATCTCTAGCTTCTAATCCTACATATTTCTTAAAGCTAAGCTTTATTATTATTGAAGTATTAGAATTTAGTATATAAGTGACTTGCTAACTTATTTCCATTCATAACAATTCGTTTATGCCTAGATTTAAATCTAATTTTCTTTCAACACAACTGTTTTCGACACCACATCAAGCTCTCAATTTCTCGGACCTTTTTAATTCATTTTGTGTGTACATTCTAGATCACATTCACAACACCCTAATCTTAAATCATAAGCTATGCTGTTCTTAGAAAGGCAAACCTTTTGTCTTTATAATGTTTTTAAACTATGTTTATAAGCTTCAACTTCAACATAGCATTCATTATATTTTAGGTTTCAAAATATCTATACTTCCTTAAGTTCATTATAGTTCACTACAACCAAACAAGCAATTTTGTACACGAGATGCCCATCAAGGCAATCTGATCATACTTTATCTTCGATGTACGGCTTGCAAGCAACCCAATATTATCACCACGGGACCATCATCATTCTCGGACTCATGTGATTTCCGGTCGACATTGGAATCCAAAGTGCCATAGCTGCGGGATCTAGGCTTCAAAGTTCGGCATCCCTTTGATTCTTGATGGGAAGAGTATCTTACCTTATCTCCAGCCTTCTTTATCCTTGCACTCTCTTGAGAAGTGACCCATCTGATGACATGTAAAGCACTTGACCTTCTTCTTGTCAAACCTTGGATCCTTCCCGGAAACCAAACTTCCTCCGGCCTTACGTTCAATTTCTTGATGTATAGATAGCATAATACTTTATACTTCAACTTCATCTCTTCCATCTCCAGAGGATCTACGATCAAATTATATGTACAAGTTCTGAGGATCATAATCGGCAAAGAAAGGATCAAGCACATCTTCCATTATACCACTAGTTGTAGATTGAGAACTGGATGGAGAGTTGGTGTAAGATGATGATGAGTACATAGGACTTGGAACATGAGTCATCTTTGGATTAGAGGCTCAACAAATCTTTGTATGACTAGTAGAAGTTGATGAAAGGAAGGGACTTAGTACATCAGGCTCAAGAGATTTATGTTATGCAAGCTCATCAAATGTAATCATATCAAGCCGCCTTTATTTTTAAAGGCAATGCTTACTTGTAGCCAGGATTGAGGTAAAGATCGCAAAAACTTGGAATTGCAATCATCATTAGGTGGCTTTGCCTTAAAATCAATTCAACCGACTTAATATCTTGAAACTTTGTCATAGCCTTTGTGAATTCCTTCTCTTCGAGATCACGAAAGTCTTCAAAATATTTATGTGACATCGATTTTCTCATTCTCCTAGACTCCTCATTTCCTCCAAACTTGGCCTTGATGGCTGACCAATATCCTTAGCATCATTTATGAAGTGAAAATCTCGAGAATAGCTTGAAGAAGAATTGTTTTAACTTTGGTTTCTCTCTGACTGCCGGTAATTCTTGCAGATTTGGGAGGAACATGAATAAGTTCCATCGAGGATGCGTGGTAGTTCTCTTTAAAATTTAATTTCCACTTCTTGACAACTTCCCACATATTCCAATCAATGTTGGAAATCCAGGTTTGCATCTTCATTGCCCATAAATCGTATTCCTCCTTCTTTAGATAAGGAAACTTGGCGTTGCTATTCGAGAGACTTAGTTGTTGCATATTGGTGGTGTTAAGTTTGGTGACTTATATCATCTTGTGATCCAGGCATGATGAACGATTTGTTGGTTGTATGAGTGTTTATGAAAGACGGTTCATAGTATCGTAGAGACTCTCTCGAGGCTCTGATACCACTTGATGAAACGTTATATAGACCTTGATAGATCTTGAGCACTCGCAGATCGTTAGTATTACTTATGTAATCACAAGCAAACTAATAGACAATCTCTACGACTTATATTCTTTAGAGGAAAATCAAATATAAGCACAAACACAATAACTAAGAACTCGTTGATCCTCATGGATCTTTTATATTACTAAACTTCTGTTTTCAATTCGTTACCATAATCATTCTATTGTGTTCCTTTTATAAGCAAGGAACCCTAACTTGTTTCTAAGAATTATAATCATAAATCACTTCTAATAAAAGCTCATGCATATCCTAACTAACTATAAATACGGAATAACTATTTCCTTGAGAACAAACTTCACATTGCTATGCAAGCCGTGAGAATTATATCTTGAGAATCCATACACTTAGTAGAATCCTTTGTGGCTGTCGGCATAATTCATACTTCACATAATTCCCAACATGTTTCATAAGCAACCTTTCGTCATTAGCATATTCAGGTAGAAAATGTGCTCTGTCGAGGAAGATGCGTGATTCATGTCTTGACTACGTGATGCGGTGGTACCCAAGAAGTCTCTCTGAATCTTATTAAGTTCGCCTCGGAGCAAAGTTACAGAAAAAGTAATTCCTTGAACTCCTTCAAAGTCATACTCCTAGCAATTTCTGGTCTTCTTGATGCAAGGGTCCAATTCCACCATGTTTTAGCCCGATCACGAAGGAGATTAATAGCAAAAGTAACTTAACGTTCCTCGGGGGCATTCTGGTGGCAAAGCGCCCTTCAACAACCTAGATCCATACATTGGCATTTAAAAAGGATCTTGTTACTGCCAGAGTAAATCCGGGGGCTTGCAAGCTAGAAGTCAGTATAAGTAACTTCCTTGGGTGGCGCGACTCGTGCAGCAGTTTTGATCAAATTATGTTGTGATATTCGAGCTATGATCTCTGAGACGATTCGTATAATATGGTATATTTGCTTCTACATTGCCTTGGCTATCTCTTGAGATATTATCTCGACTGTCTAGCCATAGCATGAAATAGGACATTATCATGCTCATCTGTTTTACTGGCGGATGGGGAGAGGACCCGGATCATTCCGTTCGGTATGTCTATAGAAAAGGCCACTCGAGTTGTTAGAGTCTTTCAGCCATATCTACGCTGAAAGTTCAACATATTGCACGATAAGAGAATAATAAGAGTCACTACAAGATTCATAATGTATAGATTTCTATATGCATGAGCTCTTTATCATTCGGTATCCGTATTCTACCGAAGCGTGTTTACGAGCCCTCGTGAGTCCACAACAAAGTTGTGCACCTGACCCATGAGCCGTGGCATGGTGATGTGGCAAAGGTGACACATGTCACCTCCACATGCCTTCTCATTCTTTTCATTATAAGAAACTTTTTATTTTAACCCACCTTATATATATATATATATATATATATATATATATGAAAGAACTTATTGTTCGTATTTATTTATTTGTTTATATATACTATTTAGCCTTGAGTGATTAATGAACATGTTGATTTTGGGATATATACGAGAATTTAAAAGTTTGAGAAGGATATTGATGTAATTAAAAAAATAATTGAGAATGATATTGACGTAATTATAAAAGTGAGAAAAATATAGATGTAATTAAAAAAAATTGAAAAGAGTATTAACGTAATTACAAAAATAAAAAATACATTGATGTAATCTTAAACTTTAGTAAAGTTATAAATGTAATTGCCCTTTATATAAAAGATCACACTTCAACCATTTAAGCCACTCTTTAAAGTCATTTCACTTTTTAATATTTATCTTATATTAGTGGCTTAATAAAATATAATATACGTGTTACTATTCACAACATTAGCAAAATTTTATTGATAAATGTATAATAGTGTAATGTAATGTAATGTGAAAGATCGGATAGTTACACTAGGCGTGTGGGTTAACGAGCGGTGAGCCCGACCACTTGAGCTCGAGCTCGACTCGTTTATAGGTAAAAAGCTCGAGCTCGTTTCGAGCCTCACATTTTGAGCTCGAGCTCGGCTTAATATGTGAGGTCAATTTTTTTATTTTATTTTTTTATTTTTATTTTTTTAGAGGTGTTCATAAAATCTTCTCTCGCTTAATTAAAAGGCTAAACAAGATATTTGTACAAAGAAAAGAGATACGCTTCCCAAATAAAAGAGTAAAGATTTTTGTCCTAGACCATCCCTAATCTTTTGAATGCACTAATGCATTCATTAATCATTTCAATTAATAATTAGAGTAAGGGATTTTTTATAATGTGTCATGGTGTCACATGTTTAAAACATTAAATGAACTAAGGGTGGTGACAGTCTTGATCTCATGTCCCACTCATGCGTTACCACCCACCAATAATATCATTTCACCTCATTCATGCATCACCATACTTTTTAGCATAACCATGATCACACGCCTCACCTCATTCATGCATCCCAGCGTTCAAATTCGCGTCTTTTCCAGCCTCTTGGCAAATCTTTCCAAAGTACCACCAAACGCCAGCCATCTGCCGGCAGGAGGCAATGGTGTTCATAGCCTGCGCCATGCCTCATGCCTGCAATACCGTATTAACCGCATTTTCGGGTTACTTTTCATTTTTTGAAAAGTTATTATTCACTATTCACTTTTCACTTTATTCATCCGGTAAAATTTTTATTTTAGTTTACTATCATGACAAGATAATTGAAACTCAACAAAGTCGTCTTGGCGTGACGTTGAATCCATAAACCGATTTCACAGCGTTCGAGAATTACTTTAGGGTTTAAACGTCATTCAGGCATCCCGATATGCCCATAAAACACTAGAAACATTAGAAATATGTATTTCTACCATTTCACGACAATTTCACAAGTTTGGGAATTCGTTTTCGCTTCTGCAAGTTTTCATAGCGAAATGCAGCTTTTGCGTTTTCCATTTAAAAGCGTTTAATAACACGATAGAACTTACCACTCATTTTATATTTTATTATGGAACCCGATGGATTTCTAAAGAACAAACTAATCCATCATCTACAAAAAGATGAAGTTCAACAACTTTTTCTAAATTCATCAAAGTGCTCATCTGAAACTATCATTGTTAAAGGTTCGTAAGTATGGCCCAATGTGGACTTTTTAGAATTACTTAAAAAAACTTCCTTCCCACACATATCTTTTTCCATCATTCTACACACTCATCATTACGTTATAATTGGATTATTATGGGTACAAACTTATATTACCTTTGTAAGTATACATATATAAATGTCATACTTGTCAAGCAAAGGTGAGCATATCACAAAGAGTATACCTAATTTAGGTATTTGAAAATTTTCATCAGACCTATTATAGTCTAGTCACCTATATTTAACCTAGGGACACTTGGAACATAGTCGACTAGCTATATTCAACTAACTTTTTCAAATCAGAATAGTTGTACTAGCGTTATGTTGATTAATTTCTTACTTGAACTCCATAAACCATAATTCATTAAAAGATCTAGAGACGATGGTGTCTTACCACTCAGCAAAATCTTAATATCTTATTTGTATTACCTAATTTCATTCTTGAAATTTTCATACATGAGATAATCCGAACAACTATCTTGGAATAGTCATGTAGATCTTCTCGTCATTTCTTAGAGAGTACTAGCATGTTTAGTTTCAAGGATATCATTCTGTAATCCTTTAAAATTCACTTTTGATTTTAAACCAAACGACATCTGCTAAGAATAATGGTGGCATTACACTACCTCTTACAATGTCAACATATCACATCATTATCAGACCCCAGTATGAAGGAGGTATGTAAAACTACGGATATCCGCGTTTCTTTCAAAACACTAGTAGACATAAACACTTATACATATAGCCTTCATCTGAAACCACCTAAGACATGATCAACTTTGAAAATGTTTGGACCACTTACCACTAGCAAGACTTTCCAACAACGACAATTATCACATCGTTACAAACCATTTCACATCAACAATATCTTACACCTTTGATTAACAATAGTTACCTAACAACAACAAAACTATTCCATTTGAGGCACTATAAATGAAAGTGTGGAGTTAACATTTTGGACTAAGGTGTTAGGATCGCCCACAAAACAACCTAAGAGCAATACAAAATATAAATTTGGTGCGCATCTTTTACTATATCCAAAAAAACATAGTTGTAAAGCGTTAAATTTACCAAAAACTACATGTAAGTATTTTAAGGTTTTGTTGAAAGCCTCGATAAAATAAGACATGATTCGTTTTGAGAAACGGTGATAACATCAAATTAGCCTGATATTTTATATATCAAATTCCCGTGTTTATAGCCTCATTTGTATTAATATGGTACTTAATTCGTTCATACTTGCATTTGGATAAATGAAGGCGTTAAGAGGAAAAGATGTGATATAAACCAAATATATGTTGAAGATTGATTGACTACAGGGCACATGAATTAATAAAAGTGCGCTGTGCTAAATTCACTTAAATGTGCAGAGCAATCGTATGATCATTTGGAGATGGTAACAATGTTTTTATATTAATTATGTAATGTAGCAATTTAGTTACCAGATAGATAATTCTGGTGCAAATAAGAATATACGGTTGAAGAAGCGTAAATTGGCATTTAGTCAAGTGGTATAACTTATGACTGAAGGTTGAAGTTGGTCTAAATGAAGTTAAAATTTATTAGAGGATTAAAAGAGTAAAAATAGCGTCTGATGAGACTAAAGGTGACAATTCATATGAAGTTTATTTACTACAAGGACTTGTTATAAAAAATATGAAATGCAGTAGGGCTAAAGTCGAAGCAGGAAGAGTATTTAAGTTTCAACAAATTAGTTCGACATAAAAAAGTACGAAGTTAACTATTTCATATTTAGTTACGGCCTAACTAAACATATTAGTTTAGACGTAATTGTTCGAAAAAACGATTTATTTCTTGTGACATTGCATTGGTTTCTGTGCAATTTATTATGGATTCCTATAACTATGTCATGACCTATAAACACAGCCTAAATGCATTTTTGAAGTATCTCTCTCACCACCCTCTCTGATTGGGCACTCAAGGCAATTTCAATGATGGCGACCATTTTCCAAGGAGGAATGCACCTGCAATCATCATCATTATTAGCTTTTCATCAAGTAATTTGTATCAAACATTATGTTTAATTCCATTCATGTTTTATTCATTATTTTTGGATTAATTTACTATATGTTTGGCTAAGCACCTCTTGGTGCTAGCCTAGTTATGATTTCTTAATTGTTTTGTTTGTGTTTACATTACTTCCGTATAATTATTTATAAGTGTATGCATGCATAGTTTATTGGTAGCTACCCTTGTTTCGGTCCTGGAATGACGTAGAGGCCAATTGTTAAGAGATATGAATGACCCTAAGTGAGTAGTTGGGAAGGCGGAAAGTGAATGCTGACAATAATCGATACTTTCTTGTCGCGATTTAACCAATTACACCTACCATTTGGATGAACTTAAGGTGGGGTGAGTGTCTAGAATGCTTGCTAGCAAACTCACTATTATAAGTCTAGCATATGGCGGAACTTAATGACTTGTCTTAGGGGCCGGGAACAACCTGGACTTATGAGGACACCGACTTCTCGGTGGTGGCATCTTTGTGATAGGTTAGGTTAGACTGACCCGAATGTTGTCCCTCACCGATTTTGACCCCACGAAGGTTGGAAGTAATTAGGCGTAAACATTACTAGTTGGGATGATTAACTAGGTTAGCACCTCTCCACTATGATCTCGAACCTCGCCTTTATCCGGTTTCTTTTATTTCCTTGTTTTATTAGTTAATTTATCATTTCAATCTTAAAAGCAATTAAATCAGCATAGACTTAAGTTAATTGATCCGCATTAGCTCTTAGGACGACCTCAGTGCTTATCGATACTACACTACCCGGGTACACCTGCGTTAGTGCATTAAGACGAACCATAGTATAACGAGACTTATAAATATTAAAACCTGGTCAGTAAAACCTACATAAAATGGGAAAAGGCAAACTTGAGGTATATTTGACTCTATAAGATTTTAACAAAACCCTTTATATTATCAACTTAAGCCTATTAAAAAACATAGAATGGTACATAACACATTCTATGACCAAAAAACACAATGAAAGATAAAGATTCTGGCGGTGATATACCGTTTTCCTAGACACTTCAACATCTGGATAACACACACCTGATTCGGATGGATTCCCATTAAGGTGGTGAGGGTAGCGACCCGCATTTTCGATTGCTTTTCATTTTTTGAAAAGTTACTATTCACTTTCACTATTTATCCCGTAAAATTTATATTTTAGTTTACTATCATGACAAGATAATTGAACTTCGACAATGAATTCGTCTTGGCGACGCGATTCGAATCTATCTGAGTAGTTTCACAAAATGCGTGTCGAGAATACTTTAGGGTTCGCGTGTTCGATCCATAAAACACTATAAACATTTGAAATATGTATATCTGCCATTTCTGACAATTCCACAAGTTTTGGAATTTTACGTTTTCCAAGATCTTTTATTGCGAAGCCGCTTTTTACCCGCTGTTCAAACGAGAACAGCAGTTTAAGCCCATGGAACTTACCCTCATTTTTTTATATTTTATTATGGGTATAATGATGAATCATCATTCCTACAAGTTCTTATTTTCGATACCGATTTCGTTTGTAGGCAACAACTACGGTTGGCATTTAACGGAACTAAAACTCACTCCGTAATCAAGATAATACCAAGTTTATCCATATAGTCATCCCTTATCCCATTAGAACATGTATATGAGGCATTTTTGTGTGATAACCAAGTCAAAGAAGCTTACATAGGAAGCTTACACTTTTGCAAGTAAACTTAGTCACCAAGTTCTATCTTTTTGCTCCAAGTTCTATCATTTGGCTCCAAGTATTGTAACCTCCTCATTTTAGTATAAATACCCCTCCTCCTCTTCATACAAATGACACACACACACACACACACACACACACTTCTCATTTTGCTAGTTCCTTTCAAGAGTTATTCAAGAAACCTGAAGTCTTTTGTCAATTCCAAAGCTCCTGTTAAGCTTTGATTGATCCAAGTTATAACTCCTTCCTTCCATTGGTGATCTCCAAGCCACACAAAGTGTTTCTAATATAAGACTTCAAGTGCTTTCCCATCATCTCAACTTAGTATGTATCTGAGGGTTGAAGATTTGGAAGCTAGTGTTTCTAGTTCTTGTTCGATCTGATTTTTTTTTTTCCTTTCTTAAGATGAAAACCAAAAGTTGTAAGACTTAAGCATGTTATTCTTACTTGATTTCATACTTGTTATATGCTATATATTTCTAGTTATATTGGTTCATGATGTACAAATCTCTAATACAAAGCCTAAACTTATATACCGTTTTATATTATCAAACTAGTAAAACAAGTAAACTAGTGACTTTATACTATGATAAACGACTAGAAATATGTACCTATGACCTTAGGCAAGTACCTACTGTTAAAGAGGGTGTTACAAGGAAAACCTAGTACTCAAGATGGCTATAAATTTTATTATCATTCGAAAATTTATTTGTAAAACGTGAAACCCTAGGACCTCATTTTGTAAACTCTGATATTTATATAAATCGAATGATAAACTTTTTAAAACAACTCAATTAGAGTTCGTTTTATTTTGTTACAATTGTCATGCCATGAAGTAACACCGAGTTTGAATTCATGGCGTATCAGAGTGGGGTGTTACATTGGTATCGACGTGTTATAGAGAAGCGGTCTAATGGATAAACCACTTTTACAAACAAACATTTTATAGCCTTTCGCTCCGGTATCGCTCCTCAATATTATGTGACTTTTAGGCATTTTAAGCTACACTGAAACATATTAGTATATTGATATATATACACATAATTTCAATCATAAGCGATGTACTAAACATACATCCATATGCCTATGCTAAGGCATTACGACACAATCATATTTTTCCAAATCATGTATCTACTTACGTGCATTTTTGGATTCTGAAACTTCCTCCAAGACATTGCAGGTGATTACAATGGTCTTTCCTACTTCCTAGACATTGTAATTTATACAATGGTCTCTATTATATTCTCGAACCGTAAATCCTATAGTGGTCCTGCTATTATTTGTAAATCTCACGGTGGTCTCTATCTTCGGACATTGTGTCTCTGGTGGTCTCAATTACATCCCCAGACGCTATACATGAAACAGTGAACTCATTTATTCCTTAGACATTGTGAGTTACACAATGATTTAATTTATTTCTCAAGACATTGTGAGTTACACCATGTTCTTGACTTTTTCTCAGACATTGTGTGATGCAATGGTCTTAATTATTTCTCAGACATAGTGAGTTACACAATGATCTAATTTATTTCTGAAGACATTGTGAGTTACACAATGGTCTAATTTACTGAACATTCTGTGAGTTTGCACATCGTCTCTCACATTTACCGGACATTGTAAATGATTACAATGATCTCTAAACTTTTCCGCGACCTTTAATTTTGTTTTACATAGGACCTGACACATGGTCGCTTTCTAATGGAAAAACAAGATATAGATTGCTAAAGATCAAACCTAATTCATCATCTACAAAAATGAAGTTGACAACTTTTCTAAATTCATCAAGTGCTATATAAAACCATCATTGTTAAAGGTTAGTAAGTCCATTGATGTGGACTATTTAAAATTACTTAAAAAACTTCCTTTCCTTTATCCACTTTATCCATTCATGCTAACACCTCGTAATTATAATTGATTATTTTGTAGGTACAAACTTATATTACCTTTGTAAATAAGATACATATATAAATGCCATACTTGTCATAACAATGAGCATATCACCAAATATACCTAATTTGGGTATTTGAAAATTTTATCGAACCTCAGCTAAATATAGTCTAGTCACCTATATTTAACCTAATAATGATGGAACATAGTCCGGTAACTATGTTCAAGCGTAACTTTTCAAATATCGAGAATAGTTACTAGCGCTTGTGTTCATTAATTTCTACTTGAACGATGAAATACCATATAATTCATTAAAAATATCTAGAGACATGATAGTGTCTTACCACTCAACAAAATCTTAACATCTTATTTATACTACCTAATTTCATTCTTGAAATTTTCATACATGAGATAATCCGAACTACTATCTGGGAATAGTCATCGAATATTCTTGTCATTTCTTAGATGTACTAGTTGTTTGGGTTCAAGGATATCATTCAGCCAATCCTTTAAAATTCACTTTTGATTTTAAAGCAACTCACGACATCTCTACCTAAGAATAATGGCAAGCATTACTTTACACTCTTCAATCGTCAACATATCATCATTATAAGACCCCATTATAATTCAGTTTGTAAAACTTCACAAGTATCGTTTCTTTCAAACTAGTAGACATAAACACTATATCATATAGCCTTCATCTCGAAACCACCTAAAGGCATGATCAACTTTGCAAATGGTTTGGATAACCACTTGCCACTAGCAAACTTTCTACTACAACGACAATTATCACATTATTACAAACCATTTTACATCAAAAATATCCTTTGATTAACAGTTACCACTAACAACAACAAAAACTATTCCATTTGAGGCACTATATCTCACGAAAGTGTCGGTTAACCATTGTTGAACTAAGGTGTTCGGGGATCACCTTAAAACAACTAAGGAAACCATACAAATACAAATTTGATTTCAGTAACACTTATCATAAAAAAAAACATAGTTGTAAAGCATTAAATTTACCAAAAACTCCATGTAAAAAATTAAGGTTTTGTTGAAAGCCTCGATAAAATAAGATATGATTCGTTTGAGAAAAAAGCCAAACTTCAGAAGTATATTTGACTCTATAAGATTTAACAAAACCCTTTAGATTATCAATTTAAGCCACCACAAAAAACATAGAATGGTACATAACATATTCTATGACCAGAAACTTGAGAACGCAAAGATTAAAATTCGGCGCATATACCCACATTTTCCTAGACACTTCAACATTGGATAACATACACTGATTTCCAGAACATAATTCCCATTAAGGTGGTGAGACTGTAACAACCCGCATTTTCAGGTTACTTTTCATTTTTTTTGAAAAGTTACTATTCACTTTCACTATTTATCCCGTAAAATTTATATTTTAGTTTACTATCACGACAAGATAATTGAAACTCGACAAGTCGTCTTGACGACGTACGTTGAATCTATACAGAACCGATTTCACAAAACCATGTCTGAGAATTACTTTAGGGTTTAAACGTCATTCAAGCATCCCGATATGTCCATAAAACACTATAAACATTATAAATATGTATTTCTACCATTTTACGACAATTTCACAAGTTTTGGAATTTTACGTTTTCCAGTATGCGTTTTACACGAAATACGCGTTTTTACCCTTGTTTCCAGCTTTAAACAACGTTTAAGCCACCCGATGTAACTTACCTCTCATTTTATATTTTATTATGGAGTATAATGATGAATTTCATCATTCTTACAAGTTTCATATTTTTACGATACCTGGTTTTACGTTTTATGGCTTAACAACTTACGGTTGGCATTTAACGGAACCAAAACTCACTCCGTAATCAAGATAATACCAAGTTTATCCATATAGTCATCCCTTATCCCATTAGAACATGTATATGAGGCATTTTTGTGTGATAACCAAGTCAAAGAAGCTTACATAGGAAGCTTACACTTTTGCAAGTAAACTTAGTCACCAAGTTTTATCCTTTGGCTCCAAGTTCTATCCTTTGGCTCCAAGTATTGTAACATTCTCATTTTAGTATAAATACCCCTCCCCCTCTTCATACAAACGACACACACACACACACACACACTTCTCATTTTGCTAGTTCCTTTCAAGAGTTATTCAAGAAACACAAGTCTTTTGTCAATTTCAAAGCTCTTGTTAAGCTTTGATTTATCCAAGTTATAACTGCATCCTTCCATTGGTGATCTCCAAGCCACACAAGAAGTGTTTCTAGTAGAACACTTCAAGTGCTTTCCCAAGTCATCTCAACTTAGTATCAAGAGGTTGAAGAATTTGGAAGCTAGGGTTTCTAGTTCTTGTTCTTGATCTTTGATTTTTCTTTCTTAAGATGAAAGCCAAAAGTTGTAAGACTTAAGCATGTTATTCTTACTTGATTTCATACTTGTTATATGCTATATATGTCTAGTTATATTGGTTCATGATGTACAAATCTCTAATACAAAGCCTAAACTTATATATCGTTTTATATTATCAAACTAGTAAAACAAGTAAACTAGTGACTTTATACTATGATAAACGACTAAAAATATGTACCTATGACCTTAGGCAAGTACCTACTGTTAAAGAGGGTGTTACAAGAAAAACGTAGCAATTTGAATCACCTAAACCGAGTACTCAAGATGGCTATAAATTTTATTATCATTCGAAAATTTATTTGTAAAACGTGAAACCCTAGGACCTCATTTTGTAAACTCTGATATTTATATAAATCGAATGATAAACCTTTTAAAACGACTCAATTAGAATTCGTTTTCTATTGTTACAATTGTCATGCCATGAAGTAACACCGAGTTTGAATTCCGCTGCGTATCACGAAATTGGGTGTTACAATACCGCATCCCATTGCCACCACCATTGCCATAATTAAATATGATTTGATATTATTACTTTTCAAAAAAAATTTTGTTTGTCAAATTTAACTTCATTTTACATGAAAATGTATTTAATTTAAAAAATAAATATGATTAATTAATACTTCTTAAACAATGCTCCCATGGCATAAGTTAGATAAAGCCTTAGAGTAACTTGCAAAAATCATGCTTGTGGTTTGGTCAAATTGCATCGTCTCTAACTTTTTGAAAGTGCATGCACCATCCCTGTGGGCCACTGTGAGAAATTTTTTGTCCTTGTCCAAAGCAAATAACTAAAATGCCCTTGTCAAAACTGCAACCCAAAGTTCCCTATAGAGATGGTGCCTGCATTTTCAAAAGGTTAAAGACGAAACTTGTAATTTCACCAAACACATGGACGATTTTTGCAATTTACTCTAATGATTACAATGACGACAAATTTGGGTAGTTCTTTGTGTTTCTTCAACTGATCAGGACTCGATTTACAAACAAATGTGGTTAAAAACATTAGACAACTTTACTAGATGGTAATCTTGATTCTTAGATAACAGTTACATGATGACTCCTTAGATAGCATGTTCATGTTGTAACTTTAAATGTACAATTCGTGATACTAAATATATACGGATCTTTAAACTCTATATATTCATAATCAAGACAATTTTCTTTAAAACTCAAACGAGCTGAGCCGACAACCTCTTGACTGATGAACAACTCACATACGCATATGCTATGCCAAAGGTTCTTTGGTTCATTCATTACAATTGTTATCGTGACAGTCACTGTCTTCATCTTTGTTGACACAAACATTGATGATAAAAATGGACCATTTAAACATCCAACACCACAATTTTGAATGGTTGAATGTGTGTTAGAGTTTAATGATGCACACGTGCATAGTACAACAACTTTCATGGGCATGTTTGTATTGATTTGAGTTCTTATATATTGTCCTTGTCTATGCGTTGGACCTAAATTGATTTATGCATCTACCCATACTTCATTCTTGCATTATTAATCTTTTGAATGCACCAATGCATTTATTAATAATTCCATTTAGTTCAACTGGATTTATGCTAGTGGTTTTCCTTATCTATCAAATGTTGCAAGTTAGAATCTCGATTTTGTACATGTGTAGTGAATTATTATGTGGTGTACTCATAAGGTAGTTAGATGATAGGTTAAGGTCCAAACTCCAAACCTAATTGTGAGCTTGGAGTCCCTTTGGTTTAGGGTTAGGATTACTTGTTCTGTAAGCTATCTTATCACTATAAATATACCTGTAATGTTACTTGTGTAATTACAAAAACACAATTCAATAACCTATCATCTAACACATATAAAAAGCTCCTACTCATGCATTAGTTGCAAACGGATATGTAACTGTGATAGTTCCCAATAGCTGAGGACATGCAACGTAAAGTTAATGTCATGGGGTCCTTTAATCATGTTTATGTGATTTACTTATCTCATGTTGGCTCACTCATGGAAAACCATCAGAAAGTCGATTTCCCTTTTTAATTGTAAATCGATATAAATATCTGTTTTGGAAATTGTAACTCGACCCGAGTTCTTCAAGAGATGCCGAGAAAATTTGTGTATTCAATATTTCTGATACAATAATTGTTCCAACAATCCAGCTTGTTTTCAGTTTCTCATTAGTTATAGAATAAAAACCTCAAACTATTTACTCATCGTACAGATTAACGTTAAAGATAGAAGGTAAAATATTATAAAAGGTTTTCTTTTACTCACAATCGCATTGGTTTTATTATTTATAAAACGACAGAAAAAATAGTTGAAAACTGAAAACAGGATATGGATACAAGTGGGGATGGCTTTGGGAAAATTTGTGA
Organism: Chrysanthemum makinoi; assembly: GCA_910596185.1. Taxonomy (NCBI): domain Eukaryota; kingdom Viridiplantae; phylum Streptophyta; class Magnoliopsida; order Asterales; family Asteraceae; genus Chrysanthemum; species Chrysanthemum makinoi. Next base: position 46,747,297 of record OU343221.1, read on the forward strand.
CCACAAATCTTAACCAAATACTTTTATAAGTAATATGTGTGTATTAGTCGGCAATTGTTCATCACTAGCATATAGGAATAGTAAAGATACATAATATTGGTGTGCTATTGGTATAATATGGAAGGATCCTATCATGTTCAAGTTGAACATGAGAGGTCATGTTAGTTATCTTGTAAAGGAAAATTTATTTTTTTTGATAAAATAAAAGTCTAACAATAGGTTATTTATTATTTTTCTCCACTCACATAACTTTCAACATGACCTCTCATGTTCAAATTGAACATGAGAGGATCTCAATACGTATAATATAGATAGAAAAACATTTTGAACATTTAAAACAGTAGAAGTGTTTATGAAAAACTGAAAATCATACATTGTTTGGATAAAAAACTATTTTTCTACTTAAAAGAAACAGAAAAGCAGAAAACAACAATCTCAAACACCCTCTAAATTACAATCTAGCTGTTTGTAAAGTGTTAAATTAGCATGGGTTTTATACGCCATCTAAGGTGTCGTTTGTTTTTCAGAGGTTTTATGTCTTCATCTATAAACCATGTCTATAGAAGAATAAGTACATCTAAAGTATTCATTTGAAAGGAAGAAAACCGTTTTGTTTGTGTTGAAGAAGTGAAAGTTTATGTCTAATGTTTGAAGATGTGAGAAGTGAAAATAAGCATTTATGTATGTAAAAAAACAAACATAAACTTCTGACGAAAAAAGTGAAAAAGAGGGAAAAAAATGTTTATTAAAGAGATAAAATGACACCTAACTATCTAGGCATTAAGACATTCCTGTATTGGAAATATGGACCTGGTCCAGTAACTTAAATTGGGTTATGGTCCATCAATTTGGGCCTAGCTAAAATGGGAATAGTAACTTGAAGACTTACAGTTATGGCCTTTTGGTTTGATTACTTAAATTAAACATTGCAACTTAATTTTTTTTGCATGAAAACTTATAAGAAATGTGCATAGACCTTATTCGACAATACATAATGCTAATGTATACTAGATATTTGATTGTGATGAGATAAAACTCTACAAAACACTTAGCTAGTTGCCTAGTTATAAGGTAGTTGATATATGCATGAAATCATAATGTCACTAATTAGAATTTGATCCATTGTTCTTTAACTTTGAGCTGCAAACTAATCACTATTCTTTAAAAAGGCTAGAAGTAGCACGAAATAAGGTTGCACGAAATTAATCATATGCTCACTAAGTCACTAGAAACTCTGAAAGCCACATCATGCATACGCTAAACTGTTGAAGTTTATCGATCAGTCCTCAAACGAAAGTTAAAACACTCGTAGTTTTAAGTTATTTGACAAAGTTTGTCCATCCAAACAAACCCAATCGGATTCAACTGTTTTATCTTTCGTCCCATTTTTAATTATCTTTAAATTAAGTAATTAACATAGGATGATTTTGTGGCATGTGAGAACAAGGGGCTACTTTGGCATGTATTAAAGGGTGTGGGCTATCTCTATGAAAATTTTGATTGAAGGATGAATCAAGTGTTGAACTTTATGGAGACATTTGTGTGTGACCCATCCATGTGGTGTGCACATGCACCCCTTATCACCCTTATTCTCCAAAACCATTACAATTTGATCATCATAACTCACTCTTTTCCTACTTTAGCTTCTTTCAAATCATAAAAGAAAACCGTTTATACAAATGAAAATTTATCGACTTATTTGTCACGGCACACCGAGAGAAGAATCCTAAGCATATGTATGGTTCAGACTTTAGATCGATAACCGACATCAACAAGTGAATAATTTTGTTTCTACGTCGTTATCTGAATTTCGATACTTTTATGTGGTTAGCAACTATAGAAATTTCTTAAAAAAAATTAAACTAACTAATACTATATCATGGTAGCATGTGTCAAGGGTGCACAAGCTTGGTTTGCTTCCCACATTCTCATATAACATGCTAATTCCACAACTTGTGCAACCCTGTCTCCCTTTACTTTATGATATTGCCACCTAAGATTTGTGATGAAAATGATACTTTGTTCGTTAATGCTATTTAATATTTTTGTATTATTTTATTTGTTAGAATACAATAATTATATATAATTTCAAACATATAACCTAGACCTGCTAAAAACAAATATTACCTAGACATTAAAATACACGAGACATGAAATTGAAAACGTTTGTGCATTTTCTTATCTTGGAGATGGTTTCTTAAAGGAATTGATTTGCGCATTTTTTTATTTTACTATATCTATATCCTGTTTTGAATACTTGTACAATGATATATGCAAATAAAAAAAGAGAGTGCGTCAATCATCACCTCTTTTAAGCACAATGAAGGAGCAATGTAGGATTAAGATCTTCTTATAACATATTGTGAGAGGAAACAATTTAGTTGATCTCAAGTTTGACTTAATGATGCCCATTTATGTAATTTAGGTGGTGTTTGTTTTTTAAGAGGCTCTGAATATGAATTTGAACAGCACATCTGAATCTGAATTTGAGATGTAAATGTCTGAATTTGACCGTATCTGAACGGCTTGTGTGTTGTTTCGTATAAATTTTTTTGGTTATTTTGTGTCAACAAAAGAATGTTTCGCTGGCACAACACTTCAGTCTATAGAATTCGATCTTATCGCCGACCCGCTCTGAATGAAAAAAAAAAAAAAAAGTGGTCTCAAAATAAAACGGCCCAAATATGCGAACAGTTGAAATTTTGTTAATAGTTCTTTAAAAACAAACACAACATTAGTGTTATTCGATTTGTTCAACAAGACAAAATATGAGAAAAAATATCCTAATCCAAGTGAAAAATGGTTATAAGTTGTTTCCTTTTTGTTTTAAGGAATCAAGGCAATGATTACACACATTTTAGGAAAAATTGCTAGACTCACAAATTTTTTTTCACAAAACACATTCACAAAATGAGTTGGGATTATTTGATTGACTTAATAAAAAAAAGAAAACTATAGCTAAATACACTAATTAAATATTGACAAATTATTTTGTGGATAAGTTTTTGTGGAATTTTTTTATGGGTCTATCAATTATCCATTTTAAATCAGAGCAATGCTACATCCACAATGAGTTTTACATTAGAAAACTTACACAATGATGTGTATGCATGTTAATTTGTAGACGGTGAAAAAAGGAATGAGAAAACATAATACAATGTGATTGGTGTAACTCACATGCCACATGTGCATGTAAAAGTTATTTTGTAAAACACGTGTGGATCTAGCATTCCTCTTTAAATTAACTAACAGGATATATAATTTTTATTAGTTACTTTTAAGGTTAATATATAAATATGTTGTTAATTTATTTTTAATTTTTTTAAATGCGCTTAAAATAATAAACTTTTATATTGTTTATTTAGGTTACTCAACTTATGAACATGACATTTTGAGTTCACTAAACATATAAAAATATATGTAAATATCAGTAAACTTTTAAAAATACGACATTTATGTTAATTAACTATCAAAAGATATGAGCTTAGTAACCCTTAAAATATGAAAAGTAATCTAAATTATAAGTTCAATAACTCAGATAAACAAAATGAAAGTTCGTTCTTTAGACGTATTTTTTTTTTTTAAATTTAGTTACATGTTGGTATATTAACCCTTTATTTTTAAGATGATGTTGCATCTTCTTACAAATATTTCTAATTATCACCTGAGAGTATGTGGCTCTTTTTTATTTGCCAAAAAAATGGTCTACATTTTGACAGTTCAATCAGAAACAAACATGTGGCATTAGGAAGAAGTTTAGGAACATTTTTAGGAGCATAAATCATTTTCCTCTTTGTTAATATGATATGTATGGTTGTGAGTCACATATAGGGCGGAAACGAGCTAAGCTCGATTATGAAAAAGCTCGAACTCATTTACAGTTATAAAGCTTAAATTTAGCTCAAGCTTATTTTGGGCTTTTTATTCTTAAGTCAAGCTCGCCTCGTGACAAAAATTTACAAGATCAGACTCGATTCATGTTTATGACAAGCTAAACGAAACGTATCTTGGATCAAACTTGGCTTGTTAAGCACACTTGGCTCTAACTCGTTTATTTATCTTGAGCTCGTTTTTACATAGTTATATGGATACACAGTTTATATAAATATATATTCTACAGTTTGTTTAGGCTTTAGAACGTAATCGAACTTTATAAATAAAGCTCGGGCTCGAGATTGATTACTGATTGAGTCCCAACTTAAGCTTAAGCTCAAGATCAAGCTGGTTTAAGCTTAAGACATTTGATTTTTTACTGATACGACCGGACTCTTTTTAATAGCAGCTTGACTCATTTTCCAATCTAATTACATAAAAAAAAAAGAAAAAAAAAGGGAAAGATCAATTAATTAGAAATTTCCTTAAAAACTTACACTCTTATGATTCGAGAAATTAGCTGTTAATTATAATTAAATTATATAAGATGACATAAAATGCATATCTATAAATAAACAAATGTAAAAAATAAAAATAATAAATTCATTATATTAATAATAATCGTAGTGCCTAAAGAGAACATACTTGTAACAGTCATTGACAATGTGCATTCTATATTGATGTAGCAATATCATTTTTTATTCGTTTAATCTCATTGGATGTTCACTGCGAGAAAATTTTTATTTTATGGCAACGAACATCGTGAAGTTCATCAGGGGCTATGTAATATAGATGCTACTCAATCGTAGTAAATATCATATCTTTTTCATCACTATCACAAATGTAGTTATGCAAAGCAAATGCGACCATAATAACATCTATTTGAGTTTGCAAACTAAACTGGGCATCTTACCAAGTATTTTTCGCCGTTTATTTAAAATTCCAAATGACCTATCTATATATGTTATGGTGGTTAATCATATCCGATAACAAATCTATAAATTGTAGTTTTGACATAGTGTTACAACATATCTATTATTATTATTATTATTGTTATTATTATTATTATTATTATTATTATTATAGTTTTGTTTGTATGCATAAAAGTCGTTAATCATATCTAATTTTGAAAAGATTGTAAAATGGCTGAAAGGCATATCAGCAATTTAAAGTTTTAACAGCTCTAAAATATTTTAAAAGCTTCATAAATCAATTTTTTATTTAGGAACTACTTTATATAAAATAAAAACTTAAAATTGATATATCTAAAAGGGGCTACTTATTTTAGAAGAAATTATTTTCGTAAAAAAAAAAACTAACGTCTCTAAAAAAAAAAAATACCAAACAGGCCCTATGAGTCAAACAAAGGAATTTATTTCTATTTGATTACATTTAGTTAACCCTCAATAAAAACAGGAGTCACAGAAACCCCCTTTCACAAGTTTTTACTACCATCTCATAGATAAAGCCAAACATAAAAAGTATGTCCCCTAATTGGGGTCAATCAATATTTTAACTAATTTTAATATGGACATGAAAAGGCCATAAATTAAAAAATGATTTAATATTGCATATGGTTTTATAAATAAAGCCCACATTATGTTGAATTATGTTAAATGATTTAAAATCAAATCAAATCAAATCCTAATTTGGAAAATCCAAGTACCACTTCTTGGATTTTAGGATAAGCCGTTGATTGCGGGGGCTGATCCCCACTTATGCAATAAATGAAACATACCAATATTTCAAACTTCACTTCTTTATTTATTGCTTCAATTTAATCCTTTATTTCTTTTCACTTTTATTGTCCAAGTAACATGCACATCTTTTTATCTCTTCTATAGAATTGTAATTTAGTGAACAGCTTTAGTTAGTGACAACAGTTAAATGCAAATGCCACATTCGAACTCTCCAGATGTTAGACGGCGACTAATTGACTGGTAAACAGTACAATTTTTCAGAAGTTAGTGTGCTTCAAACTAGTTTGGATGGATGAACTAGTTCATGATATTTGCCTCCAACAATATGGCAACGCTAACCTTCTCCCAATAATGGCCTCAACCTTGCTTCTCAACCTGGAATTTCGATCCGAGGTGCTTGAAATCGAGCTATTGTATCCAGCCTTATGGTCCTAAATATCACAATGGTAAATGAAGTCATATGTACAAGTACAAAAGATTTTACCATCATATATTTAAGTGGAAGCAACATGAGTTGAAAACGAAAAAGTAAATGTACATTATTTTTTTAAGTGAAAGCAACATGAGTTGAAAACGAAAAGAAAGTGTACATTATTTTTTCAAACGTTGAGGCCAAAGAACAATATGAAGTAGAACACTTTCAGCCTAACTCAATGACTCGCTTAAAAAGGTGTTTGTCGGTTTTGTGACGCATACAACATACTGTTTCTCTAATACCTGTTAGTGGACTAGTATTTAAAGTTAGCATATTATATATTGGGCCAAATCCGTTTGATCATTTAACATTATTTATAATGTACTCAAACTCATTATTCAATCATGAGAATTACCGACTGAGTTATATGAGAGAAATTAGTTTCCTTTTTATTTATTTATTTATTTTTCTTGGATCAAGTATCTATATATATTGAAATGAGTTTACGGGCGTATTTAACATGTTGAGTAGTGAAATCAGTTATGTTTAACATTGGGTCACACTATTAAGACCCTCTATCCATGCTCATACCTTGCTTGTCCCGCCGGGAATGGCCTCATTCTCCGCTTTGTCTGTCATTTTCAGACAATGGTTTTGTCATTTACGTTCGTATTTACGGCGGTTTTTAAGGCGTTTGAGCACATTAAACTTTATATTTACCTGATTATTTTTCGAGTTTATACTTTGATATAAAACAAAATTATAAAAATAAAAAAAAAATAAAAAAAAACAAAAAATCTAGGGGGGTCCTAATAAAAAATTAGGGGGGTCCTGATAACTCAACCCTTAACATTCGGTAGTTTTATTTTTTTTTCTTAAATTTAGAGAGTGATTGATTGACAAAAGACATATCGAAATTCAATAATTGTATTTCAAAGTCTCGAAGTCTTTTATCTCTACCTATAATTCCCTTAGGTATAGTATCTAACAAATATAGCATCTACAAATATCACAAGGGTAATGATATGTACACATTGAATTTTACTTTGCACACATACAATTAATGAATAAAACAAACATTACCCTATGTAATTTTATGTGTGCAAAGTAAAATCATATGTGTACATATCAATTCCCATATCACAATGCTCCTTGTATATCTTCTCAAATAGAACACTGTAAATTTGAAAATGCCGTTTATGATGAATCTAAAATGAGTAATAATCTTAAGAGTGACGATGTACTAATCTATTCATCACTTACACGTTATACATCCTTTTCAATATTTGCTTTTGAATTCGATATATGTGCTCGGCTTGTTTTTTAATTACTTAATCTTAATAAGATTTGGATCTTTAATCAAAATGTCCATGAAGCATTACATTGCAATATATAGATCTCCTTTTCACAAAGATGTCACTTCGGACCAAAACAACATTGTAACATGGACAGTAGGCTTATGGAGACAATATTATCTCAAGAACCGTAGCATAAGGCTTTTAAAGTCTCCATGTGAAGTTCCATGTGAGGGGTACAAAACAAGACCTGTTTTGGCAAAGCCTTTATATGATGAAAATCCTTCCCAATTGGGACCCACATTTGCCATAAATTATTTTTGTTTTTAACCTTCAAACGATAAATATAATGTAACATGTAGATGTAGTTGTCTTCTTCCGGAAATAAAATAACCACCAACTTGAAACTAAGCTGTTTTGTGGTCATAACCTTCCAATCTATATACACATTTAGGTATTTAGCTAGTTACATGGGGGTGTTTGTTTAAGCTTATTTTGTATATATATATTTTTTTAATTAAGATTTATTTATTTATTTATTTATTATTACTAATTTTTTTTTAATTTATGAGCTTATATAAGCTTATTAAGATATACTGTAATAAACATATATATATATGCCTATAAGTCTCAAAATAAGCTAAAAAATTATAGCTTATAAGATATAAGCCGAAATCAAACAAGCACATGAGCGTACATATGAGCTTAAACAAACACCCTAATAGTATATCGTTTTAAAACTTATCTTTATAACAATAAAATTCTGTATACAATGTTTGAAATAGTTAATAATCCTTAAAACGAATCAATAAAAAGTTGCAACAATATTAGTCAATTTTATAATTATTTTAAAACATTTTAATGTAATATACTATAATTATTTATAATTACCTTGTGGTTCAGTGGGAAACATGTATGGCATAATATATGATTTAATATTGCAGATATTCCCTCCAAAAATTAAGAATTAAGTAATTATAATATGCTATGCCTCAAATAAATAGCCTATAAATTATACTATTATAGTGACTTTTGTTTTTTAAACAATATAAAGGAATTTTAATTCAATTTAAAGAGATTAAAATTAAGTGAATTTCTGTGTATATTATTCTTTGAGTAACGTATTTTTTTTCCCGCTATATATATGCTAGATTAAGCTACATTTATAAAAATATAAAATAATAATAATAATAATAATAAGAATAATAATAATAATAATAATAATAACCCCTAAGTATGTACCTCTTAAAATGATTGTAATACCCCTTCTAATTTTTTAAAACTTTTTTTTTTTTGTTTTTTAATTTTTTAATTGTTTTAGTTTTATTTCTATTACAAAACTACGAAATATAAAGTACGGAACAAAAAAATATAAAGTTTGACAAGTCAAAAGTAGTAAAAAAACAAAAGATACGGAACAAAAAACCATAAAAACTATCATGTTCTGTTAATAAAGTAGGTAAAAAGTAAGGGTGTGCAGAAATCAGAACCGAGAAACCAAAACCAAAAAGTCAAAACCGATGGTTTGGTTTTTGTAATTTATAAAAACAGAAGTTTATGGTTCGGTTTGGTTTTAGCGTAAACACCAAACCGAAAAAAACCGATCCGAAAAAAATACATATAATCTTAAAAACTCATATTTCAATTGCTTCTTGAACGTGTCATTTACAACACATAAACAGTTACCATTTATTATTTTTGTGGTCGTTAGATATTTTATAGTCATTTTTCTATCAATTTACGATGCATAAAAAATTATATAAGAGAATTGTTTAATGACAAATTAACTCTCCAAAATCAAAAAACAAAAGGCACCTAGCTTTGCTTTATTGTTCATAGGAGATGAGGATCCTAACTATAATACTTTGTATTATTTTTTGTGTTTGAATCTCTACTTAACTCGGTCACAACCTTTTGTTTATATAGAGGGGGAAACAGTGGATGCACATGGGTGCATAGTAACTTGTCAACTTGCAATAGATAAGTACGTGCCTAGTAGGCTAGTCTTGAGTGTATTTTCGGCTTACCCGATTTGATAACTTATAGTCTCAATGCCTTTTTCTCGTATATCGATAAGTACTTGAACTTATCTTCTTCAAGAGGTTTCTCGCCCATACATTTAGAGGTTGAGATTGTTAAACTGAATTAATTCTTCAGAGTCAGAGAAACATTTGTCAGATCTCAATGACCCTTGTGTTGTTTGTAGCTCTTTGTAAATCACTACCTAACACCGCATCTGTTTGTGAAATGTTTTCTTCAGTTGGTCTTTGACGTCCCTGAAGCCAAAAAAATGGTTGAGCTTTGTACAACACTCACTGATTTCTTTTATCATGAGTAACACCTTCTGAATAATAATCAGAGAGACATGTTTAAATATTTATTAGAGACAATTTGGGTCGATTTCAGAGTTTACATCAGTTGTAAGTGAGCATAAAGACTTCTTCTTACATAATGAGATTACATCAGAGGATAATATATTATTACATTTTAGAGTTGATTCTTTGATGTTGTAGATGAATGTAGACTCTGAAGCTTGATTCTTGTAAGTTTCGTAACCTTCATGAGTTAGAGTCTATGAATGTTCAGTTGTTTGAATTGGTACCCGGCTTTGATTATCATGTCTTAGTGCTGTGACTTATTCAACAACCACTCTGCTCAGACACTTCAATGGATGAGGTAGTACTTGCTTACTATCTCATCTATTCTTCCCAATCCCCGAACTGGACAAGCTGATTCACTCCCTGATTCAAGATCAGAGAGTTTAGGTTCAAGGACTGTTATGTTTAAAGGCTATTTCAAATATTGGGTAGAGACACTTGGGTGGTTTTTCCAGTCTTCCATTGTTTGAACATACAATATCCTTATTTTTACTCGAATATAAGCAGGCTTTCCAGTATCTTGCTTACAAGCTAAGTTACGACAAAGGTTTTATTATAAAATTTTGATTTTCATCCTTTGTTGCTGTCACAATTCTCAATTTTTGGTCTTTTCTCAAACTCAACATTCATCATACTAGCTCATGCATAGTTTTGCATTTCACATTAAATTGCATAATTTCTTATTAAATAAACGTTATCGCGTAATTAATTATTTTGAACAACTGATCCATTACTTTCAAAAATTATTCCAATATATTTTAATACTCATATTAAGTTTATAAAAATATTATTTTTAGTTTACCCAATGTTTTAAATTTAATTATATATAAATTGTTATGTTTATATAAATTTAATTCGGCGGTTTTCTTAAATTCAACCCGATAAATATTTATTCACTCAAATTTTGCAAGAAATGTATTTTTATAATTTTTATGACCTAAATATATTTTATCTTGACCTGTGAAAATTTATTTTATACTGCTTGTACCCTATATACTCAAATGTGTATACAATTTAACACTTAACTTCAATTAACTTACATTTGATTATACTTATACATTTAATTACCACAAAATACTACTTGGACTTTTTCTTTCTTTGTATGTTCATTGAACTTGCTAAAATATCTTCTCAAGTGTATGTATTATACTAATATTATCCAAACTCATTTCACTCATTCATTTTGCAAAGTAAAAATCAAAACCAATTCTCTTCTCTCTCAACACCATAACCGGCCATCCAAGGGGACCAAGAAGGAGGATCATCAAAATTTTCTAATCAAGATTTTAATTACTCTAGTATCATTCTTGTATAGGTTTTGCAATAAAAACCTAGGGTGATTAGGAAAAACCCTTTGTTCTCATAAACCTCATCAAGTATTCTAGTAAGCATCTCATGTCCATTTTTCATCTTTCATATTCATTTCATATTCATTTCATCATATTTGAGCAAAACATGCAAGTCATATGATGTTGTACCACTTTTTCATTGATTTTTAAGAGTTATGAATATATAAGTCATCCTATAATTATTCCTTGTTATATTTTAGTTTTGGTGATGTCTAGGAAACCATGACACCCTAAGAAGGTGTATGGTAGGATTAGAATAGCCCCGGAGTTGTTTTGAATGGGTTAGAATAGGTTTGGCGCGAGAAAAACTCATTTCGACAAGTTTGCAAAAGGGTCTATCCATACTTTGAAAATCTGGAAAATCCGACAGTGGGTATAATATTTTGGGCTAGATATTTAGAAAATACACTTTAAAACGAAACGTGGCCGCTTGAACGGATTAAAACGGAGCTATAACGAAGAAGATATGAATTTTTCAAGTTTGACGATGAAAACTATTAATTTCAGAAATTTCAGCATGAAAATGTCACTCTTCTGAGTCAAAATGAGTCTTAAACTTTATAAATTGTGTCGACTTATCAAAAATATATTAGTATACTTTGACACGAATCTAAGGATGTAGAAAACGTGGAAAACGGACTTGTAACGATTAAATTACACGCGATAAACCAAGTTGCCGTAACTTTATTCTATTAGCAAAATTAATATATTCTCTATTAAAAACATACTACGGCAACTAAAGGACCATGTTGGAGGACGTTTTTAACAATGATGTAGAACTTTTTATAACGTGATGTCTTCTAGTAAAAGTAAGTTCGCCTGACATATTTTTCAATATGTTAAACCGTTTGTTGAGCGGAGTTGTAACGAATAACATATAGTCACTCAAACTTGGCCGAAAACCACCCTTAAACTATATTTTTGGACTAAAATACCATACTTAACCTATATTTTTCTTTGTGATCGAGACCTTTAGGATGGAAACTTAAACACTAAAACTTTGAGATAATGATACAAACTTTCCAAAAGCTGTTGAGTCAAGTTCCTAACATTCAATGTGCACCATTTTACGACTAACTTTTCAAAGCCGTTCATTCACTTTCACAAATTGTCAAGTAACATTATTTTACTACGAAAGTTATAATTTCACAAGAAATCGCAAAGCGATTATCTGGGATGTTGATTCAACGTATGTACTTGTGAAGTATTTTATAAACATGACGAGATGTCATAAACATATATTTTGACGATAAACATTATTTCCAAAAGGTACAAGTGGTATGAATATCATATGAGTTTGCATTCATGACAACATATCATAACTCAAGTCATGACATTCATTTTAGGGTCGCGGATAGTTTCCAAGCCTCATTTTTGTGCACTTCATTTTGTTAGCATATCAATCATACCAGGTGAGTTTCAAAGCCCCTACTCTTTTAATGCTTGTTTTACAAACTCTTTGGGGAGATACATGCTCAACTACTTGCTTTTACTTCCATATTCTAAACTTTGACATACCGTGAGTTCATACCCCGCTTTTACTCATTTAAATTCCTATAAACTATTTGGGGCGAGATATATGCTTATTTATCCAAACATTTAAACTCTTTTGCCAAACAACATTACTTATACTTTACACTTGATTGCGTTATATACTTGATTGGGTTATACTTGATTTCATATGCATATTTGGAACAAACATACAAGAATTAGTAGCTCCAAATTAAGTTGTTGGAAGGCTATTAATTTACAAACATACAAGAATTAGTGGCTCTAAATTAAGTTGTTGGAAGGCTATTAATTTACAAACATCCCAATATTTATATGTTGGAAGGCCATTTTATGGATACAGACCAACGCCAGCGTTGGAAGAACATACCAACACGAGTTGTTGGAAGACCATTGTGGTGACATTTATACTTTTAACTACCTTATTATGCATATTCATGATTGTAATTCTATTTTAGGCAATGGGTTGTGAACACACAAAGGTGCAAGTTTTGTATGGCGGAACTTAACTGGGCGAGTGGATTTACAATGCCTTTCTTTGATAAACATTCTTTAGAGACTTTTTCAAATCATTTTCAACATAAACTCTATGAACTCACTCAACCATTGTGTTGACACTTTTTAGCATGTTTTATCTCGGGTATCTAAGGCATTCACTTCATGGCATGCATTTGGACATATCATAGAGTCGCGGAGACGACGCGTCTCACTTGGGTTTTATAAACTTTAAAACATCGTTTGGCTTGTAACAAACTTATTTCCGCACTAGTTGATTTCATTCGACCTATCTTTTGTAAACTCTGAATGTTTTATTAAATCAAACGACGTGTTTTCCAAACGACACTTTAGGTCATTCAATATAACTGTGATTGTGATGCTATGACAACAACCCAGAATTCCATTCCGCAAAGCGGTAATTTGGGGTGTGGATTGGCATCGAGCCAGATTATAGAAACTAGGTTGCATCATTGACCCTAGACTATAACTACATCATCATAGCATCTCATCATCATTATAAGTGCATACTCTTTATACATGCGAACTTATGACTCGACACCAAACATCATATGAGACGATTAGTCCAAGCATTGCATAGTTACTCCTAAATTATACATAGCCGGATCACCTATGTCTAATTCAGGAAGAATCATGCAATGAAGGGAGTAGTAGTCTCATATGTCTCGTCATTCGAGCCAAATTTTCAAAAGATTTTCTTCAAACCACTTGTTTCCAGTTTGATCAGAGTGGAGTTCTTGTTTGATGAAGTTGCAAAGATCAAGCTAGAAAAAAGTTGTTGCTCAAACCGATTTAGCGATCTCATGACGTTCTTGTTTGATGAGTTATGGGATTAAGTAAAAATCGGTTACCTAAAAGTCTTTTGAAAATTTTGCTCGAGAATGGGAAAGCTTGTCTCATCGAGCCTAATCATAAGAGAGCATGTATTTAGGACCGGGCAATGCTCGCGATAGAGGCGAGAACATATGCATGAGCATCGACATAATCATTTAGACCATATACGAGCATGAACTTTTAGAACCCTTGTCGAGATTCCGACTATAGTATCATTAATCGAATCACGAGGACGTGATTCCGCTGACATGGGAAGAATGTCACAATTCTCAATTTTGGTCATTTCTCAAACTCAACATTCATCATACTAGCTCATGCATAGTTTTGCATTTCACATTAAATTGCATAATTTCTTATTAAATAAACGTTATCGTGTAATTAATTATTTTGAACAACTGATCCATTACTTTCAAAAATTATTCCAATATATTTTAATACTCATATTAAGTTTATAAAAATATTATTTTTAGTTTACCCAATGTTTTAAATTTAATTCGTATATAAATTGTTATGTTTATATAAATTTGACTGGTTTTCTTAAATTCAACCCGATAAATATTTATTCACTCAAATTTTGCAAGAAATGTATTTTTATAATTTTTATGACCTAAATATATTTTATCTTGACCCGTGAAAATTTATTTTTAACTAACGCTACCCTATATACTCAAATGTGTATACAATTTAACACTTAACTTCAATTAACTTACATTTGATTATACTTATACATTTAATTACCACAAAATACTACTTGGACTTTTTCTTTCTTTGTATGTTCATTGAACTTGCTAAAATATCTTCTCAAGTGTATGTATTATACTAATATTATCCAAACTCATTTCACTCATTCATTTTGCAAAGTAAAAATCAAAACCAATTCTCTTCTCTCTCAACACCATAACCGGCCATCCAAGGGGACCAAGAAGGAGGATCATCAAAATTTTCTAATCAAGATTTTAATTACTCTAGTATCATTCTTGTATAGGTTTTGCAATAAAAACCTAGGGTGATTAGGAAAAACCCTTTGTTCTCATAAACCTCATCAAGTATTCTAGTAAGCATCTCATGTCCATTTTTCATCTTTCATATTCATTTCATATTCATTTCATCATATTTGAGCAAAAACATGCAAGTCATATGATGTTGTACCACTTTTCATTGATTTTTTAAGAGTTATGAATATATAAGTCATCCTATAATTATTCCTTGTTATATTTTAGTTTTGGTGATGTCTAGGAAACCATGACACCCTAAGAAGGTGTATGGTAGGATTAGAATAGCTTCGAAGTTGTTTTGAATGGGTTAGAATAGGTTTGGTTGAGAAAAACTCATTTCGACAACAAAAGGGTCTGTCCATACTTTGAAAATCTGGAAAATCCGACAGTGGTTATAATATTTTGGGCTAGATATTTAGAAAATACACTTTAAACTAAACGTGTCGCTGAACGGATTAAAACGGAGCTATAACGAAGAAGATATGAATTTTTCAAGTTTGGCGATGAAAACTATTAATTTCAGAAATTTCAGCATGAAAATGTCACTCTTTACGAGTCAAAATGAGTCTTAAGCTTTATAAATTGTGTCGACTTATCAAAATATATTAGTATACTTTGACGAATCTAAGGATGTAGAAAACGTAAAACGGACTTTGTAACGAAAAATTACACGCGATAAACCAAGTTGCAGAACTTTATTCTATTAGTAAAATTAATATATTCTCTATTAAAACATACTACGGCAACTAAAGGACCATGTTGGCGGACGTTTTTAACAATGATGTAGAACTTTTATATAGCGTGATGTCTTCTAGTAAAAGTAAATTCGCCTAGCATATTTTTCAAAATGTTAAACCGTTTGTTGAGCGGAGTTGTAACGAATAACATATAGTCACTCAAACTTGGCCGAAAACCACCCTTAAACTATATTTTTGGACTAAAATACCATACTAACCTATATTTTGATCTTTGTGATGAGACATTTAGGATGGAAACTTAAACACTAAAACTTTGAGATAATGATACAAACTTTCCAAAACTGTTGAGTTCGTTTCCTAACATTCAATGTGCACCATTTAACGACTAACTTTCAAAGCCGTTCATTCACTTTCACAAATTGTCAAGTAACATTATTTTACGACGAAAAGTTATAATTTCACGAAGAAATAAAAAAGCGATTATCGAGGATGTTGATTCAAAGCATATACTTGTAAAGTATTTTATAAACATGACGAGATGTCATAAACATATATTTTGACGATAAACATTATTTCCAAACGCACAAGTGTATGAATATCATATGAGTTTGCATTCATGACAACATATCATAACTCAAGTCATGACATTCATTTTAGGTCGCGGATAGTTTTCGAGCCTCATTTTCATGCACTTCATTTTGTTAGCATATCAATCATACCAGGTGAGTTTCATAGCCCCTACTCTTTTAATGCTTGTTTTACAAACTATTTGGGGGAGATACATGCTCAACTACTTGCTTTTACTTCCACAAATATTCTAAACTTTGACATATTACCGTGAGTTCATACCAGCTTTTACTCATTTAAATTCCTATAAACTATTTGGGCGAGATATATGCTTATTTATCCAAACATTTAAACTCTTTTGCCAAACAACATTACTTATACTTTACACTTGATTGCGTTATATACTTGATTGGGTTATACTTGACTTCATATGCATATTTGGAACAAACATACAAGAATTAGTGGCTCCAAATTAAGTTGTTGGAAGGCTATTAATTTACAAACATACAAGAATTAGTGGCTCCAAATTAAGTTGTTGAAAGGCTATTAATTTACAAACATCCCAATATTTATATGTTGGAAGGCCATTTTATGGATCTTCTCACCCAAGTAGCGTTGGAGGAACATCCCAACACGAGTTGTTGGAAGACCATTGTGGTGACATTTATACTTTTAACTACCGTATTGCGCATATTCATGATTGTAATTCTATTTTAGGCAATGGGTTGTGAACACACAGGTTGCAAGTTTTGTATGGGCGGAACTTGGAACGGAGTGGATTTACAATGCCTTTGCTGCATAAACATTCTTTAGAGACTTTTTCAAATCATTTTCAACATAAACTCTATGAACTCACTCAACCATTGTGTTGACACTTTTTAGCATGTTTTATCTCGGGTATCTAAGGAATTCACTTCATGGCATGCATTTGGACATATCATAGTCGCGGAGCACTACGCGTCTCCTTGGGTTTTATAAACTTTAAAAACATCGTTTGGCTTGTAACAAACTTATTTCCGCACTAGTTGATTTCATGCGGGACCTATCTTTTGTAAAATCTGATTGTTTTATTAAATCAAACGATGTGTTTTCCAAACGACACTTTAGGTCGTTCAATATAACAGATTGTGATGCTATGATGACAGCCCCCAGAATTCATTCATTGCAAAACAGGTAATTTGGGGGTGTGACAGTTGCTTGGCGTCTTAGGTGGTCCAGGAACAAGGATTATTCCATTTAGTAACGAAACCCTAATGGTATGATTTGTACCTATCCCTACAGATGCATCTTCCTTCCCCTATTTGAATTTCCCTTTTTGAAAGCCTTTAACGACCCTCTTTTTTCATCTAATAATGGTTGTTACTGGGATCAACCATGTAGCATTCTATAAGCAGTACCCACTCTTATGCTTTTGAGAGACTAAGTTCTCATGAAGCTCTCGCCATCTATACGACCTTTGAAGATGAATACACTTATTCAGAATGATTTTGTTTGGGTAAGCATTTATTTTTTATCAAATGTAATTAAAGTTTTTGAAGAACAATGATGCTAAGAGTGATATGAATAAAAGGTTTGAGGGTAGTTAGATAGAGATATTTTTTGCAGAAGAATGGTTTGATGAACACGGTCTTGTTCGAAAATACACCCAGGATGTTATGGAGGGGGAATATTTGTATGGGGCGTTGAGGATCGGGTTGAATGGTATACGCCAATATTCAAACCCGTTTAGTATTATTAGCGGTGAATCAAGAACGAATATAGATTAAGAAAAACCTACCCGCTCTGATACCACTTGTTGGGTCCGCTTTAACCGTACACATTCATGCAAACCATGAATGATAAGAGCAACTGTTTAAGCAAGTGCCAAAAACTAATGAACATCAACATAGAGGTTGGGTTTGCTTGAGAATGACTCTTACAAGCTAATAACACTATTTGTACTTTTCAACTTTATAAATCCTGTTAGAAATGAATCAAACATTTACAAGGGACAACCTACGAAAAACTATCACGGTTAATGATAAATTAACTCTCCAAAATCAAACAACAAGAGGCAGTTAGCTTTGCTTTGTTGTTCCAAAAAGAGGAGGATCCTGACTATAATACTTTGTATTATTTTTTATGTTTGAATCTATACTTAACTCGGTTACAACATTTGGTTTATATAGAAGGGGAAACAATGGATGCAAATGGGTGCATACTAACTTGCCAACTTGCAATAGGCAGGCACGTGCCTAGTAGTCTAGTCTTGAGCGTACTTTCGGCTTACCCGATTTGACAACTTATAGTCTCAATGCCTTTTTCTCGTATATCGATAACTACTTGAACTTATCTTCTTTAAGAAGTTTCGCGCCCATACATTCAGAGGTTGAGGTTGTTAAACTGAATTAAGTTTTCAGAGTCACATAATCATTTGTCAGATCTTAGTGACCCTTGTGTTGTTTGTAGCTCCTTGTAAATCACACCTTGACACCGCATCAGTTTGTGAAGTGTTTACTTTAGTTGGTCTTTGACCTAAAGCCAGACAGTTGGTTGAGTTTTGTACAACACTCACTGATTTCTTTTATTAGTATCACCTTCTGAATACTACACAGGGAGACATGTTCTCTATCAGAGAGTATCTCACTTCTTATAACTATCAGGTTCATATTGATAGTTATGAAGTGATATTCTCTCTGATCTTTATCAGAGACTTTTATGCTCCTGACATTAAGAGGGTGTATTAGGCTATTTTATGTTTAAATATTTATCATAAACAATTTGGGTTGATTTCAGACCCAACACAGGGAACATATGTTGTTTATTTAATCTTTTTTGTGGATGATATTCTGTTGACTACTTCATTTGCAACATATTTACAGAGGATTATTGCTAGATTTTTCCATGACGGATCTTGGTTGGCTGAACTATTTTAGGAATCTCTTTTTGTACCGACAAAGAGATATTTCTTTTCCAGAAAAAGTATGAGCGCGTTGGTATGCGCAATTTTCACTCTTACAAGACCCTGTTAATATGAAGTCCAAGTTAGGGGCTGATGGTCCCCGGTTTCTGATCTGACACTGTATAGGTTCCTTGTTGGAGCTCTCTAGTATCGCACGTTTACTAGACCTGATTTTTCTTATGTTGTTCAGAAGGTTTATATTTATATGCATGATTGATGTGTCGTTTAGTATAGGTAATTTATTGTTATCAAGTTTTAAATTTATATTCAGCCGACTTAACCTATAACAAATACTAACGGGCAGTGTACCCAATCAATGTAGCCTAGTCGGTAAGTAAAGTGTCGATCACTAAGAGTGGAACGTTAACACTTAAACATCTATCAGTATTTTAATTTTAAAGTTAGTCTAATTAAACCTAATCTAACGCAAGGGGGGGGGGGGTTAGCCTGAAATACTGGCATGATGTTTAGATTTAGTAAAGCTGTAAATAAAGGTAATTTGGCAAATGACACACAGATACACATATAGGAATACAGATAGCAGATAAGAGGTCAAGCCGATAGTAAGGAAGATGTACTGGCTAATTGTTTAGTTATATATGATGAGTACTATATCTATTCTCTCTCTTTGGTTCGTATATCATTCTAGTGTTTAGACTAAGCTAAACGTCTAGATTTAGGCTTTTAAGTTTTCTCAACAGACTAATCCTGTCACGACTAATCAGAAATCCGCATAAAGTCTACCTTAATGATTATTAGTTTATTAATTAACCACTTAGGGCTTACAATAATCATGCAAATGATATTAACGAAGTAATAATGTAATCAAAACATACGCATGATCATCCAATAAAACATCATATAATCTTTAAAAGAATGTAAGTATTTAAGTATGATCAAATAGTGAAAAACATGCTAAACAAACGATTAAAGAGTGTTAATACAAATAAACCATAAAAACGTTTAATTATATTTTACGATCTTCTAATGTTTTGTCGATAACAAACTTAAAATCATTTTAACGAAATAAATAAAATACGTAAAAGCTTTGAGCCAATAGTTTACTAACACACTTTTACTAAACATATAAAACCATCAAAACATCTTTAGTTAAATAAGTTATATAAAACCAAAACCATTTTTATAAAACACTTACAAATAATGTTTTTTGCTTATATTTTAAAAAAATGTATATGTACTTAGTATAACTTGTAATGGGTAAATAATGAGAAAAACCAAAGTCCATAACCCATGATCCAAGACCCATAATCTATTGACTAGGTACAATGTATCTTGCTGGGTAAAAATCAAAGTCCATGATCCATACCCATGGAGCATGATCCATAACCCATGATCCATTGCATGACATCATGCATGAAGTCATGTTGGATATTATCCATAATCCATGACCCATGACCCAAGATTCATAATTCATTGACTAGGTACAATGTATCTTGTTGGGTATCAATGATCCAAAGTCCATGACCCATGGTCTATAACCCATAACCCGGTTTGCAACCCAAAATCCGGACTAATCTGACCCAGCAGGTAGATCCCTTAGTTTGCATTGGCTGGATCCCTTAGGTAAGGGATCCGTCGGAAACCGTGAGACTGTAGGCACTTTTGCCTATAAATGGTGAGTCATTTCTCTTTTGCTCACCAACCCTTTTAGACATATCTTCTCTCTATGTTCTAACCTCTCTAACCTCAGATCCAAAGGATCATTCTATATATTTTTCTCTCTGTGTGATTCTCTAGGTTCCTCTTAAAGGCGAGATCACAACCTCTTGAAGACGTGCAAGCTCAAGGTCATGAGTTGCTAAGCTCGTCATCATCAAGACCACTGAAGTGCATCTTTTGATAGTTCTTCTCTCCCTCCATTAGTGTGTCGAGTTGAAGGCATTGGTGTATAGTGCCGAAGGTGTACATTTGATATGGGGCGTCGATGTATATTTATGTAGTTTGGGTTAAAGGATATTCATATCCTTTCAAGTGTTGTAAAAAGGAGTTTGTCTCCTTTGGGTTGTAGTTTTGGGTAGTAGTTCATCATTTGTAATGAAACTCGGTATCTAGCCTTGTACCAGATAAAGTGTAGGCGATGTTGTGATAGGTTTGGTTCTACCTCGTGGAAGAACTCGGTGTCTAGCCTTGTATCAGATAAAGTGTAGGTGACGTTGTGAAGGCTTCTCCGCCACATTAAGGAGCTTGTGTTGTGTGGTGCTTAGAAACTCTCGAGTGGTACTCAGGGAGTGGAGTAGGGCAAGAAAGGTGTCCTTGCACCCGAAGCACTATAAATACTTGTGTTGTGGTTTTGTGTTCCTTTACTCTTTATCGCTTTGCATTATTTATGTATATGTCCGTCTATTTGAAAACTACAAAGAAGGAAATTTCTTAAAACAAAAATCATGTTTTAGATTTTTTTTTACTTTTAACAAAATGTTGGATATTGATAAATAATTCTAACATTTTCTTTTGAGAAATCTTCATGCTAGGATTCTTTCAATGACTTCGTTCTATCCGAAGAAAAATGAAGTCAACACCCAAAAAAGAATCCAAAGTGACCACAACTAGATTTTCTTTTAAAATAGGATTAAGTATTTTAAAAGCTCATGAACTATTTCACGTCTATGGTTTCTAAAAACTATAAAAAGGGAATAAGCAAATGTATGTTCTCTTAATTACAATTAGTTGGTCTAAAACATGCTAATTTCTTGTGGATAAAATGATAGTATATGTTTATCTCTTATGATAAGCATCTTTATAAATACTTTGCGTATATTAAATGCTATGTGTATATATGTACGTGTATTATGTGTTTGACATCAAAAAGTCACAATTTTATAAAAAAGTCTCTACTTTCCATCTCAACATATCATCGGGAATAGTATTCCTTCTTGATTTCCCTAGACTTTGTAAGCTAGTCAATCTACGCTTTCATCATAAAAAGAAACATTGCTCACTAAAGTCTTGATCCACCATTCCTCGTTCTATTCTCGCATAGAGATATATTTGTTGCATTAGTAATCTACATTAATATATTATATCTAATCGTTTGTATCACGTTAAAATGGAAATTGATATGTTTCTTGATTTTTCTCATCTCATGGTTTACTCATAACGTGCTTCACCAAATATGTTTCAGAACACGAAGAATCATCTAACCTTGTATCACATCTATAATAGATGAGCTTTAAGGAATAGATTAAACCTTTGATAAAAACTAGAAAAAAAATCTCATGTCAAATTATCAACCTTACTAAATTTGTAACCTTACTGAATAGCCGGATCCTTTGACTATAACGTGTCGGATCCTTTCTTCAAAGGAACCGGCATAACCGGCATATCAGCAAACATGTTATGTATTTGGTAATCACTGTACATTCTCATCTCTTACTTTCCTCTCTCATACATGACCCTAAACTCACTACTACTGTTCCTGGAGCTTCCTCTTCATCAAATCAAGCTATCCAATCACTTGTGATCAAACATGCCTCGCTCAACCCAACAAGACTACCAAGACACCGCCCACTACATTCCAATGCATCACCGTAAGGAAGGTCTTACGCCTAAGGACCAAAAAACATTCAAGATGCTTCAAAAACGTTTCTTCCATGAAGGACGTATTGTTGAAAAATCTTTCATCGATGATACTGACATCCCTCAAGTTTTCTCTAGGATCAATTTCGATTGTCTACTCTACATCAATGAACAAATTTGTCCCGTCTTTGTCTTTGAATTCTACAAAAGTGTCCGTATCTTTAGAAATGATAATGGAACCATCTATATCTCGTTTCTCATCAACAATTAAAACTTCATTCTAACTCTCGTTGAGTTTGCACGAATCCTTCACATTCCATGCCAAGGTGTGTGTATGTACTCAAGTGATTGGTCCCTCGCCAAACTCAATGTTATGGTAGACACTCACCATGTTTATCTCACTCCTCTTGAGTAACCCGTCACGGTAAGGGATGCCGTCTTCGTTCATAGAACCAAACAAACTCGTGTCAATCAAAACTCCAAAGTCATTCATCGTGACCCATTCCAAATGGAACTCTTTGAGATGTTCCCGTTGAACAAGAAATGAGAACAAATCCTTAGAGAGAATGTCGTTTGCTTGGTTGGAAACAAAGATCATCCAAATGCTTTCCTTGTCTACATGATCTATTGTCTCAATAATGAAACTCCTTTCAACCTAGGCTACTACATGGTCAAGAGAATGACAAGTGTCTTTAGAATCGAGAAAATGGTACTTCCCTATTCTATGCTTCTCACTCGCCTAGCAAGATTTGTAAGTGGATTATGATGCGTGGGTTCGGGGTCGAGAAAACCTCCTTTTCTACGAGCAAGCTTTTCAACCCTCTAGGCAGTGAACCTAATCGTTGTAGTGTAGTATGGGGTAAGACTCGGGGATTTATCTCACTCCTCTTGAGGAAGATTCTTTTTAGTCTTTTTATGTTTTTTTAGAAAGCAAGGGTAAAAATCTTGGGGTACATGATTGGGGGTGGTACTTCTACCGATTTTACTACTTAACTACTTATCTAATTATCTAATTAACTATTGATAGATTATGCTAATTGAGGTGTGCTCGTATGATGATTAAAGATGTGTTCACTTAGATGCTATTACTCCCTAGTTATCTCTTATTGGTCGGTTGAATTGTCACTTCCTTTATCTTAATTGGTGCGTTGTATTCCATTTGGTCGTAGGGTGGTGCCTAATTCCCTAGTTCTATGAATTGCAACTCTCTTTTAGAATACCCGGGATCGGCAAGTGCAATGTCATCTCCCCCGAATACACTACTATCCTAAAGCTACAATTCATGTAATAAACACAACGAATGGCCTAATGTGCACTCAAAGGCTTTTTGCTATTTAGGACGTTTGATAACATCAAATAGTCCTGAATATTAAGTGTCAATTTCCCCCGATAATGCTTGTAATTTATATCATTTATATGGATTTACGCTTGTTTTCCATTGTTTTCCACTTTCAGGTAAATTACGAGCATTGGAGCTAAAGAGACGTGGAACTGAAAAAATATCAAAAGATTTATCATAGTATGCTGACTTTGAAGAAGTTACGGCATAAATCCTCTCTCACATTACGCCGTAACTAAAGCGTGACTCAGAATACCAAATTATCAGAAGGTTACGGCGTAACTCTTCCCAAAGGCTACGACGTAACTATATTAGGTCAAATGAGGTTCCACACCGCTGATAACTACACCGTAACTATTTCATCAACTACGGCGTAACCAAGTATATTGAAGACTACGGCGTAACCACTAATAAGGTTACACCATAACCAGCAGATCTAGTGCAAAATAATCTTAGGAATTGATGGTTATGGCAACTCTTATATTAGTTACGTCGTAACCCAGATCTAGCCTATAAATACCCCATGAATTCCAGCATTTCTAATCATCCCATTCCACACACAACAACCAGAGAACGTGGGAAAAAGCTAAAGGCAGGTCTAGAGGAGCATACAGAGCTGTCTCCAAGGGAGAAATCACTCCCCCACGATAAGCATTAGCATTTTATCTTTTCTTTACTTTTGATTCATGCATTTCGTACCTTTGAATATTGAATTGATTTTTATGGTTAATATGAGCGGCTAAGCACCTCTCGGTGCTGGCCTAGTTATGATTCCTTAATTGTTTTGTGTGAAAACGTAGAGGGGGGGGGGGGTGAATACGTTTCCGTTTCAAACTTAAAACTTTTGTATCAAATATAGTATAAACCATTGCATTTTCTAATCTCGACGCGAGGATGCATTTAACGCATTACGGCATGTAAGGCCAACCCCTTAATATCACATGAGATTCCACAAGATTAATGGTTCATTAAAAATCAAGTTTCACCATTATTAGTCTGGTTGCTTTTTCTTGATCAAGCGTGTCATAATATGTAAAGTGTTAAATATAGTTTGTGACTATATGAAAGACCAAGTATGTGTCACAAACATAGACATCAACCACATAGAGAATAAACAATGTAATGCAAGAATAAGAGTAAAGCGATAAGTAAAAGGATAGACAAACCAACACGAGGATTTATAGTGGTTCGGCTACAAGGACACCTTCCTTGCCCTACTCCACTCCCCGAGTCACCTACTCGAGAGTTCGTAATCACTACACCAACTCCTTATGGCGGAAAAGCCTTCACAACATCGCTTACACCTTTTTCCGGTACAAAGCTAAATACCGAGTTCTTTCACACCAAGGCGAACCATACCTATCACAACGTCGCCTACCCTTTATACGGTGCTAGGCTAACCACCGGGTTCTTTCACTCCAAGGTGAACCACACCTACACAACGTTGCCTACCCTTTATTAGGTACTAGGCTAAGCACCTAGTTCCATTACAATGGAGGAACTACTACCTATCACAACACAACACCTAATCTCAAGGAGATCCACTCCTTGTTACAACACCATCAAGGATATCACCATCCTTGGATCTAAACAAATACTATATGTATAACGATGCACCTCATCGATTATACGACCTAGGCATTCTTCACTAATGCCATTTACACGATCCTTCAGCACCTTTCACTAATGCCTTCAACACGGATCTTCGGCACTCTTCACTAATGCCTTTGACACATCTATGACACCCGTTATGTTTTGTGGCCCAACATAACAAACCTTGTGTTTTATAGCACAAACACATAAACCATCTAGTCTAGTCATAGATACAAGAATATGATACTAGACAATATCCAAGACAATGTGTCTAATGGATATGAACTCCTAGACTAAACATCAAGAACCCAAAGCATGATGTAGTTAGTATTATATGAATGAAGATGACAAGTTTCCCAAGCTTTTTGTATAAGATCTTCATGTGCTTGTATCTTGTGATGGGTGATCACTTCAGTAGGTAAGGAAGCAAGATCTCTAAGTTTGCTTTGGAGGATCACTTCGGGAGTATGCTTACAACAAATGAGAGTTAGAAGCATTATGATCATATGAGATGAGGGTGGTTTACATGTTTCCTAATGATCTAAATATCCTAGATTTGGTGGAGAGAAACTATGTGTGAAGGTGTGAAGAAATGGTAAGAAGTGGTTTGCTATTTATAGGCAAAAAGACCAAAACCATGTTCTGCCCCAAGGATCCCTTGGAGGATCCGGCCCTTGTAATTCTAGGGATCCGTGGGCACTTTGAGGGATCCGTAGGATGCTCCATTTTGCCCATTGTTTTTGGGTCATGGGTCATGGGTTATGGGTTGGTCCATGGGTATTCCTTTAGATACAATGTATCTAATGAGTACAATGTATCTAGTCTTATAGGTATGGGTCAATACCATGGGTCATGGATATTATCCATATATGACTTATGCATGATGTCATGCAATGGGTATGGGTCATGGACTTTGGGTTTTACCCAACTACATTCAATGCATTTGGTCAATGGGTCAAATACTTAAGTTTCTACCCATTTATATTACCCATTATAATACATACTAGTTATGTATATATTTACCCAATATGTAAACACTAGTTTTTATACATAAACTATTTAACTAAACATGTTTATTGGTTTGTTGGGGGTTTGATCATAATGCAACATAACAAACATGTACGAACCTGTGTTGTAGCGTACAAGGACTTAAGTCTTCGAGAGGTGTTGAGAGTATGTTGAGACAAGATCTAACTACAAGTAACTTATACATTTTACGTTATGTATTACAAGTTACATGTTTGTCATCAACAAAAAAAATGAGAATGTATAGATTAAATATCGTAATATTTGCACTAACATTTTGTTTACGTTTATATTACTTCCGTATAATTATTTCTAAGTGTATGCATGCATAGTTTATTGGTAGCTACCCTTGGTTCGGTAGTTTTGAATGGCGGTAGAGGCCAATTGCCTAGGAGATATGACCAAATGACCATAGGTGAGCGGACTGAGACGGGAAGGGTAAGATATGACCAACTGATGACCCTTTCTACTTGTGCGATTTGACCAACTGACCACCTACCGTTTGGATGAACTTAAGAATTAGGGGGTGAGTGTTTAAGTTGCTAATTCCTGGGCACTCACTATTATAAATCTAGCATGTAGCGGTACTTAATGACTTGGCTTAGGGACCGTGAACAACGACTTATGAGGGACACCGACTTCTCCTGTGGTGGCATCTTTGCTGATAGGTTAGAATAATTGACCAAATGCCGCCCCTCTCGACTTTGACCTGAAGTAATTGGAAGTAAGTAGACGTAGACATAACTAGCTAGCAGGAATAACTAGGTTAGCACCACTATCCTCTATTTATTTATCCTTTGCCTTTATTTGCTTTTATCTGCTTTAGTAGTTTAATAATTAATTTCTTATCGAAACCTTTATATTGTGACACCTAGACTTAGTAATAATCCAACACACATAGCTCTTGGGACGACCTCGGTTTTACCGAATACTACACTACACACGACTGGGTACACTGCCCGTTAGTGCATTATAGTAGACCATAGGTATAACGAGACTTTATAAATATTAAAACCTGGTCAGTAAAACCTGCATCAACGTTCAAGCTCGCAACAATGAAAGAAGAAGCAAGTTTTCCTTAATTTAGCGTCTACCAATTAAGACAAGAGACAACCTAACAACAATTTATAACTAGGTTTCTTAGAACTAAGCAAACACAAGAATAATTTAGCTACTCACATTGAACAAGCAAGCATACACACATACAATTGAATATGGGGTAAACATAATGATAAATTGGATAAACAAACTTATCTTGTGATGTAAAAAAGGGTATGGGACCCTCTAAGTTACTGGAAAAACACCTACCTAAACCCTAGAATCGGACTTAGGGTTTAGGGCTTACAAAAAGTGAAGTTATAATGTTATATTTATAGGCAGATTTTCTGTCAGCAAAGAGTGACGGCGTCATGAAGTCTTTTTCACCAAGCTGGATATTTTCTCGTTCCGGTCGCGTGGGCTTTTGAATCACCTAAATCTGAGTTCGTATGCAAAAGTTATGGCCAAAACAGTATCAGCTACTTCTATCGCATGTTGTGATAGTCTTGATCAGCATGTGACGGCGTCACTTTGTGGTTGTGATGCCGTATGGGTTTCATGTGACGCCGTCATGGAAAACCTCTGAAGCGTCTGGTGTAGAAGGATAGAGTGACGCCCATGTTTGAGATACACATGACGCCGTCAGGCTTTAGAACCAAAGTTTCACCTGAGCCGTCGCTTGGTCTTTTCTTAAAATCTTCAACAAGTGACGGTGTCGCCCTTTGGTTGGGACGACGTCAGGCTTTAAGAGTAGCTTGGATCTCGACTTTGTCGTTTCTTTCATGTTTTTGCTCTTTTTCGTCCAAATATGCTTCATTCCAGCATTTTGCTTCTAAAAGACCTAAAATGTGAAAAGGAACGATTTTAATTAGTAACGGATATAAAATGTGTTGATTTAGGGTTTAGATGACCCCCTAAAAACGTATATTTTAAATCCTTATCAAATATCCCTGAATTTGCTTATGTGCTTTTGGCCAATCAATTTATAAGTTAGGGGGCATGAAACATTGGTTTAAAATAGTCTACAACAAGTACAAGCGCCACAATAGTCATAACAAGAACAGAAATTATACAATAGCACCTCACAATTGGTGTTTGGATTCTCTCATCTCTCGGGTTTATAAGAAATATAATATGAATGGAAATGGAAGATAAACACTCATTACCTGACATAGTACATAGATTACCATAAGTTTGAGAATAGATCAAACCTCCACCGCTTTGGCGTAAGCACCTAGGAATAACTATCTAAGAGGTTTTTACAAGGGGTTGTAACGTTACGCTTAGGGTAGGGAAGTAAAGGGTTTTATTGGATAGGGATATTTAGTGGTGGCAAGTAAAAAATCTTATGTTACTAGCATGTAAAGCGTGGCGTTGCTAAGCCAAGACTCGACTCACTAACACTAAACAACTTAAAACAAAATACAAATATAAAATTGAAAACATAAACATAAAGATGATGTAGGATGGTAGCCCGTATGTTTTTTTTACATTTTTTTCATTTTTTTTCATCAACTTTTTTTCTCTTTTTTTTTCTCTTTTTTCATACCTTTTTACTCTACCATCCTCTACGATAACATCAAAATAAAGGGATTTATAGGAGCATCCATACACTTGAGTTTTTATTTAACTAACACTAATTGACCCGATTTGAAAATATCAAAACACTTGGAGTATTTAATTACGTAGACAAAAGGAATTTGAATTTATCGTTCTTTCCTGTTGCTCCATAAAATATTACTTTAACCCATGAGTCCCAATCGTTCCAAAACTGTATACAAATAATATGACTCGACTTAGCAACCATGCAAGTAACTAGATAATTGAACTAAGGGTTTAATAATGATAACAATAATGCACTAAAGATGAGTGCATACAAGGTAGGCTAAGGCGATTTGGGTGTAACATTTGGGGGGTGGATTGTAAACAATGCTCTTCATTGATATTCCAAAAAACTGAAACATCACAAGAACCGCGAAAAGGATAGGCTCTGAGGGGTTAACTAGGGGTATCGTGTACTAAAGATGAGTACATCGCAAGGGTGTGGGGAAAATTACTCAACCGATGTGGAAGAGGTAATTAAATTATAGGTTTCAAACAGGGGTTATCCTAATGCCTCTTATCATTTAGTTAATCCTAACTATACAAATGTAGTCTCACTAGCGATCTTGGAATGCATCACAAAACAAGTTCTAGAATCTATTATAATACCGGTACACTCACTAAGCATTAAAGGTGAATGCTTTTATTCCTAAAGATCTAGGGGCGAACCTCACATTTTGGGGTGGAATTTGAGTGGTATACGGTTTTTGTGCTAGTCATATAATTCCTAATCCATGAGACGCTTTATTAAGACTAAAGTTTAGCTCGTAAATGTCATAAAAATTTTTAAATTTGTTGCTAAAGTTGCCCTAACAAATATTTCTCATAGTTTATTACACAGTTTACCAAGGACAAGACAAATAATCAAGTGAGTGAATAGTTTCTAAGTTCCTGTTTTATTCTCCCTCCCTACAGTTAAACTGAACATTGTCCCCAATGTTCCCCGAAAGTATCAAAGTTATGATAAATGAAGGTAAGTTAAAAGAGAAAGAAACTAGTAATCCCCTGATTAGCTTGGTAGGATATATATGATGTTGCGGTTAAATCCTCCTCCAAGAAGAATGAGCAAGTAATAAGTGTTGCTTCCATCATGTACTTCATCTTCTTGTCCAATATAACCAGCACACTTATAAGTAAAAGACAACCCAAAGCATCAAACCGAACAAAGAAAAATCACAAAAAGATTCAATTCCAGACTTAGAAATAAAAACAAAGCAAATAAGATATAATGCTTGTGGAATGGATGTTTGCAATTTTTCTAGAAAATTAAGAATTGGAAGTTTCCGAAAATCACAAGTTAGACAGAAAATGAAACTGAGAATCTGTTTCCACATAGCCTGACGTCGTCAGGTGTTAATCCTGACGCCGTCAGGTTGTCCTGACAGAAAGGGTCTGGTGCATTTTTCTGGAAAAATTACTTCATTAAAAGCTGGAAAAATTTTTGCAAAACATCCATTATGACTCGATACAAGCATTTGACGCTAACAAATACACAAATATATACATTTTCAATTATTGATAATCTCATGTTCATGCAAGTTCTTAAAACATATGTGATCTTCCCTACACTCATTTTTTTTTTATAAAATACCTTTATATGCAATTAAGACGAAGTTAAAAACAAAATAAAACATTTTTACAATGTAATATAAACATGAGAATCAACCAATAATGAAAAAGATATATAAAACACAAAAATAAAAATGAAAAACAAATATGCAAACAAATAAACATGGGTTGCCTCCCAAGACGCGCTTGTTTTTGTTCGAGTAACGAGCTTGACTCTACCCTTATTTAACAGATAAAGGGGAAGTTCCCTACACTTAAGCTTAAGTGCGGGTGATAGTAGCGATACACACCCTTAGGGTGGAAATTTGCCACGTGAGGAGAGGGTGATGGGTGATACTTGTGCTCAAAGGGGTGTACTTCTTTCATTGTAACCTTACCTAATTCTATTTGTGTAGCGGGTGAATCAAGTCTTTCTCCTAGAAATGGATAATCTTCTATCAACTTCAAGAGATTCTTAGTTAAGGATCCATCTTGACCTATTAAACCCGGTTTAAACCCATAATGTTTCTTGTTATCAACCATGAATGGGTGATGTAAGTGTGTAAGGTCATGGGTTACTCCTATATTAGCTTCCACTCTACATGTCTTAGAGTCTACTACCTTTATCTTAACATTACTCGAACTACATGGTTTGATGGGTGAATCAAGGCCTATTTCAATTCCTAAATTCACATCTAAAGACGGATAATTGGGTAAGGTTTTTGGTTGAGGCTCCGGTTCATCAAAATTAGGAACTTTCCTAGGACTAAGAGAGAGGTCATGAAAATAAGCATCTAAACCTACATTCTCTAATGGTGTTTGGTCCAAAAAGTACTATATCAATCGGGGTTCTTATAGTCGCTTCTACTTTATCCAGGTAAGTTATAGGCGGTGTGTGTTCCTCAAGTGATGGTAGGACTTGTGGGCTTGGAGTTTTTACCTCATTCTCCATTATATCTAGATCTCTTATATGTTCATCATGTGTTTTCGTATGATCTACCCAAATACACTCCTAAGTATCTAAAATCCTTCTTTAGCCATTTCAAATTCTTGGTCCGATTCATAAGAATCGTTCTCAAAAACTTGTTTTGAAATTTCTGCCCACTTCTTCCTCATTTATGTCATATGTTTTGAAATCTAACCTACGCATGCAACTAGGTAGTTCAACTTTAACCATCTCACAATCTTGTTCGGATTTAGGTTCCATGTTCTTAAAAGCTATGTCTTCTTGTTCATGGTACCTAAGGTTGGATAAATCCTCCTTATCTGTCTCCTCAAGTTGTGATGTAGACAAGCCTATGATTTTATTCAACTTATTGGTTACGCTTAGGAAGCTTTTCTCAAATATTTTCCAAAGGGTCTCACTAAAAGGAGTTGATCCTAATAATGATTATTGAATAGAAGCCACACGTGCACAAAATTCATCAATGCCATCTAACTTTACACCTATCTCCTATTGGATATCTCTAAGATCACTCACAAATTCATTAGAACAATAAAAACCAATCCTATCCGTGAAATACAATTGTTCCTCATTTGTTAGTGATTCAAATGCAACTTCACTTGCCATAGCGACAAATGAAAGGATTTTACTAACACAAACACAAAGAAGGGGAATAGACTACAACAAAGATAATAAAAAAGAAAAAAAAAACTCACTTGATAGGAATCAAGTGAGTAGACCTAAACGAGATAAAAATCTAACTAGCTATTCTATTCCCCGGCAGCGGCGCCAAAAACTTGATGCATGGGTTCGGGGTCGAGAAAATCTCCTTTCCTTTTTAGCAAACTTTTCAACCCCCTAGGAAGTGAACCTAATCGTTGTAGTGTAGTATGGGGTAAGCCTCGGGGATTGATTTCGTTCTCTAGGAGAATAAGAATGCTAGAAAGAGATATATGACGAGAAGTTGGGGTTGATGAAGATTCTTTTTAGTTTTTTTTATGCTTTTTTAGAAAGTAAGGGTAAAAATCTCAAGGTATATGATTGGGGGGGGGGGTGATACTTCTATCGATTTTACTACTTAACTACTTATCTAATTATCTAATTAACTATTGATAGATTATGCTAATTTAGGTGTGCTCGTATGATGATTAAGGATGTGTTCACTTAGATTCTATTACTCCATAGTTATCTCTTATTGGTCGGTTGAATTGTCACTTCCTTTATCTTAATTGGTGCGTTGTATTCCGTTTGGTCGTAGGGTGGTGTTGGGATATGAAAGTGCTGAAGAATGACAAAGTACTGAAAGAAGTCAAAGTATTGCTAAGGAAAAAGTCAAAGTACTGCTGTCGAAGTCAAAGTACTGCAAAGCTAAAGAACTGCTATATTCGTTTATGGAAAGCTTTGTTATTCTAGAATATTCTTTGTTTAGATTACTTGTCGTACAAGATTACAAATTGTAAACCGACTAGGGTTATCCTTAAGCCTATAAAAGGACCCCTAGGTTGGCATTAGAGTAGACGGTTTTTTAGAGAAGTACGTGCATTATTAGAGTTTTAGAGAGTTCGATATTAGTGTTTTAGAGTTGTTTAAGAATCTGTATAACAAGCAGATTCAGAGTTATTAATAAAATCGTTGAAAGTTAAAGTTAATTCTTTTTAGCTTTATTAAGTAAATTCCGTATACTTAATAGAGTTTGCTCAGTGTTTCATTGTTAATAACTTAGGATTTATCCGAGGTTATTAAACCCTTAACAAGCTATATAAGTTAGTTTGGTTAGAGTACATCGATCCAACAAGTGGTATCAAAGCTTGTGTGGAAACTCTGACTAAGAAGAAACCTTAAAACCTAGTTAACAACAAAACCTAAAGATGTCGAATGAAGTCGCTCCACCCCATCCATCACCTCCCTAAGAATACCAATCATTAAGAAGGGAGAATACGACCTATGGAGCATGAAGATGAGGCAATACATTGCTATTACAGACCATGCACTATGGAATGTAATTGTCAATGGTAATGAAGTAGTTCAGAACCTCAGAGAGATTTACGGACAACCTAAACCACCCAAAGCCTCTTACCAGCAAAGAACAATAAGAAATCAAGAGAAGGCTCTCAATATCTGATGTCCGCTATTCCGATGGTCATCTACTCAAGTTTCATGATACTAAGGATGCAAAGCAACTATGGGCTGCTCTCAAGACTAGATTTGGAGGTAATGATGCTTCCAAGAAGATGCACGGAAATCTGTTGAAGCAACAGTTTGAAACTTTCACTGTTGGTGAAAGAGAAAGTCTTGATGTTGCCTATGATAGATTTCAAAATCTCCTCAGCATGCTAGAGTTATACAAGGCAGAGGTATCTGTTGAAGATGCCAATTTGAAGTTCTTAGGAGTGCGCCATCTACATGGCATGTGATTGCTAAAATGATCAGAGGACAACCTGGTTTGGACACTATGGACTTTGATGATCTCTACAACCATCTGAAGGTGTACGAGCATGAGATGAATGGCCAAACAAGTTCAAAGTCTCACAGTATAGCTTTTGTGTCTTCTGAAAATAGAGGCAGTACTTCCACTAAAAGTACTGCTTCTCCTACCCAAAGTACTGTTGCTCAAAGTACTGTTACCTACTCTACCCCCACCTTTGCTCAGAAAGCCACACCAACAAATACCATCCACTCAGATGAAGTCGTATGCTCTTTCTTTGCACATCAAGCACCCTGGTTCGCTCCTGAACAATCAAGTTTAATCACACAAGCTAACCACTTGTGAATGGTCAACCGTAATAAACTTAAAACAGCTTTCGAAAGCAATTCAATTAAGATCGGAGGAATATAGTGGATTCCTGGGTCGTTAAGTCCCACGGAGGATGAATGGTGTTAAACAACTTCAAATGTCGAATAATCACTAAGGATAGTGATCAGTAAGGATTTTGATGAATAATTACACTACTGATTGATTGGAATGGATATTGAATACAGAATTGTAAAGCACAACAATCAGATAAAAGAAACGTAAATACGTACGTTTATTAAACTACGTAAACGTACAAAATAAAAAGTGAATTTAAAGAAATAAAAGACCTAAAAATATGAAAATGACATTTTTGAAATCCTAAAAATAAAATAAAATTATTAGAAAAATAAAATTATTTTTATAACTATTTATTTAATTATTATTAATTAAAACTATTTTTAACTATTTATTAATAACCTAAAATATGATAAAATGTGAAATAAAGCTAGAAAAATAAAATTATGACTTAGAAAAATCTAAAATACTATAAAACTTATTTTAAAATTGAAAATATATTTTTACACTTTTTATCTATTTATTATTAATTAATTACTATTTAAAATACACTTAAATACTAGAAAATATAAAATTAACCTGGAAAAATAAAATTTTAACTTAGAAAAATGTAAAATATGATAAAACTAATTTTAGAACTGAAAAGATATTTTTTATGCTTTTTAATTATTTATTACTAATTATTTAAGACTTTTAACTATTTAAAATTATAATAAATACTAAACAAACAGAGAAAATTATGAAAATTTTTCTAAAAATATCCTAAGGTGACAGAAAGCTAAGAAAATTATAAAAACAAGAAGTGCTTAATAATAAGCTGAAAAGAAAAATCAAAAAGCTAATTAATATTAAATAAACGCTATCACTATATTTAAAATGATGTTTTTGTGGATTTTCTTTTTGAAAACTATTTAACTACTGATATTAAGCTACTTTAATGAAAACAAAAATTTTACAAACTAAAAAATAAGTCTGTTCAAGCTTAAAATTAAACAAGGCAAGTTTTGAGCTTATTATGAAGATTTAAGCTCAAACAAGCTTCAAAGCTAGAACCAAAGGTGGAATAAGATTCAACAAGCTATAAGCTACTCAAATAAAGCTAAAAGACACAAAGAAGCATACTGATAAGCTGGAAATTAGCAATAAGCACTTGGCTTCTTATAGTAAAAAAAAAACAGAAATGGGACAAGGTTTAAGCTTAATGCAGCCCTAGCAAATAAGCTTCAAAGTGGAATATTAAGCTTGGGACCTCAAGTCAGCTAGGTAAGCTTTCCAAAGAACCAAATTACACAAGCTATGGGTAACTAGAGAGCTCTGTGTGAGCTTGTGAAAGTGACTAGCTCAACTGTGCACTGGACATCATTTCAGACAAGGTGCTCAAAAGAAGCTAGAAAATAAGCTATGAATAAGCTGATTAAAAGTGAACTAATATTTTTCTAATTAAGTTAAGCAGCTAAACTTTAATATCCCAAAAGCTTATAAGCTAAATCTCAATATTAAACACACACTAAAATCATCTATTTTATTCAAAAACGACCAAATTGAAAAATTTGACTTTTTAAGAAAAACACTAAGGTTGACTTATATGAACTTTAAGTTGATTCTAATCACTGATTGTGTTATAATAAGCTGTAATAAGGTGGATTTAGGCTAGAATACCAAGTTATAAGTAACCTTGATGAAATTTGTATCCCAAATTCTTAACAGTTGAACTGCAAATTAAAATTAGAAACTATTTTGACTTTTTAAACTAATGAGGACTATGTTTATTGGTTTGACTAAGCTATTAAACACTAAAGTGACATGAAACAATAACAAACAACAACACCACAGACCTCTATCTCAGATAACTAAGCAATTCCAAACAGTTTTAAGAGGTGTTTTAAAGCTTAACACTCAAACAAGTTTTTAAACCAAGATAGCTATTAATTAACTTACATTAACTTTAATAAGACAGTATTAGACTAGAATTAACATACCTTAAACACATAAATTATGAAATGCAAATTTTTAGAAAATAGCTTACAAACTGAGTTCATGCACAGGACAGAGATCCAAGGTCTGAAATCACACCGCTTCCAAAGCTCTATACCAATAAGAAATCCAAATACCAGCTCTGCACCAGTTTCTTGATCATTTCCCATAGATTTTTTTATTTTTAACTAATTTATTGGTATTTTTGGTAATTTTGGAATTGTTAAGTAAAACTGGTTCCTTAAGGGTTTTAAGAGCTTATAAGCTTTGTCAAGAGCTTATAAGAGCTTAAGAAGCAATAACAACAACTTAATAACAACAATAGAGTATTTTGAGAATTTGAACTAGGAAATAAGCATAAACTGAATTTATGAAAACAAACTGAAATTGAAACTGAAATTAAGTTCTTAATACACTGAGATATTATTACAAGACACTTGAAAATTTTAAATTGTACAGGAAAACTTAAATTAATAAAAACGACATAAGCAAAATAAATTACACTACTTTTTTTTTTCATCTCTGCTTCTCTCTTGATATTTATTGACCTCCTAGAATCCTTGTCGACCTCTGATTAAATCCCACTTCATTCCAGCCATTGGATCTTCTTAATTCATCAAAATCGTCCACTTGGAAATTTTGGCGGGAAAAGTGGTAATAGCAGGTTTATGCATTTAATGGGTTTTGGGAGGTTGTGGAGGTGGAGGGGGTTGGTATGCAGGTGGGGGGATAAGGTGGAAAGGTGGAAAGTGGTGGTGAGGTGGTGAAACCACCTGGTTTCTGGTTTGCAGTGGTGGGAGAGGAGGAGGAACAGTACTGGCGGTATACTTCTTTTTAAAATATGGACCGGGTTATTGGACTGGGTTGGATTTGGATTTGGATTTGTTGGATTAATAATACAATGGGTCCGTTTGTTGTAGCTTATAAACACAAGGACCAAAGTTGTAATTCTGCCAAATTGAAGGACCAAACCTGCCACTATACCAAAGTTCATACAAGGTTCAAACTTGCCAAGTTTCTATTACCAAAGGACCATAAATGTTATTTTTCCAATTTTTAAATGTCCAAGGGTCTTTTATGTCATTTTTGAAACTTGAGGAACCAAACATGTAAATTTTCTAAAAGTTCACCATAAGGACCAATTTTGCCATTTATAAATAGTACAAGGTTTATTTGATAATTTTCATTTTTTTTAAAATTAACCAAGGACCATTATTGACATTATTCAAACTTGAGGGACCTTTTCTGCCATTTGCCCAAAGATTCATTGAAGGACTATTTTTGACAACTTAGAATATTTCAGGGACCTTGAATGATATTTTTACAAGTTTTAGAATTACCAGGGACTAGTTTTGACAACTTTTGAAACTTGGGGAACTAAAACTGCCAATTATGCAAACTTGATACGTTTTTCATCTGATTTTGGTATTTTTGCATTTAAAACACATAAAACACTTGTTTGTAATATTTTCATCATTTTGATGTATTTCTGAGTGTTTTCAGATGTTTTTGGCATTCTAAACGGTACAAAAATGATGAGTATTTAGACACTCATCAATCCCCACACTAAACTATTGCTAGTCCCTAGCAATGATTTGAGAAAAATTAATGGATTTCATCTCTTTACCAAAAGCCATTACTTCCGGAGTAGCCAATTGTTTCAGTTCAAGTAAGAACTTTGGTACAATGATAACCAAATGATTTTGAGCAAATCATAAGTTGTAAACGGATTTGATTTGTCTTTACCAGAAGCCGTTTGCTTCTAGACTAGCCAACTCTTAGATAAAATATCTTTGGTGAGTCGATTACCAATTATGGTTTTCCAACTGCCTTTACCACAAGCCATAAACTTGCGGGCTAGCCAACTCTTCACTAGTTAAAGATATGGTGAGTTGAACACCATACAATTTTGGGCAAATTGCAAGCCATCAACGGATTTGAGATATCTTTACCAAGAGCCATTTGCTCCTGGATTAGCCAGTCCTTATGTGGGTTAGACATGGTGGACTGATTACCATTTGTTGTGTTTAGTACATAATACTTCCACTAAAAAAAATAAAAAATAAAAAAAATAAAAAAAAAAAATAAAATAAAAATTTGGCCATTTTGGGGAAAAAGGGACTAAAAGGGTACATTTATGATCAAATTCGCCAGAATTTCCCCCCCACACTTAGTAATGAATATTGTCCTCAATATTCAAAGTCCCGGCTATTATGCCGAATCCTTGAACGTAAAAAGATAACATTACTAGCCAAGTGTAGAAACACAACAATTATTTTCTTTTTTAATATTTACAATTTTCATTCATTTTTTAGATCTATATACAACATGTGGGGCATCTCCCCCACACTAGGGTGGTACACACGGGTGAAAACCCATGTTTAACTATTGTTTTTGATTACCGAGTCGCTAGCTTGACTCGACCCCGAATTCATTTGTTCATGGGGAAGTAAGTGGAAGAGACAATCTCCATCGGACTTTCATTTAAGATGTTTGTATAAACATTGAAGTACGTGAAAGTTCCACACCGATGAGATATACATAGAACCGGCTCACAAATGATAAATGAAAATGCCGGGGTCAAAAATAATGTCTTCATTCCCGAAGGAGTGAAGAACAGGAGAAGCCACAGGATAGGTGAAGAAGAGAAAGAAAGTCATAATAAACATCATGACTAACTCATCATCATCAGAAGGAGAATTCATGATTTCTGGATCATGAATCTCATCATTTAAGCTCATTTGATCAAGACATATTCTGGGCGGGAGGGATGGGATTTTGATATCAAGCAATTTCTCATGGTTGAGAACATTTCCCTCCGGAACACAAAGATCATTTTTGTCAAGATCAAAGTGGAAGTTATCATACTCAGGTGGAGATATGATATGAGTGAGTTCAAAGGAGAACTCCTCGTAAAGAGAATTATTCACGTAATGTAAGTCTGTGAACTCTTGTTCCACTGTAGACTCATCACTATCCTCAATCTGAGTATCAAAGAGTGGATTCTCAGAAATTTAAGTGAATTCAGAGTCGAATTCAAATAGAGGATTAGTGAGAGTTGTTTTGAACGCTTCAGGAACAAAGTGATTAACATTCTCTATTGGACTGTTAGGGTGAGAAGTGAGTGAACGATCATTACAAAGGAGACTTTCAATTTCTCCTAGGTTGGCTTTGAAATCAAAGAGATCATCATCACTTTCCGATGAAAGTGGAATGATGTGAGTGAGTTCATCGGTGAACTCCTCAAGAAGAGGATCAACATCAAAATGTGAAAGTGATGCCTCAACATTCTCAATGTCCCCATAAGATTTACAATCATCGCTAAAATTGGAGAAAGTCTCAAAATGATTTTTTGAACACTCAAGAGGGGAAAGAGAATCACATATATGCTCAGAAGTTCCCTGTGACTCTCTCGGGATTGGGACAAGGTTCTCAACACTAGACTTTATGAATTCGTCCGATTCCTTTTCAGGAACAGTGTCAAGATGCTCGTCCCCCATGTTCAGAGAGTGAGTGGGAGCTTCGGGTGTGATAGCAGTTGTTTGAGAATGAACCTCAACTGCTGGGATATCAACTGATGAACTTGATGAATCTTTATAAAATTGTAGGATACCAAGTGCATCCTCATCATCACTGTCATCAGGAATAAAACGAAATTGAGAGCTAGCTCTGGCTGCTTTTTCTTTTGCAATTGATTCCCTAATAGATTTTTCAAAGGCAATTTGGGAATTTATTTTAGCAGACTGCTCTTCAGCTAGCAATTCTTCCATGGATTTCTCATGTGAATTTTGAATGACGGGACATTGTGGGAGTGGAGATTTGTCAAAACCGGAAGGTTGACATTGATAATCATCATGAGGACGCCCACAATATTCAAAAGAAAAACTGGGAGCATTTTGAAATGCTGTTCTACTCAACTCCTCAGTTCTTTTCACTGACTCCAGAAGCTCTAGATAAGTGTCTTGTTGGGTTTGCTGAGGAGTTTGAGTCATTTGGCACTGTGGAGGTTGGTCGTGATATGGATAGTCGTAATTGTTACAAGGAAATGGATTCCCTGTTTGACAATCAGAGCTGAAATGGG
This sequence comes from Chrysanthemum makinoi, assembly GCA_910596185.1. Classification (NCBI taxonomy): domain Eukaryota; kingdom Viridiplantae; phylum Streptophyta; class Magnoliopsida; order Asterales; family Asteraceae; genus Chrysanthemum; species Chrysanthemum makinoi. The sequence goes on from OU343221.1 coordinate 46,787,857, forward strand.
GACTTCCACAATATTCACAACAGTAAAACTGTTGAGTCTGGACTGGCGAATTATATGGATATAGGTCATGACCAAAGTCCTGAGCATCACCGGAAAACTGTTCATAGACAAACGTGTTTCCGGATTGACACTCAAATCCTTGGTGAGGATCTCCACAAAATTCACAACAGTTATGTTGATTATATGAAGATAAGTCGGGCTGTGGTGGGTAATTGGAAAAGTTTGAGGGGTCGTTAAATGAGTTCGGATTAGGATCATAATCAAATGAATTCCTCGAACCACAAAACAAACAACTCCCGTTATGAATATCATTACCACACTGTACACACGTACACCAGTGACAGGGTGAACCAAAAAGAGGCTCACCACAACCGACACAAGGAATAAACAATTCCATTTGAGAGTTATGAGAAGGAATTGGTTCATTCAAAGAATCAACAAAACCAACATGGTGATCCGAATGACTATTAAGTCTCAAAGAACATTTTGAAAAATCCGGAGGTGGGACAAGTAGTGTGCTCTGAGAGCTAGCAATTTCCACCACTTCCGTTATGATCTCTGGTTCTGGTTCTTGAGGAACGTGAAGATTTGGCAAGTCATTCTTGCTAGTCACCGGTCTAAATTCTGCATGCTTGCTTTTAACCGTAAATCATGAAAGTTTAGGATCAATTTTAGACGGCTTAGGAGCAATTGAGGGGTTAGATCTTTGGATAACCGTAGGTTGGACGTATTTAGCACTTCCATTATCAGAGGGAAGTACCTGATCCTTTGTCACCCAGGTTTCTCGTTCCATTTCCTATGCGAATTAATGGATCATCATGAACAACACGAATTCTTGATATTTGTGATAAAGTATGAAGTTTTTCAACTTCGTTCCAGAATTCGTCGTAGTCGAGAGATTCCATGAGAATAGAAGAAGTTAGAATCAAATGGATAGAGGGTAAAAGGATAAAGAATCAAAAAGGGTAAGAGGATAAAGAGGAATATTTTTGGCATTTTTGAAAAACATTTTGTAAAAACAAAGAATGAAAATATTTTTGGTGTTGTTAACACTTTAGGAAAAGTGTTAATGAACTTTTTGATTTTTAATAACTTTACAAAAAAAACTAAATACAAAAGGTGGTATATGTGCAAGTATTGATATGAGAATGCTTAAAACACGCTAAAGCCTCCCCGGCAGCGGCGCCAAAATTTGGTTCGCTCCTGAACAGTCAAGTTTAATCACACAAGCTAACCACTTGTGAATGGTCAACCGTAATAAACTTAAAACAGCTCAGAAAGCAATTCAATTAAGATCAGAGGAATATAGTGGATTCCTGGGTCGTTAAGTCCCACGGAGGATGAATGGTGTTAAACAACTTCAAATGTCGAATAATCACTAAGGATAGTGATCAGTAAGGATTTTGATGAATAATTACACTACTGATTGATTGGAATGGATATTGAATACAGAATTGTAAAGCACAACAATCAGATAAAAGAAACGTAAATACGTACGTTTATTAAACTACGTAAACGTACAAAATAAAAAGTGAATTTAAAGAAATAAAAGACCTAAAAATATGAAAATGACATTTTTGAAATCCTAAAAATAAAAGAAAATTATTAGAAAAATAAAATTATTTTTATAACTATTTATTTAATTATTATTAATTAAAAACTATTTTTAACTATTTATTAATAACCTAAAATATGATAAAATGTGAAATAAAGCTAGAAAAATAAAATTATGACTTAGAAAAATCTAAAATACTATAAAACTTATTTTAAAATTGAAAATATATTTTTACACTTTTTATCTATTTATTATTAATTAATTACTATTTAAAACACACTTAAATACTAGAAAATATAAAATTAACCTGGAAAAATAAAATTTTAACTTAGAAAAATTTAAAATATGATAAAACTAATTTTAGAACTGAAAAGATATTTTTTATGCTTTTTAATTATTTATTACTAATTATTTAAGACTTTTAACTATTTAAAATTATAATAAATACTAAACAAACAGAGAAAATTATGAAAATTTTCTAAAAAATATCCTAAGGTGATAGAAAGCTAAGAAAATTATAAAAACAAGAAGTGCTTAATAATAAGCTGAAAAGAAAAATCAAAAAGCTAATTAATATTAAATAAACGCTATCACTATATTTAAAATGATGTTTTTGTGGATTTTATTTTTGAAAACTATTTAACTACTGATATTAAGCTACTTTAATGAAAACAAAAATTTTACAAACTAAAAATAAGCTGTCTGAAGCTTAAAAATTAAACAGTGCAAGTTTTGAGCTTATTATGAAGATTTAAGCTCAAACAAGCTTCAAAGCTAGAACCAAAGGTGGAATAAGATTCAACAAGCTATAAGCTACTCAAATAAAGCTAAAAGACACAAAGAAGCATACTGATAAGCTGGAAATTAGCAATAAGCACTTGGCTTCTTATAGTAAAAAAAAAACAGAAATGGGACAAGGTTTAAGCTTAATGCAGCCCTAGCAAATAAGCTTCAAAGTGGAATATTAAGCTTGGGACCTCAATTCAGCTAGGTAAGCTTTCCAAAGAACCAAATTACACAAGCTATGGGTAACTAGAGAGCTCTGTGTGAGCTTGTGAAAGTGACTAGCTCAACTGTGCACAGGACATCATTTCAGACAAGGTGCTCAAAAGAAGCTAGAAAATAAGCTATGAATAAGCTGATTAAAAGTGAACTAATATTTTTCTAATTAAGTTAAGCAGCTAAACTTTAATATCCCAAAAGCTTATAAGCTAAATCTGAATATTAAACACACACTAAAATCATCTATTTTATTCAAAAGCGACCAAATTGAAAAATTTGACTTTTTAAGAAAAACACTAAGGTTGACTTATATGAACTTTAAGTTGATTCTAATCACTGATTGTGTTATAATAAGCTGTAATAAGGTGGATTTAGGCTAGAATACCAAGTTATAAGTAACCTTGATGAAATTTGTATCCCAAATTCTTAACAGTGAACTGCAAATTAAAATTAGAAACTATTTTGACTTTTTAAACTAATGAGGACTATGTTTATTGGTTTGACTAAGCTATTAAACACTAAAGTGACATGAAACAATAACAAACAACAACACCACAACCTCTATCTCAGGATAACTAAGCAATTCCAAACAGTCCTTTAAGAGGTGTTTTAAAGCTTTAACACTCAAACAAGTTTTTAAACCAAGATAGCTATTAATTAACTTACATTAACTTTAATAAGACAGTATTAGACTAGAATTAACATACCTTAAACACATAAATTATGAAATGCAAATTTTTAGAAAATAGCTTACAAACTGAGTTCATGCACAGGACAGAGATCCAAGGTCTGAAATCACACCTATAGCTTCCCAAGAAGCTCTATACCAATAAGAAATCCAAATACCAGCTCTGCACCAGTTTCTTGATCATTTCCCATAGATTTTTTTATTTTTAACTAATTTATTGGTATTTTTGGTAATTTTGGAATTGTTAAGTAAAACTGGTTCCTTAAGGGTTTTAAGAGCTTATAAGCTTTGTCAAGAGCTTATAAGAGCTTAAGAAGCAATAACAACAACTTAATAACAACAATAGAGTATTTTGAGAATTTGAACTAGGAAATAAGCATAAAATGAATTTATGAAAACAAACTGAAATTGAAACTAAAATTAAGTTCTTAATACACTGAGATATTATTACAAGACACTTGAAAACTTTAAATTGTACTGGAAAACTTAAATTAATAAAAACGACATAAGCAAAATAAATTACACTACTTTTTTTTTTCATCTCTGCTTCTCTCTTGATATTTATTGACCTCCTAGAATCCTTGTCGACCTCTGATTAAATCCCACTTCATTCCAGCCATTGGATCTTCTTAATTCATCAAAATCGTCCACTTGGAAATTTTGGCGGGAAAAGTGGTAATAGCAGGTTTATGCATTTAATGGGTTTTGGGAGGTTGTGGAGGTGGAGGGGGTTGGTATACAGGTGGGGGGATAAGGTGGAAAGGTGGAAAGTGGTGGTGAGGTGGTGAAACCACCTGGTTTCTGGTTTGCAGTGGTGGGAGAGGAGGAGGAACAGTACTGGCGGTATACTTCTTTTTAAAATATGGGCCGGGTTATTGGACTGGGTTGGATTTGGATTTGTTGGATTAATAATACAATGGGTCCGTTTGTTGTAGCTTATAAACACAAGGACCAAAGTTGTAATTCTGCCAAATTGAAGGACCAAACCTGCCACTATACCAAAGTTCATACAAGGTTCAAACTTGCCAAGTTTCTATTACCAAAGGACCATAAATGTTATTTTTCCAATTTTTAAATGTCCAAGTGTCTTTTATGTCATTTTTGAAACTTGAGGAACCAAACATGTAAATTTTCCAAAAGTTCACCATAAGGACCAATTTTGCCATTTATAAATAGTACAAGGTTTATTTGATAATTTTCATTTTTTTTAAATTAACCAAGGACCATTATTGACATTATTCAAACTTGAGGGACCTTTTCTGCCATTTGCCCAAAGATTCATTCAAAGACTATTTTTGACAACTTAGAATATTTCAGGGACCTTGAATGATATTTTTACAAGTTTTAGAATTACCAGGGACTAGTTTTGACAACTTTTGAAACTTGGGGGACTAAAACTGCCAATTATGCAAACTTGATACGTTTTTCATCTGATTTTGGTATTTTTGCATTTAAAACACATAATACACTTGTTTGTCATATTTTCATCATTTTGATGTATTTCTAAGTGTTTTCAGATGTTTTTGGCATTCTAAACGGTACAAAAATGATGAGTATTTAGACACTCATCACTACCCTACCTGTTACTTATGAAGAAGATCTATCACTGATTGAAGAGGATGATCTTGAAGAAATTGATATTAGGTGGCAAGTTGCTATGATCACTGCAAGGATCAAGAAGTTTATGAAGAAGATAGGAAGAGGCATTGACTTCAAACCAAAACAGGGTGTCACTTTTGACAAATCCAAGATTGAATGCTTCAATTGTCAAAAGACTGGACATTTTGCAAGGTAATGCAGGTTTGCTAAATATCAAGCAAACAAGATGACTGAGAAACCAAAGCTTGAGTTAAAAGAAATTCCTATTACAGAAACAAAAGCTTTGGTTGCTCAAGAGAATCTATCAGAGGTTGACTGGAGTGCTGAGTTTGATGATGAACTAGTAACCTATTGTATGGTAGCTGTGGAGGAATCAGTGGAAGAGTTTGATTGGAGCACAACTTTTGATGAGGAACCTGGACATGCTGCTTTGGAATCCAGAGATGGTCTAGGAAGCTTTGATTGGAGCATGGAGAGTGAAGATGATCCTGTTCTACTTGCTATGGTAGCCACTTCACCAAATTCACCCCTATCTCTGAGGTATGCTCTAAATGCCATAATTTTTATCAAAAAGTGCTAAATGATTATGTTACTGAAAGAGATAATTATCAAAGGGCTAGGTCTGAGGTAGCAAGTTATCAAATTACTTTAGAGTCTATGGAAGCCAAAATAATAACTCGTGAAAATAATAAAATGGCTTGGGCAGAAAAGTATGAACAACAGGATTATCAGTTAAAATTAAGTAAATGGAAGTTAAATTGTAAGATTTCTGAAATTGAAAAACTGACTAAGGAAAGAGATGAATTGCTAGAAAAGTTTGCTTCTTGGGGACAATCTGGTCTTTCTCATGTTAGTTATGTTGAAAAACAGAGAAGAGCTTACATTAGAACATGACTAGGTTTTCGTATGGACTTTAATAGCATAGAAAACCCACCTAGTCATCAGGATGAATGTGATTTTGAGGATATAACAACTAGTGATGATGAACTCATTAACTATGTAGACACATCTAGTAATGAGGAATCAATTAGTGAAACACCTCCTGAATATAAAAAAGACAAAGGTTATCATGATGTCCCTCATCCCACTGGTAGTTTTCAACCTCTTAGACCAGATGTTTCTCGTTTTGGAGTAGATAATCTAGAGTTTAGGAAAAAGCTTATTGGTCGATCTAGGTCTAAAAACCCAAAAGAAACTGTTGAAAATCCTAAAGATAATGATGTTAAAAGTCAAGCAGTACCTTCAACTCAAAGTACTGCTACATGTTCAACAGTACCTTTAGGAAAATCTTTTCAAAATACTGCTAAACCTTTTTGGGATAATTTTGGTCAAAACAGTTTTAATCATTCACCTAGAAGACAGAATAGTTTTGGTCATAGACATAGAGGAAGCAATTTTGGGAGTTTGGGTCAAAAATTGTGTTTTGTTTGTTACAGTCCTGATCATTTGATTAAGCACTGTGACTTTCACTCAGAGTACCTAAGCAAATTTCCAAAGAACAGAACTACCAACCATAGCCCTAGAAAGAATAAACCAGTCCGGAATCATTCACATAGGGTTAACCATAGAAACTTTTCACAAGACTATAGGTACACTCACCAGAGAAGACCTTTTTCAAAACCTCCAGTACCTTCAAATACTTTTCAAATAACTCAAACAGTACCTTCTCAAAGTACTGCTAGATTTTCAAACAATCAAGGTACTGTAAACACTTTTTGGAATGGAAAGCCTGGGAGATCAAATTACTATCAATCTAGAAGGCGTTACAACTCAAACAAAGTAGCTAGATCAAGGGACTCTACACCAGCAGTTAAAACTAAATGGGTTAAGAAAGAAAATACTGCTGAGGAACAAACAGTACTTTCAACAAGTACTGGTGAAACAAAGATTTTTGATAAAGATGATTTTGCGGAAAAAGAAAAGGAGATTTTTGTTGAAAAAGAAAGTTTTGCTGAAAATCCACCACAATTTTTAAAACAAAAGATAATGCTTGATTCGGTCTACAAAAACTGTGAAGATTACATACTCAAGGAATTTGAGTATGTTACTCCACAAGGGGAACTCAAGTCAGTAATGGCTTGGGTTCCTAAAAGACACTAACTCTTTTATCTTTGTGCAGGGCAATCCAGAAGAGAAGCTTAAAGATCATCTACTTGGGGATAGTGGTTGCTCTGGAAGCATGACAAGAGACAAGAAGATTCTGTCAGATTTTAGATCTTATTGTGGAGGAAGAGTTGCATTTGGGAATGATGCTAGTGGAGGAAGAATAACTGGCAAAGGAACCATCAAGGCAGGAAGAATAGATTTTGAGAATGTTAGATATGTGAAGGAGCTCAAGTTTAACCTTTTATCAGTCTCTCAAATCTGTGATAAAAAGCACCCTGTGTTATTCACTTACACAGAATGTCTCATTCTTTCACCTGAATTCAAGCTTGCTGATGATAACTTGGTGATACTGAAAGTACCAAGAACCAATGATGTGTATAGTTTGGATATGAAGAGTCTTCACTCTTCTAAAAGAGCTACATGTTTAGTAGCAAAGGCATCACTTGAAGAAGCACATCTATGGCATAGAAGATTAGGCCATGTGAATTTCAAAAACATCAACAAGCTGGTTAAAGGAAATTTAGTTAGAGGTTTACCCACCAAAACCTACAAGAATGATCACTCCTGTTTGGCGTGCAAGAAGGGTAAACAACACAAAGCTTCATGCAAGAAGCTTGAGGATAGAACCATTAGAGAACCTCTGGAACTGTTACACATGGATTTGTTTGGACTTGTCTCTATTGCAAGTCTAAATAAGAAAAATTACTGCTTGGTCGTGACAGATGATTGCAGTAGATTCAGTTGGGTATTTTTCTTGGGATTTAAAGATGATACTTTTGATGCTATTCATGATCTTATAATAGCACTTGAAAACCAATTGAGACTCAAGGTTAGAGGTATTAGATGTGACAATGGGACTGAATTCAAAAACAAGCTTATGGATGAATTTTGTGCCAACAAAGGGATCAAGAGGGAGTTCAGCTTTGCAAGAACACCACAGCAAAATGGTGTTGCAGAGAGAAAGAATAGAACTTTGATTGAAGCAGCCAGAACAATGCTTGCAGATTCACAATTACCTATTCAATTATGGGCTGAAGCTGTAAGTACTGCTTGCTATGTGCTTAACAGAGTATTAGTTACCAAACCTCATATGAAGACACCTTATGAGTTGCTGATGGGCAACAAACCCAACATTCGTTTTATGAAACCTTTTGGATGCCCTCTGACTATTCTTAATACAATTGATAATATGGGAAAATTTGATGGCAAGTCAGAAGAAGGATATCTATTAGGATATTGCACAAACAACAAAGGATTTAGAGTGTACAACAGAGTCACCAAGAAAGTTCAAGATTGTCTTCATATTGAATTTTTAGAAGATCAAGAAAATAAGAAGGGTAAAGGTCCTGATTGAATGTTTGATCTTGAGGTTTTGACTCCTTCTATGAACTATGTACCTGTTAGAGAATAAAATCAGGTTGATCATAAAGAAGAAGAGTTGTAGTACATTGTTCATGGAGTCAACATTACACCAGATGTTGTTCATGATGAAGAACCTAAAACTGTTGAGAAGGAGAAAAGTACTGATGAGCCAAAATCCTCATTGTCTACTGAGGATCAAGCTATTCAAGATGAACTTAATCAGATGCTTTTTCAAGATTTTTTTGCACATTCTTATGATGATGATCAAAGAAGAGCTTATGAAGAAGCAAAGAAAAAGAACAAGACTGCAGATTTATCTCACAGTATTTTAGATGACAGTACTTTAGACCAAAGTACTGTTGCACCTGTTGACAGCACTTTGGATGATCCTACCATGCCTGGCATAGAAGATACTGATGATGAGTTTGAAGATGAAGGTATTTTCTCAGATTCCAATGAAGATGCTGATTTCACTAATTTGGGTGATAATTATGAAGTTCCATAGACTCCTATATTAAGAATTCATAAGAATCATCCTACTGATCAAATCATTGGACCTTCTAACTCTGGAGTGCTTACAAGACACAAAGCTAAGAGTTTTTCTAAACCTCATAATGCTTTACTTAGCTTTGTCTATAAACAGAACAGGCTGAATCATAAGGACCATCAAACATGCCTGTTTACTTGTTTTATCACTCAAGAAGAACCCAAGAATATTGCTCAAGCTTTAACTAAAGAGAGTTGAGTTGAAGCTATGCAAGAAGAACTTCTTCAATTCAAGCTTCAAGAAGTTTGGGTACTATGTGATCTACCTGATGGAAAGAAAGTAATTGGTACAAGATGGGTGTTCAGAGTCAAGAGAGATGAAAGAGGGAATGTCATCAAGAACAAGGCAAGGTTAGTTGCACAAGGTTATAGACAAGAAGAAGGAGTAGATTATGATGAAGTATTTGCTCCTGTAGCAAGGATTGAAGCCAATCGAATCTTCCTTGCTTTTGCATCATATATAGGATCTCAGTTTTATCAAATGGATGTCAAGAGTGCCTTTTGATATGGCAAGATTACAGAGGAGGTGTATGTTAAACAACCTCCTGGTTTTGAAGATCCTGCACATCCAAAAAATGTTTATAAAGTGGTTAAGGCTCTTTATGGCTTACATCAAGCACCTAGAGCTTGGTATGAAAGGCTCTCTACTTTCCTATTGCAACATGGTTACAGAAGAGGAGCAATTGACAAGACTTTGTTCATCAAGAGAGATAAGAAGGATATCATGTTGGTTCAAGTGTATGTAGATGATATCATATTTGGAGCTACAAAACAATCAATGGTCAAGGAGTTTGAGAAGCTAATGCAGAATGAATTTCAAATGAGTTCAATGGGTGAGTTAACTTTCTTTTTGGGACTTCAAGTTAAGCAGTCAAAGGAGGGAATTTTCATAAGTCAAGACAAGTATGTATCTGACATACTTAAGAAGTTCAATTTTGATGCTATGAAGCCAGTCACTACACCTATCAAGTCTATTAACTCATTGGGCAAGGATGAAGATGGTCAACCAGTTGAAGTCAAGTTGTATAGATCAATGATTGGTTGTCTTATGTACCTAACTGCATCTAGGCCTGATATCATGTTTGCTGTTTGTTTATGTGCAAGATATCAAGTCTCACCTAAGGTCTCCCATATGAATGCTGTAAAAAGGATTTTTAGTTATTTGAAACAACAACCTAAGTTGGGGTTATGGTATCTAAAGGATTCACCTTTTCACTTGGAAGCTTTTTCAGATAGTGATTATGCAGGTGATAACTATGATAGAAGATCAACCACTGGAGGATGCCAATATCTTGGAAGAATATTAGTCTCATGGCAATGTAAGAAACAAACAATTGCAGCAACATCATCTACTGAAGCTGAATATGTGGCTGCTGCAAGCTGTTGTGGACAAGTTTTGTGGATGCAGAATCAACTCTTGGATTATGGGTTCAACTTCAAGAATACTCCTATCAACATTGATAATGAGAGTACAATTTGCATTGTGAAGAATCCAGTTTATCACTCCAAGACCAAGCACATTCAGATTAGGCATCACTTCATCAGAGATTGTTATGAGCACAGGCTCATTAATGTTGTCAAGGTTCACACGGATGATAATGTAGCTGATTTACTCACCAAAGGCTTTGATGTTTCAAGATTCAATCACTTGGTGGTAAGCATTGGAATGATTAATTACTGAGCTACATTTGAGGGGAGGACTATTTAGTATAAGTATAGTCCTATGCATTGCTTGAGGGGAGGCAATCTAATGATTATTTGAAGTGTTTGCTATTGTCAAGAGGAGAATGGAAAAGTACTGCTTTTTGGTTATATGAAAGTACTGCTTTGAAAGTACTCCTTGGGAAAGTACTGCACACGTGGAAAGAACTGCTTGTCTTATTAACGTACTGTTCCAACGGTAATTGATAACATCAAATAGTCCTGATTATTAAGTGTCAATTTCCCCCGTTAATGCTCGTTATTTATATCATTTATAGGGATTTACGCTTGTTTTCCATTGTTTTATACTTTCAGGTAAATTGCGAGCATTGGAGCTAAAGAGACGCGGAAATGGAAACATTACTAAAGATTTATCACAATATGCTTATTTAGAAGAAGTTACGGCGTAACTCGTCTCTCACATTACGCCGTAACTATTGCGTAACCCTGAAGTCCAACTCATCAAGAGGTTACGGCGTAACTCCTTCCAAAGATTACGACGTAACTTCATTAGGTCAAATGTGGTTCCACGCCGCTGATACTTACGCCGTAACTACTGCATCATTTACGACGTAACTTGGTTTATTGAAGACTACGGCGTAACCACTTACTAGGTTATACCGTAACTAGCAGATCTAGTGCATTTACGGAGGTTATGGCGTAACTCATATTTTGGTTACGCCGTAACTCAGACCTGGCTTATAAATACCCCACGAATTCTAGCATTTCTATTCATTCCATTCCACACACAATACTCTGAGAACGTGAGAAAAAGCTCTATGGAGGTCTAGGGAAGTATACGGAGTTGTTTCTAAGGGAGAAGTCACACCATTACGATAAGCTTTAGTGTTTATTATTTCTTTTACTTTCAATTCATGTATTTCGTACCTTTGAATATTGAATTGATGTGCATGATTAATATGAGCGGCTAAGCACCCTTTGGTGCTAGCCTAGTTATGATTCCTTAATTGTTTTGTTTACGTTTACCTTTACTTCCGTACAATTATTTCTAAGTGTATGCATGCATAGTTCTTTGGTAGTCACCCCTGGTTCGGTAGTTCTGAATGGCGGTAGAGGCCAATTGCCTAGGAGATATGACCAACTGACCCTAGGTGAGCGGACTGAGACGGGAAGGGTAAGATATGACCAACTGACGACCCTTTCTACTTGTGCGATTTGACCAACTGATCACCTATCGTTTGGATGAACTTAAGAATTGGGGGTGTAGTGTCTAAGTTCCTAACGGCTGGGCACTCACTATTTAGAATCTAGCATGTAGCGGTACTTAATGACTTGGCTTAGGGGACCAGGAACAACAGGACTTATGACGGTGCGTCTGATTTCTCCTGTGGTGGCATCTTTGCTGATAGGTTAGGGAGAATTGACCAAATGCTGTCCTCTCGAATTTGACCCCACCTGAAGTAATTGGAAGTAGGTAGACGTAGACATAACTAGTTAGGAGGATTGACTAGGTTAGCACCACTATTCCTCTATTGATTTCCTTTCTACCATTTTATTGCTTTTATATTCTGCATTCGTAGTTTAATTAATTAAAACCATATAAAGCCATTTATATACTGTGACAATTAGACTTAGTAATTATCCGACACACATAGCTCTTGGGACGACCTCGGCTTTAGCATTTACTACATTACACACGACCGGGTACACTTCCCGTTAGTGCATTAGGGTAGACCATAGGTATAGCGAGACACTATAAATATTAAGACCTGGTCAGTAAAACCTGCATCAAGTTTTTGGCAATCAGAGCGGATGTTCGTTTCGAAATTAAAAACCAATTTATGAGGGAGCTTCGCGCTAACCCTTTTTCAGGAAACAGGGACGAAGACGCCTATGAGCCCGTTGAAAATGTCCTATACATCGCTAGCCTTTTCAACATTCCGGGCGTGTCTCATGATGCTGTTATGCTCAGGTTCTTCCCTATGACTCTAACTGGAGCAGCAAGAAGATGGATCGAAAGATTGCCCGCCGGGGCAGTTAATACTTGGGCGCTACTTAAGAAACACTTTATCCAAAGATATTGCCCACCATCAAAGATTTCTAATCAATTCTTGGAGATCCACAATTTCAAACAAGAAGACGACGAAACTCTGTATCAAGCTTGGGACAGATACAAGGATCTTCTTTACAAGTGTCCTACCAATGATCTTAATAACCAGCAGAAGGTCAATAATTTCTATAAAGGAATAAATGTAACTACAAGACAGATGCTGGATTATCAAGGACCTATCCCAAATATGACTCCTACTACGGCAATTGAAGCTATTCAAAAAATGGTGGACCATTCTCAAAAATGGCACGACGGTGGAAGTAAAAGAAACCAAGGTGGAAATTTCGACGGAATTGTAGCAATCGCTAGTAAAATTGAAAGCCTCAGTCGAGATATGCTGAAAGTCAGGGAAACCGTTCATGCCATTCAAGTGGGGTGCGAAAGCTGTGGAGGAGGACACCTTACAAAAAATTGTCCTCATATGGATGAAGAGGAATTCGAAGAAGCTAAGTATGGAGAAAATCGACCCTTTTACGGTGAAAATCGAAATGGGTATCATAGTAATTACAACCGTGGGCCTTATAGAGAAAGAAAGCCCAGTATTGACGAAACAATTACTAAATTTCTGGAAAATTCAGCCCAAAAACAAAAGGAGCAAGATGAATGGTTGAAAGAATTTCAGGAAAACACTGATAGAAACATTTCTAAACACGACTCCACTCTTAAAAACCTTGAATCCATGGTGATAAAGCTCAACGAAAAAGTAAAAAGGAACAACGATAAACCTGAAGGATCTAAACCAGCTATGGAATGTAAGGTAATTTTCTCGGATGATAACTCAAAGGCTCAGGCCAGTGATGCGAGTTTAGAGGACAATTCCGTCAACAGATCTGAATTACGCCGTAACATACCTAATGAGTTACGGCATAACCTGGTGTTTGACAGCGACAGAGGAGTTGTGATGAATACTGAGGAATACGACTCTAATGAATTACGCCGTAACCAAGAATCTCAGTTACGGCGTAACTAGGATACATGGGCAGAAAAATTCCTCGACTTGGACGAATCTGAAAAACTTGAGGAACTCTCCCTTGATGATGAAGAAGAACAACTTATCACTCACTGGTGTACTCCTATCGCTATTACTTATGAAGAAACCACAAGGGCATGGCCTACATGCAACCCTTTCCACGAATATTGCAATGGAGGAGACAATGAAAGAGTGGAGGAATGGACATGCCCTCATGAGCGTGAAAGACACGGGATAAAATTCGGTAATTTAGCCTTTAAAGATTGGTACGCAATTCAATTTGGGAATGCCAAGATCAATCCAAATCTTCTTATGAAGCTAAAAGTCGATTACGCGAAGCACATTCGAACGGACGAGACTAATAAAGATATACTATGCACGGAAGAGCATGTAAATGAGACTGACAACTTAAAACTACGCAGTCACTGGTGCGAGAAGGTAAAATCCCCTGGGGAAATTTTCTGGGCATCATGCAACCCGTATAACGATATGTGCGATGGTGGAGGCAACTCTAGAAGATTAGGAAAAGATGAATTCTTTTGGTCCTCAACCAATGACAAAGAGGGAACAAGTTTACCTTGGATTGACAACCTGGGGTTTGATAGTTGGGTAAAAATTAAGTATGGGCATGTGGATGCATTAACAAAAGATAAGATTTGGAAGGAATACATGGATCAAGAAAATTCTAATGACAAATGTAGCGAAAACATGAGTAAAACAACAATTGACGTGGATATAGAGCGGGTGAGTAATGATAAAGAAGAATGCAAGCGCGTTCTAGTGGAGAATTTGCTCGATGAAGAATGGTTCAAGGGTACTGATTCTGATGACGATGATATCGAAGGGATGCTAGATTACTTGGAGTTACAAGGAAATGAAGAGTTCACTAATCCCGATGACGAAGCTTACGAGCAAAGAAGGTGCAAGCTCCTGGGGATACCCTACAAAAGACCACCCCCTATTATAGTAGAAAAATATGAATTCACTCGCTACCACCTAGGTCCGGAGGAGAAATTCTCTAAAGTCCGAAAGATCGAAACCATTGAGTACCTCCGAACTGCCTCTAATGTTGCATGGATGAGGCACAATTTGATGAAGGATATCTAAGAAGTGGGGCAAGCTCAAAGGCCCCCATAGGAGCCCCGCGACTTTGATTCTAACTTAAAGACTCGTTAATAAAGAAAAGTGCTCTTTCGGGAGACAACCCGAATTATCCCTTTCTTTTTTTTATTTCCTTTCTGTTGGGTTTTGTGTTTTCTAACAGTTTTTGCAGGAGACAATGAAGTAATTACTGCTGCAGTTGCTGATCTGAACAGAGTTATGGCGTAACTTATCTTGGTGATGACGCCGTAACCAACATTTTAGCAGCAGAATTCTTGACGCATTACCAACTACGGCGTAATACCATCTCAGTGGTTACGCCGTAACCATTCGCTTTTCAGCTCATTCCAGGTTTTGCAAGTTACGGCGTAACTCTCTTATTGGAGTTACGACGTAACTCTCCTCTGATTTAATTCTTTCATTTTAAAACACAGTAACCTTGTATTAGTTTTTTTTAAATGAACTTTGTGGGTGTGTTCCCTGTAAACCCTCACGAGACTTCACTCGTCCACTTGGGACACCAAGTGGTTTAAAAGGCTTGTTGCATTTGCTAAATGCAACCGTGATTCCTACGAAAGTGAGTTAGGTTTATTTTTCATTTTTATTTATTTTTTTCTTTTTAGAATTATGCTTGTCGGTATTGTGATTTCAGGGATTGAAGTTTGCTCATGACGCTTGAACGAAGGCACAATCCTTTTTCGTGAGCCTTCTTCTTTTTGGAGCAAAATTCAGGGAAGTTCTCGCTCTAATTCTACTTTTCTCTTCACCTTTATTTTAATGCCTAATACAAAAGGGACTTTGTACAATTCAAGTGGGGGGACGGGAGTAGAATTATATCTTGAACTTTATTTCGCCCTCATTTTTCTAGTTTATTTTGAAAAATTATGCCATTTTTTAAATTTTGACATGTTTTTCCGAACCTAACTAGATTAAACCTTAGCCGAGCACATACAACCCTTGATATTATGATGAGTGTGTAAATACTCATCATTTTTGGTTTATTCTGAACTGCAAATCATTTAAAAATGCTCAGAAATGCATCAAAATACTGAAAATATCTTAAAAATGCATTTTATATGTTTCAGATGCAAAATGTTCAAAATCGATGAAAACGAGCAAAGTTTGCATAATTGGCGTTTCAGGTCCCCGACTTTAGAAAATGGCAAAATCAGTCCCTAGGCATTTATTTTAAAAGAAAAGTCACCAAAGGTCTTTTTAAAATCATAAATTGTCATATTTAGTCCTTTGGTGAAAAATCTAAAAGTTTTGAGAAAATTACAGTTTAGTCCCTGAAAATCCAAAATTGGTCAAATTTAGTCCTTGGAAATTTTCAAAAATGTCAAACTAGCCCTTGGATTATTAAAGTTTGGCAAGACCAACCCTTTGACTCAATCTTCATAATTTACATGCTTGGTCCTTGGAATTTCAAATATTACACAAGTGGTCCTTAGTGTTATTAATTCTACAAACCATCCGGACCCTAATTAAATACCCCAAGCCCAAAACTAACACCCCTGGCCCAAAACTGATTACCCGGTCCAACCCTTGACCCGACCAACCCGTAACCCACATTTCAAAATAAAACATACCCGCCCCCTTTCCCTGTCATTCCCCCACCACGTGTCTGCTACCCCCCTCCTCCAGCCACCTCAACCACTCTACTCCACCATCTGTCTCCCCCCTCCTCACCAACCTTACAATCACATTTAATGCTTCCCCTTTCCCTGTCTCTAATATCAAACCAGTTTTCCCGCCAAATTCAATAAACGGCTAAGATGATCCCAAGCTATCCAAGGGCTCAAATGAAAATTGGGATTTTGTCAGAAAGAAGAAAGAAAGAGATTGAGCTATAAAAAGAAGAAAGAGGAAGCAAGAAAGTAGTAGCTAGCTTTATATTTTTCTTTCTAATGTCGTTTTTTTCAATAAAATGTTTTAGTTTTAGCTAAAGGTTGTAATTTTAGTTTCTTGGAACATCATTTATGTTAGGTTATCTTTGTAATGTGTTTTGAACAACAATTCAAGTCTTTTATATAGATTCCAATTTTCAGGATCACTGATGAAAGCTTCAGTTTAAAACTCTATGTTTTAGCTTCTCATAAGCACTTGTTGAAATCAAATAAGCTGAAATAAGCTCTTTATAGTCTTTGGCAAGCCTGTTGAATCAGTTTTAAGCAATATTGTAACCTGGTCAATAAAAGTCAACAGAGGCTCAAATTGGTATGGAAGCTGATAAAGGGTGTTGCAGAGGGTTCTTTGGGTTGGATTTAGTTAAGTTAGAGTAGTGTTAGTTTTGGTTTTGGTCTGCACACAAGTTGGACAGATGTGAGTGTCCTTCTCAATTCAACTTTCTTATTCAAATTTGCATATTATGCTTATCTATGTATCTATGGTCATCAGTAGTGTAAACTCAGTTATATAGTTGTATTTAGCTCATCTAAGCTCAGTTTGATCAACATTTCAAGTTGGATCACTAGTTTGCTTATTAAGTTTTCATGTAAGACCAATATAAGGGGTGTTTGGATTGCTTATTTAAACTGAGTTAGAGGTTATAAATATGGGTTAGTTCTGTTTCTTCAAGCTTGATATAGATATTTGCAGTCATAACTGTGTTTGTTTTAATGTCATTTGAGCTCATAGTCAAAATCAACATTTCACTGTTCTTATTTGCATTCCTGTTAAAATCAGTTCACTGTTATCATACACATAGGTTTAGAACTTGTTAAGGAAGCTTGTTAAAGTTGTAGTTCATCTTATTTCATCCATATCAGCTCTACATTTGCTCTTAAATTTCACTCTGGTCAAACTAATCATTGTTCTTCAAAAGTCAAAGCTGCACAAAGACCAGTTTGTGCAGAAAATGCAGCAACTGCACAGACTTCAATTCAAATAGCTAAGGTCTGATATTTGGTCTATAAGTAGTCTTCTAGGTAGTCTTCAAGACCCCATATCTGTTTTGCTTTTTAGCTTTTCTGATAAGTCATTAAATAAGCTCCAATTAGGGTACCTGTTATCTGTTTTTACATCAAGCTCTCCTTTGTCCAATTTGGGCAGTTAATCTTTGATCCATATCTGCTTCATTACTAGTCATCATTAGTTGAAACTTTGGATTTATGATCTTTGGTTGGTTGGCTTGAGAACCATACTGTTGTTTTTCCCTTTAGCTTATTGGATAAGCAGCTAGATAAGCTCAAACTTGGGTCTGATTTACTGTTTTGCTCATGATGGCAGTTGGTTTAATCTTAGGTAGATCACTATTTAGGTGTTAGGAGTAGGTGAATATAGTTGCCTCAGAGTAGTTTTAGTATAATGTAGTTTATGTTATCAGTTGGTTCACTCTAGTGCTTATTTACTTAATTATAAGTGCTTATTTAGGACAGTTTACATAGCAGCTCTTTATTCTTCCACATAAGCATCAGTTTTTATATTTTTTATAGCTTTAGAATAAGATTTTAGTATTTCCCTGAAATTTTCATAATTTTTAGACACTGTTTAGTATTTTTCTTAATTAAAATAAGTTTTTAATCAATTTTAATTAGCTTTAATTGCATTTAATTGAGAAAAAGTTCCAAAAATAGTTTTCAATTTTAATAGATTAAGATAAATATAAAAAGCATAAAATAGATTTTTCCTTATTTTTCACTTTTTATTTTGTATTTTTCACATATTAAATTAGATTTAAATAGATTTAAATTCATAGAAAATAGAAAAATAATCATAAAAATACAAAAATAGTTTTGAAAAGTCTATTTTGATATTTTAGACTTTTCTAAGTCTTAATTTTATTTTTCAAGCTTTATTTCCTATTTACATTCATTTTAGGTTATTATTAAATAGTTAAAAATAGTTTTTAATTAATAATAATTAGATAATTAGTTATAAAAATAATTTTCTTTTTCCATAAATTTTATTTTATCATTAGGATTGTAAAAATGTATTTTTCATATTTTTAGGATTTATATTGTGTAAGTTTCACGTTTTTAGTTGTACGTCGCGTAGATTTTAATTTCAGTTTCGTAAAAACATAAAACAAAAACATCATTTTAATTATAGTGATAGCGTTTATTTAATAGGTTTTATCTTTCTAATTTCCTTTAATTTTCATTTTAGCCCTTGTAGTTTATGTCCTTTTTCCGTAGTTATAATAATTCCAAATCTCCTTTTCCGTTCAAATCTCGCGATCACTATTCGTTCGATAATCCATTGCATAGCTCGCTGGGACATAACGACCCGGGGAAACACTGTACTCCTCAGATCTTCATTGCATTTGCGTCTGAACTGTTTTAAGTCTTACGGTGGTCATTCACAAGTGACCGGTTTGTGTGATTAGACTTGACGGTTTCTTGAGATCAAATTTTGCGCCGCTGCGGGTAGCTGTGTGTCTTGATTATCTTCCGTCTAGCAGATTAGTGATTTGGGTATTCACTCATTGTTCATACCATCTGTATGTGTTTATATTCTCTTTTAAAAATCAAAAACCCAAAAAGATTTTCATTCTTTGTTTTTACATCATGTTTATCCAAAAATCCAAAAATATCCATCTTTACCTTCTTACATCTTTGATTCTTCATCCCTACCCCTCTGAAAACATTTGATTCTTTCTATGTCTCATCCTCACCCTCTTGGTTGCCAATGGTGTGGTGGTCCTTATAATGGTGGCAATTGCCCCAGTTGTAGCGTGGTGGAATCGGAAAGCGGGTCTGTCTATAATCAAGATCCCTATTCCTACCATGACACGACTGATTTATTCCATCAGCTACCACACTGTGAGACTAAGCAGTTTTACTGCTGTGAGTACTGTGGTGGTTCACATTCCAGATTCGATTGTCAATCGGAAAACACGCTTGTCTATGAGCAGGTTCCTGATAACAATTATGACTACAACTCATGTGACTCACGGCCACATCGTTTCTTGTTGTGAGTATTGTGGAGGTCCTCACTCTAGCTCGGATTGTCAAACAAGGAACCCATTTCCTTGTAACAATTACGACTCTTTGTACCATGATCAACCTCTACAGTACCGGCTGACCCACTTCCTCAAAATCTTCTCCTTAATCTTTTGGATTTAGTGAAAGATTTGAAGGAATCTAAACACTCCCAAGATAATCCAAATGAGAAATCCATGGAAGAATTGTTAGCCGAAGAGCGGGCTGCTAAATTAGATTCCCAAATTGCCTCTGAACAATCTGTTAGGGAATCAATTGCAAAAGAAAAAGCAGCCAAATCTAGCTCTCGATTCCGTTTCATTCCTGATGACGATGATGATGAAGATATCCTTGATATCTTACAATTTTATAACGGTTCATCAAGTTCATCAGTTGAAACTCCTTCCATGAAGAATCAGGGAGAAAAGACTATGATGGAATTACTAGCAGAAGAACAAATGTTAAGTATAAAACATATGTATGCTAGTCCTTCTAAACTCCCTCAGTCTGTTGCTATCACACCCAAAGCTCCCACTCACTCTCTAAACATGGGGGATGAGCTTCTTAGCACTATTCCAGAAATGGAATCGTCTAGTGTTGAGAACCTTGTCTCAATCCCAAGAGAGTCACAGGGAATTTCTGATCATATGTGTGATTCTTCTTCCCCTCTTGAGTGTTCTTGTGATCATTTTGAGACTTTCTCTGATCTTAGCGAAGATTGTGCTTCATATGGAGACATCGAGTACGTTGAGGCATCACTTCCACAATCTGATGCTGATCCCCTTCTTGAGGAGTTCTCTGATGAACTTACTCACATCAATCCACTCTTTGATTTCGAAGCCGATCTAGGAGAGACTGAAAGTCTCATTGATAATGATCGTTCACTCACTTCTTATCCCAACAGTCCAATAGAGAATGTTGATCACTTTGTTCCCGAAACATTCAAAGCTACTTTCACCAATCCTCTGTTTGAATTCGACTCTGAATTCACTTCAATTTCTGAGAATCCACTCTTTGATACTCAGATTGAGGATAGTGATGAGCCTACAATGGAACAAGAATTCACAGATTTACATCATGTGAATGATTCTCTTCATGAGGAGTTCGCCGGTGAACTCACTCATATCATGACTCCGCCGGAGTATGATCGCTTGGATGGCAAAAATCATGATCGGGGGGAAAAGTTCTCAATCATGAGAGTTTGTATTTCTATGACAAATTTTCCAACCCTCCCTCCCGAGATGCTTTCCAACCCAAAGAGCTCAACCAACAAAATCCAAACGAGTGCAACTGCACTTGATCCTGAGGATGAAGATGAGTTAGTCATGATTTTCGTCATAACTTTCTTTCTTTTCTTCACCTATCCCGTGACTTCTCCTGTTCTTCACTCTTTCGGGAATGAAGACATTATCTTTGATCCCGGCATTTCCATGTACCATTATATTAAGCCGGGAATATATCTCATCGGTGTGGAACTTTCACGTGCTTCAAATGTTTGTCCAAACATCTTGAATGAAAGTCCGATGGAGATTGTTTCCTCCACTTTGCTTCCCCATGAACAAATGAATACGGGGTCGAGTCAAGCTAGCGACTCGGGAATCAAAAACAGTAGCTAAACATGGGTTTTCACCCGTGTGTACCACCCTAGTGTGGGGGAGTCGCCCCACATGCTGTTGTATATAAGTTTTCAAAAAAAAAATTAAATAATGGCCGCAGTATTTCCCTTTTACGTTCTCAGTTTCGGCATAACCGCCGGTACTTTGAATATTGAGGGCAATATTCATTTCTAAGTGTGGGGGGGAATTCTCGCGAATTTTATCATATAATTATACCATTTCCCCCGTTTTTGGCCAAAATTTTTTTTGGAGTAAGTGTTTTACACTTACTCATTTGGTTATCAGTCCGCCATGTCTGTAAGACTAAAGGATTGGCTAATCCAGGAGCAAACGGCTCTTGGTAAAGATTTCTCAAATCCGTTTATATGGCTTGCAATTTGCCCAAAATTGTATGGTTCTCAACTCACCATGTCCTAAAAAGTGAAGAGTTGGCTAGCCCGCAAGGTTATGGCTTGTGGTAAAGGCAGTGGAAAAACCATAATTGGTAATCAGCTCACCAAAGATAATATTGATAATTTATCTAAGAGTTGGCTAGTCCAGAAGGGTACGGCTTCTGGTAAAGACAAAATCAAATCCGTTGGAAGCTGGTGGTTTGCTCAAAATCACATGGTTATCGGTGTACCATGGTTCTTGCTTGAACTGAAACATTTGGCTACTCCAGAAGTAATGGCTTTTGGTAAAGAGATGCAAATCCATTATGTTTTTCTAAAAAGATTGCTAGGGACTAGCAATAGTTTAGTGTGGGGGATTGATGAGTGTGTAAATACTCATCATTTTGGTTTATTCGACTGCAAATCATTTAAAAATGCTCAGAAATGCATCAAAATACTGAAAATATCTCAAAATGCATTTTATATGTTTCAGATGCAAAATGTTCAAAATCAGATGAAAAACGAGCAAAGTTTGCATAATTGGCAGTTTCAGTCCCCCGACTTTCAGAAAATGGCAAAATCAGTCCCTAGGCATTTATTTTAAAAGAAAAGTCACCAAAGGTCTTTTTAAAATCATAAATTGTCATATTTAGTCCTTTGGTGAAAAATCTAAAAGTTTTGAGAAAATTACAGTTTAGTCCCTGAAAATCCAAAATTGGTCAAATTTAGTCCTTGGAAATTTTCAAAAATGTCAAACTAGCCCTTGGATTATTAAAGTTTGGCAAGACCAACCCTTTGACTCAATCTTCATAATTTACATGCTTGGTCCTTGGAATTTCAAATATTACACAAGTGGTCCTTAGTGTTATTAATTCTACAAACCATCCGGACCCTAATTAAATGCCCCAAGCCCAAAACTAACACCCCTGGCCCAAAACTGATTACCCGGTCCAACCCTTGACCCGACCAACCCGTAACCCACATTTCAAAATAAAACATACCCGCCCCCTTTCCCTGTCATTCCCCGACCACAGTGTCTGCTACCCCCCTCCTCCAGCCACCTACAACCCACTCTACTCCACCATTTGTCTCCCCCCTCCTCACCAACCTTACAATCACATTTAATGCTTCCCCTTTCCCTGTCTCTAATATCAAACCAGTTTTCCCGCCAAATTCAATAAACGGCTAAGATGATCCCAAGCTATCCAAGGGCTCAAATGAAAATTGGGATTTTGTCAGAAAGAAGAAAGAAAGAGATTGAGCTATAAAAAGAAGAAAGAGGAAGCAAGAAAGTAGTAGCTAGCTTTATATTTTTCTTTCTAATGTCGTTTTTTTCAATAAAATGTTTTAGTTTTAGCTAAAGGTTGTAATTTTAGTTTCTTGGAACATCATTTATGTTAGGTTATCTTTGTAATGTGTTTTGAACAACAATTCAAGTCTTTTATATAGATTCCAATTTTCAGGATCACTGATGAAAGCTTCAGTTTAAAACTCTATGTTTTAGCTTCTCATAAGCACTTGTTGAAATCAAATAAGCTGAAATAAGCTCTTTATAGTCTTTGGCAAGCCTGTTGAATCAGTTTTAAGCAATATTGTAACCTGGTCAATAAAAGTCAACAGAGGCTCAAATTGGTATGGAAGCTGATAAAGGGTGTTGCAGAGGGTTCTTTGGGTTGGATTTAGTTAAGTTAGAGTAGTGTTAGTTTTGGTTTTGGTCTGCACACAAGTTGGACAGATGTGAGTGTCCTTCTCAATTCAACTTTCTTATTCAAATTTGCATATTATGCTTATCTATGTATCTATGGTCATCAGTAGTGTAAAATCAGTTATATAGTTGTATTTAGCTCATCTAAGCTCAGTTTGATCAACATTTCAAGCTGGATCACTAGTTTGCTTATTAAGTTTTCATGTAAGACCAATATAAGGGGTGTTTGGATTGCTTATTTAAACTGAGTTAGAGGTTATAAATATGGGTTAGTTCTGTTTCTTCAAGCTTGATATAGATATTTGCAGTCATAACTGTGTTTGTTTTAATGTCATTTGAGCTCATAGTCAAAATCAACATTTCACTGTTCTTATTTGCATTCCTGTTAAAATCAGTTCACTGTTATCATACACATAGGTTTAGAACTTGTTAAGGAAGCTTGTTAAAGTTGTAGTTCATCTTATTTCATCCATATCAGCTCTACATTTGCTCTTAAATTTCACTCTGGTCAAACTAATCATTGTTCTTCAAAAGTCAAAGCTGCACAAAGACCAGTTTGTGCAGAAAATGCAGCAACTGCACAGACTTCAATTCAAATAGCTAAGGTCTGATTTTTGGTCATATTGTAGTTTGCTAGGTTGTGTTCAAGACCCCATATCTGTTTTGCTTTTTAGCTTTTCTGATAAGTCATTAAATAAGCTCCAATTAGGGTACCTGTTATCTGTTTTTACATCAAGCTCTCACTGTCCAATTTGGGCAGTTAATCTTTGATCCATATCTGCTTCATTACTAGTCATCATTAGTTGAAACTTTGGATTTATGATCTTTGGTTGGTTGGCTTGAGAACCATACTGTTGTTTTTCCCTTTAGCTTATTGGATAAGCAGCTAGATAAGCTCAAACTTGGGTCCTGATTTCTGTTTTGCTCATGATGGCAGTTGGTTTAATCTTAGGTAGATCACTATTTAGGTGTTAGGAGTAGGTGAATATAGTTGCCTCAGAGTAGTTTTAGTATAATGTAGTTTATGTTATCAGTTGGTTCACTCTAGTGCTTATTTACTTAATTATAAGTGCTTATTTAGGACAGTTTACATAGCAGCTCTTTATTCTTCCACATAAGCATCAGTTTTTATATTTTTTATAGCTTTAGAATAAGATTTTAGTATTTCCCTGAAATTTTCATAATTTTTAGACACTGTTTAGTATTTTTCTTAATTAAAATAAGTTTTTAATCAATTTTAATTAGCTTTAATTGCATTTAATTGAGAAAAAGTTCCAAAAAATAGTTTTTCAATTTTAATAGATTAAGATAAATATAAAAAGCATAAAAAAGATTTTTCCTTATTTTTCACTTTTTATTTTGTATTTTTCACATATTAAATTAGATTTAAATAGATTTAAATTCATAGAAAATAGAAAAATAATCATAAAAATACAAAAATAGTTTTGAAAAGTCTATTTTGATATTTTAGACTTTTCTAAGTCTTAATTTTATTTTTCAAGCTTTATTTCCTATTTACTTTCATTTTAGGTTATTATTAAATAGTTAAAAATAGTTTTTAATTAATAATAATTAGATAATTAGTTATAAAAATAATTTTCTTTTTCCATAAATTTTCTTTTATCATTAGGATTGTAAAAATGTATTTTTCATATTTTTAGGATTTATATTGTGTAAGTTTCACGTTTTTAGTTGTACGTCGCGTAGATTTTAATTTCAGTTTCGTAAAAACATAAAAACAATAACATCATTTTAATTATAGTGATAGCGTTTATTTAATAGGTTTTATCTTTCTAATTTCCTTTAATTTTCATTTTAGCCCTTGTAGTTTATGTCCTTTTTCCGTAGTTATAATAATTCCAAATCTCCTTTTCCGTTCAAATCTCGCGATCACTATTCGTTCGATAATCCATTGCATAGCTCGCTGGGACATAACGACCCGGGGAAACACTGTACTCCTCAGATCTTCATTGCATTTGCGTCTGAACTGTTTTAAGTCTGTTACGGCTGGTCATTCACAAGTGACCAGTTTGTGTGATTAGACTTGACGGTTTTGCGCAGATCATATTACATGGTGAGATTAGCCTTATCCGTTTCCAATATTTTACTCCAAATCCACCAAATTATGAGTGTGCCGGTAGCTTGTAAACTTTAGAACTTGGCCTTAGCATCATTTCAAGACCATAGACGAGGTATGTTGAGTTAGCTCGATGTATTTGGACTTCTCAGTTTTAGAAGGCATTATTATAGGATTATCACCCAAACAGCCTACCATTGTGAGTCTATTGATTAGTCACCTTGACTTTTCGACCCCCATGTGAAACCCTTTTGTTGCACTCCCCTTTAGTGCAAGATACCCCTAGATACACCCTTCTGAGCCATTCCTTTCATTTTGTCACCCCAATATATTGTTTCGTTACACCATTACACCTTAGCCTACCCTGTAGTATTTATTTGTAATTGGGAAGTCATCATTTGCCTAAGTTCAAG
This sequence comes from Chrysanthemum makinoi, assembly GCA_910596185.1. Lineage (NCBI taxonomy): Eukaryota > Viridiplantae > Streptophyta > Magnoliopsida > Asterales > Asteraceae > Chrysanthemum > Chrysanthemum makinoi. The sequence goes on from OU343221.1 coordinate 46,813,662, forward strand.
GTTCGAGTGGAAAGGTTTGGAAATCACGCTTTCATCGACAACAATTATGAAGATCATTGAAGACCCCCCGAATTCCCATTGTTCATCTCAAGTGGGGGGGATGTTATGTAATCAGTTATGATTCAAAAAAAAATAGTTGATTCAGTTATGATTTTGTAAAGTACAATGTTATAAGCACTGTAGTATGAGCTTTATTGTCTAGTATCGAGGTGGCCAACTCGGTCACATTTGAAGATTGGAGTTGGAGTTATACCAACTTAAGAAGAAAAGGTAATGTGCCCATCACGACGTCCTCTAATGACACATCTACCTTGCATTTCATGATCCGGTCTCTAAACTTCTAAACTTGAACTTTGGGCGGACGGTAAGTGGTGATGACTTAGTTATAGATATAGACTACCTGCTTGTTTTTCATTTTACACCAATTATATATCCCATGTCTTATCCTACCCTTTAGTCATGAAGCATGTCTAGGTGATGCAGCGAGCAATCTTTGGTGTCTTGGCCATGGATTTGGTCATGTATCATTGATTTTGTCCACTTCGCCGTGACATGTTAGTAATGACGAGTCACCCCTTAACCTTTGTCGTGTCTACCCATATTGCCTTCAAGAACTGTTTAGCCCTTAACTCTAGTGGTGGAGATTTGTGTAACCGCCAAGCTTATGATAGAATACATGCTATGACTGTGCGTTCGAGTGATCACCCCGAAATTGACACTTAGAATAGTTGAGAGATTTGAGTGTTTGTTCCCATTTCGCGAGGTGTTCGGTTTTGTTTTATTCTAGCATAAGGGATTTGTAAACTCATATTTTCCAGGTTTTGGGAGATATCTTTTTAGGAATCTATCTAATAAGGTCTACTTGAAGGCAAGTAGAGTTCAAGTGGGGGGATATTTGATAACATCAAATAGTCCTGATTATTAAGTGTCAATTTCCCCCGTTAATGCTCGTTATTTATATCATTTATATGGATTTACGCTTGTTTTCCATTGTTTTACAATTTCAGGTAAATTCCATTGTTTTCCATTGTTTTACAATTTCACACTATGCTTATTTTGAAGAAGTTACGGCGTAACTCGTCTCTCACATTACGCCGTAACTATTGCGTGACCTTGAAGTCCAACTCATCAAGAGGTTAAGGCGTAACTCCTTCCAAAGATTACGACGTAACTCCAATAGGTCAAATGTGGTTCCACGCCGCTGATACTTACGCCGTAACTACTTCATCATTTACGACGTAACTTGGCTTATTGAAGACTATGGCGTAACCACTTACTAGGTTACGCCGTAACTAGCAGATCTAGTGCATTTACGGAGGTTACGGCGTAACTCATATTTTGGTTACGCCGTAACTCAGACCTGGCTTATAAATACCCCACGAATTCCAGCATTTCTATTCATTCCATTCCACACACAATACTCTGAGAACGTGGGAAAAAGCTCTAGGGAGGTTTAGGGAAGCATACGGAGCTGTTTCCAAGGGAGAAGTCACACCATTACGATAAGCTTTAGCGTTTATTATTTCTTTTACTTTCAATTCATGTATTTCGTACCTTTGAATATTGAATTGATGTGCATGATTAATATGAGCGGCTAAGCACCCTTTGGTGCTAGCCTAGTTATGATTCCTTAATTGTTTTGTTTACGTTTACCTTTACTTCCGTACAATTATTTCTAAGTGTATGCATGCATAGTTCTTTGGTAGTCACCCCTGGTTCGGTAGTTTTGAATGGCGGTAGAGGCCAATTGCCTAGGAGATATGACCAACTGATCCTAGGTGAGCGGACTGAGACGGGAAGGGTAAGATATGACCAACTGACGACCCTTTCTACTTGTGCGATTTGACCAACTGATCACTTATCGTTTGGATGAACTTAAGAATTGGGGGTGTAGTGTCTAAGTTCCTAACGGTCGGGCACTCACTATTTAGAATCTAGCATGTAGCGGTACTTAATGACTTGGCTTAGGGGACCAGGAACAACAGGACTTATGACGGTGCGCCTAATTTCTCCTATGGTGGCATCTTTGCTGATAGGTTAGGGCGAATTGACCAAATGATGTCTTCTCGAATTTGACCCCACCTGAAGTAATTGGAAGTAAGTAGACGTAGACATAACTAGTTAGGAGGATTGACTAGGTTAGCACAACTATTCCTCTATTGATTTCCTTTCTACCATTTAATTGCTTTTATATTCTACATTCGTAGTTTAATTAATTAAAACCATATAAAACCATTTATATTCTGTGACAATTAGACTTAGTAATTATCCGACACACATAGCTCTTGGGAGGACCTCGGCTTTACCATTTACTACACTACACACGACCGGGTACACTGCCCGTTAGTGCATTAGGGTAGACCATAGGTATAGCGAGACACTATAAATATTAAGACCTGCTCAGTTAAACCTGCATCAGTAATATTGATGGGTAAACCACTGATTGGTCCCGAACCGTCAAGTTTTATCACGCAAGCTAGCCACTTGTGAATGGCCAACCGTAACAAACTTAAAACAGTCTGGAAACAAATGAAATTAAGTCCAGGAGAGTATAGGGTTTCCCCAGGTCGTTATGTCCCAACGAGCTGTGCGAGAATAGTCAAACGTATAGTGATCGAGAGATTTGAATGGAAAAGAGTTTTGATTTATTATAACTACAGAAAAAGTATATAAATTACAAGGGCTTAAATGCAAATTAAAGAAAATTAAAAGAATAAATTATATTAAATAAACGCTATCACTATTTGCAAAATGATGTTTTTGATTTTTCTTTTATAAAACTTAAATTAAAAACTACGTAACGTACAAAAGAAAATGTGAACTGAAACAATATTAATCCTAAAAATATGAAAATGACATTTTTACAAACCTAATGATAAAAGAAAATTTTTAAAAAAAGAAAATTATTTTTATAACTATTTATCTAATTATTATCAATTAAAAACTATTTTTAACTATTTAATTAAACCCTAAAATACAAGAAATTATGAAATAAAGCTTGAAAAATAAAATTATGACTTAGAAAAATCTAAAATAACTAAAGAGGATTTTCAAAACTATTTTTGTATTTTTCTGATTATTTTTGTATTTTCTATGAATTAAAAACTATTTAAAACTACTTAAATTGCTTAAAAATACAAATTTAACCAAGAAAAATTTGGAAAAATATTTTTTTGACTTTTTATATTTATCTTAACCTAATAAAAATGAAAAATTATTTTTTTGAAACTTTTCTGATTTATTTGTATTAAATGCTAATTAAAATGACTTAAAAACTGATTAAAATGAAGAAAAATACCAAACTGACCTAGAAATATCTGAAAAATTCAAGATAAGTCTAAAATATTATTATGAATCTAGGAAAAATATAAAGACAGAGGGTTGTGTGAAGAAAATTGAAACTGCAATGCAAGTGCTTGTTAATAAGCACTTGAAATAAGCCAAAATGCTACAAATGAGAACCAAGCTGATACAGAAGCTATAGAATGCTCAAAGTACCCAAATGCAACAAGTATCCACAAGCCTAAACCTCTGAATTGCAAGCTCAACAGATTTGGTGAATTGGCTTTAAGTGCCAAAATCAGTTTTAGCCTATGACTTTTAAGCTAGACAATAAGCTACCTAATAAACTGAGACTTAAAACCAAGAGTTGGAACCTAAACTAGACCTAGCTAAGAACTTGTAAACCAAAAACCAAACTTGGACAAGCTCTTATGAGCTCTGTGACAAGCCTGCACAAAACTGAGAAAACTCAGTATCCACTGAGTTTGTGAATAGGGCAGATAAGCCCAACTTGACAAGCTAATTTAGAGCTTATAAAAAATTACTAAAAATCTACTAAAATCATAATAAGAAACTAGACCAGTTGAAGTTTTAAAATCCAAAGTTTCACTGGATTTGGACCAGAAATGAAGCTATGATAAATCTTTCTAGTTTGGTGAAAACTGAGTTTTCCAACATTTGACTTTTGAAACAGTTTTGAAACTTTGACCAATTTGAACTTTGATCTTAATTTTCCAACTGAATATGATGTATTAAGATGAATTAAACCTAATGCAAGCTGTCTCCATGGATTACAAACCTAAACACTCATTTTTACCAACTGATTTAAGCAAATTAGACCATAAGGACAGATTCAAAGTGAAGTTGACTTTGAGCTTTTGTAGAAGCAAGATTTTGACAAATATGATTCAAGCTACCTATATTAAGACTGAATAGACAGGTTTTAAGCACAAGCCAAAGCTTGAGCTTAGTTAAACTTACTGATCCAAACACAACTTCAAGTGACTGAAATGCAATCTACTCTTAGATTTCTTGCAGCTAAACACTGGATTTCACCAAATCACATCCTAATCTCACTAAAACAACTAATTGATGCAAGAAATCTACTACTCATAACACTAAAACTCAACTGCTCTTGTTATGACAGTTATGCAAAAATAACTTAAAATAGGTACAGAAATGAAAACATCAGTTATACTAGTGATATTAAGTCAAATTACACTAATGTTAACAATATTAAAGCTTATTGACAATAAAACATAGATTTAAACAGACCCAAGAATATGATACTCACATGGGGTCCTAGCCACAATGGCTTGAAATCAATCAACCAAGTAACCACTATCCTATCTATATATCAACCCCATTAACTCTGAATCAACCCAAATCCAACTCTGCATCACCATTATCCATTTCCAAAACTGCTTGAACCAATTTTCAACAAAGTTTGACTTTTGTTGACCGGATACCAAACTTGCTTGAAACTGAATTACAAGCTTACTAAAAGCTATAAGTAGCTTTAATAAGATTATTTGAACTTAGAAATAAGCTGTTTGAAGCTTGAACATAAGAGTTTGAGATTGAAATTTGCAACAGTTAACATGTAAACATGAAATGGTAATGCACTTTGAATTAATACTTGAAAATGGTTTTAATACACTGAAATAGCTTAGTTTGATACAATTAAGCTGGAAATTACAATTTAGAATCTATTTAAGACATAAAAAGCTTAAAACGACATACATTTGAAAAATAAACTAAGTACTCCCTATCTCTTTATCTCTTGCTTCCTTTTATATACCAAAAGGCTTCTCTCTCCAATCTGAGTGAATCCCACTTGCATCTTGAACCTTTGGATGGCTTGAGATAATCTTGGCCATTGATTCGATTTTTGGTGCCAAATTGGTTTTTGCCAGTTGGGGTTGAGTGAAAGGGTTGAAGAAGCATTAAATGTATTTTGGAGTTTGGTGGAGGTGGGGGGAACAAGGAGGGGTGAGGTGAGCTGGGAGGATGGGAGATGCCTGGTGTTGCAGAGAAGGTGGGTGAGGAAGAAGAAAAGGAGGGAAACATGTGGGCGGGGGTGGTTTTATATTTAAAGGGGGGTTAAATGGAAGGGGTCACAATGGTTTGGCAGGGTCCAAGGGTTTATGATAGGGTCCAAAATGATATAAAGGGTATTAATAACAAGGACCTTTTGTGTAATTTCTGAAAAATGGAGGGCCAATTCTGCCATTTATGCAAAGTTGTTCCAAGGGACCAAAAGTGACAAGTTTCAATAATACAAGGACCAAACTTGACATTTTCAAATTTCCAAGGGCCATTTTTGCCAAATTTTAAACTTGAAGGACCAAATTTGTAATTTCTCAAAACTTTTGATATTTTTCACCAAAGGACTAATTTTGACAACTTATGATTTTAAAAGGACCTTTGGTGATTTTTCTTTTGAAATTAAGTGCTCAGGGACTATTTCTGACAACTTTTGAAACTTGGGGGACTGAAACTGCCAATTATGCAAACTTAGCTCATTTTTCATCTGATTTTAAACATTTTGCATCTGAAACATATAAAATGCAATTTTGGAATATTTTCAGTATTTTAATGCATTTCTGAGCATTTTTAAACGTTTTGCAGTTCAGATTTGACCAAAAATGATGAGTATTTACACACTCATCAACCACACTAACACTAACTTTCTTATTATGGACTGTGATTTTTCAAATCTCACCTATAAATAACTACATTCCGATTTTCCCTCTCACCTTTATTAATATCAATCTTTTCCATATCTTTCTCTCTTATATTTATTATTCACCAAATCACTTCCTTTGTAAACGAATCATCAATGGCAAATCGTAATACAGTTTCGAAACACAACATGGTGGCGAATTTAGATAAAACAGAGGCCAATGTCATCTTCCATGACATCATTTATTTCTTAACTGGTTCCCCAATCAGTTATGCACTTTTGGTGGAACCTGATATAATTGAGCCCTGGATACAGCAGTTTTGGGCAACTACAAGGACACATATGGAGAATGATGAATCTTATATTCAAGCTAAAGTTGCTGGAAGGCTTATCAAGATTACTGAAGCATCAATTTGTGAAGATTTATTGTTTGATGATGCAGAAGGAGCTATTAGGTTTGATAAATAGCTTCTTTGGGATACACTGAGAGATATTGGATATGAAGGGTCTTTGGTTGACACAACAACATTTAAGAAGCCCTTGTTCAGTCCACATTGGAAGTACTTGGTACATGCTCTTCTTCATTGTATCAGTTCTAAAAGTACTTCTTGGGAGCAATTTGGTTCAAACATTGCATCTGCACTGGTAGGATTGGCTACAAATCGTATGTTCAACTTTTCAAGGCTAATCTTAGATGGAATGCTCTCACACATCTCTCATGGATCAAGATGGTTAATGTATCCAAGATTTATTCAAGTGTTCTTGAATAAACAACTTCAAGATGTACCAAAGCCTACAAGTCTACTACCTGTTGTGGTACAACCAACCAAGATTTTCACATTTATGGCTAGGAAAAGTGATCTGTTTACTGGAAGGAACACTCCATTAACCACTTCAATGATGGAGGTTGTTCAAGCAATACGAGATGAGGCTGCAAATAGTGATGACAGAGCAGGTACTGCTTCAACGCAAGGTACTGCATCACAAGGTACTGCTTCACAAGGTGCTGATGTTCAAGAAGATACTGCAGTTTCACCTCCACCATCTCCACAAGTTTCTGCTCATTATTCTCAACAAGAAGACCACCCACCATCTGGAGGAGATGAAGGGGATGTGGCACCTGAGGGTACAGTTCTAGATAATTATGCTTTATCAAGAGAATTGACCAGATTGAAGAAATCTTTTGAAGAACAGGCTACACAGATTAAGCAGTTGAAGCTTAAATTTAGAAGATTCAAGAAACTTGTCTGGCCATTGGTTCAACATCATCGATTATGGGTCAAGTCTCAAAGAAAGCAAGGCAGGCCAGTTAAGCAATTTAAGAAGACTACTAAAGGCAAAAAGGTTCAACAGCAATCTTCATTCCAATTGGGGAGGAACTTGGAAGATAAGAATTTGAATGAAGAAGCTGAACCTCAAGGTACTGATGTTCAACCTCAAGGTACTGAAGTGCAAGTCAATATTGAAAGTACTGAGGAAGAAAGCATTAGAGTTCAAAGTACTGATGATCAAGGTGCTGCTGATCAAAGTACCGGTTTTCAAGGAACATCTCGACAAGAACTAATTACACCAAGGGTGTTAGATTTTGATGAAGAAGCTGGTCCTTCAACAATTCCACAAGAAGAAGCTGATACACTTATGGTTGAACATACTGCAAGTGATGACGAAATTGCAGCTGAGGTATTGCAAAATTTATCAAGACCAAGCGGTGTAAGTATTCCAGGAGTTGCTGAAGAACAACCTCAAGTTTCTCAATCTCAACAAGTGTTAGATCCTAAAGATAAAGGGAAAGGAAAAATGATTGAAACAAAGAAGAAAAAGAAACCTACTATAGCACAAATAAGGGCTGCTGAAGTTGCTAGGAATGAGGAAGCAGCTAGAAAGTTTCAAGCTGAATTGAATGCTGAAGTTGCTATTGAAGAAGCTAAGGATAAAGAAGCAGCTAAGAAATTGCAAGAAGAATTGAATGCTGAAGCTGCTGTACCATTAAAGACACCTATTCCTGTTTTTGCTCTACCAAGAAGACCAAATTGTGCTAAAAGAAGAAAGATTAAGCAAAGAAGGTGGTGACTTGAATGATATGAATCGTGTATATGTTTAGAGAGAAAGAGAGAAGAACATGAAACTATATTTCATAAATAAAACACACACACAAACACACTCAAACACACCCCTCAAATGACCATTTGAGGGGTATTTATACTTACATACTAAACGCCCTATGGGCTTGGGCTTGGGCTTGGATTGGATAATAACTTACATAAGGCTAGCTTAGCATAACTATTAGCCATTTAGCTTAGCCCAATCAACGAGCCCGTTGACTATTCTATCACGATATCTAACACACGTTACAAAGTTCCCAAACATGAATGACCATCACTTCTATTAAATATTATTACGGCTAACAATATCCCCCTAAGGGGTGGTCATTCAAAAGATGCTCCACTTGATTAGGTCTTTAGATTTCTTGAGCTTGAACTTTGCGTGTAGATATAGAATAGTCTTGATTTTCGTTCCTTCATGCTTTGTGATCAGTTAATGTGATATTCTGCCATACTTCAACTTCTTTGGTTAGGTGTCTCCACGTCTTTCTCCACCATGCTCACACTTCTTTTGACTTTAAAATTGTAATGATGTGAAGTTCTCTAGTCTTTGAACTTTGTAGATTCTTTGACATTGACGAAGAATCATTTTTAACTTTGTGTTGCCTTTGATATTGATGAGAACTTTCATGTATTCTGATGTTGGTATGAACATGGGAAGATGGTGCGGTCTCTCCTCCATGGAACAATCATCAGTACATGCATGAATATGTTAGTGAAAAAATATCAATCGATCATTGTGGACTTTTCTAAAAGAATTGACCACTACGATTGTTATACTCATGAATGTCTTGATTCCATTCACCTTGGTCTGGCGAATCAGACGTCCTAATCCCATAAGGGACAGTTGGCATTACATTGAATAAGTTCAAGTAACGACCCTCATCTTCAGGATTCGATTCTTGAAAGGAATCTCCTTAGCGGGATTTCCAGCACTTACAGGTTTGAACTTCGAGTGTGTTAACAGCATAGTGTGAAAACACATCTCTAATTCTTACAAAGGCTGTTCCTAAACTGGAGGCCCTCAAGAAGGCTAACACGACATACCGAAGTACATCTACAGTTCAGGTGAGTCGTTGAAGTACACCGAAGCATCACTTCACGACTGTAGACCGTTTGAGACACACTAAGCGTAATCCATAAAGAATTACCGAAGTGACCTGCAGTCAGGGCTGTTTGATGTTGACCCTGGCAGGAGTTTCCATTCAATCACTGAAGATCACATTTGTGAAACCTCTCATAAATGTTCTGGCAGATTGCTAAGATCTGCGTAGGACTCTAGAATGTATCACTTGTGTCCTTATCGATGAACAACAAGCGATGAAATTTCAAGTGTTCCTATGAGATCTTTTGATGAATCTCGTGGCTCTAGACTCGATTAGTGCGTTTTGGTTTCCTAAGCGGAGATAAGGGAGAGGGTCTCCTTCTTCAATATCAACAATCTCTAAGAGAAAGTCGATAGATTATGTAGGGTTCCCAGTGAGAATGAAACAAATCCTTTTAAGAGGAATAGAGTGGCTAGAAGGTTAGGTGCAGTACGTCACTGGGTCCATGACGTCTTTGTCTTCAATACCAGTGTCATCTTAGTGACAACCAGTAGCAGATGAATTGAACCCGGTTTCTGCCCTAAGGCCGATTATGGAGGGCTATTTCTTTTTACCCTTTTTCATTACATTTCTTTTTAATTCTTCAACCCCTTCTTTCTCCTTTCTCACATTACTCATTTTTTCAATCATACCTAAGGACTTCTAATACTAACTATGGGTATTGTCCTTGGGTAGATCCCTCCGGTTCTGGCGGATCATAGGATGGATTTCCTATCCTTAGTCACCTTATAACTCCATGACTATTCCTATATTGCCATAAAACCTATTCTTGAAAATCTCTCAAAATGTTTATGATTATAAAACATGATTTGTTAACACCTTGAGAGTTTTATATTTTCAGAAACACTCCCCCTTCACATGTGCTTATATTGTTTTAACTTAAATCTGCACAGAGAGGGTAGAGTTCGCACTTTTTGAATTGATCGGCTCATGATAGAAAATTCCCCACGAGACACGGTTACGTTGCTCAGTTAAAGAGTTTCATTGTCAGTTTTTAGGTGACAACTAGCTCTAATAACTAACTTGAAGATGTAAACACTCTTTGAAAAGAAGGTTAGACCAATGTAAGTTCATGTCTATTACGAGTTTCTCGAAATGGTACATTTACTGACTTTGATTTCTCGTCAATTCATTGGTTCCGTCTGATTCGATCTCTTTTGAGATTCAAACAACAATCATTAAACTTTTTGATCACATTTTAGTCACGTTTTCCCCCTCAAAAATAGCATATTCGTGATATTTTTTATATCAACGGATTAAACAACATTTTAGAATCTTTTGGGGAGACAAACGGTTTTGATTTAAACATGAATTTGGAATATTTTGGTTTTATACTCCCCCTTAAATAAAGCATATTTTTCATACAGAAAATTTAGAATCAATTAAGGGTTTAGAGGGAGTTATCTTGGTACCAAATGTGAGAGATTTTGAAAAATCTTTTTGAAAAATTTCGAATCAATGGTACGCAAGATGAGAAGAATATTTTGAAAATCTTTATTAGAGAAGAATTATCTTCATTTGTTTTAGGATAAGTGCTCGATATTTATGAAAATCGATTTTGCGTAGCACTTTCCTTTCTTTAAAGATCGGGGTTACAGTCTGAAGTAACTGCAAGCCATTATGTTTTTAGGAATAGTGCTTGAAAAAATATTAAGACCTTTGATTTGGTTAAGCACTTTCCTTTCTTTGAAGCGCGGGTCCTGAACTGATGTGTTCAGAAGCCATTATTTTGAAGTCCGGGTTTCGTACTGAAGTATACGAAAGCCATTTTTTGAAGAAATTTTGAGGAATGACATGTTTTAGAAAACATTTAAAGAACTCTCGCTCAAGCATTTGTACATGCCCGTATCATTGTTGAATGATATTTCTAGAAACGTACAGAATATCGATTATACGAGAGATATGTCGTGAGAAGAATATTTTTTTATTTTTGAAATTTATATTGTTTTTGAATTTTTTGAAAGATTTTCTATTTTTGTATTTTGTTTTTGTTGGTTTTATAAAAGAAATGGAAAATCAAAGATAGAAGATTGAAAGAATGATGAGGAAGAGTTTACAGAATTGGAACTCTCTTATGAGCTGGGTTCTGAGATATTTGATGCACCTGCAACCAAAGTCGAAGAGATTTCACAAATAACAGTGTTAGAAGTATTTGATTCCTCACTCTGAGGGTGTTCACTTTCAACGGTTATAATGGTTTCTACTTCCTTATCCTGATGATTGTCACTATTATCTGTGTTGGTGCAAGTATCAAAAATCTTTCCTGTGGGAATCCATCTAAGACCTACTTTGTTGAAAAATTTTCCCATGGGCATCCACCTAAGGTAAGATCTAGGAGTTTTTTTCTTTTCAGATCCAGCGGAAGACACATTTTTTGAAAAACTACGTCCTGAAGAGATCCACCTAGTAGGTTTCTTATCCATGTTCATCTTATCGACGGGTTTGTTTCTGTTTGGTGTCTTAGTGGATTGAACTTTAGCATCATGATTAGCTGAAAAGACACATTTTTGACATGTAGGACAAACATTCTTGTCAACATTCTTGTTTAGGACAGCTACCTTAACATTGTCACTACAGTCATTTGGCAAATGATTCTTGTTCGAAAAAGACTTAGGATTTCTAGTGTTGTATTCTACGTTTATAGCATTTTCTTTTGCGCAACTACTCGTAGATGTAGGACAATCCCTAGTCTTGTGTAGAGTGTTCCTAGGTAATGGTTTACAACTACTAGTATTGCCTTGAAATCTTGTAGAATTCATCACCCTAGATGTTGCACCTAAAATTCCGTCTTTTCGAGTCTGTGCCTTTTTCCTAGCTTCTTCTAGATAGTGATTGTTGACCATTTCATTAGAACCAATAGATTCTTTATCTGGATTTTTGGTCACATTCCGTGTACTAGTCTTAGAAATGCCATGTGTAATCACTTTTGGTGTTTCAAAAACTGCTTTTTCTTTTTCAAAACCTTTGATAATTCTATTTTTAATAGGCAAGGACTGTGGAGTGACTGTTTTTGATAAATCATTTTTCTCATTGACTTTTGGAGGAAACTGAGAAATAGACATTTTTGGTTTGAAAACCGGTTTGGGAATATTTGTTTTCTCCTCAGTCAATGGTTTTGCAAACTTAGTATCCACAACCTTTCCTTTTTGACATTCCAGCTGAGCTCTCAAAAGATCATTTTGCTCTTTCATGTCCTTGTAGGCACGCTCATACGACAGTTTGTCATACTTGCATTCCTCGGTCTTTCGATCAAGTTGTTTAAAATAGGACACGTTTTCTTTTTCAAGTTTTTCAAGAGCTTTTTCATATTCTGAAATAATTGCTGAGGTATCAGACTGGATTCTTTCATGGTCTTCAACAGAATATGTTTGTAAAACAATGGACATGATATCGGTAGTTATAACATCTTCGAAGAGAGAATCATTCAAAATTTCCAAAACTTTGATGTGTTCAAAACATTCATTAGCTTGCTTTACCATGGATTTGTGGTCCTTGACAAAGTCACCCGTTTCTTTCAAAAATGCTTGTTCAAAATGAATTACCCTTGAATTGATGTTATTCAGTTGAGGGGCAATTTGAGTTTCAAAAAACTTTTTATTTTCATCATCAAAACTAGAAAACCAGATGTTAGTTGTAATATTGGTTTTAGTTTTAACAGTCTCTTGAAGTCTCCCAATTCTAGTTTTAACATCTTCTAAAATGCTTCTGGAATCACTTGTGTTAAAAGGATTGTTTGAAGACATTTGTTCAATGTTCGAAAGAGATTTTGAGACAACAACTGGTTTTGAAACTGGTTTTGAAACTTGTTTTGAAACAGGTGTTGACTCTTTGTTTGAAATACTTGGTGTGATGGAAAACTTTGACTTTTCTTTTTGTGACACAAAAGTAATTCCATTAATTTTGTTCCATTTGTTATAATCAATTGGTTTTAGATCTGGATTCTTTTGTTGCATTTTTTATCTACTCTCATCAGATAGTTCTAACGTTTCAAGAGAATCACGAACAATGATGGGTTCATGCAAAGCTTTTCCATTGTTCAAAACATTCCGTTCTTTCTGAGCTTTCTTGAGGAAACAAGGAGGTTTGTTACCAAGAGCCATTTTTTGTGTTGTATGAAAATACGGATTTGTTTGATTAATAAGCATATTGGTTGATTTAGCTGAATGACCCGTTGTAACATGCAAATTTTCCAATTTTTTTATTTTTTCATTTTTTCATCTTTATCAATAATTTCATCAAGAAGAGAATCTTCTCGTTTTGAAAAATCAGTTATCAATTTTTTCTTCTCTTTTTCAAGATCAGAATATGTTGATTTTTGTTTAGAAAGTTGGTCTTTTAGATAAGAAATTTCCTTGTTTAAAGATTTTATTTTCAAGCTCAAATTCACATCAAGTGTGTTATACTTGATTTGCAATTGTTGCTCTTTTAAAATGGAATCTCGATAACCAATTTCTAATTCTGACTCTTTGTTTATGTGAAATTCAAAAGCTTTTGCGTTCTCCTTGTAACTCTCAAGCTCAGCGGTCAATTTAGCATTCGCGGCCTTAACTTCGCGATTGACCGTTTTAACTTTCTCAATCTCAATACCACAATTATTAATTAATGTTTCAAAGAGAGCACGTGTTTCCTCATCATTAGCACCATTCTGTTCAACTTGACCTCCATTAGGATCCATATATGGAGTTTCAGAGTTAACATTGCTATTAACTTGCTCCCCCACATATGTGTCATAATAAGGTTCGGGAGACACAGAATGTGGCTTCTCATGAGTAAACAGATTAGCAACATTACTATAATTTGGTACCTCATTGAGTGGATCTGTGTCATAGACGGGAGGTGTGTCAAAAGTAATGCTTGATGTTGTGTCCTGCTGGTTGACAGTAGGACTGAATTTTGCAGTATCGTTTGCTTTATCTGCCCGTCCTGGATTTCTGAATTCGTATTCCTCAGCAGTCAACTCTATTCCCGATTCTTCTTTCAGTGCTAACATCAACATGTACTTGATCCTTTCAAGATTCGCGTAAAAATTGAACGTTTAGACTCCCCTAAAATTTAAATTTTACTCAAATTTTCCCGCCAATAAGTTACGCGTAGAGTCCTGTTATGCGTAAACTGAGAGCTTGGGCGTAGACGTTGGTGCTTAGGCGAAGGATGCTTAGGCGTAGGATTCCTTAGGCGTAAGATTTGCTTACGAGTAAGAATTCCTTACGAGTAAGATGTTACGAGTAAGAATTCCTTACGAGTAAGATTTCATTACGAGTAAGATTTCCTTACGAGTAAGATTTCCTTACGAGTATGAATTTCCTTACGAGTAAGATTTCCTTACGAACCAAAATCCTTCACACTCGTCCAAGCGTGAAAGATATCCATAAGTCGAAGTGTTTTTCAAGCTTATCCAAGCAAGAAAAACACTGAGTAACCGTTGTTGCACGAAGATTCGTCACCAAAAGCTTAAGCGTAAACTTCAATTCTTACGCGTAGAAACTAGGGTTTTGACTTTTCTTTACGCGTAGAAACTAGGGTTTTGACTTTTCTGTACTTGCAACCTTACGCGTAGAATGCCCAGATTATGCAAAAACACGAATTTTTCACCCAAAAACACGTTTCCAAATGATTTCTTTTGCACAAACTTCTTCTAAAACACTTAATGATCAATAAAAACTACAACTTTAAGCTTAAAACCACGTAAAAATCAAAACTTCATGCCAAAAACTCACGTTATGATATGAAAAACGCAACATTTGTTGTAAAGCTTTAACAAAAACGTAACACAAACACTCCTAAACCTTTGTTAGGCGATTGATACCAATTGTAGGACCTTAAATATATCTCAACCTTATCACTTATACCCACGTTAAACACACAAGTGTACACGTAAAACCCAAACAATATGTTATGCGTAAAGTAGAAAAGAAGAAAGATTAAGCAAAGAAGGTGGTGACTTGAATGATATGAATCGTGTATATGTTTAGAGAGAAAGAGAGAAGAACATGAAACTATATTTCATAAATAAAACACACACACAAACACACTCAAGCACACCCCTCAAATGACCATTTGAGAGGTATTTATACTTACATACTAAACGCCCTATGGGCTTGGGCTTGGGCTTGGATTGGATAATAACTTACATAAGGCTAGCTTAGCATAACTATTAGCCATTTGGCTTAGCCCAATCCACGAGCCCGTTGACTATTCTATCACGATATCTAACACACGTTACAAAGTTCCTAAACATGAATGACCATCACTTCTACTAAATATTATTACGGCTAACAGAGGAGTCACCCTCAATAGATCTATTCACTCACCCTGGCTTCTTCCGGAATTAACGGTTCATGATTATGAAATGGGGACATTCAATTGGCAATGAGGTAACTTAAGCAATGTAATGAATTTGAATATACTTGGGCTCGTAATAAAATGATGTGCAATGTATTCTCCCCCGTATGTTTGAAATAATGTATAAACTTGAATAAAACGGGGCTATGAAAACTCACTTGATATAATGATATGATGGCAAAAGTGGATACACTGAAATGAGGCGCAATCTCTAACCGTGACCTATTATGAATGATATGATTCTAATATAAGTTATGAAATAATGTTATGCATGCAAACTCATATGATATCTATACCACTTGTGCATTTTTGAAAATAAAGTTTATCGTCGGAAAATAGATTGATAACGTCTTGACAATTTATAAATTACTTTACAAGTATTTACGTTGAAATGATATCCTACGATAGTCATTTGGTGATTTATTATGAAATTATAGTTTTTCGTCGCAAAATAATGTACTTTGACAATTCATGAAAGTGACTAAATGGCCTCGAAAAGCTAGTCGTAAAATAGTGAATATCGAGTGTTAGAAAACAAACTCAATGGTTTTGGAAAGCTTGTAGCATTATCTCAAAGTCTTAGCTTTTAAGTTTTGATCATAGAGGTCTCGATCATGGAGAAAAACATAGGTGAAGTAGGGTACTTGGACTAAAAATATTGTTTAAGGTTAGTTTTCGGCAACGTTTGAGTGACCATATTTTATTCGTTACAACTCCGTTTGACGAACGGTTGAACATTTTGGAAAATAGGCTAGGTGAACTCACTTTTACTAGAAGACATCGTTTTCTAAAAAGTATTCTATCGATGTGAAAAACGACTCCAAACATAGTCACTAGCAACAACTAGTTTGGCTATTAGAAAATATATAAGTGTTTATACTTATATAAAATAGTTACGTTAACCTTATTTAAACGCGTGTAATTTAGTCGTTATAAGTCCGTTTTCTACGTTTTATATGTCCTTAGCTTCGTGTTAAAGTATACTAATATATTTTTGATAAATTGACTCATTTAGATAATGCTTAAAACTCATTTTTTACCCTTAAAAATTCTGGACAGCATGCAGTTTTCCGGAAAATATAGTTTTCGTCGTTAAACTTGAAAATAACATAACTTCTTCGTTATAAATCCGTTTTAACCCGTTCAAGCGACCACAGTTTCGTTTTAAAGTATATTTTCTGAATATCTAGCCCAAAATAATTTATAAACTTTCAAAATTTCCAGATTTCACAAAAATGATCAGACCTCATTTTAAAGTTGTCGAAAGTGATTTTTCTTGCGTAATACTTATTCTAACCACTTCAAATCAACACCAAATCTATTCTAAACCTACCATACACCTTCTTAGGGTGTCATGGGTTCCTAAACATCATCAAAAATGATATGTTTTAAGGGATTAATTATAGGATGATATATACTAATTATAAGTACTAAAAAAACAATAAAAGTGCTATAGATACACATGAAACTTGCATGTTTTCTTTCAAGCATTATAAAAATAACTTAAGTATGAATATGAAAGATTAATAAAAATCATGAAATGCTTACTAGTATGATGATGAGGTTTATGGAACAAGGTTTTCCCAAATACTCTAGGTTTTTATTGCAAAACCTTAAAAGAGAGTATACTAGTGTTTATGAAATTACTTGTTCTTGAAAATCTTGTGTTTTCTCTTGGTTTTTCTTCTTGTTGTTCTTGGTTTGGCCGATCACCACAAGAGAAAAAAAAAAGAGAGCTTTTTACTTTCACCTTTCAAATGTGCTATGTGTGTTTTATTTTGGTAAAACTCTTTTGTTTATTGTAAATATCTAGTAAGATGCATAGGTGTACATGATCTAGTCATGATATTTTACAAAAAATGGATGACATAGGAGGGGGGTGTCGGCAATGGTTAAAAGGGTGGAAGAATTTTGTATTTTTGATAATTTAAAATGTATATAATGTTATGTATAATGTGTAGTTGGTAAGTAAAATTAATTATTTAATGTAGCGTTAGCTAGAAATCGATTTTAACGGAACAAAATAAAATATATCAGAGTCATAAAAATTATAAAAATGCATTTCTTGCAAGAATTGAGTGAATAAATAATTATCGAGTTGAATTTACGAAAACCGTCGTAAATATATATATATATATATATATATATATATATATATATATATATATATATATATATATATATATATATATATATAACAATTTATATACGAAATAAATTCAAAACATCGGGTAAACTAATAATATAATTTTTATAGTCTTAAAATGAGTATAAAATTATATCAGGACAATTTTTGGAAGTGTCGGATCAAATATTCAAAATAAATGATTATGCGATAGCGTTTATTTAATAGAAAAATATACGTTAATGAAATATGCAAACCCATGCATGAACTAATATGACAATGGTGTTACTGATGATATGTAGACTAACTCTAGTCTATATGAAATGTCCTCAATGATTTTTCATGAATACGCAGCTAAACCCTTACGGTTACGCGTATTTGATACTCGTAAACCTAGTATACGAAAAATGATGAATAGTGAATCATGAATAGTGATTTTTCTCCGGGAATGAATAGTGTTTCGTGAATAGTAAAATTTTGAAATAACCTCTCAAAGTCTCAAACCGACTTCAAAAACGATGAATAGTAAAATGATGAATAGTAACCGGTGAATAGTAAATTCCCGAGATGAATAATGAAATTTTCAAAGTTTGTAAAATGACCTGAAATTACGAGTTGTCACAGTGAAAAAGTATTTCTTCCGCGTATATTATTGACCATGAAAGAAGAGAAACTGCCTTTTGTTTTCAAGCGTAAACAGTTCCCGATAAAGCTATGTTATGCAATGACGATTAATAAAAGTCAAGGTCAATCGCTATCTAGGATTGGAGTCTATTTACCAGAGTCTATATTTGGACACGGGCAGTTGTATGTCGCAATGTCGCGAGCTACATCGCCACAGGGCCTGAAGATAGTAATAGACCCGCAGCCGCAACAACCACCGAATACTACAAAAGATATAGTATATAAGGATTTCTTGAAAAAAATTAAAAATACCTTAGGCCAACGTAGTAACTAGCAACTATATTAGCGTTGTTAGGGTAGCATAACTAGATTTGCAGCGTATGCGGCTTATTTTTTCCCTTATATATTGCCGTTACCAGGGTAACGTAGGTAGGTTTGTAACGTATGTGGCTACCTTTCTCGCTTATATAACACCTTATAGTTGCCGTTGAAAGTACATTACTAATGTTACATCAACTTTCCTTAACTGTTGTACCTGTGCATATAGTATGCGTTATTTGTGACTACCCTTTTGTGTTTTATCTACTACATCCGCACATATCATTGTTGTCATAATTGCAAGCGGTCTTTTGTAAAACTGTATTGCACTATCAGATTTCCATTCACAGCCATTTACACCGGTTGCAGAGCCATGCCTGATATAGGAAAATCATAAATCATGTGTCTTAATGCATTTCTAAGGCTTATATCAGTATCGAGAAAGCGTTGGCCATAGCTTTGTAATGCATGTTCATTGTCTTAGGTATTTCGTAATGCTTTGTATGTATGTATGCAGTTATGTTACCAATCTTTTATGCCATATCCTTAGTCCTATAGTACAAAGCATGCATACACTTTAGTAATCAACTTTATTGTACACTACGAACAGCTCATTTCCATATGTGGTTTGGCAGACGTCTGTAAGCATTTTTCTTTACGTTTGTCTTACGTCCCAATATGTTTACTTGTCATTCTTAATGTCGTTTGCAGAACTATGGTTGATGAACAGAAGGATGAACGCCTGAAAACGACTGCAACGCATGCTACCATACGAGAAAAGCCTACTGCAACCTACACTGAAGACACGCCGAAACTTATAATACCAAAGCTGAGCATTGGGAATATCAGTATGATCGAATAAGGTGATACTTCTGTCCCAGCCATTACCACTCTAACTGACAGGGGGTAAAGGGAAGCATACAGTAGAAGAACACGCTGACACCAACATCAGGGATGTTGAGCCGCAACAAATCACTGCACAAACTGAAATTATGGAACTCGGTGGTGGTAGCAGCGCTAAAGCTGCGGGCAAGCTTACAATACTGGAGCCTGACGTTGTAGACATTGCCAACGTTCAGCCACAAGACCTCCAAAAGGAACTGCGTGGTAAAGTCTATTGCAGATGGACCTCCAAAAACGTTCCAGACCCAAATTTCACAGGAGTATGTTTCATACTGTTCGACAAACGCGTAAGTCACACAAGACTACAAAACTACTTAACTTTTAAAATTAACGAGCTAACAAATGCACAACACATTGCATTTGCAGGGAAACGCAATTCAAGCAAATGAAGAGGTACGTGACATCCAACAGTTTGAAGCTGCTTTACAAGTGGGATCGTGCTACAGAATCACTAGGTTCGGCTGCAAAAACACATAATCATGGCAGCGTACCCTGAAGAACAACACGACACTGTTGCTAGGCAAATAAACAGACGTCACTCCAATCGAGGATGCCAGTTTCCCAAACCACTACTTCGATTTCATAGCGTACAACCAATTGGCGGCTAGAGCTAATGTGCGCGATGCGATCTTAACAGGTATTATCCTTACATAATCAACAGCGCAGTAATTAACAGAGTACACGTTTACCTAAGACTTAAATAATGTTTTCATACCTATGTAGACTATATAGGGACTATTCGAAGCGTTGGGGAAATCAAAGCATTCGGCAGCTCAACAACAAACCGCATACTCAGAAAGAATGTTGACATTCAAAATATCAAGTACGTATGACCAAACTATTAGCTTTAAAAGTACCTTTATATTAGTGCATAACTATATGCACCCCTTTTCCGCAACAGTGGCAACACCGTCAGACTAAGCCTTTGGAACGACATGGCCAGAAAGTTTCAAACCGAAATCAGCATTCCACTGGAACAACCAATCATAATAGGGATTAGCTCATGCTTGGTAAAAACTTTTGCCGGTAACATGCAGTTATCGGCAACTCCTGGAACACACTACTATTTCAACCCCAACGTGCCAGAGGCAAAAGAAATACGACAAATGTAAGTTTACGTTATTTCAAAAAAAAATTATGTGCATTGCATACCTGATTGTCAAGAGTATTTCTAACCGAATCCGGCACCAGCTATACAGGCATGCTGGCTACCACTGAACCTCTGATGCTGCCTCCGTTGCAACAACAAACGTAGGAGGAAGGTTTTGTTGATGAACAGGTCAAGATAGCAACGTTGCTACAAATCAGCCCACAAATGCTAACGGTAACATAATACGCATACGTAAAATGTGTCAATCCTATATGTATAAATTCACAACGTGTTCGCGCAGCAAAGACAACGCTTCATCACGGAGGCTGTGATAACCAAAATACACGAGGACTCAGACTGGTACAGCAACCGCTGTAAACGCTGCAACAAAACTATCGAGCAAGACAGGCCACATTGGTATTGTCACCAACCAGGATTGCCCGTGGTCCCAAACTACAGGTTGAGACACTTTTGCTATGCTAAATGTTATATCTTACTAACTAATAGCAATTTCTAATACCTATACAAATGCATACCTATCACAATTACTGTTTTACATCCACGATCGCGGACGTCACTGGCGAGGCTTCGCTGACGTGGTATAGCCCTGAGGCACATGCCTTGCTTCCGGTTTGCTCGGAGGTACTGAGTTACGTACCTGATCCAAACCCACGGAGGTTGCCTCCGATAATCAAGGATTTGCAGAACACAAAACACAGGTTTGAAGTCCACTTTGGAAGCGACAACAAAAGAGGTGCTCCACGATTGATACTAGACGACGTAAGTGATGCAACACAGCCTTTATTAGCATTACCAGACGTTGGAGAAACGTCTGAATCAGTGACTACGCCACCAAAAGAAAGCTCTTCCATAGAGGTTTTAACTAACATTCTCACACCCCCTCCGCTGTCTGTTGACCCCGAAGAAAAAAGGGAATTCCTCAGATCCACAGAAACTTCAACAGCTCGCAAGCAGCTGTTCACAGGCTCACCTGAAGACGAGGCTTCCCATCCTTCAAAGAAACCAAAAAGCGGCACTGGTGGAACCCCACCAGCGTAATAACAACTACAAATAAGGTTTAACCTTTTGTTATGCAGTTGTAGCATCATTGCAAAAACACTGTTTAAACTACTTATCAAATATTAGCTGTAGGAACCCGTAGTCTATCCAAAAAAAGCTCGCAGCTTGAAAAAATATTGTGTACAGTTATGGTGTAGGAATAGGAATGTACACGACACTGCCCACAGTGTATCGATGTAAAAATTTTGGCCACTCTTTGCAACACAGTTGCAATAAAATATATGTTGTTATATGTTTTTCATCTGAATGTACATCTGTTGCACAAACTTATTAGAGCAGTTTATACTCTTCGGTATCCGTTCAATGCGACTCGCCAAAAGTCAACAATGCAACAAAACCGGCTCGCTTACATACGCACAACCAACAAAAAAGGGGAATAGAAAATCCTCATTTTAGGACCGCTATAGCTAACCCCAACGTCATATATGGATATAAATGTACACTAACACGACCTACGCTAAAAAAAAGAACAGCCTAACAAAATAAAATAGACAACTATACCACCGTCACAAGAAAACGCTATTCACAGACTAAAAAAACTTATAAAAAAAATATTTATTAAACACAAGCATTACAAACACACAACCTACATAGACAATTAGAGCACAAATACAAAACGAAAACGTCAACAAACAACATGCTAAACCAAACAACTAGCTGAAACAGACACACAACAATCACAAAGCTTGAATATTGTTGATATATCCCGCAGCAGCGCAGTGCTACGTGCGCTTCACGTAACATTCCCTGAAGTGTCATTTGCTTAGAGCGCTCGCGTGTTTGAACCTCTCTCAAAAATCTAACAGACTCCCTAGCAACTAGGCCCCGCCCTTCTCGCAACACCTCTTGAATAAGGTCTTCCAAGTAGGTTATGCGCGCTCCAATTTCAAAATAGCGACCCCGTATCATGCTTTCCCATTCGCGAGCCGCAATCACCTCCCTTTCAAAAAAGAGCACCATCTGGTCCTGCAGAACATCACTATCACACGCAAACCCAAGCTCCGCTAAACAATTAGTACGCGACATGAATACAGCGGAAAAATGCGACGAAAAAAAAGGGGGTTACATTCACATCTGTAAGGACCTAGATTTATACATCAAAAAACAAGACACACCGCGCACCACTACCAACAGTAGTCAATACAATACAAAAGCGCTTTAGTTAGTGCTTGAAAGCGTGCACACTACAATAGGAAAAGGCAACCACGGCACTATACAAAAAACTGCTAACACTGAACACACCACTACCCATGCTTTAGTAGGAAAAAAAAGGTACAGCAACAACATGCAAATAACCAAAAAAAGGTATGCTCTCTGATACAATCTCCAACTATTGTGGCACTAAACCTCGATAGCATCTAAATGTAAGCCACTCACAACATTCACAACGCGTCAGGACCATAATCGCTAATACGTTGTTTTACATTGTTGCCATGCTGCACATGTTCATAGTTGCACACCCGATATAAATCATGCCTACCCACACAAAATACAAAGCTTAACCACAACAACAACCTTCCTAATCATCCTCAAAAAACAACCCACCCAACAACCATTTCACACTACTATCAACCTTAGTTTCCAAACATTGTACACAAACAAACCAAATACAAGAAAAAACTAATAGTCTGAAAGTATGTAAATACAATTATAATCGTATGCATATGTACAAACTACTGACATAGCCCTTTTATGCCACTATAGTGTGTTAATACAAATAAGCCGTAAAAACGTTTATTTATATTTTACGATCTTCTAATGTTTTGTCGATAACAAAAGTAAAATCATTTTAACGAAACAAATAGAGTACATAAATAGTTTGAGTTAATAGTTTTCTAACACAATTAAGTTGTCACATAAAACACTAAAACAAGTATAAGTGATTTTATGATTTAGATACATATGTACAACAACTAGTGTTTACATATTGGGTTAAACATATACTTAAACTAAGTATACTAAAATGGGTAAAACTAAGTGTATGCTAAAATGGGTAAATACAAGTATATACTAAATGGGTAAAATACTAGCAAATGGTTTTGACCCATAACCCATGGTTTTATATATACCACTTAACCAAGTTCATTGTATCTAGAAAGAAAACCATGGATCAACCCATAACCCATGACCCATGACCCATAACCAAAAATACCCATGGGCAAAGAGGAGCGGACCACGGATCCCTAGCTTTGTGCTAGCCGGATCCCTTGTGGTAGGGATCCGTGGGATCCGGGGAACAGAAGAGAATTTTCTCTATAAATAGAGAGCCATTTCTTTCTCTCTACACATGGTTTTTCACACATACTTCCCAAAGTATTCTAACCCTCTAACCTCATATCTAAGTGATCTATGTAGTTTGTCTTTTGTTTTTGTGTGATCTACTAGGTTTCTCTTAAAAGAGAGATCACCACCTCTTGAAGACGTGCAAGCTCAAGTCCATGAGTTGCCATGCTTCGTCATCATCAAGACTACTAAGGTTCTCTTGTTGATAGTTCTTCCTTTCTCCATAGATGTTGGGTTGAAGGCATTAGTGAAGAATGCCGAAAGTGTCAAGATGAAAGCATTAGTGAAAGGTGTTCATCATCCGTGTCAAAGCATTATTGAAGGATGCTAAAGGTGTCAAGACGAAGGCATTAGTGAAGGGTGCCAAACATTGTGTCAAAAGCATTAGTGAAGGATGTTAAAGGTGTCAAAACGAAGGCATTAGTGAAGGGTGCCAAGCGTTGTGTCAAAGGCATTAGTGAAGGATGCCAAAGGATCAAATCAAGTATCATTTGGGGAGAATGCTTAGGTCGTATAATCGATGAGGTGCATCGTTATACATATGTGTATTTGTTTATCTACAAGGATGGTGATATCCTTGATGGTGTTGTAACAAGGAGTAGATCTCCTTGAGATTAGGTGTTGTGTCGTTAAGGTGTAGTTCACCTAAGGTGTGAAAGAACTAAGGTGCTTAGCCTAGTACCTAATAAAGGGTAGGCGACGTTGTGATAGGATTAGTTCTCCTAAGGTGTGAAAGAACTCGGTGGTTAGCCTAGCACCGTATAAAGGGTAGGCGACGTTGTGTTCGGTGTGGTTCGCCTTGGTGTGAAAGAACTCGGTATTTAGCTTTGTACCGGAAAAAGGTTAAGCGACGTTGTGAAGGCTTCTCCGCCACAAGGAGTTGGTGTAGTGCTTACGAACTCTCGAGTAGGTGACTCGGGGAGTGGAGTAGGGCAAGGAAGGTGTCCTTGTAGCCGAACCACTATAAATAACTTGTGTTGTGGTGATGTGCTTCTTACTCTTTATATTTCATTTCACGTTTATATATCCATCTATCAACGTCCAACATAAAAAATCAAATAGATTGACATAAGTCGATCTAATTTAAAAGGAAGTTTTAAATTGGTAAAACTATTCAACCCCCTTTCTAGTTTTCCACATAGTGGCTGTGACGAAATCACAGTGTCAAAAGCCAAAGGCATCTTTATTTAAATTAAATGATCTAGAGATTTCTTAAGAAAAGTAAAACATTAAATGGCCAAACGAAACTATGTAACAACAATATGACTTCACAAGATGAAGATACATAAAATAACTTTTCATTAATAACACGAAGGACCCATTACAACGACGCGAAGTTCAATATCATCATACGCAAAAATGAACTTCTCACAAACCATAGCTAGCACACATAACCCACTGCACAAGCCAACTATCAACATACTAGTTGCTTTATGACCAAACAAAAAACACTAGTATAACTATTACCTACCCAGCAAAGTACTAACAGCAGCAACTAATTACAAGATATCCAAAACACAAAATAAAAGCTCCCAGGCCCACTAACCATCTGAGAGTCCCTCATTGATTTCCATGAGTGTCACATCAACCTCTTGCTGGGCAATGGCATCACGGATCAAACCAAGTGTCCCTTTCAAGCTTTGCAAAATGTCACGCTGCGCTATCTGCATGTTGGCAACACATCCCAGAGCATCAACCCCCTTCCCATCAAACGGACCCAAGAAACGAAGCTCTCTAGATGTACGGTCGCGCTTCTGAACCTTATCCCTAAGCTGCCTGCATTCCTCCTCCAACCTTAGCAATAACGAACGCTCTTCCACAATTTCGCTCTTAAATAAGAACTTGAAACAAGTAGCGATATCGGTTAAACCAGTCGCTTGATTGAGTTCATCGTATTCGGAGAGTGCGCCATAGTTTTCCCACGCACCTAATCAGCAGAAAAAAATTTAGTAGGCGATGAAATTAAAATTAGGAATGTGAGCAATAATACCGATATAAATACCTCAAATCGTTTTACATCTACCCCCAACTATTTAATTAAATGATAAGACCGTGTAGCAAAAGGATGATTACCAAACATACTCGAAAACGAACCGGGAGAAAGCTTATTTTAAAAAATAGAATCTAAAAAAACCCGGGACATCTTAAACTTCCCGCTCTAAAAAAACTTTAAATTGGCTAAGCACGATTTCCAAATATTACAAAAAAATGGGCCTCATTTCAATCCGAGTTTGTATACGATACATATAATAAAAATACAAATATAAAAACCTAAAAAAAAAATCAAAAAATATCAAACTGCAAGCCTTGAAAAAATTATTGATAAAGGTCAAACAAAAATTATGAATATAGTGCATTCAAAAAAGTAAATACGGTCGATAACAACCTTTCTTCCCAAAAAAAAACATAAAACCCTTCCTTTAAAAAAAATATCTGCTTGGCACAACATACACATTTAGAAAAAAAGCCATGCCCAACGCGGGGCGGGGGTGGGGGGGCGTTTTCCACTCGTTTAATGTAACATGACCTTCAACTAATTGTGTTTCTACCTCAATAAAATCAAATGTTAATTAAAAGCATCAAGTACGGTGACGTGAGGGGTGCGCAAGCTTGCATGGACCGCTTAATAACGGCGCCATCGCACTGGTATTAATGCCGTTATAACGGCCACCAAGCCGGTGGCGTACGCCAAAACATGATAAAGGAGTGTTTTGTGAAATTTTTAATTGTATTTTTGGATTAAGAAGGGTGTATTTGTGGTGTGTTGTGTTTGTGTTTGTGTTTGGGGCGTGTTTATTTCTTTTGCGTATTTTTCATAAAGAATATGAGTTGCAGGCATTTTTTAATTTTTTTTTTTTTTAATTTTTTTGTTTTTACATTTTCCAATTATAGAAGATTCAATATATACCCTTTGGAAAGTTTGCTTACGTGAGGTAAAGTTTATATAATATTTTTTAAGTTTTTTCTTATGAATTTTATTTTTAGTTGTATGTAATCAGTAATGTAATTTTTAATTAATGAAAAGATATTAGCATATTAAAATAATTGTGGGGCTCAAAAAGTGATGTTATGGCATGTTATGAGGGAGAGTTATTTTGTGGTGTGAGTGATGTTGGTGTTAAAGTTAATGTGACATGACGTACCACCAAAAAAGGGGTTTAACATGTACGACACCTGGTGCTTTAATGTTACGACACTTGGTGTTAATCCGAACCGGGCTGACCCGGACATGGACCGAACATTTTAGTCCGGTACTCATTCCAGTGTTTGGGCCAAATCGGTCTTTGATCTGATTCCGTCATAGTTGGTTATGTCTGATTTCGTACCATGTTAAGCCCTAGACACATTTGTGTTTTATACTATGTTATATTAAATAAAGTTTTTATATATACTATTAAGATTCTTATATTGCCACGCTTTATTCTCTAACTTCATATTTATTTTTCAAATAAAATAGTCACATTGAAATTGCTTAATATTACTCGATCATAAATTTCTTGTCATCTGTAAAGTTATTGGTAAAAAAAATGTAATAAAAACATTTGTTTGTAAAAAAATTCATTATATTTTTTGTGACAATGCAACGCATGGGTACCATACTACACCAAATACACAATTGTCTTTGTAGCCAAATCAAGTTAACATAAGCTAGTTAAAAAAAAAAAAAAAAAAATTAACAGAAGAAAAATATCATTCGGAAAAAAAATGTAAATGATATTATACAGAGTATGTTTTAATATTATTCAAAAGATATATTGCAGTAATTTTCAAGACAGAAATAATTAACTATGGACAATCTAGAAGTACAGAGACCAACAAATTAGTTTCAATAAAACTTCTTTGACTTGGTAAATATTGTGGAATACATACAAGAAAATTGTGGCATGTGCACCATCTTATTAACATTCAGGTTAGTTTTTTCAGCTATAAAAGGAAAGCACTTGTATGCATTCTTCACCAAACTAAGTAAAAAACTTCACAAATCATATTTAGGGTTTCCAAATATATACATTACAAATATGGGTTCGATGACTAAAGCTTTTATGTTGATCGCCATGGTTGCATGTCTCACATCGGTTGCTCATGCCATTGCTGGTCAAGCAACTTTCTACACTCCTCCATACATAAGTATACCAATACCTATTAACTAAATGTTCATTTCTTCTTAGTTGACTTGTGTTGAGTTTGTGATTGTCTTGTGTAGCATCGGCATGCTTTGGCAATCAAGACCAAGGTAATATGATTCTAGCAGCTAACAGTGGTTTGTTTGCCAACAGAGCTGCATGTGGGACTAGATACCGTGTGACATGCACAAGTGGAACCAATGCCGTTCCACAGCCTTGCACAGGCAGAAGCGTTGATGTTACAATTGTTGATCTTTGTCCCGGATGTGCTTCAAATCAAGTTGATCTTTCCCAAGAGGCATTCGCTGTGATTGCAAATACTGATGCCGGGAGAATCAACATTGATTATAACCGGTAACTATACATTATACAATATGTTTCATTTTAACTGCGAATAATTTGACTAACTTTTTGAACTTTTGTGTTTTCTTCAGGATCTGATTCATTGAAATATGTATGCAAGATGCCAATATTGAACACTCTTGAGTGCTCTTTTAAATAAATGGACTCAAGGCATAGAGTCGTTGAATAAAATTGTTGCTTTTATAAGTTATAAAAAGTTTGTTTTACTTATTGTAAGAATTTGAATAATTATATTTTACTTCAGCTTTAATTACTTTCATATTGTCTTTTTGTAGTGTATGTGTTTTGTTATGTTTGTCAAAGTGTTCAAGTTAATTTCTTGCTAGCTAGCTTTGAATCATAACAACGGAATTCTGAATATGATTTAAATGTCTAGGATCATAAAATGTATGTCTATCATACAAGATAGAAACTATTTCGAGTCTGCGTCCATGGTTAACAAAACCTTGCGTAATAAGTTAACACATAACAAAAGACTTCGGAAATCAAACTCGTATTCCCATATCCTCAAGAGGTGAACTCTTTTACTACATGGCTTGATATAGACAAACAAAAAAAATTCAGATTCAATCCAAATAAAGACAATGTATCATGACCTATATAAAGTTGTTAATTGATAGCATTTACGTTCAAAATGTTTTTGGTAAATATCATGTTAGAAAAAATTAGTAACATATATTATGTGCAAAGATAATTGGCAACATATATATGCTTAAAGTTTTCATATATTTGCATAATCGTATTCCATAAAAATGTACATAAGTACAAATTAACTCTAGAGAATAACATACTCTATACATTCATTCCTATTTATTGCACAATATTCGTTTTCTCTGTTTAATTTGATGTTATTGAAAACCATAATTACATCTCTAAGTATGTAGTTATGTTACCATATTTGTTTCAAAATTTCATCTATTTAATGCACCCAAATCGATGAACACATACTGGCCATAGACAAATTGTATAGCCTGAAAAATGAAGTCTATTCTTTCAATTGTTCTCCTTTGTAGCCTTGTTTCAATGGTGTGTGCCGCTCCAGGCACAGCCACCTTCTATCAGCAATATACTCGTAAGTTGCTAACTTGCTTCCTGTACGTATGCATATACGTATAAGGATGAGGATCTTTATATTTACTTTGCATTATTTATTTACCTAGACGGTTAGTATAAACGTGTTTAATTAAAAAAATCGACTCAAACAGGTACCAAAACAAAAAAATAAGCGGGTCATATATGAGATAGTTAATTGCCGTTTCAATATAAATAGAAAAAATATACTACGTATATATGTAATTTGTTAACACTAATGAATGATTGTGGCAACAGCATCGGCGTGTTATGGTAACACACCTGAGGGAGTGTGGATAGCTGCTGCGAGTGATGCTCTATGGAACAACGGAGCTATTTGTGGAAAGACGTTCACGGTTAAGTGCACCGGTCCAACCAACCCTGTCCCTCACCCTTGCAACGACGGTAAAACTGTGACAGTTAAAATTGTTGATCATTGTCCCGGTTGTGGTGGAACATTAGATCTGTCAAAAGAAGCCTTTGCAACTATCGCCGACCCTGTTGCTGGAGTTATCAAGATCGAGTATTGGTAATTGAGTTGATGAGAGAACTTAAGTCCCTAGCACAAGTGATGAAAATACGGGTTTTTGTTAGAATGAGTGATTTTTAATGAAAAGAATTATCTTCGTTCATTTATAATTCGTTTATTAGAATATCTTGATTTGGTGCTTTTGTTTGAAAACCAATGGTTATTCACTTATTCTTGTCAAGTTCGTAAGAAAATATATCCAAAGATCGAAAAACTTTTGCAGTTACATTATGAGGTGCACATTTCAGTTTTTATCTCAAATCGAACTGGTTTTGGTTCGAGTCAACAAGTTAAAAACCGGTTTGTCCTAAAACCGGTTTTGGGAGAGAAAAGGTGGTCTGTTTGACCCGGACCGGTTCGATTTAAACCTGGAGTGGTTCTCAAACCGGTGACATCAAAAGGTTTAAACCGGCTATTCTGATCGGTTTTCGTTTTCTTTTTTTCACCACAAAATGTTGTTTTGTGCCTTAGTCTGTGGATGTAGTCATCAAGCTAACAAACAATAAGCCCAATATTTTCATCTGGGCCAAGAATAACCCAAACCCAAATATTCCCATGTACGTTTAGCTAACCCATATCCAAGCTATACGGTGGTGTGTGCATTTTTATATAACTCTTTCAAACAAATATGTGAAATTACAAATACAAAATAGTATAATGATAATGATTATTATTACAACAGGACCTGTAGTTCAATAGTATATTAGTATACTTATTATTTGAGAAATTCTTAGATCAAATAGTTGCGAGATAATATGGTGATATGAGAAATTTTCAAATGCTTACTCTTATTTTGGTGCTTACCAAGGGACAAATCATCACCATTTATCTAGTTTGATTTAATGGTGGGGATAAACCTAAGATTTAATATGAAACTTAAGTCCATGTTTTTTTTCTCCTTTTTCTTTGTCTTTTTGTCTTTTTTATTTATTACTATTTTTTTTTTTAATTCACGTTTTTATTTTAAATTCATGTCTTTTTTTCTTTGGTTCAAGTTGTTTATGTTTTTTTTTTTTTTTTTTTTTTTAATTTTAAATTCACGTTTTTTTTCAAGTTTTTTTTTCGTTTTCATACGTTTTCATTTGTATTCATACGTTTTCGTCCGTGTTCGTATGTTTTCGTCCTTTTTTTTTACATTTTAGTCTGTTTTCATCTGTTTTCGTACGTTTACATCCGTTTTCGTCCGTTTTCTGACGTTTTCATACGTTTATATACGTTTTCGTCTATTTTTAAACGTTTTTGTCCGTTTTCATACATTTTCGTCCGTTTTTACGTTTTCGTCCATTTTTAGACATTTTCGTCTGTTTTCAGACGTTTTCGTCTGTTTTCATACGTTTTCATCTGTTTTCTTACGTTTTCGCCCGTTTACGTCCGTTTTCATATGTTTTCGTCTGTTTTCTTACGTTTTCGTTTGTTTTCATACGTTTTTGTCCATTTTCTTACATTTTCATTCGTTTTCATATGTTTTCGTCCGTTTCCTTTCGTTTTCGTCCATTTTTCATACGTTTTCAGACGTGTTTTTACGTATTCATACGTTTTCGTCTGTTTTCTTACGTTTTCGGCCATTTTCATCCATTTTCATACGTTTTTGTCTGGTTTTTTAGGTTTTCATGTATTTTTGTCCGTTTTTTAGACGTTTTCGTCTGTATTTTTACTTTTTCATGTATTTTCGTCCGTTTTTATACGTTTTCGTCCGTTTTCATACGTTGTCATCCGTTTTTTTTATGTTTTCATCCATTTTTGGACGTTTTCGTCTGTTTTTAGACGTTTTCATCCGTTTTTATAAGTTTTCGTCTGTTTTTATACTTTTTTGTCCGTTTTCAGACGTTTTCATTTAGATATTTGTAAGTGAGACTTATTTATCTCTTGTTATATAACACTGTAAGGAAGATGAAAAGTATTACATTCTTCATCATGTATGTGTTATCAGTTGTGATACTCAACTAAGAATGTGATGTTGTGTTTTTGAAAATATTTACGAAGATTTTTGTGTTTTATGATATTATGAAATATTAGAAAAGTTGTTCAATTGAAAACAAGAGATGTTATGATACTTTTTTTAGACTTGTGGTGGATTTTTCTATTTAATGGATACATTGTGCATGTCTCGATAGGTTTTATAGCGGGATTTGAAAATATCTATGGTTGAATCGCAAACTAAATAGTATGGTTGAAGATAGCATACATCTTTTTAAACAATCTGAGGAAGCTCAAACACTTGTGATATCACAGGTGATATCACGTCACTTGTGATATCACACGTGATATCATGTGTGATAACACTGTTGATATCACTTGTGATATCATGTGTGATATTACCAGTGATAGCATGTGTGATATCATAGTTTATATCACTTGTGATATCACCAGTGAAATCACTTGTGATATCTTGTGATATCACAAGTGAGGTGATAATCACCTGTTATATCATGTGTGATATCACAGGTGTTTGAGCTTACTCAGTTTGTTTATAAAGATGTATGCTTTCTTCAATAATAACTTCTTTAGTTTGCTGATTCAACAATAGATATTTTTAAATTCTGCTATAAAACCTATCGAAACATGCACAATGTATCCATTAAATAGAAAAAATCCACCACAAGTCTAACAAAAGTTTCATAACATATTTTGTTTTCAGTTAAACAC
This sequence comes from Chrysanthemum makinoi, assembly GCA_910596185.1. Lineage (NCBI taxonomy): Eukaryota > Viridiplantae > Streptophyta > Magnoliopsida > Asterales > Asteraceae > Chrysanthemum > Chrysanthemum makinoi. The sequence goes on from OU343221.1 coordinate 46,846,336, forward strand.
CTTTTCTAATATTTTATATTATCATAAAACACAAAAATCTTCTTAAATATTTTCAAAAACACAAATAAGAAAAATGGACAGAATCATCTTAGTAATATAATAAGTGATGTTTATTATCATTTCTTTCATATATACTTGGTAAAATACTAAATTCTTATCACATTTGGTATGAATTTAATATTTCACATTCTTAGTTGAGTATCACAACTGATAACACATAAAGAGTTTAATACTCTTCATCTTTCTTATAGTGTTATATCACAAGAGATAAATAAGTGTTACTTAAAAATATCAAAATGAATAAAAAAAGAAGCAAACTATGAAAATAGAGACTTGACATATTCTCAAAATCAAACAAGTGTTGCATTAAATTAGCATTTTTTTTAACAATATAAGAATTCACCTAAAGAGACTTTAACCCTTTTATTTCTACTAAGAGTATAATATCACAAGTGATAGATAACATTGGTTGCATTAAAAAAAATGCGTTTGTCAATTGCGATGAAAGGCACAAAAACTATCTTGTAACGGAAAATTATAAAAATATTAGAAAATACACATGTGATAATATATAAAAATATACAAAGCAATGAAATATCTCATGTGATATTAAAGGTTAAAAAACATACTTGTTTGTTTATGAAATATCACAAGTGATATTAGATATTAATGTGGAAAACTAGAAGGGGGGGTTGAATAGTTTTGCCGATTTTAAGTTGTTGGAATCACTCCTAGACCATAATCAAGTGTTTGTAATTAATATGTAATAGTTAGCTTTACTATGACCTTTATGTTTGCAATTAGCCTTAGGCTTATGTAGAAGGCCCATAAGCCTAGGCCTTAGTCCATTAAGGAAAGGATGGAAACTAGGAGTGTTGCCCTAGCTTTCCTCCTATAAATACCTTATGTAAACCTTCATTTGAAGGTTGGTTGTTCAAGTTTTCTTTTCACATACACTCTACGCATAACCGGTCTTATATTATCGTATGTGTGTGTTTGGTTCTTGTTCAATCGCCTCTCTATCTTTCATATAAGCTTGTGTGGTAAACCTTGTGACCTAACAGTGGTATCAATAGCCAAATAGTTGGGTGCACACTTTTGTTTTGAAGTTTTTTGATTTTGGTCTTACGCGTAAAGATAACGTGTTCTTTGGTTCGCTTAAAAACTTGTTTTTTACAATTTTTAATCCAAGATTCTTGTACTTTCAACGTTTTAAGGTGTTAAAATACTTGTTTTTGGCAAAAAGTTTCAAACTTTACGCGTGGATCTTAGTTTTTGAGCTTGATTTTGTTCGTGGGTGAAGTTCTACGCGTAACCCGTTTAGCCGTTTTGGTTCATCAAGGTTCACACTTTTGTGTTATTTTGGTACTATTAACGCTATTCCATAACAAAAATCTGGTTTAGAAACATATTTCGGCAAAATCACTTTTACGAGTAAGTCTACGCGTAAGAAAACCCTAATCTTACGCGTAACTTTATCCTTGGTTTGATCTTCGATTTCGTGGTTTACTCCGTGTTTTCTTGCTTGGATAAGCCTGAAAATACGTCGACTTTGGATATCTTTTGCACTGTGAAGTGTAAAAGATCACTTGGGATAAAACCCTAAAATTACGCATAAGCATAAGCTTACGCGTAGAAATCCTACGCTTAAGATTTATCTTACGCCTAAGCCTCGTCTTACGCATAAGATAATCCTACGCCTAACTTTCTACGCATAACTTTAGCGTCTTTTCTCTACTTACGCGTAAGCTAAATCTACGCGTAACTCTTGATTGTTACGCGTAACTTTGGTGTTTTTACGCATAAGTGTTACTTGGCTATTGTGATTTCTACGCCTAAGGATACTTCATCAACAAAGGTTCATTCGACTACAAAGATCCATTTTTACCAACACAAGTTTATCAACATGTCACAACCACCATACTCTAACTATTTCCCTTACACTTATCCTCATCCTCAACGTCAACAACAACTAACTCCACAACATCAACAATGGAATCAACAACAAGCAATTTATCAACAACAATTTAACCAACAACATACTCCACAACTTGTTGCAAATCCACAACCTCAAATGGTTCAACCACCACCAAGTCTTCAAGTTCAACCGTACACAAATGACTTCAATCAACATCCATCAAGGAACATTATGAAGGAACCCACTTGGTTTGCAAAGATGTTTGAAGCTTTAAGCAGCCAACAATCAATTCATGAGGCTGGATCACTTGATAGACCTCCAATGCTCACTCCAGGAAACTACGATCAATGGGTGATAAGGTTCTTTAGGTTTTGTGATCTAAAGAAGCCACATGGAAAGTTCTTAAAGCATGTTATCTTGGAAGGTCCATTTGAGATGCCTACTGTCATTGTACTCGGAGATCCAAATGCCATTCCACCAAGAGATGAACAAACGAACATTGCTATTGTTGCAGACTTGAATCCTCAAGAACTTCTACACTATGAAGCAGATGAGCTTGCAATGGAATATATCCTCTTAGGATTACCAAACCCAATTCTTCAGTAGTGTTGATGCTCAAAAGACTGCAAAGAAAATGTGGGATCATATTCGACTTCTTATGGAAGGATCTGTACTCAATCAGGAAGATTTGGAATCCAAAATTTACTTGGCTTATGAACACTTCATGATTGAACCTGGAGAGACACTAGAGTCCTATCATCACCGTTTTGCAGACATCATCAATGATTTGGATAAACACAACATCATCATGCCAAGAATTGCGTGAATACTAAGTTCTGAGTAGTCTTGGTCACGAATGGGAGAAGTATGTCATTTTTCTCCGTCAAGCGAAAAACATGCATCAATCTACATATGGATTATTGTACGATTACTTGAAGCCTCATGAAAAGGAAGTTGATAGGAAAGGATTCTCCGTGCTCAAATTGCTCCACCGACACATCCGGAAAATCAACAACTTGCCTTATATGCTCAAAACAGTTATTCTCCTCAACCAAAAACTCAACCAACTGCTACAATCACACCACATGATCCTTCACAACCTCCATCTCAACAAACTCAATTGGTTCCATACAACAACAACAATGCTCAAGCTGAAGCTAATGAGGAATCGATCCGTTTGAAGCACTGAAACAAGGATTTGCTATGATTGCTAATGCCTTTAGCCGTTATACCAACAAATCCAACAACCGTATTCGTTCCTCATCTAATACAAGGAATCAAGCTGTTGTGAACAATGGACGAGTTGAAGTTGAGAATCGTGGTTATGGTCGCGATGGTGGTCAAGGGTTTAATGCGTGGTAGGAATAACAATCGAGCTCCGTGGTGGAACAGGAAATGCTCGAATGGGTTGAATGGTCTTCGATGCTACAACTGCAATGAGAAGGGACACTGGCTAATGCATGCCCAAAGCCAAGGACTAGGGGCAGTGATTATTTCAAAGAGGCTCTTCTTTTGGCTCTTAAGGATGAAGCTGGTGGAACTCTCACAAACAAAGAACGGAGCTTTATGGCAAATGCTTGACTCGGATGATGATATGGAGGACTTGCAGGCCAATGCAAATGTTATGTTGATGGCTAATATGCATGAGTTACACATGAGTGACAGCCCAGTGCGATGACGATGGCTTGTCTCGTGTACTGAACAAACCATATTTATCTCTGATCTCATATCTCCGCCAACATCCGAATCCCAAGAAGCTCAGAATGTTCAAAATGAGTCGTCCACATCTCATTCCGACGATTTTCAACTAGACCCGTAGTTATATTTGACGATCAAGATGACCAACCGGTTTCCCTTGATAATCAAATTGACTCGGTGGTTATACTTGAGGATCTCAGTAATGATCATGTTGAGACTCACGTTGAACACGCCAACTTTGCCTCATTCGATTTTGCTCGTTAAATACAAGACCAACAGACCATAGTGGAAAAATGTCATGCCATTAATCAGGACTTGAAATGCAAAAATGCATTGTTAACCAAGGATTTTGAATGTTTACAAAAGCAACTCAACTTTTTCAAAACTCAAGAAAAAGGTGAAAACGGTTTTGAAGCAGCCTTTGCCAAATCTTATCAAAACGAAAAATATTTAGAAAGACAGATCGTGATCTAGCCGCTTCAAAGAATGCTTTGTTGTATGAAATAGAACAACTGAAACATGAACATAAAAAGCAAATTAACGCTCTCACCTTGGAAAATCAAAAAGCTAAGGCGGAGTTGTTAACTTGTCAAAAACAGTTCTCTGCATACAAAAAGCATTCAACGAAACGAATAGATGATCATCTTGAAGAAATCATCGGCTTGCAAAACAAACTTAAAGAGTTTAAAATGGTTGTTTACAAACATGGCGAGTCGGTCACAACCATTGAAAAGTTTACTTTAAAACCCAATCCAAATGGATATGGACCGAATCTTGCCGATTACAAACCTAAGCTTTCAACCAAAGCATTCAAACCAAATCACGAAGTTTCGGTGCGAATATAAAGTTGATAATTCTGATATGAATGTTGTTGAATATCATCGTCAAGAGGAATTAGATGCAGAAGACGAGAGTCGATCAAAATTAGAAAAAGTTGTTTACAACAAACCTTTTAACTATTCAAAAGCGGTCACTTCGCCACACCAACGGATCTTCTAACACACCAAGGGTAATCATAAAACACCTGAGTCTTCTAATGTTAATCCCCAACCAGATTACGCACAAACTTATGGTCCTTTACCTTCCATCGGTGAAGTAAACTCAAAACCTGAAAATCGCAAAATTCTTCGATATTTTGACCTTTTCATGGCTGACCTCAAAACTTTACAACATGAGATAGAATATCATTCGAAAATCAAAGTTCAACATTTTCAATCGCCTCTGGCGCGAGAACAAAGAGACATTTTTCGAAAAAATCTTTTACCAAATGTTAAAAATTTGAAAAGTTGTGCATTGTCTTGGGAAAGGAACTTTCATAAGGAACTTGGATTAATGAAGGTCGTTTTAGAAAACGAAACATCTATTTCTAACACTAAACGTAAAAAGAAACTGTTGAGAAAAGATGTTGATCGACTCTTGGAAGATGTCATCTGGGCTGATGTCCATAATGTGTGTTATTGAATTCTTTGTCATATGCATTTGATCATACCTCTGCGATCTCTGTTGATTCGTGATAAATGTTGAGAACACGATAATGTGCTTCGGTCGAGTTCTTAAAAGTTGAAAACAAACGATTGTCAAACGAACTTTCAAATGCAATACGCCGTCTTAATTGGTGTCAAAAAGATATTCACGATCAACAACTTGCTTTTCAACACAAAATCGCTTCGTGCAAAATCTTATGATCCTAAAATTGAGCAATTAGATGATCAAAGCGTGTCTTTTAAGTGTCAAATCTCAAAATATGAACAAGAACTTGTAAAAGTTAAAAGGAATATGGTGTCATATTTGATTTACTCAAAAGACTCGTGATGAAGCATCAAATGAACTTGATCATTATCTTGCACACACTAAAGAAGTTATGCATTTTCTTTGGAAATGTTCGGTCTGAAAATCAAGATCGATTCACACTATCCTCAAGTTAAGAGAAATGTTAGGAAAGTATGAACAACTTCCGCCAACCATCATTAAGAGATTAGCCCGAGTAACACTTAGTACTCATGAACCTAGAATCCTACTTGCCAAATCACAAGTTACTAACGTGCCTCCTTCTACTGAAACAAGAATAGTTGCATCTTTTCCAAATGTCCGCACTTCACAACCTAGGAGCACTACATCGAAGAATAGGAAGCTGCGACCTAAGAAAAGATCAATCAGGAATGCTAAAGTAGAAGAACACCCTAGGACTATGAATAAGACTCACGTTGCCTCCACTATAGATATTGCATCCGGCAAATGTAATAGAAATAGTGATGTAACGAATGCTAAACCGTTAAGTACTTTTGATATTGTCACCGATGCACCTTGTGTTATTTGTCGTAAAAGTATGAATTCTGATTGTCATGATAAATGTGTTGCTAAAGCTATCATCTCTCGTTTAAAGAATCCTAAGAACCGGAATACCTCTAGGCCACTAATCTTTCTAAGTCTGTGCTTGGTAGACCGCCTTCTTTAGATTCTAAGAAACACATTGTTATCCTGTAGCTCCAGTGTTACCTCCTAGGAATGTAGTACCACCTAGTGCATTCACTAAGACTAAAGCAAACACTAGTTGGAGATGGCGGAAATGGATATATAACACACTAGGATTTAAGTGGATACCTAAAGCTATTGATGTGTGTATATCTACTATACTTGCTACGGAACCCTCTAACATTTCGGGTTCCACATCTACTTCTATTCCATCTGTTGTATGTGTGTAATGCGGTGATACGATCATTCTCGGATTGTTGATAGCGGATGTTCCCGACACATGACAGCAATCTTAAACTGTTATCAAACTTTATTGCAAAGTTCATTGGCACCGTCAGGTTCGGGAATGATCACTTCGCGCTATCATGGGCTACGGAGACTACATTAATGGGAACATCGAAATAAGCGGGGTTTATTATGTGGAAGGCCTCGGTCACAATCTGTTTCAAGAGGTCGGTTTTGTGATGGAGATTTGGAGGTTGCTTTCAGGGAGCAAACTTGTTTCATTCGTGATCTACAAGGAAACGATCTTATGTCTTGCTCGCGTAATTCAAGTCTTTACACTATCTCTATGCAAGACATGGTTGCTTCTTCTCCCATCTGCTTACTTTCAAAGGCAACATCAACAAAATCCTGGCTATGGCACCGTCGTCTCTCACATCTAAACTTTCAAACCATCACCAACCTTGCTCGACACAAACTTGTTGAAGGACTCCCACGGTTTCGGTATTCTAAAGATCACCTTTGCTCAACTTGTGAACAAGGCAAAAGCACTCGTGCTCATTTTCCTTCAAAGGTGGAACACGCTCTCAAGATGTGCTTCATCTTCTTCACATGGATTTGTGTGGCCCGATGCGCGTGCAAACGATCAATGGCAAACGCTACATCTTAGTAATTGTTGATGACTATTCACGCTGGACTTGGGTCTACTTTCTTGTAAGCAAAGATCAAGCTCCACAGATGATCATCACCTTTCTCACGAAAATACAAGTTCAGCTACGAAACACCGTTCGACTAATCGAACAGATAGAGGCACAAAATTTGTTAATCAAACTCTTCGTGAATTCTATGAGAAAGTGGGAATTCAGATCGGACATCTATTGCACGAACACCAGAACAAAACGGAGTTGTCGAAAGACGAAACCGAACGTTAGTGGAAGCCGCAAGAACAATGTTAATCAATGCTAAACTTCAGATTACTTATGGGCGTAAGCTGTATCTACTACGTGCTATACTCAAAACCGTTCTATGATTACAAAACGCCACAACAAAACACCTTTTGAGCTTGTCCACAACAGAAAACCGAATCTCAAACACTTTCATGTATTTGGATCTCTTTGCTATCCGAATAATGATCATGATGACTTTGGAAAGCTCAAAGCCAAAGCAGACATTGGAGTCTTTATCGGATCTTGTGATAATTCAAAAGGTTTCGAATCGGAATCGTCGTACAAAAAGGTGATGGAAACGATTCATGCTCATTTCGATGAACTTACGGAAATGGCTTCGGAGTATACCAGCTTGGAACCCGGACACAACCGCTTAAACTTCCCCCAAACCCCATCATCAGTGAACAAAGCCCACTTACTCGTCAACAAATGGAAATGTTATTTGCTCCGCTGTTTAGTGACGATATTGATGAACGTGCTCGGTGTATCCGCCAAGCTTTTCATTGCTCAACCCGATAATAATCTTATACGATACACATGCTACAACAACTACTTGCAAGATGCACCTACACCAGTTGACTCCACCACAACAGTTGAACAAACCGCTTCCAACAATGATGAAGCGGTGATGATATTCGAATGAAGTACCCCCACCGCAGATTTTGATCCAAATGCGTTCTTCAACCCGCTTTGCTAATGAGACCGCTGCGCACGGATGTCGCGGAATCTTCAACAAACCATTTGAATCCTCGACCGCACAATGTATACCAACATCAACCCTCCACACATAGATGGACGAAAGACCATCCTCCGGAAAACATTATTGGCAACCCGAATCAACCGGTCGTTACGAGACAACGTCTTCACACAGACGGTGAACATTGCATTTATGCACTCACCGTCTGCCAATCTGAACCTAAAAACATCAAAGACGCAATGACAAAATTCAACTGGATTGAATCCATGCAAGAAGAACTTAACCAATTCAAACGTCTTGAAGTATGGGAACTGGTTGAAAGACCAACAGGGTCTACGTCATTGGTCTCAAATGGATTTGGAAAAACAAATTGGATGCTGAAGGAAATGTTATCCGAAATAAGTCACGTCGGGTGGCTAAGGGTTATCGTCGAGAAGAGGGAATAGACTTTGAAGAATCTTTTGCTCCGGCCGTCTTGAGGTCGTTCGATATTTCTCGCGTTCATGCTCATATGAATATGACGGTCTATCGGATGGATGTCAAAACTGCGTTTCTCAATGGACAACTTAAAGAAACGGTTTATGTCACCAACCGGATGGATTCGTTGATCCCGAAGTTTCGAATCACGTCTGCAAACTGAACAAAGCTCTATATGGTCTCAAACAAGCTCCTCGGGCATGGTACGATAAGCTATCATCCTTCCTCATTGCTAATAATTTCACCAAAGGTTCGGTTGACCCAACTCTTTTATACAATATCACGGGGCACATATCTTAATTGTTCAAATTTACGTGGATGACATCATTTTGGGTCTACACATAAAAAGTTTTCAATCGCTTTTGCAAAACTAATGAAGAAAAATTTTGAAATGTCCATGATGGGTGAACTCACGTTCTTTCTTGGACCGCAAGTTCATCAATCACCCCGTGGTATTTTCTTGAGTCAGCCCAAATATGCCCTTGAATTGTTAAACAAATTTGGAATGAAAACCTGTGACACCTATGCCACACCAATGGCTCATACCAAGAAGCTAGACGATGATTTACATGGGAAATTGGTGGACCCTACAAAATACCGTAGTATTATTGGGTCTCTCATGTATCTAACAGCTAGCGATATTGTCTTTGCCGTATATCTATGCTCTCGTTATCGGCGCGACCAACTGAAACCCACATCTCTGAGGCTAAAAGAATCCTCCGATACATAAAGGGAACCATTAACTTGGGGATCCGGTATCCGAAGGATTCTGGTTTTGAACTAATCGCTTTTTCAGACGCTGACCACGCAGGATGCTTAGACTCATGGAAAAGTACTTCAAGAGCTTTACAATTTCTTGGTGATAAACTGGTGTCATGGCAATCGAAGAAGCAGGATTGTACATCGTCCTCAACGAAGCGTAATATGTAGCCATGTCGGCGTGTTGTGCTCAAGTCATTTGGATGAGAACACAACTCAAAGACTATGGTTACGTATTTGACGAATCCCGATGTATCTGCGACAATCGGAGTGCCATTGCGATCTCGTGCAACTCCGTTCAGCACTCGAAATCAAAGCACATCGATCTTCGATATCATTTCATCAAGGATCACGTGGAACAGTGGTACGTTGAATTATATTTGTGGGTACGAATACCAATTGGCAAACCTTCTCACCAAAGCCTTGCCTCCCGCTAGGTTTAATGAGTTGGTCCACCGGATTGGTATGAGGTGTTTGACTCAAGAGGAATTGGATGAACTCCTAAAAGAGTCTTAAAAACCTATCAAATACCAAAATCTCTTTTGTAAATAATTTTTCAAAAACAAAATACAAAATATAAAACCTGATAAAACAACAAAAATATTCTTCTAATCTAATTTTCTTTCAACATGGCAAGTACGTTTCTTCCGTCAACACTCTAATCTTTCAAAATTCGGTATTTTTTCGATCAAGTGTTGAGGGGTAGAAAATTAATACTTAACTGTTTCAAAACATCTGTGTACTTGCATGTTAACATATCCCGGTTGTTTCTTTTATCAATGGTGGAAAATTTTTCTGTTTCAATGACACTCCTCGGACTAAAATTTATAACCTTTCATTATTTTCTTAAGTCGAGGGGGAGTGTCGTCAAGTTTCTTTCTTAAAATCTTTGTTTGGTAACCAAAATGGAAGGTTAAATGGCTTTGTTTGAAAAAGAAAAGGTGGAGGGACCAAAATGTCAAAATCTTAAAGCTTACTTTTAAATAAAACACCTCCCACCTACTTCTAACTTCACATTTATTACTTTCAACCTTAAACATCCTACGCCTAAGATTCATTCAAGAAATCCGTGCTTTAGATCATCATTTTGTAAGTGTTTTCACGATCTTAACAGTAATACAAGCTAAGGTTTTGAATTTCTAGTAAATCCTACGGCTAAAACTTTTGTTACGCGTGATTATGTGTTCTACGCATAAGCGTATGAACACACAATCATTGTGTGTGTGTTTGTGGTTAAATGGATAGTGTCAAAACGTTCCTAATACATAAATGATAACATTTTAACCATCAAAACCCACCCAGAAACACGAATTGATGATTTTTGAAAACTAGGGTTCTTGAGTCGAATTGGGTATTTTCAAAAGTGAAGTGTTTTGGTCAAAAAGATTGTTGGGTTATGTTCATATGTTGATGAATTGATGATATCCATGCCTTATAACCACCCAGAAACTCTAATTGATTCAGAATTAGGAACTAGGGTTTAAAGCTCTAAAGTTTGGGTATTTTTGATTCTTCACGAACTAGATGTTAATACTTGGTTTATAAACTCACAAAACATCTTAGAACTACCAGAATAAGTTTGGTGCAAATCCTATGGTTAGAAAACTTACGTGTAATTCATAACCCTTAGGGTTTTGACCTACGCGTATGACTTTCTACGCATAAATATTTAATGAGTTATCATGCCATGATTTGTTGTTAAAATGAATTCTTGTGTTAATATTGATGATTTGATGAATTTATTTCAGGCTTGCTACGCTCAAAATTCAGAATCAAGGTCATTTGAATCTCACGCGATACCGATTACCCTACGCGTAGTCATGTTATGCGTAAGAATAAATCCTAGGCATAACTATTACGCGTAAGGTTCTACAATGGGACTATGCGTTATCTGTGAAGGATATGCGTAAACAAGTGACCTCTACGATAAGGTCTACTCTACGAGTAAGCCTTACACGTAAGGTATAAATACGCCTACGCGTAAGCTCTACGCATAAGGTCCCCTTTTCCTACGCGTAACATTTCTTACGTGTAAGTTAAGATCCTACGCATAAGCTTTCGTCTACGCATATGTCATTACTGTTTACGCTTAACTTTGCCAATTCTACGCCTATGCCTTGATTGACCTTCATTATGAATTGTTACGTGTACAAACTTGTTAATAAACTTATCATAACGTCACGAATCCAATAATGTCACTAATAAACTTAAACGTTTGATATGTTGTGAACAATAAGTGATAACATAAACTTTAAAACTTAAAGTTAACTAACTCACGAAATATTTCACGACATCATTGAACTATTGGACAAACAAGTGACTTAGGACTCGTAACAATCATTGACACTGTACATTCAATAACTAGACAATAAGACCTTCTGTTGATTAACATTATGTCTCTCGATATGTTGGTTCTTTTGGCTAATGTTATTTCAGATCACGACATGGTTGAACAAATGAATGTGGATGCATCAGAAGTTCTTACAATTGCTGATATCTTTCCAGAGGGTTATCGGAGAAAGATTGGAAAGAACAACCTTAGGGTTGACTTTGATACCCTCACATGCTCGGAATCTTCTTGTCTCATCGCAGGGATATTCTCGGAATCATCCCTACCGTAACATGCTCTCACACTCTGCCACAGTTCGAGGTCTACATTCAACAATTTGGGATTCTATGCAGAGGATCACGGTCAAAGTGCGATGAATGTGACACTTAATCACAAACAGTCACTATCACTCCTGCGACTTACGGGCCGTTCTCATCATTCGACATCGCTAACCGACTTCTTTGCTACCCCTACTGAAGAGACAAATTCCGAAATTCTTGATAGATTTTGGTTATGATGAAGCTTCAGGAATCATTACTAAGCACTCTCACGTGGAGTCAAGAATATTCCTCAACCATGGAGAACACTCTACATGATCATCACCAAATCGGTCTCAGGTCGTGACAGTGGCTATGAGCATCCCAAGCTCATGGAACTGCAAATTTTATGGTCGTTGATCAACAAGAAGGACATTGAAATCGAAGCACCGATATGGGAGGACATGATGCTATTTCACAAGAAGCTTGGCTCCAAGATTCCCTATGTCGGATACACCAAACTGTTGATCCAGAGAGCACTTGGACTTCATCCTGATATCTCCATGAGGCTCAATGACCCAGATAATCATGACATATTGACTGAACCCATACTATCTCGTCAATCAAAGAATCGTCAACAAAGAAACAAGTGCGATATACCGATCACCTTCGACTACCAAATCAAAAAACTTGAAACATACAAAAGGTATCGGTTAGCCGTAAAAGAAGGCAAAGTTGGTCATCTTGATGAAAAATATTCTAGTACACCTACTCGGAGGACCGAAGAGGCAAAGGATCTTTGGAAGTGTCACAAGTACATAAATTCAAAGGAAGATCCCAAAGAGGAAACCTACTCCAAGGAAGAAAGTTCCTTCCAAGGAAGTTGCTCCTATTCCTTCACCTGAACCGCAAAGAAAGCTACTGGACGAAAACTCTGAAGAAACACAATCAGACGAGGAGGTCCACTACTCTGAAACTGCAAAGGATGACTCTCCATCAGTACCAAAACCTCCTAGTCCAAAAGCTGAACATGGCAAAGGAAAGACTCCTGTACTTGTGCCATATGATGAAAGCTTAGAAAGTGATGAAGAGCAACTGGATACCTCATACAGGAAGAAGTTCAAATTCCTTAGACTCCAACACATGGCAAAAGAATTTGCTAAAGAACAAATGGGTGGCCCCGGAGGGTCAAGTGGTGCAACTCAACCTTCACCGATCCCGATGCGGTTAATCAACCCGATAAAGGATCCGGTGCCACCACTTTGGTACAACAAGACACGCGTCGAAGATACTCTTGAGTTTGATTTTGAGGAACCGAATCTGAGAAGCGAGAAGGTTAAAGCCGATGAAGAAGTTGTAGTCAAAGCCAAAGGCGATGAACAAGCTAAGACTGTCAATGAAGAAGATGTTGAGTATGATACGTTTCTTCTAGATAGTCCTGCACGATCAAAAGAAGAAACTTCTGAACCTCCAAAGGATCCGAAGTCTCCTCACATCTCATCATCATCAGATTCTTCTTCTTACTCTTCACCACCACCATCAAAAAGATCAACCAAATCATCATCCAGATCAGTGAAGAAGCCACCTCGATCTTGGATTTCTCATACTCATAAAAGAATTGTAAAATGTCCAACAAGTCGAAAGAAGGACATGCTCTACGTAAAACTGAATTGGTTTGTCGACCAAATGCACGATATCTACATGATGAGAATGACAAGATGCGAATGAAAGGGAATACATACGAAGCTCATGCGGATGATCTACAAGGGAGAATGGACAGAATGATCAAGTCTACACTCACAAGTACCTTCGGATATCGTTCCTAAAGTCACAAAGGAAATGTTTACTGACAAACTATATCCGAATCTTATGCGATAGCCAAGCAAACTATAAGATCAACACCCTTAACCGTCACAATCAATCCATCCGATCCTGTAGTTTTCTCGGATAATGAATTGGTGGCCAAGCTTGTCACACAAATGTTCCGCATGATGGGACATTTACTGATGAAGGAAAGCTGTTTCAAGCATTCTTTGGACTACCAACTCCAAAAAGCATGCAGATTCGAAGCTGAAAAGTCTAAACGTCCTAGAGACGATGAAGATAAGGATCATGTAAGATATAATTTGTCACATACACATCATAACATTAACACAAGGTAGCATATAGATGGAATTCTAGAGAGAGAAAGTTAGAGGTTTAGGGAACTTAGTGAGAGAAAGTGAAAGATATTATTATGAGCTCCAACTCTCTACCTTGGGAGGTAGAGAGTATTTATAGTCTTACATAAAACGCCACACATCGGGCTGTGGATCAGGCATACAGTGGGTAAAGACCCGTCCGTCCTCCACGGTGTTACTTAACTAAATACTACTTAACTTAATATTACTATGACTACGAGCTTTCTAACGATTACATATACTTGAGGTGACCGACTCTTTAATACCTGGAATTTCTAATTCCTAACAATCTCCCCCTAAGGGAGGTCACCTCAATCATGCACTAAAATTACATTGAATACAAACAGATATGACATTAACAATTGTTCTTGCATTCTTGATGTAGTCCTTTGTTCCTAAGCTCGTAGTCATTGATTCTTCACATTGCATGTTTGGTTACTTCAAGTGGAGGTCTTTATCGATCCACGTGATAATAATTTTGAGCCACTTTTGAGATCATCAGCTAGTAGAAAATCTCATATACATCCATTGTGGTGTTGGTATTATGTGATGTTGTGACATTCGGACCGACATGCTCACATTCGGGATCATGATATCTTCTCATCGAGTAGCGGCATTTGTTGATTCATGATATTGGCAGCAGTAGCGAAGCATGGAGTAAAATATCGAGTCATTGATGCACTTATCATGATTTCTTTTGAGATGAATGTGTTAGGTGAGCATGCGGCTATGGATTGACCGCTTCATTACGATCACCGCAAACGTCGGGTGTACCGCATAAGACGCTTAGCAATAAAGCGCACGAAAGTGTCTTTGATCACTTTTGTTGAATTGAGGTACACGCCCACGGTTCCCGTTGATCGATACAAGTACTACTGTGATCGGTATAATTCGAAGAATTTCCTTGACAGGGTTTCGCATACTCTAGCCGTTCTCAAACCGAACGTCTCAAAGAAGACAACACGGAGTGAGTGAACCAAATTTTTCGTCCAGCGATTGATGAAAAGATAATTGAAAAACAATCGTGTATTGCTCAATAGAAATTGTTTTTGCAATATAACGAAGGTTTTAATGAAAATCAATTATCAATCATAAAACACCTTTTGATTTGAAAAATTAGTACACGGTCGACGTGCTTAATGAAAAGAGTTTTAAAGCACAAAGACCGGTTTTTCAAAGGTATCCGTCAATCCATAACTGAACCGTGATTGATTCAAAAGATTGAATCGCCCCATTGTTTCTCTTCAGTTGTCACATGGTTGATCTGTATAATAGATCTCACATGCCACCTACCGGGAGCTTGTTAGATGTTGGCTCCAGAAGGCTTTCCATCTTCATTGTGAGTATGTTTGCATATCACTCAGATGTTCGGGCAATACCACAAGGATAATGCGTAGGACTCAAGATATAATCTCTTTCCACATTGTGTGAAACAGAGAGTCTTCATTGAAAGTGTCCTAATGAGATTTATTGATGATCTCGTGGCTCTAGACTCAATTTGTGCATATTTGGATCCTGTGGGGAGACTAGGGAGAGGGTCTCCTTCTTCAATATCAACAATCTCTAAGAGAAAGTCGATAGATAATGTCGGTTCCCGTGAGAATGAAACAAGTCCTTTTAAGAGGAACTTGAGTGGTTTGGGAAGTTGAAGTGCGGTGCGTCACCGGGTCCATGACGTCTTGTCTTCAATACCGATGTTACCATCAGTAGCATATGAATTGAACCGGTTTACGCCTCTAAGGTTGAATAAATGGAGGGCTATTTGTTTTCACCCTTTTCTCATTCAATTCTTTTAATTCTTCAACCCCTTCAGTGCTTACCGAGACTTCATAGCTAGAACCTTGTTGGGTTTATTCCAAGACTAGCTCGGCCTCACCGCACTCTTCCCATATATCATTTTTCTCCTTTTATCATCATACCTAAGAACTCTACACTAACTAGTGGATAGTTCTTGGGTAGATCCCTCCGGTTCTGGCGGATCTTGGGAACAAAACCTAACCTTATCATCCTTATATCACCGTACATAAAGTAAAGTTGGTCGGTCTATTTGGTATTGTTCATCTGCGTTGGAACCAATTGAAAACCATTTGAAAATCAATTCAGATACTTGTGATATATTATCAAAGCATTTTGTACCGGAATTGTTTTTGATATTTTTAGAACGAGAACTCCCCTCAACATGTGCATCAAGTATTTGAAAATGTTTTGCACACGGAGGCAAGAGAAAGAATTAACTTCTTTGATTACCATTTTCTAAAAGATATCAACATCACTTCCCAAATCGAATCAAGTAGATAAAGCATTTTGGGGAAGGATGAGATTTTCATGATTTTGCTCCCCTCAATATGTGCTTCTAGGTTTGAAAGGAGTTTTACACATACTAGAGGGAACCGGCACATTGAGATAAATGATCACGTTTCAAATTATAGATGCTCTCCCTCAATGTGTGCATGGAAAATTTGAAATCGTTTGTCACTTACGGGAGGCAAACATGCTAATCACTTAAGAAACCATTTATCGAATTATCGGTTTAAATCCTATTTAAATCACAACTTCTCCCCCGATCACAATTATTAAAACATTTGAGATTTGTGATCTCTGTAGATTTAAATTGATTTTGAAAGCTTTTAAGGAGAATTGTGACTTGATTATGAAAGCGTTTTAACCGATAAGGATCGGATGTTGAGATTTTAAACTCCATTGGTTAAACATGCATGTACATCTTTTGAAAACAATTTAATGCCAAATAACTTTTTAATTTAATTGAAATCATTCTCCCCTCAATCAATGACATAGGTTGTTGATTGAGCGATAGAGATTTTGACAGATAAGTCCCGATGATTATCAAAAATAGAGACCGAGTTATTTTTCAAAGCATTTAGTTTTCATCAGATAAATGTTATAGAATCAGAGCATGGAATTTGAAAACATGGTAAAACATGGCTCTGTTCTTTCTTTAAAACCGGGTTATTGCATGAAAATGACAATAAACCATTGTTTCTCTTTCTCTCAAACATAATTTTTTTTGATTTTTTTTTTTTTTTTTTTTTTTTAAATTCGAACAACATCCAAAGTCCCGTGTCATTCTTTGAATGACAGCACAAAGACCGTAGATATTATCGAACCGAGAAAACGCATGACAAAAGACAATATTTTTTTTTTTTTCGATTTTTATGGATTTTGAAGGTTTTATAATTTTGTATTTTGATTTTTTGAATAGATATATACAAGAGATAGATGAAGATAGACCTTTACTCCTCGTCTTCCTCGTGAAGACGTTTGAGAGTATTCGGTTGAAGGCTTTTCAAGCCAAGGCGTGGAAGAATAAACTCAAAACGTTCTCTTGGAAGAGCTTTGGTGAAGATGTCCGCTAACCGATATTCAGACCTCACAAAATATAGTTCCACCACACCTTTTTCCACTTGTTCCCGGATGAAATGATGTCGAATGTCGATATGCTTTGCTCTTGAGTGTTGAACGTTGTTGCATGAGAGAGCAATAGCACTTTTATTATCACAAGATGAGGGATTTTGTTGAATTCAAAGCCATAGTAGATAATTGAGATCTCATCCATAAGATTTGAGCACAACAAGATGACATGGCTATGTATTCAGCCTCTGTAGAGGAAATAGAAGTACTCATTTGCTTCTTTGAAGACCGGCTCACAAGCTTATCACCCAAAAGCTGAGCACCTCGGATGTACTTCGACGTGTATCTTGACAACTTTGCATGATCAAGATCTGCATAGGCCGTTTGTGACATACCGGTGTCCTTCGGGTACCATAGTCCCATATTGATGGTTCCTTGGAGATACCGAAAGACCCGCTTAACCGCTTCAAGGTGCTTTTTAGTAGGCTTAGCCTGGTATCTAGCACACATGCAAGCAGCGAACAAGATGTCTGGTCTACTAGTTGTGAGGTACATCAGGGATCCAATCATACTACGATATTTCGTTTGGTCAATCATGATCCATGAGTGGTCCTCATCTAGTTTGGTTCGATCAATCATGGGGGTGTCAACAGTGTCACATGAATCAAATCCAAATTTCTTTAAAATCTCATTTGCATATTTAGATTGATTTATGAAAATGCCTCCGGGACTTTGTGAAATTTGTAATCCCAAGAAAAAGGACATTTGTCCCATCATTGACATTTGAAACTTTGAACTCATTTCATTAGAAAACCGATCACATTCCATTGGGTCAGTCGAGGCAAAAATAATATCATCAACATAAATTTGAACATGAGTTAAATGTTTGCACGACTTCACGGTGAACAATGTAGGATCAATCGCTCCTTCTTGAATCCGGTTGATAAAAGAAACTTTGACAGTGTATCATACCATGCCCTTGGAGCTTGCTTTAAACCGTAGAGAGCCTTCTTCAGACGATAAGCGTGAGTAGGATGCTCTTGATTCACAAATCCTTCAGGTTGGCGACGAGACGACTTCTTTAAGATCTCCGTCGAAATGCCGTCTTCACATCCATCGATACACTACCATGTTCTTACTAGCGTTAGCGAAAAGATTCGATTGCCTCGATTCGAGCGACAAGAGCAAAAGATTCTTCAAAGTCTATACCCTCCTCTTGACGATATCCTTTAGCAACTAATCGAGCCTTGTTCTTCAACACATCACCATGCTCATCAAGTTTTACTTTGAAGATCCATTTGAGAGCTATAATCATAGCACGGGAGCGGTACTAACTCCCATACAACAAGTCGATCAAACTCATGAATTTCTTCTTGCATGGCATTGAACCATTTGTCTTCATTCATGGCGGTTTTAACATCTTTTGGTTCGATCTTAGAAAGTACGGAGTTGAAGAAACACCATAAGGCATCGGTTGCAAGTTGTTTCGGGGTTGATACAGGACGAGAGGGATTTCCAATGATGTTGTCTAATGGATGATCGTGAGTCCATTTTCTAAGGTGTTCATGTGGCGTTGTTGAGGAACGAGGTAGCGAGTCGATGTCTCCGAAGAAGATGGTTCGATGATGATTCAGAGTAGCAAATATGTTTTCAAATGGAGCATCCTCAGGCGTAGCAAAGGGATTAACTTCATCATTGATGCCAGAAACATTTCCATGATGTACATTTGAAGAATGATGATTTGTTGATGAGGCAAGGATCAGCAGGTGCTTCTTGACTTAAAGATATTGAGACGGAAGGATTGACTTCATTCACAGGAATATGAGCATCCTCTCAGGGAATCATCACCTCATTAGTATTTGAATCATACAGTTCATCAAACATAGGATCAAACAATTTCTTTACATCATCTTGAGATGGAGGTACATATGGAGTTTCTTGAGTAGAGTTTGGAACAAGAGATGAACCAATGGGACTGTCTTTGAAGTGCGGGTCCCGAAGCTGGAGTGTCCGGGAGCCATACATTATGCCCAAATGAATCATGTGAGAATCAACTAGAAACTCTCTCGACTATCTTTATCAACCCATATGTAGACAACTTGAAGTAACCACTAAAGAAGAAAAACCCCGATATACCAAACTTGAAAGCTAAGTCGAATTCCCCACATACGTATCTTAATCTTGCACTAATTTTGGAAGAACGGTGTCGAGAATTTATGCACTAAGCAAATCTCTTAAGTACTCAATACTCAATTAAAGTATGAGACATTAACACCTCTTGATTATCCACAACGTAATATACGCGTGACGCTGAGTAAAACAACGTAACTCCTAATAGTGATAGTTAACCAGGTCTTCAACCATCCACCTCGGGTAACTAGATAACCTAATACTTCAACTCTAATTCTTAAGCTCGAGCAAGTTATCAAATAAGAACACGCCTTTGTGAACGTCAACTTCAACCTCAAATAAGTGATAAAGAGTAACTTCGAAGTAATCAACTTGTGTCAAATGCCCAACATGTGAATAAACATACAACCGGATGTACATTCACCCAATGAATGAACCGGAACAAATGATGCCTCAACATCAATGTATTCTTCCTAAAAGTATTCATGTAGAGACCGATATGGAGGATACACCAATAACTTCGACGCGATGAGGTAGACATTTGCCTTGAAGTTCATGTGGTTGATTTATAGCATGCACGATGAGAGGAATAATAATCCATGAAGATTTGGCAAAGGAATACCAAAGAGTGGATCATTATTCATGAACAATAATCCGTGAATATTTGGCAAAGGAATACCAAAGAGCGGATCATTATTCATGAGTGCAACTGCAATATTATGATAATCATTATCAACGCCTTGAGGAATAACAGGAGATTGGGCTTATTGAGTAGTCTGAGTTGTACTTCTTTGATGATCATCAAACATATCTTGAACTCATGAATCACATATTCTTTGATGATCATCAAATATTCGCTAGCGGTTGTAAATACTCATCAAACATATCTTGAACCAATGAATCCCAAACAATAAATCCCATTTATCCTTAGTGAGTGAAACATTAGGCGTTGGAGGAGAGTCATCAAACTTTAAGTCGTATAACCATTATTCAAACATCCATCATCATTTAGTATATTCACTCTTCTCCCCCTCAAAAATTGCATCCGTAGTTGCCATTTTTGATTTAGCAAGTGAATAAGAATATACATTAATGAATGTAGATCCACTTTGATGACGAATGAGCATGGGTGAAACATGAAGCTTGTTGATGAAGAATGTCGATGAGAATGGTCATAAACATGAAGATTTCTTCTTCTTTTGAAGATAAAGCGCCGAAGCGTACACTTTTCTTTTCTTTGAGGAGCGGGGCACGAGTATCTGCGAGACGCCATAATGATGAAGTACGAGGCCCGAATGATGTGAGCAGGGCGTCATAATGATGAAGAGCGAGGCTGGCCGATGTGAGCAGACGTCCATTGTTTAGAGCCCAGTTATATGTTTAGAGCCGCCGAATCCAAATACCAAGGGACGACTTATGTACGACTGCTTTGGATATGACGAAGACATAGAATGGGAAACATTGGATCCCCACGTGCTCATGGGGTCCTTTTGGTTAGCACAAACAATCTTTGAATCGTGAGAAACCCTAGGTGCAATGTCATTGTCACTAGGAGCTAAACTAGTAGAAGCATCGACTTAGTCGAGGGAACATTTTGTGCTTAATGGGATTATTCTACCGGTTGGCTTCCAAACCTTAACAGGCACTACTCTAGGCATAGTGGATCTAGTTAAGGGGCAAGGTTTGCCATTCGTGAATATTCGACTGTTGGCTTCCGAAATCCTACATTGGTAAAAACCTTCCCTGTAGGTTTCGTGATTGCTTAATCTGTTTCGCTCTCCAAACTTTCTTAACTGGGTTATGAATCTTAGACCTCGGAAATAACACATCACATTTATCATGATTACCAGAAATTAAACATTTTTTGCATGTTTTGCAGACAAGATAAGGCCTCGAATTATTTTTAGTAAGCTTAGAGCTAATACTAGAACTAACACGATTCTTTTTGTTCAAATCAAACTTCTTGTCCCTATGGTGTTCTTTCACTTCCTTATCATGAACACTTTTAGTTTGCGTAATCCTATCCTTCTTTGCATAGCTTCTAGGTTTTGACCCGCTAACTTTAGTGTCAATCTTAACATCAGAGAAGTAACGATGGGAACATTACATGGCTTCACTACTTTCTGCATTCACCGTCTAGAAGTGCTTTGGGATCTGAAATTCTAGGAGGCACATCACAAGTTGCTTGCTTGAATTTAGATATGGAACAAGGCATATCAAGGGTCACATGCTTGGCTTTAGGCATAGAACGGATTTCTTGCTTGGCACTAGGCATAGAACAAGGCTTCACAGCTTTGCCTTTTTCACCTAAGGGTTTTGGACATGTTGCAATTACACATTCAAGCAACTCTTGAGATCGTTTGGCCCGGAGGCAAGCAAACCTAATTTCACTATCAAGAGGTTTGTTAATGAAATCCTCTTCGACAATCTCACGGAGACATTCTAGACTATCCTTAAGGTGAGCACAGAAGTCATGAAAAGCATGTTCATTATTCCTAAGATGAGGAGGAATATATTTAAGTGTCACAGTGTATTTGCAGTCTAAGGGTGACTTTGAGACAACATTCTTATTGAAAACAAGTGGCGTTTCCCATTTCCACGACTTCTCGATTCTCAATTTCCTTTGTAAAGGCGTTATTTTTTCGTTGTTTTGGTCACGGGTGACGTTTATTGAATCATATAACTCTTTAAAATGTCGTTTAACCTTTTCATTTTCTTCTAGAAAACTTTCGTTTTCCTTTTGTAAAGCATTTACTAGGTTTTGAAGATGAAACGTTTGAGAATTCGAAGAATCTAAAGGAGAAGGCATTTGGGAGCCTGTCATATTGTTCGTTTGACCCTTTAATTGAGAGATTTGGGCTTTCAACTTTCGGATCGTGTTGCAATGAGCTTGAATCTGTTCATCACGTTTGTTAATTTGAAAAGCTGCATCAAACTCTGGAGCATCTGAAGATGTCTTGATATTTGAAGTTTTGACATTTTCTTTGAGATGTTGATATTTGAGTTGTAAATTAAAATGCTCAACTTCTAGTTTAGAAAAATGTTTAACCAAATTGTCGTGATCATCCGGTTCAATTTTCTCGTTTAGTTTAGAATTAGTTTTTCAAGCTCAATGACACGATCATGGGAGACTTTCAGGGCCACAGATAGTTCATGAAATTTGGAAGCATTAATAGAGCAATTTGAAGCATTGAAAAAGATATCTTGAGCAACACATTCAGTAATAAGAGTCTCATTTAAGGTATGCAAGTTCTTCCTCTCAATCTCATTATATTTTAGTGCACGCCCATAATCACTAACTTCAACTACCATTGCATCAAATTCCTTTTCCATTTCTTTAATATCTGATTTTATCCCCTTTTAAGACTCTCAAAATGATCTTTTAGTTGTTTAAAGAAAGGCATGACCTCGGTTAAATAACATTCTTTCATTTGCTCAAAACCCCTTTCCCCTTCAGCTTATCCCGGTGTGATCCTTTTCTTACAAGTTTTCTCAAAATCGGTAAATAGTTGAAGAATAACATATTGATTGATTAAGGTCTTGCTCTTAGTGGCAATAGTTCTAGGAACTAAATGCATTGGTGTATTTGGAGGATACACGTCGCTTTAGGAATTTCCTACAAGGGGATTCTTTTCAACAAGATTTTCACTTTTGCAAGTCCATATCCTTTTTCCAGAACACTTGTTCAGGGGTCAATAGAGTCCGAGGCTTAAACATGTTTAAGGATATCCAATTTTCCTTAGTGTAATCATGGGGTTTTATCGTATCTTGTTCTTTTTACACTCAGGATCTTCTAGCTTCTTATTCATTTTCTCCCTAGTGACTTCATCGGATTTCTTATCTTCCTCGGTGCACTCAGTAGCAACTAGGTTTCGTCTAGGCTTAAGGATCTCATTACCATCATACAGTACCTTATGAGCATTTCTAGCCTTTTAATTACCTCTGGATTAGGTTCCTCAACAAGGGGAATGCTATGCTTATCGCTTAAGACTCTATGCTTAGTGATCATGTGAGCAGTCTAAATGGTATTCCCTTGTATGCACAACTTATTTTCAAGCTTGTTTTTCAAAGTTTTAGATTGGAAAAATCATTCAAAAGTTTTGATTCCTTAGCCTTGAATTCTTGCTTAAGCATTTTAACATTTTCTTGAAGTTCGTTGTTTTTGCTTAGCATATTTAGAAAGCTTTTCTTGTAAGGAGTTTAACTCTTGTTTTAATACTTCTTCTAAAAACCTACTTTTTCTAATAGTTGTACGTATTTGGACATCCATTTCCTCGCCACGGTGGTCAACTCAAACCTAGCACGCTGTTCATAAATAGCAACTTGATCCTTATATATGTTAAGCTCGGTGGTAAGGAATCATCGAGCACAAATGCAACGTACTCATACAGTTCATAATCATCATTTTGAGTAGAAGATGCACAACTAGGTACAGCATAAACATCCATGCAACTTACTCGAGCATTGACATGCACAGTTGTGACGGTGCATCTCTATCTTGGGTACATCCAAAGCTTCCATGGAGCGTTCCTTTGCATTAACTTGCATTGTGTCGGTGCACCTCTCTCTGTGAATTTGAGCACAAGATTCCATTTTTCCATTATCCGACTCATCAATTTTTGTTGTCAGCGACATTCGCATTCAACAACACCCGATTCATCAACATATACATTACCCAACTTATCACAACAATCTTTCAACTGCACCTGACACTCATTCACGTCTTCATTCTTTTGAGCAGATTCTTCAATGTACTTTTTCACATTATCCATGAGTTGGATAAATGTCTCAATGAATTCTGAATTTCCATTCCAGATGTTTTTGAAGGAAATTCCAGTCAAGTGTTGATCGTAATCTGTGAATATTCCCATCGATGAATGGTGAAATTGTTTGTAGATTACTTGAAGAGCTGCCTTTGGAACCATCCTTTTGAACCTCTTTATTGGTAAGTTGCAGCTTTAAGTGTTCTAAGTTCAACAACAAGCTTCTTGTCAATGTAGGTAAGTCCGGGCGAAAAGAGCACTACATGTTCGATCCCCAAATATGGATAACATGATGAGGTGCATGAAGTAGCCGATAGGGCTCAATGCTGCATTTCATTTGCATGGTATTTGTAGCGTGCAATTCATTCTCTTTGTACTCAGAACATGAAGATTTCACATCCTCATTGTTTAATTCAAACATCTTTAATCGCTCAGTAGCAATCATTAACATTATTGTCCACAACATCATACAATTTAAGCACTTCGAAATCATCGGGTCAAGAGTAAGTAGAGTAAGACATGATGTGTGGATGCACGGATTTTACAAGTCTATGATTTAAACCGAGAAATAGAATCTTTCAAGGGATTTTACTAAAATCAAGACCAAACCGTTAAGCAATGACCAATGGAATGTGTTAAGATGATTGATGGATCGACACAATGATAGACAATTGTGTGTTAGGACTTATGATTGTTTGGGGGATAAGCAGAGATGTTGTTTGGTTGAGATTTGGATTGGTTTATGCACGATTTTCCAGAAATTTAGGTCTAAAACATAAAACCTCAATAACTTTTGTGAGCGATTTAGCCCTCGAAGGTTTACCCGCATGACATTCTTCCTCGTTCTCACGGTGCTTTTGATGGGTAGAATGATGAAAACGGAGTTACGGTTCAAAAGTTATGGCCGTTTGAAGTTTTGTCGAAAAAAGTCAACAAGTCGCTAAGAATTCTTGAACCAAGTCGCTAAGATAATGCACTAAGTCGCTAGAAGATAATGCACTAAGTCGCTAACGCTTAATTCGCTACACCACTAAGTCGCTAGAGTCCCAAGTCGCTAGCAAGTCGCTAAGTAGTAACTCGCTAAAGACCAAGTCGCTAACCAAATTTTTGGCAGCAATTCGCTACACAAGTCGCTAGAGACACAAGTCGCTAAAGAGCAACTCGCATCGCACCAAGTTAAGCTACCACAAGTCGCTTCCCGTAGTGGAGAATCCACTACTTGTACTTTAACTCGCTAGATCTAACTCGCTAGCTCCAACACCGTAAGTCGCTACAAAAATGTGAAGCAAGTCGCTACCAAGAAAATATTCCGTGAACTAAGTCGCTAGCTTGAAAAACCATATAAACCTCACTTTTCAATCCAAAACAACCCAACCAAGATGATTCAAGCTTACCAAATGAAAACCTAAACACTTTTGATGATTCTAAACATAAAAGTACCAACAAAATTCAAACTTTAACACAAGAAATCAACCAAATGATGCAAAAACCACTAAACTTTTTCAAACTCAAAACCACCTAAAACCACTAGAAATCCAAAGATGTGCAAGATATGATCTAACCATGGCTCTTGATACCAATTGTAAGATATAATTTTTCACATACACATCATAACATTAACACAAGGTAGCATATAGATGGAATTCTAGAGAGAGAAAGTTAGAGGTTTAGGGAACTTAGTGAGAGAAAGTGAAAGATATTATTATGAGCTCCAACTCTCTACCTTGGGAGGTAGAGAGTATTTATAGTCTTACATAAAACGCCACACATCGGGCTGTGGATCAGGCATACTGATGGTAAAGACCCGTCCTTCCTCCACGGTGTTACTTAACTAAATACTACTTAACTTAATATTACTATGACTACGAGCTTTCTAACGATTACATATACTTGAGGTGACCGACTCTTTAATACCTGGAATTTCTAATTCCTAACAGATCAGGATAAGAATGATGAAGCTTAAACATTAATTTTGATGTAAGAAGTCCGGTGAATCATCTTCTATGCCTCCACCTCAACGGCTTCTCAACAAAGATCTTCTCCTCCGTCTTCTAATTTTAGAAAAAACCTCAGATCTATTCCGAGTTACGATGCACCTCGACTGAATAAAACCTGATCATTTTGAGTATACGGGTGTGATGCGATTAAGAGGTCCTTGAGCTACAACAACCCACCTCTCCCAAACAAGTTCGTAAACCGTAATCATCATCTAGGCCTTCGAAAAGAAGAAGAAGAAGACGCCTTCGCATCGGCCGATCATGGCTGATGACTGATAAAACAGAGGAATTTGTGGTTTGCTACCACTTGTTAACAACACTCCTACCAATCACAGAAGGTATTTGTAGTGGTTCTACA
Source organism: Chrysanthemum makinoi (assembly GCA_910596185.1). Taxonomy (NCBI): domain Eukaryota; kingdom Viridiplantae; phylum Streptophyta; class Magnoliopsida; order Asterales; family Asteraceae; genus Chrysanthemum; species Chrysanthemum makinoi. The sequence goes on from OU343221.1 coordinate 46,872,909, forward strand.
TTGGAGCATGCTAAAATTTCGCAAGAAAAGTTCCGTATGTGAAGAAAATGAAAATCGAGTTGGCGAATCAAGAATGAAGCGCTTCAACTTCTAAAAGATGTTCTCTCAAAAGTGCCTCGAGGCCTAATATCACCTTGATAACATTGCTCGAGCTATGTCTAACAACATGGATTGGCTCAACCCGAAAGCAAACATTGACTTCACAATGGGACAACCCTTCATACTACATCGATTGGACCAAACCTCTTACCAACAATTGCCAACCAACTTAGAACCATTCCTTTTCTGGATATTTCTTCAACAAAGACTTTTTCTTCTATACGGTATATGATTCAGAAAATACGCTACATCGCTGATTTTCCATTCCCAAAGAAATTGCCTACTCAAATCGCATAGCCATTGAGGAACTTAATCACTTGTTCTCCAACACAGGTTGGAAGCATATGACCGAGATGCATTGTATTTGGGATTCATCATCGCTAACGTAACGGACTTTAATCTACTACGGCTTCAGTAAGTCTCAACATGCCAAAACAAATGTATAGTTCTAAGGATATCGCCATCATATACGCTTGACCTTTCAAGTGGGACTACATTCCTAAAGAAGATCGTAGTCAAACGACAAGATGAACGGGACTATGCTTTCTCTCGAAGTGACTTTAAGAATTTGTCTCAATGACATCGAAGACATGTACCTTTCCAAAGTGTGGTCGCATGAGACAATTCTCAATGTACAACGCTAATTTATCAAGTCACTTCTCATCTTCATAAGACGCATTGTCATCAAGGAACGTAGTAGAAGATCTCCGATATGGCATTTAATCTTACCGTATCAACTTCACTCCTCTAAAGCTTGATCTTCCCGATATCAACCAGCTATCTCAATATACACTCATCAAAGAAACCTTTCGAGTTGTTTATAAAGTAGTGAACTTCAAAGAAACCACTATGCGTGTGCTAACTCCACAAGTTCGGGATCATACTTTTATGAAGTCGTCATGGTTAGGGATGGAATGGCATATGTCGAGGTTGAAGGATATAACGTTAAAAACTTGGGTCCCTGAATTCTCGTGAAAGGAGGGATGTGAGACGGATCATCACAATGATTGATGAACGATTGTTTCGAGCGGGGATCGGTTCAGACGATTGGAGAGTTATGTTGGTGGTCTACCGCTGATTAACATAACCGCTTTCAACTGCACACTCACGGGAACATCATGCACTTCTGTACCCCTTGAATTGTTTCCTTCATATAATTTTGGATGTTTGATTTATTATGTCAATGGCTTGTGTACACATTACAATGTACAACCCGTACTTGTAAATAAAGGACCCTGTGGTACTGCTGCACAATCCTTAGAAAAGGAGCTAAAAGCTTCTTACTTTCGAGTAAAACCTATCAAACCTTTCTTTTTTCAGGTTGTTTGCTCAAAAGAACAAGTACTTTCCTTATGATTTTCAAAACTCAACACGCTTTTTACATCACTTTCATTAGGGGTATGACTTAAAACTTTGTTCACAAATTTTTCCACAAGGGTCATTCTTCCCGAACATTGATAAAATGGTCATATTTATTCTCAACTTTTCAAAAATAACATCACATATGCCATTTTGGAGGGGGAGAAAATACGTGATAAGAAATATGTTGTGTCAATGCAAATGAATCTTTGTGCTATAAGACTTAACCCATGAATTGACGAGATCTTAACTTTGTTAGTAACTCAAAAGACTTGTCCGGGACGGGTAATAATTTCAAACTAGTTCGCTAGTGATGTAAACGTGTGTCGCAAAGGACTTGTCTGAGTAGAATGTACCATTCGAGAAACTCTTGGTAGACATGAACTCGACGGGTTTGACAACCTTTCGAGGATTGTCTACACCTTCAAGGTAGTTATTAGAGCGGTTTGTCACCTAAAAACTGACAATGCAACTTCTTTAACTATGCCAAGAATCAAAGGTCTCATGGGATTGTCTATCTTGAGTGAATCAATTCAAAATGTACGCTTTTCCTCAATGTGCATTTTAACCGTTAAAACTCTTAAGCACATGTGGAGGGGGAGTATTTATGCAAAATCTTATCTCAACAATGGTACTCAAATGTTTTTCATTCACAAACACTTTGAGAGATTTTTCACAACAATGGTTTTAATGGCAACATAGGTTAGTCATGAAGTTATAAGGTGACTAAGGTTAGGAATAACTGTTCTATGATCCGCCAGACGATGGATCTACCCAAGGACACCACTAATAGTTAGAATTTAGAAGTTCTTAGGTATGATTATAAAAAGGAGAAAATGAGAATCGGAGAAAGAAGGAGTTGAAGAATTAAAAAGAAATGCAAAGAAAATGGTGAAAAGAAATAGGCCTCCGTGATTATTCAACTTAGGGCGCATAATCGGTTCAACTCATATACATGTTGTCACTTAGTGACGATTCCGGTATTGAAAGATTAAAAGTCAATCACACATGCTAAGGATCCAAAGTGACGATGCACTAAACCTTCTTATCCACTCAAGTTTCTCTTAATACGTAGCTTGTTTCATTCTCATAGGGAACCCTACGTAAACTATTGGCTTTCTTTAGAGATCACTGTATTGAAGAAGGAGACCCTCTCCCTAGTCTCCGCTCCAGAAAACCAAAACGCACTATTGAGTCTAGAGCCACGAGATTCATCAAAAGATCTCTTAGGTAAATCTTAACATTTCATCACTTGACATTCAACAATAAGAATTTCAGTGATATATTATCAAGTCCTTCATGATCTTAGCAATATGTCGAGAACATTTATGAGAGGTTCACAATTGTGATCCTCGCTGATTGAATGGAAATCACTCCTTACGATGGTCAATAATCAAACATTTCACCATCATGGACAAGAGTGTCACTTCGCAACTCCCGTGGATTACGCTTAGTGGTCTCAAACGCATATGGTGATGCCGGTACCGTGTGACCCATCTCAATCGTAGGTGTACTTGGTACATCGTTTATCTCACATGTGGGACTCCCTATTCAGAACGGCCTTTGTAAATTAGAGTTGTGTTTCACACTATGTTGTTAACACACTCTCGTTCAAACTTGTAAGTGCCGGAACTGCTATTACTAACCGCTTTAAATGTTTTCTTCTTATGGAAGCTCCTGAGCCGGGATGATCGTAAGATTCTTCTCATGCTCACGCCAACATCATTACTAATAGAAGTTCTATCCAAAATCAACACAATAAATGTAATGATTCTTCATCAAATCAAAGAATCTATAAAGTTAAAGACTTAAAGAACTTCATCAATGATCAATTCCAACGCCAAAGAGCGTAGCATGTTGAAGAATGACGTGGAGACAGTGAGGCTGGCACTTTCGAAGGCATACTTGATGCCTTTGACAACAACAACATATCTATATCACTTCTCATCACAAAGAACAATGATCATAGAACAAAGATTAAAGATGACGCCAAAGTCTGAACTGCTTAAAGAAAAACAATTTCTCTACACTGGGGAGATTGTTCAAATCAAGGCAAATCTTCTCACAAGAAAGAAGAATGTCGAAGACGCCAACGCTTACTATTACATCAACGCCACCGCTGTTCATCACCAACACTTGAGGGAGATTGTTGGAACAATTCCTAGACCATAATCAAGTGTTTGTAATTATATGTAATAGTTAGCTTTACTATGGCCTTTATAGTTTGCAATTAGCCTTAGGCTTATGCAGAAGGCCCACATAAGCCTAGGCCTCAATTATTAAAGGAAAGGATGGAAACTAGAGTGTTGCCTAGCTTTCCTCCTTAAAATATTATGTAAACCTTCATTTGAAGCTTGGTTGTTCAAGTTTTCTTTTTCACATACACTCTACGCATAACCGGTCTTATATTATCGTGATGTGGCTGTGTTTGGTTCTTGTTCAATCGCCTCTCTATCTTTCATATAAGCTTGTGTGGTAAACCTTGTGACCTAACATAAGTTGATTTCAAAAACATTAGATTCGATATTATATGAAATCGTATGGATGTTGAGAACGTATAGATCTAATGATAATGCAAGCAAATAAATAAAGTTAAGGGATAGAAAAGACACAACCGATTTATAGTGGTTCGGCTACAAGGTCACCTTCCTTGCCCTACTCCACTCCCCGAGTCACCTACTAGAGAGTTCAAGCACTATGTCAACAAACTCCTTCACTTGGCGGAGAAGCCTTCACAGCGTTGCTTACACTTTTTCCGGTACAAAGCTAGATACCGAGTCCGTAGCACGGTGGACCAAACCAACACAACTATTACACAACAAATATGTGAAATATCAAATACAAGATCTTTGCAAAAATCTTGGTGACAAATCAATCAAAGGACCCCTTGCTTGGATGACTTGTAGAATGCTCGTGATCTCGCCTTATAGAAGGACCTATATGAGGATCACAAATAGAAAGAAAGAAGAACAACTCTCTAGATCAAGTGATCTATATGTTAGAAGAAATGAGAGTGTATGAGAGATTTAGTAAGAAGAGGGGTGAGTTAGAATGAAGAAATGGCTCTCTATTTATAGGCAAATTTCTCCTCTCTTCCACGGATCCCTTCCACTTGGGATCCGTCTAGTGTAATCCTAGGGATCCGTGGTACGCCCCTCTTTGCCCATGGGTTTTTGGTTATGGGTCATGGGTTATGGGTTGGTCCATGGGTTTTCTTTAGATTCAATGTATCTAAGTATACATTGTATCAAGTCTTCTTTGGTATGGGTTAAGATCCATGGTTATGGTCCATGGGTTATACCCATCCTAATAAACTATTACAACAAATGCTTAATTATTACATTTTGTATTTAAATGGCTATATGTAAATGCTTTACAAAAATAACATGTATCCTTATAATTATACTTAAGATAACATTACATTTGTTATCAACAAAACACAAAGAGATCGCAAAATATTAATAAACTTTTTTACGGTTTATTTGTATTAACAATCTCCCCTTTTTGTTGATGACAAAACATAATGTTATGATGAGTAAAACTTAAGAATAGATGTAAGTTTTGAAAGCCCCTAAGTTTTACTTTTTCTCCCCCTTTTTGTCGAAACAAAAAGTTAACCCTTGGAAGAAATAAACAAACTTCTAACTCCCCTTGACGGTAGCTCCCCTTGTTTGGGCGCCAAGTGAAGAAAAATAAAAATCCTACAAAAAGAAAGGTTAGTAACATGCTTATATAATCTTGTGGTTGCCGAGAATCAAGATTGGGAGCCAAGGTATGTAAACAAGGCCTTGTAATAAAACAACAAATTGTAGTGGTATGTATGCCACTTAAAAGCATGTAAAAATAAGAACAAGACTTGTTCTTGAAAATGACTTCAAAAAGTAGAAAATAGCAGTAGTGATTCCTTCCATGCTTGCATAAGGTTATGGATGGAGGTTTTGATGAGTAATGGTATTGATGCGATCAAGGATGAGGTTGAGTATGAACCGCATTTCTTCCCTAACTTCTATTGCAATTTCCCTAGTGGATTGGCAATGTTCACAATGTAAATGATGTGGGTAATGAGTGCGGAAGTTTTTCGGGTTGTTTTGATTTGAGTTATGCGGAAGTTGTGGTGGAAAAATAGGAAAATATGGATCAATATCCGGAATGTTTGTAAATGGTGGTGGAAAGGAACCTAGATGTTCTTGTAATGTGATGGGAGCTAATGGTGGTGATGTTTCAAGATCTTGAAAGATAGTATTTGGAGATGTGGGTGGTGTTGAAAAGACTATTGCTTTTTGTTTAGGTTGTTTAGATCTTGTTGGAGTCTTAAGGAGTTCCAAAAGAGTGACTTTAAGTGGTGATGAAGTTGGTGTACTTGTTGGTGATGAGGGAGGTGCTATAATGGAAGCATCTTGTGGTGAGTTATTTGTTGAGGATGACCCATTTGAGGTTGGTTTTGCTAAACAACAAGATCGGATACTAATCCGTGCGGATATCCTAGCATTTGATTGTGGTATTTTGGATGGTGGAAGTACAAAGGTTTGGATATCCTGATTGTTTGTACTAGATGATTCACCTAAAGGGTTTTTGGATGACATGATGAAGTGTGTTTGTGAGAAGGAGATGGAGTATGCAAGCATTTTGGGAGTTCTATATATAGAAAAACAAAGCATTGTAATGAATGCTTGACCCAAAATGTGGATTAAAATCTAATGATTAGATATGAATTCAAGGCATGTGATCATGAGAACACAAGCATTAAAGAGCATAAAAATGAAACAAATGTGGATTTTTCATCCAAAGTGAAAAAATAGAAGTTGAAAACGACTTACATTCACGGATCCCACGGATCCTTCTTGAGGATCCGTCGGCCCAAAGATGAAGGTGGGATCCGTGGGTGCAGTGATTCAGCTGCACAAAATTTTCTTTTTGGAAACATTTTTGCCTAGTGTGTGCCTATATGCAAACTATTTGGAGTTTCGGTTATCTTGACCCTTAAAAAGAAATAGAAAATAAACTAGAAGTATAAAACCATCATTATTGAGATAACCCGAAAACACATATTTAGTACATGAGTACGTAATTTTGTGTTATCAATGCTCCTAATTCATTGTTGCTTAAATGAATGTACCGGAAAACACATATTAGTTATGTGTCCCCTTTAGCATTCAAAAGACATGAGATGCAATGAAAGCGGGTTTTACTTTGTATTAATAATGATAAAGCGATTTGTCCTAGGCGTGAGAAATTGCTTTTGTGAAATTGATACGGGAAGGTATCATCCTTTTAGAAAACATTGTGAAAGTAGGTTTTCTTTGAAAGAGTGTATATGAAAAAAAAAGCTATAAGTGGAAAACTAATCTTGGGTTTTGAAAATTCCCGTATTGTTTGTGAGTTGTGCGTGAAATAGAAATCCTAGACTCAGAAAGAAGAAGGCTAGTGTTTACATACCTTGTAGAGTCAAATAAGTTACAACGTTTGTTCCATTAGACCAAGACCAAGACGAAGTAGGTTGAATTGTTCCCGCTTCAACGGTTTGGTGAGGGCGTCGGCTATGTTGTCTTCGGATGCTACCTTCTCAATAGAGATGTTCCCCTTTTGAACATTGTCTCTTAGGAAGTGATGGCGAATCTCTATATGCTTTGTGCGAGAATGCAATACCGGATTCTTGCTTAAGTCGATGGCACCTTTGTTGTCACATAGGATGGCTATGTCGCTTAGATGGATGTCGTAGTCTACTAACGCTTGTTTCATCCATAGTGCTTGTTGGCATGCTTTGCCGGCGGAGACGTACTTCGGCTTCGTTGTTGATATTGCAAATGCCGTTTGTTTCTTAGAAAACCATGATGTTAAACAACATCCCATAAAAGTACATACCCACTTGTACTTTTTCTATCAACGTAATCACTGCATGGTCGAATCTGCATATACAATTGTTTCTACCGTGCCCTTAGGATACCATAATCCTAATTGTGTTGTACCCTTAATATATCTAAATATCCTTTTACGGCTTCTAGGTGTGATATTTTAGGGTCTTCTTGAAACCTAGCACATAAGCAAACACTAAACATGATATCCGGCCTACTTGCCGTGAGGTAGAGAAGGCTACCTATCATGCCACGATATTTAGTATTATCTACAGATTCTCCGTCTTCATCTTTTGTGAGTTTGGTGTCGGATGACATTGGAGTCCTAATTGGTTCTAGACCGAATTTCTTTAACATCTCCTTGATGTATTTAGATTGATTGAAGAAGATACCATCTTCTACTTGTTTTATTTGTAGACCAAGAAAGAAACTAAGTTCTCCCATCATACTCATCTCGAACTCGTCATGCATGATTTTAGAGAAATCATCACACATGTCTTGACAAGTGGATCGGAATATAATATCATCTACATATATTTGTACTATGATTATATGTGACTCTCTTTTCTTAGTAAAAGTGTGTTGTCAACTAACCCCATGGTGTAGTTGTGTTTAACTAGAAATGACTTGAGTCTATCATACCAAGCTTTTGGAGCTTGTTTAAGACCGTAAAGGGCTTTCTTTAATTTATACACATGTTTGGGTTTTTCAAAATCAATGAAGCCGGAGGTTGAGCTACATATACTTCTTCATTTATGAAACCATTTAGAAAAGCGCTTTTGACATCCATTTGATAAAGCTTTAGATCATTAGCACAAGCATACGCAGGAAGTATTCTTATAGACTCTAATCTAGCCACGGGGGCATAGGTCTCATCAAAGTCTATTCCCTCTTGTTGGTTATACCCTTGAGCAAGAGTCTAGCCTTGATCCTAGACACTACTCCGTTTGCATCTAATTTGTTTTTATAAACCCATTTGGTTCCTATTATGGTTTGATTACTAGGTGGAGGGACAAGTGTCCAAACATCATTAGAAACAAATTGATTTAGTTCTTCTTGCATAGCCATTACCCAACTTTCATCTTTTATGGCTTTTTGTGTATTCTTAGGTTCTAAGGTTGAAACGAAACAAAACAAGCTACTTTGGTTTTGAACTTGAGACCTTAATGTTCGTTCGTTTAGTTTTCCTATGACTTTATCTACGGGGTGATCTTTGGACTCTTTAATGTTTATTATTTCATCACTTAGAGGTTCTTCTTCTTCACTTATCTTTTTCTTTATTACTATAGCTTCACTTTCTATAATCTCGTCATCGACAAGAGGTGGAGAGGGTTTGGGTGGACTTTCATCAAATTTTATATTTAATGACTCTTCTACCTTCATTGTTTCTTTGTTTAATATGGCGTAAGCTTTGCTATTTGGCGAGTAACCTAAAAAGATACCTTCGGTTGATTTAGGATCAAATTTTGTAAGGTAATCTTTAGTGTTAAGAATAAAACATTTACTACCAAAGACTCTAAAGTGATTTAACGTAGGCTTTTTGCCTCGAAGTAACTCATATGGAGTTTTTCCTAAGATTGGTCTAATCAAGACTCGATTGAGTATATACGTTGAAGTATCAACGGCATTACACCAAAACTTTTGAGGTATGGATTGTTCATTAAGCATGGTTCGACTCATTTCTTGTAGAGTTCTATTCTTTCTTTCTACTACCCCATTCGATTGTGGAGTGCGTGGAGCCGAAAAGTTGTGAGTAATACCATTAGCGTCACAAAAAGCTCGAATTGCACTTCATTATCGAATTCCCTACCATGATCCGTCCTAATAGACACTATGGGACTTCCTAGTTGTCTTTGGATCTTTTTGCTTAATATTTCAAAATAGTTAAAGGTTTCCGTTTTGTTCTTTAAAATTTTGTCCATGTATACCTAGAGTAGTCATCCACTATTACCAAAGTGTAGTAGTTGCCTCCATAACTTTGGATAGCGGATGGACCAAATAAATCCATATGTAGTAATTCTAGACACCTAGTTGTGGACACCATGTTTTTAGCTTTATGACTCGAATGAGCTTGTTTTCCTACATTACAAGCATCACAAAAATGATGTTCATATTTTAACTTAGGTAGGTCTCTTACTAGATCTTTGGATGATAGCGATTGAAGAAGTCGCATGTTGGCATGACCCAATCTTCGATGCCATAAGGTCGAAGTATCATCCATAGAGGTAAGACATAGTTTGTCTTTAGGTTCATTACCGATTTTAATGACATAGACTCCATGTTTCCTAATTCCTCTTCCTATGGTTATGCCATTTTTAAGTATCTTACTACCGGTTTCGGTAAAAAGTACATTGCACTTTTTATCACATATTTGTCCTATACTTAAGAGATTAAAGTTTAGGTTTTCTACGTGACACACATCGTTAATGGTTAGAGATTTGTTAGAAATCGTACCTTTACCGATGATTCTTCTTTTGCTATTTCCAAACACCACATTACCTCCATTAATGGATTCATATGTGGAGAATAGATCCTTATTGCCGGTCATGTGCCTCGTGCACCCGCTATCCTTGACCCATTCATCGGGGTCTAGGTCGACCTTTAAGCACACCTAAAACAATAATAAACTCAAAAGTTTGGTCCCCATTTGTTCATGGGTCCATTAGTGTTAAACATTCCATTCATGTTAGACATGTATGGATAAGATGAGTATGCATTCCATGGAGCAAAGTTTTGAAAAGGAAAACCGTTTTGCATGTTTTGATTCCATCCCATTTGATGGTTACTTTTCGGGTTAACGTTATTAGGTCTCCTAAATGAGTTAGGTTTTGAAAAAGATGGAGCTTTGTTTCTTGCAAAAGTAGGATTATATTTTGGAGGTGGTTGTCTAGTGGTGACATGATTTGGTTTCTTCCTATTAACTATGACAAACTCAGTTCTAGATGAAGAAGCTACGTTATTGCTACATTGTTGCTGCAGATCCACGGATCCCTTCGTACACTAGCCGGTTCCCTTTTTAAGGGATCCGTGGGATCCGCCACAACAATGGCTGGTTTTTCTAGTTCCTTAACAAATTTTGTTTCTTTACTTTCACTAGTTGATGGAAGTTGTTGACTACTTAGACCCTTTGTATTGTTACCGGTTTTAACGCTATTAAGTATTGTATCTAAAGTGTTCGTGCTCATTCTAGCAATTTTAGAATCTAAGTGATCCACTAGTGTTTGAAGTTGAACGAAAAGTTCACATTCACCACTTGCTATTTTACCCTTCTCTAAGCGTTTTAGTTTTGCTTTTAATTCTATGACTTCTTTATCTAAGCGTTGATTTTGACTCTTTAAAAGCTTGTTTTTGTTAACTAGTTTTAAGCTAATATTGCATAGTTTATCATATTCATTATGCAATGAGTCGTCATCAAGTGATGAGCTACTATAGTATTCGTGACATACCTCGTCATTTGCCATGAGACAAATTTCTTCGTCCTCCTCGTCGCTCATTCCCCATGTGCCGCTTACGAACGCCTTTTGATCATCCCGTTTGGGACACTTACTAATAAAGTGGTTTGGGTCCCCACATTTAAAGCAAGTACGATCATCCTTTGGCTTCTCGTCCTCTTTGCTTTTCCGAAAGCCTTTCTTATCGTCATACGGTTGTTTGGCGTATCTACCCTTTCTTCTAAAGAACTTTTTAAAGTCCCTTACCGCCATAGCGTACTCTTCGTCGTCACTACTCGAAGATGAGTTCTCTCATCGCTTCGAAGCCTTTTTGGCTTTAAGGGCAAGAGATTTGTGTTTCTCTTTCACCTTTGAGGCTTGAGAATCTTTAGCAAGGACAAGCTCGTAGACTTTTAGGTTGCCTATGAGTTCATCGAGGGTGAGGATTGTCAAATCTTTTGACTCTTCGATTCCTGTCACCTTGGATCTCCACTTCGATGGAAGTGCCCTTAGATATCTCCTAACATGGTTACGGCTAGAAAAAGATTCATCAAGTGCTTGTAAAGATGTAATAATAGTATTAAAGTTAGCAAATGAATGATCTATAGTTTCCTCATCCGATATTGAAAATTGTTCATATTGTTGAACAAATAAATCAATTTTATTATTTTTAACTTGTTGGTTGCCTTGATGAGTTACAACTAAAGAATTCCAAATTTCTTTAGAGGTTTTAAGCATAGAAATTCTTCCGAATTCCTTTTTCGGTAAAGCATTATATAAAACCATTTTTGCTTCACTATTTTAGAAAGCTTTTTCTTCATTTCATCGTTTAGTTTATCATGAGGTATGTGAACTAAATTTCCTTTATCATCATTTGAGGTAGCCTCAAAATCACCTTCAACAATAATGTACCAAAGATCAATATCTTTAGACTTCACATATGTTTGGAATCTATTTTTCCAATATATAAAACCATTAGTTTCAAGTAGTGGTGGTCGTTGCATAGATTGCCCTTCCTTATAATTTTGAGAACCCATAGTGATCGAAAAGTTTTTAAAATACAATTTTATTTTAAAACTTTTATAAACTTAGCTCTTGATGCCAATTGTGGAAAACTAGAAGGGGGGTTGAATAGTTTTGCCGATTTTAAGTTGATTTCAAAAACTTTAGATTCGATATTATGTGAAATCGTATGGATGTTGAGAACGTATAGATCTAATGATAATGCAAGCAAATAAATAAAGTTAAGGGATAGAAAAGACACAACCGATTTATAGTGGTTCGGCTACAAGGTCACCTTCCTTGCCCTACTCCACTCCCCGAGTCACCTACTCGAGAGTTCAAGCACTATGTCAACCAACTCCTTCACTTGGCGGAGAAGCCTTCACAACGTTGCTTACACTTTTCCGGTACAAAGCTAGATACCGAGTCCGTAGCACGGTGGACCAAACCAACACAACTATTACACAACAAATATGTGAAATATCAAATACAAGATCTTCTCTACAGAAATCTTGTGTGACAAATCAATCAAGGACCCCTTGCTTGGATGACTTGTAGAATGCTCGTGATCTCGCCTTAGAGAAGGACCTATATGAGGATCACAAATAGAAAGAAAGAAGAACAACTCTCTAGATCAAGTGATCTATATGTTAGAAGAGAATGAGAGTGTATGAGAGATTTAGTAAGAAGAGGGGTGAGTTAGAATGAAGAAATGGCTCTCTATTTATAGGCAAATTTCTCCTCTGTTCCACGGATCCCTTCCACTTGGGATCCGTCTAGTGTAATCCTAGGGATCCGTGGTACGCTCCTCTTTGCCCATGGGTTTTTTGGTTATGGGTCATGGGTTATGGGTTGGTCCATGGGTTTTCTTTAGATTCAATGTATCTAAGTATACATTGTATCAAGTCTTCTTTGGTATGGGTTAAGATCCATGGGTTATGGTTTTTATCCATCCTAATAAACTATTACAACAAATGCTTAATTATTACATTTTTGTATTTAAATGGCTATATGTAAATGCTTTACAAAAATAACATGTATCCTTATAATTATACTTAAGATAATATTACATTTGTTATCAACAAAACACAAAGAGATCGCAAAATATTAATAAACGTTTTTACGGTTTATTTGTATTAACAATTAACTTTTTTATAATAAAATATCACAATTGATATTAGACATGTAATATAATAAAGTTTAATAATAAGCATGAAACATATGAAAATAGACGAACACGTATAAAAACTGCAAAAAATGGACGAAAATGTATGAAAATGGACAAAAAGTAGAAAAACGAATGAAAAGCATATAAAAAAGTATGAAAACGGAAAAAAGCGTCTGAAAACGGACAAAAACGTATAAAACAGATGAAAATAGACAAAAACGTATGAAAACGGACGAAAACGTCTGAAAACAAACGAAAGCGTCTAAAAATGGACGAAAACGTAAAAAAACGGACGAAAGCATATATAAACCTATGAAAATGGACAAAAACGTAAGAAAACAGATGACACCGTATTAAAACAGACGAAAGATTTAAAAGGTATGAAAAAGGACAAAAACGTAACAAAACGGACGAAAACGTAAAAAAACGAACGAAAACGTAGGAAAACGGACGGAAATGTAAGAAAACAAGCGAAAACGGACGAAAACGTATGAAAACGGACAAAAACATTAGAAAACGTATAAAACAGACGAAAACGTAAGAAAACGGATGAAAACGTAAGAAAACGGACAAAAACGTAAGAAAATAGAAGAAAAGGTAAGAAAACCGATGAAAACGTAAGAAAACAGACAAAAACGTATGAAAACGGACGAAAATGTAAGAAAACAGACGAAAACGTATGAAAATGGACGACATCGTAAGAAAACGGACGAAAACGTACGAAAACTTAAGAAAACGGACGAAAACGTATGTAAAATGACGAAAACGTATAAAAACGGACGAAAGCGTAAGAAAACGGACGAAAACGTAACAATACTGATGAAGACGTAACAAAACGGACGAAAACATATGAAAACGGACGAAAACGTAAGAAAACAAACGAAAACGTATGAAAACGGACAAAAATGTAAGAAAACAGACGAAAACGTATCAAAACGGACGAAAATGTAAGAAAACGGACAGAAACGCTTAAAAAGAGGAAAAACGGACAAAAAAGTATGAAAACTGACGAAAACGTAACTAAAAAAAAAGGGTGAAATTAAAAATAAGTGATTAAAAAAATACAAAAAATGAGAAAATAAATAAGAAAGATAAAAAGAAAAGAAAAAGACAAGAAAAAACATGGACTTAAGTTTAGACATATTAAATCTTAGGTTAATTACCACTATTAGATCAAACTAGATGAAAGGTGGAGATTTATCCCTTAGTATGCAAGGAATTTTGAGTATGCAACATAAAGTGTCTCATGGTGATATATATAACCCGAAATAGTTAGTTGAATATCAATAAAACAAAAAATTGTTATTCATAACCTTAATACAGTATATATTAGTCTTAACTTATTACATTCACTCGCTAGCTACTCGTATTACTATTGTTATATCTTGCTCACAATTTGACTTAGAATGACATAAAAACTACACTTATCTTCTTAAACTGCCATAAACTATGATTCAAATCATTCAATCACCATATTCTCTTTTGATAAAATTTTGGAATTTTCAATATTTAATGAAGTGGCCCGTTGTGGGGGGTACTAGTTGGTGGAACATAAGTATCCTGCCTTAATAAGCTGTAAATACGCTTTGCTAGATTTATATATAGAATATACAAATTGACAATGTAATATCAATTCATAGTTACTATAGACATGCCTGGGTTTCAATGAAATAGCTATGACACATGATTCCTAAGAGTTAATATATCATCTTTCCAGGATTGGTAACAAATGCAAAGATCATCTAGGTTGCTTAAGTTTCAAGAATTTTCACATTCAAGACGATCATTTTCATTTTCAAAACGTCGTTATCAAGATACCCAACTAACGACCTTATTTCCCTCGTAATTGATTGAAAAATTTAATACATGACACAAACGGCTTTCCTACCGTTTAAATGACTATTTGCTCCTTCGGTTAGGTCGAGTCATCGTCTAAGATGCGTAAATAAAATTCGACAATCAAGGCACGAGTCTACTAATCAAATTTATTATATAATCTAACACATTGACAAATGACAAAGATTTGAAAAGAACAGCCATAACTTGACAAAGCGAAACCAACTTCACCAAACAACCTATTATTGTCAACAATTAGTATAGAAACCAAAAAGAACAACAATAATCTATTAGCTATAGAAAGAAATGAAAAGTTAGCATGAAGAATATGTCTTCTATCTATATTAAATTTTGAATCTTGATCTCTTTCAACAGAAAAGAAAAAGGACAATAAGGATCTACTAAGACAAATCAAAAGAAACAAATTTAAAAATTTGCACACATATATAACTTGTATTGAAATCCTTTTAACCTAAATTTCATTTTGTTTTTGTTTTTTTTACTAATTACTCTAACCTCCCCTAAAGCTAAAGTATACCCACAATATTCAAGGAAAAAAGAAGTTACATTTAAAGGGAGATAAGAATTTAAACATCTGTTGAGGAAGATGAATGAACCACTTTAATTGGTTGCCTACCCATAAACCAAAGTAGAGTCCTCTTTGCAAAAGATGGTGTATTTTCTAGTGGTGGTGAATCAAACCATTGACAATTTTGAATTTCTTGATCATTTTCCCACCTTCCAATTTCCAATTCAGAATTAGCTCTCCTGTTAGCCTTCATTTCATTCCGGTGTATCGGAAACCGGAATGAGAAAGACCCTCTTGATGACGGCCCAATAGCGGCTGCCAAAGGATTAACCTTTTCTTTTTTTCCTCTTAACCAAATTTTGGACACCGAAAAACTCTCCCTCTTGCTCTTCCCAATTGCATTACCACCAAGTACTTCAAAACTTTTAAAATCTCTCCTTGAATCACCACCACATTCGGACATTGCTGGCCGATGACACGGGGTGATTGGAAGTGTAGACTTTTTACTAGCTTGTTTCGTGACTTGTTTCTTGATTGGTACTTGCAAAGATGTATTCTCATCCATTACATACTCATATGACCCCATAGAAAAACACCTCCTACTATCAATCTTTTGCCTCTCACTACTACCCTCACCCTCACCACCACTCTCCACACTCTTAAACTTCCCAAGCTTAATAGCAACAACTTTTTCCTTATTCTCATCTTCTTTCACCATATCAACTTTATCAAACTCAAAATCTTGATTACTCAAATGGGAATTAACTCTTTGGCTTAATGAACCATTCACTTGATCAAAATCAGCATTATTCTCTCTAGAAACCTCACCACTTTGAGACTCAAGCACAAGCACAATAGGTGAACAACAAGAATTTGGATTGAAATCACCTATCAAACTACCTCTACAAAGAGGACAAGTAGAATGTGACAATAACCATGTATCAATACAATCCATATGAAAAGCATGACTACATTTTGGCAATAACCTAAGCTTATCTTCACCTTCAAACTTACACAAACACACAGCACAATCAAAAGGATCCTTCACACCAATAATAGACTTATAACTAAAAACAGGCAATGTATCAATAAAACTTTGGTCAACACCAGAATCATGCAAATGAAATAGTTGTTGTAGTTGACCTTGAAGTGCAGTCACATTATCAAACTCATCTGGATCCCTTATATTAATAGGTCTCATAAGATACCTAACTAAAAGATGAAGCAAGCCAGAAATGAAGAAAATGATAGCAAGAATTATGATGATGAGTAGAACACTTGGACTTACTTTATCATTTAAGTTGAACCCATGTGACTGGTGGCTAATGGTGGCAGGAGGTGGTGGTGGTGGTGGCCTAGTGTAATAGTATGGTTCTTCATACTTAGAAACAAAGATTTTTCTATCCATTTTTTTTGTAAACTTTTCATAAAAATAAACCCGTCTCTAGAATCATATAAACTAAAGAACCCACAAAGGATTTAGCAAGATATTTTCGTTTAGTACTTGAATGAAGCTTAACTAGTTTAAGACTTTAAGTGTGTGTGTGTTTTTTATGTGTTTTTTTGTGTGTGAGAGATATATGAACTGGAAGACTGGTAGAAATAAATATTGCATTCAGAAAATTAGATTTGAAAAATGGAGTGGAAGAGCAAATGCATTTATTGATAGATGGTGAGTATCAAATTGAATATCTTCTTTTATAATGAAGAAGAAGAAACATACTAGTATGTGTTTACATTTGAATAGAGTAAGTTAATATTGTTGTCCCTTTCTTCATTTTAATATTTATGTGTGTATTATTAACTAATGAATAAACAATATTCATGTTCTTAGAGCTGTTTATTTATCAAATAATTCGCATCTTAGTTGTGCCGTCTAAGAAATACTTATGATGCTTTACTTGTGTCGTGTTACGTGATTATATCAACCGTGAAACTGATCGGTAAAAGCTATTAGTAAAAGCTGTGTCGATTTCCTGTACTTGGAAATTCTTCTAAACAAGAAAAATTATGTAAAAGAAAACCAACTTAATCAATCATATATGTGCTGTTATTAATTTACATTAAGTTGTGATAACTAACTAGATCACATAATTAACAAATGTTAGTAATAAATTAAGGTCGGAGGAAATTATAAATTTGCATTTAATAATACACAAAATCAAATTTCATTTGCATCAACTACAAAGCCTTTTAAGTTGACTTCAAGACGGAAGCATTCCACATCTCTATGCACATTTAATACACCATTAAATATTTTAATTATCACAAACAATAATTTCCGGAAACATGTAAAACAAAGTTTCAAAGTGTTCAGAAGCTGTACTCGAAAATTAATTCAATGGTTTTTAATTCATAGATAGTAATTCTAATTTAAAATATTATTTCATAACAAAAAAAATTATGAATTAAAAACCATTTGAGAAGATATATGGTACAACTTTAGAAACTAATAAATATGTTCATCACATTTGCAATTTTATAAATATATTTTATGATCATGTAGAAATGTATCATTCTGTATTTTTTACACTTAAAATACAAATACTTAAGATAGTCATGAGTTAACAAAAAATCATGAAAATATTTCAACTAATAATACTCCGTAGTACTTAGGACGTTAAAGTCCGTTTCAGAAAGTTTTGTAAAAACAATGCCGTACTTTTTTTGCGTCAATAAATATTGAAATTCGAACCCTATTGTGCTTCTTTTTCTACCCTAATCACATTCTTTTCTAGACGTGTTTCTATTCCTTCTATTTTTTAACTGTATTTGGGTATCTGCTATGATCAGGACAAAGAAAGACACATAGATTTATAGTCAAGTTTTGGATGGCATTTAAAAGTCAAACTGCCTAGGGTCAAAATAGAGAATGAGAAAAACCAACTTTCGGAAATAGTGAGATAAAAATAGAAAAGAAAACAAATACAGTAAGTCAAATGAAAGTCTAACTGGAACCCATTTACAAAAACATTGTTAAACCAATAAATATATAAAAAATTTCATTTGTCTTTTAATCCTCTATCAAATTGTTTAGCTAAAAGAGTTATCAAAACTAAAACATATCGTAAATTATTAATGATTATTTATTTTTATTATTATTTTATTTATTTATTTTTTGAACCACGGATTCCTTAGAATTACTAGTAGATAGTTACAGTTATACGTTACAAGGGGAGAAAGAGTTGCATCATGGGGCACAAAACTAAGCTATCTAATTAAGTGACATTTTCTTATATTCCTATAAGAGATCTAAAAGGTGAGAATTTAATGTCATCGAAAGTGATTGAGCTACGTACATAAAATATCGACATCGTTTATAAAAAAGGAGTTTAAAATTTTTTAGAAAATATATACTTCATCTTTATCAAAAAAAAAAATACCCACTTTCAAATTACCCAAAATTTTAGTAAGATGGGCATTTATTGTAAAATTTAAAGAGTAAATTTTAAACTACCTTATGTTGCACACTTGCATGTCAATGTTCTGCCATCCGACAAAAGAGAAATGTTAATATTGTGTACTTTGTACCCGTATTAAATGGTCATATTGACCTACATAGTCGAAAGAACATGACTATACTCGGGTCGACGGAATAAGGTGGGTCTCGTGACACTTATGACTTTCGGTGGTGTATGTTTAGTAGCGTTGATTTTGCGGGGGAAAAAAATAAAAAGAAAAAAAAAATCGATTTTTGCTAAATGCATTTAGTGTGGAAAAAATATGGTTTGTATTCTTGTTTGCTTTTTTATCTTGCATAGAATTAGGGGGTGGCAACCGGTTCGGCTTGGGTGAGGTATGCCACCATACCGCACGGCAACACCATTGCCACCCATGCGGTATGGTGGTTTTCGGTATGGCTAGCGGGTAAAGAAGCCGCAACGGCATGAAGGTGGAGCGTGTGTTTGTGTTTAAAATTCTGACCGTTACATGCATTGAAAAAAAAAAAAAAATCCCCTTTATAAATAACACTTCATTCTCCTCACAATTTATTCCAAATCACATTATTTTTACACACACAAATCAACTACAACACTCAAAAACAATTTTTTCATCATCCTCTTCTTCGTCCGATGACGAATTAATTTTTCCCGAAGAGTCTTCCGAACTAATTTTCTCCACCGGTAGTACCCTAGAAACCTATTTCGCTTTGCGCGATTCCCTTCAAGACACCGCTAGCTCAAGCAATACTCGGGGGCAGTCTTTCACCCGCTTTCGTGATAAAGCATTACAAACTTTAATGAATGACTATTTCGTCGAACGACCAAAGTTTCCCGACCGTGTTTTTCGTGAAAGATTCGAATGAGAAAAGCTTGTTTTTAAGAATTGTTGGTGATGTTGAAGCGAGCTTTGAATGGTTTAAAGAGAGCCAAGACGCGAGGGGGAAAAAAAGTTTCACAGCATTACAAAAATGCACATCGGCCATTCGGCAACTCGCAACGGGTGAACCTCCGGATAGATTTGATGACTATTTAAACATGTCACGAAGAACGTCCGGTATTTTTTTTGTATTTCGGTATTTTTTTCTAATTTTTAAATTCGGTATATATATATATATATATATATATATATATATATATATATATATATATATGTTTTTTTTTAATATTTTGTAGGAGATTGCCTTGATCATTTTGCCATGCGTAATTGCGTTATATGGTCGAGAGTTCTTACGTAGGCCAACAACCAATGACGTGCCGGTTATTCGAGGCACATCAGGGAAAACATCACATTCACTGGAATGCTTGGTAGCATTGATTGTACACATTTCGTTTGGCGAGATTGTCCTAGGCATTTGAGAGGGCAATATAAAAGAGGTGATCACCAATACCCGACTATTATGCTTGAAGCCGTCGCTTCAAATGATTTGTGGTTTTGGCATTCGTTTTTTGGTCCTCCGGTGCAAATAACGACATCAATGTTTTGAATCAATCTCCGTTGTATCTACTAGCGAAATGGAACGGCGCCAAACAGTTCATTTACTGTAAATGGACGTCTTTACAAACGTGGATATTATCTTACCGATGGAATTTATCCTACGATTCAACGTTGGTTTAAAGCATATAAGTATCCCACTGACCCGAAGGAAAAGAGATTCAAGAAGCTACAAGAGTCTGCAAGAAAGGATGTCGAACGAGCTTTTGGGCGTCTTAAGGGAAAATGAATGATTCTCAGTCATCCTCTACGGGCTATGTCGGTCGAAAAGAATCGACTCCTCGTTTATGCGTGTATTATACTATGCAATATGATTTTAAAAAACGACGAGATGGCAATATCACCGGTTCATATAATGGATCAGCCGGTAGCGCCAGTTTACGATGACGGTGCACTACATGAGTTAATCAACGAAGATATCTATAATCGTCTACGATATGAACTTACGGAGCATGTAGCGGCTCTAGACTTAGCATACCTCGATGACTAGTATAATTTTCTTTTTATTTCAATGGTGATGTAATTTTTTTTTACGTATTATGTAATTTTTTTTATTATTAATGAAATATTATGTTTTTATTTAATTGTTCAATATAATTATCACTACTAGAATTTAGTGGAATAGTGACGGAAATAGCGACGAACACTAAAAAGTCGCAAATTTTCGACTTCAGAACGACACCTTTAGCGTCATGGCCGTCGATAGATGTTGCAAGGCATGTCGCGACCTATTCTCAAAGTTAATGATGTCGCAATACATGTCGCAATGTTTGTCGCAATCTAGAGAGGCATGTTTGAAAGTCGCACATTTACGGTCTTTCTTGCTTTCATCGCAATACATGTCGCTGGAATAACGCCTTTTTTGTATGTGTCGCAAAATAAGACGCTGGTTAGCTTTGTAGTTATATGATGTCTCAAAGTTAGTCACTTTTTTTTCATAGTTATTTTAGTTTTATCAATAAATTACTTTTACCATATATTTTTTACTTTTTAGACACAAAAGCTTAAAAATAAGTTTTTATAAATAATTTTATTTAAACAATTCAGAGGATAAATAATTTTTTACTTTAGATGTAATAATAAATATAGTCATTACACTCTTACACATTTGAAAATACTTAAAAATTCCCAAAGTACTATTCACTCCCTCCCCAATGTGCTTCTCTCACCTCCTCACAGCTAAGGTACATCTCCTCCATTATCTTCTCTCATCTCACAGCTCAGGCACGATCTGATTTAATCGCTAATTTTAATCTAATCTTCTCTCCGTCTCTAATCTCAGCTCAGGTTTAATCGCTAAATAAGCTCAGGTACGATCTGATTTTTGAACTTATTTAGTTGTGTTAGCTTATTTATGATGTGCAATCGACCAACTGTTAGCTTATTTTAGTTGTGATTTAAACTTGTTTGTGTTTAATCGAGTGCAATTGAGATGTGATTTAACTGAAATTGAGAATGATTGCGACAAACTGTTAGCTTATTTAGTTGTGATTTAAACTGTTAGCTTATTTCGATGTCATTTAGCTTATTTAGGTTAATGATGTGATTGTTGATTGTTGAGTTGTTAATTCATGCTTATTTAGCTTATTTAGGTTAATGATGTGATTTAATTGAAATTTTATGAAGTAGTTTAGAAGTGTAGACCAACTGTTCGACGAAATGTCTCACTAGTTTCGTGTAGCTTATTTAGTATTTTTTTCACTGAAAAACGCATTGATTATATTTGTAGAAGTGTAGACCAACTGTTAGACCAAGTGTTTGATGAAAACGTATTGAAAACGTATTGAAGTGTATGTGTAGAGTGTAAAACAAGTGTATTTGTAGTATTTTTCTCACTAGTTTCATGTATTTTTTCTGCTGAAAACGTATTGAAGTGTATGTGTAGAGTGTAAAACAAGTGTTCGACCAAATGCGTGACCTAGTTGTTTGTTTTTTTGACCAAATGATAGGTAGCTAACTACTAGTACCGATATACTCAAAGGAGTTTGACCCTCCGGACTTAGACCAAGAGTAGTTTAATAATCCACTCCTGATAGGTAGCTAATGGGCAGTAAGCGTATGTGACTGACAGTCATATTAGTCTTATGAGCACACTTTCAAGGTTAGATCAATGTAGTGGAGGCCTTATCACTACTTGAGAACTTTAGAGTAGTAAGTTACATTAATGGTATTAGTTAGTATCAGCTGATTACAGTGTAAGAGATTGGCTTGCGCTAGCTTTTACAATTCATTCTGACTAAGGTGGAATTTTGTTAAAATTTATTAAGAATTCGTTGCGATGTCAAAGTTGGATAGAGGAACCCTCATGCTCGTTTTAGATTGAAAGGTAGGAAGTGCCCTGTATGATGTGAAAGAGTGACAATTACTTACACGTTGAATGAAGCTTTTAACAGTTTAATGTTGTTGGTACGATTTCTCATATAGTTATATGGAATCATGACCTATGCCCTGTAGTAATTTATACGAAAGATCAAGTTCTAAAGCGTTACATAGTTGGAGAAGTATTAATCTGCTCTTGGAAAATCTCAATGTACATGCTTGTTTGGTCATTATTGATTCATTGATGTTTAACCTTTCCATCTTGAGACCTTAATGTGGACGTGTTAACATCTTTTTTCTCTTGTTATTAGTTTTCTGAAGCTGTATGAAAATAGACTTTCTTTGTTGCATTTTAATGCACATGTATATTTCATATAATTGAGTTTCTTTTGTGATATCTGATAACTAAGACGGTATTTGGGATTGCTTATCTTAGTGATTATCTTCAGCATATGAATTGCCTTATGCAATAGACCACTTGACTCACTTGTATGCTAATAGACCACTTCAGCATAGGAATTTTAAACTTTTAAATTTTCTGTTGAAATTCATACACTACTTTAACTAGTCTGAGCAATTTTCTATGTGTATGGCTGGTCTAAGTAGATTGATCAGAGGCCTTGTTTTAAGCTTTTAAGCTTTGTTCTGGTAGAGGAAACCCGCATCAAACTCGTGCTAAAATATAAACAAGGTCGCTTACAGTTGTGTTAAGCTTTGTCATGGCTGTCAAAAGTCATTAGATACAAATTTATCAGTTTTTATAAGCAGTTAAGCTGCTTTTTAAAGTGCTTTTCGGTATTGTTGTTTCTGTATTGTTGTTTGACAATCGCTGAAGTGCAGAAAAAATGACATTCACCCGTGAATGGATGTATAAAACCAACGCCAGTGAGTTTTATGATGGAATTGAGGAGTTCATAAAACAGGCACTTAGTTTTATGAATTGAGGAGAAAAATTACATGATGATGAAGGGGACATGGAAGTAGTGGAAGTACTACACTTACAAGATGATGCAAGTGAAGAGGTTGAAGATGTGATTGAAGAAGAAGTAGAATACGAAAGCGGTTCAGAAGAAGATAACGAGGAAAAAGAGAAAGATGAGTGGGAAGATAATTTTAGTGATGATGATTATGCTTTTTGAATATTACCCTTTGTAATTTACTATGATAATAATTTTTATTATATAGCTTAATTTTCCGTCACCTTATTGTGCTACTGGTGCATTATTACTTTACTATACTGTGGTCATAATAATTTTATTATATATTTGATTGTTAAAAATTTCACTAACAAGAAATATTCTATTTTACTCGAGTTTTCAGATGGAAAATGAAGATGTTGATCAACAACTCGGTGATGAAGATAGGCGTATTGTCTTAACAATTCAAGGAGAATCGTAATTTTAAAAATATTCCATAGGTTTTTTAGAGATATATGTATGTGTATGTTCAGTCGTACAACAAAAATTATAATGGTTCTATGTTTCTTTGTAGATTTAATCCCTCCAATAACGTGACGAGCACAATAACTAGCATATGGAAATCACGGTTTACAGGAGCATGGGATACTTGGAAAATTGTTCCCGAAGAAGACAAGGAAATTTGGTTCAAGTCGTTCAAGGTATTATGTTTGATCCTACAACTATTTAAATTGACTCTTAGACTACCTTCCTACACATGGCTTCATGATTCTGGTAGACCTACTTAAACTGGTTTAGGGGTGTGATAATCTGAATCGATCTGTATATGGTTTTTAAAGCTTGTGAGTTTTGGTCAGATGTGAAGAAAATGAATATTATCACTCACCTGTTAGATTTTATGCATAAGTTCTCTTCCAAATTTAATCAAAAGTATATTTCTGAATTAGCTTGACATTAGGATAGATTTTTTTTCCAGCTTTTATAGTCTAGTCATTTGGTTTTGTAGCTTAAATTCCTGCTTAAAGATGCCATATCTACTCTTTTTTTTTTTTTTTTTTTTCTGTCATCAGTTCCACATCTGTCCCAAAAAGTGGTTTTCTGTCAATTTTAGCATAGCATTTTAAGTCAATTTAAGTTGTCATAAAATTTTTATCATAAGCTGATTTCCTGCTCATATGTTTGATGTAGTTGCTTGATCAGATGTTTTGCCTTTATTAGGTAGATAGAGCTTATTTTGAGTAGCTTATTAGGCCTGTAATTTAGCCTTCTGCCCCCTGATCTGCTGTAGCAACAGTTGGATTTTTTGCTTATTGCCTTTTGAATTTAGCTTATCTGCTTATTTGTAGGTTAGAAATAGTTATATGTTTCAGTATGCTTAATTTCCCTTTAGTCTTTTAGCTTCCATTAAGCTTAGCTTATTTCTAATGGACTCTCTGTAGTCATTTTAGAAACTTGATTTGGAAACAAGTTAGTTGCACTCTTGCCCAGTTCTGGACTTGCATCAAACTGACATGCACTCTTGCCTAGTTCTGGACTTGCATCAAACTGACATGCACTCTTGTCCAGTTCTGGACTTGCATCAAACTGACATGCACTCTTGTCCAGTTCTGGACTTCCATCATGGGATTAAAGCTCTGTATCCATTGAGATAATAAATACCATGTTATAGCACTGAGATAAATTATCTTAAAAAGAATGACATGTACTTTTATTAACCATGGTTTCCAATCTTTCGACCGACCACATATCAGTAATGATAGTCATAACAATGAAACTTGGCTAACCTCTTGAAAGTCGGCCAACAACTTTCTTTCGTTATTGGTTATTTTCATTCAATAAACATGCTAGGGTCATAATCCTTGTGTTGTTTTGTTACTGAGATATTTTTCAAATCATAAGTTTATAATCATGTGTAGGCGAAATACACTTGGGATGCAAGAATTAACCAAAAAATTCGAACTTTGTTTAACCACCTTGGATCAAGAAGCCTTCGAGACTTCATGACTAGGGTAAGGATAAAAGGTCGAGCAGAAAAACCACCTTTCATGAATCAAGCTATTTGGGAAGGACTATGGATAATCTGGGAATCACCGGGGTTTATAGCAAAATCTGAAAGAGGGAAAGCTGCCCGACAATCTAATAAGCGTTTGCAGGTTGCCGGTTCAGTCTCGATCGCTGAGCACAGAAGGAGATTGGTATGTGAATTTTCTTTACCATGTTACTTATTCCAAACACTTTACTACTAAAAGCAGTTACGAACCTATCATTTGTCCAAATAATGTAAATGGATAGTTCTGTTAGAGCTCTAAGCATAGTAATCTTGTTGCGTTTTCAAGTCTCAAATAATGTAAATGGATAGTTCTGTTAGAGCTCTAAGCATAGTAATCTTGTTGCGTTTTCAAGTCTCAAATAATGTAAATGGATAGTTCTGTTAGAGTTCGTAGGCAGCCTGATTGATTGACGTTTAAATGATCTTGTAACACCCCAACCCGACAAGGGTAAAGATATCACAATACGGCTTCATATCAGAACTTTAAATAATATACAATAGCGGAAGCCTTTACAAAAATAATCAATAGAAAACATAAATAACTTAATAATCAAAATAAATCTAAGATCTCTATAGTCAAAACTTGCTCTCAGTTCTACGCTCAACCCAGATCAGCCATCCCACAAGCTCATCTTGAATGCTAAAATACCTGCCGCAGGAAAAGAAAGTGCGGCTGAGCTTACAAAGCCCAGTGAACAGATATAACGAAACAAAAGCTAAAATAGAAATAATATACAATTAACGAAATCACAACGAAATGAGAAATAGCGAATCTTTGAGGATTCTGCGGAAGCGCAAATATACAGAAATCCAGAAAACACATAACATTTAACGATCACCTCAGAACACGTTTATGACACAAACGCAAACACATCAGAATAACCAAACACTTAACATATCAAGAATAATAGATTCCGTGTCAACCAAACGAAGAGTCCAATGACTAACGGAACAGTTACCAGAAAATAAACATGGCATTCATACAAATCAATTAATCTACATTTAACACACTTAATTCAATATTGTAGCAGCGGAAATAGCAGTCACATCATGGCAGTCAGACATACAGATAGAAAATACAGTAGACAAACTGTAACTAAAAAGACAAAGACATAGCATATCCATTAGAATTTATCAGAACAGATATCATAATTAAACCATTTTCCAAACCAAAACTTAATATAAACAGAGTCCAAACATGGCAGATCAAACATAAGCAGATAGATACCCTAACGGATAGGCAAAATTCACCAGATTAACTGAACAATCATACTTACTAAACTTTCAGGATACTCACTTTCACACTAGCACATTCATCTCACAGATCAACGAATTCACATAACGATAAACTAACATAATATCAGATGACAGCCTGCGAATCATATTGAAAACATATTAATCATTTCCTAGCATAGTAGACGGTAGTCACTTAAACATACAAAAGCATAGCCACATATAATAACATATAATAAGCCTAGCACATAATTATAAACACTTGAACATACCGAATCAACATCAGAATACTTAATACAGAAATAACAGATAAAGATGTAGTCAACTACCACGAGCCCAGAACATATCATATTAAAAGTATCTTTCTTCTTCAAAAAGTAACCTCAGAAAATAATTGGAGTAGCTAGCTCCCAGAATTTTGTGAAGACGCGTATTGCACACGACATCATTCACCAGAAAACATATCAGATAACAGATCAGATCTAGGATGCATCCATACGCCCCTTCCTACATATACAAAATATGCTCCACCATCCAGGAACGGGGCAGAACATCACTCTACTGCCCTAGAGTCATATCAGAGGTGCATCACTGATACGGACATGGAACCCCCATGACTAGTGAAATATTTGGCTCGGGTGTCAAACTAACTCAGGTCAAACAGATTTTCATATATGACACAGATCATAATTCATCATAAAGGTCACAGATAACATATCAGATAACTTCATATCATAAGGTTCATATTCAGATATTCAGAAGTCAGAAGTTCATATCACAGTGGCATATCATACGTTCATAAGCAGAAGTTCATAATCAAAAGTTCATAATCAGCCATAGCAAGGTTCAACAATTGTGCATATCAAAATCTTCCTAACATAAGTTCACATCAGATATTGCGTAGTTCACTAGAACATGTATTTTACACAAGTGACAGATCAAACAATCAGAAAGGGTTCATAGCAATGGCATCGGAAACCCTACTAAGTAAAATAGAAAAGCGAACGAAAAGAACATCATAAGGAACCTTTACTAAAAAGGTCAGAATATCTGTACCTTAACGCAAATGAGAGAAAAGCAAACGAATGTAGGAACACGAAGATACAACGTCGCGTCTCCTCCAACGAATCTACACGGATTATGATTTATTTAATACTTATTAGCATCATTAAAGTTATAACGGATTAATCGCATTCACCTTCTTATTGTTGTAAGTATATTTTCATTTTTAGTGACGGACGGAATTACAACATTTTAGAGTCTTAATCATTAATTAGCCAAACTTATGGGTTGCAAATGACAAACGGTAAACTTAAGGGTTTAATATGACAAATATCTTATTTGAGGGCTTATATGATCATCTTTCAAGGTATAGGATTTATAAATGTCAAGAACGGATTTTAGGACTCTCTTTCAAAATAGTTTACACAAGCCTTCATAACTTACATGATTAACCACGACTCACATGTAACATTTGTTCAAACGCAACCTAAATGAGACCATGCATACAATACTTTCAATTCATGACACTTAGTTTCTTACCTAAAATCATAACTCACGCATGTTTACATCACGCTTAGTACTAGCTCATTATACTCTTAATCAATAGTTATTAATGACTCCAAGACTTACCCTTTTTCACATGAAATAACGGATTTACACACTTAGCTTTTAACCCTAATCGACTTCCTATTTATGTTCTAGGGTTTCCCATACTTTTAATATCACTTAATACGCATTTAATTTACATGTTACCTCTTTTAATGACTTCCACTTTGACTTAGAACATATGAGAACAAACGGAATATGGCTAGAACTCATGCATGCCTCTACACAATTAACTCACACTTGTCGACCCATAATTACTCAGAATTACATATTACACCTTTAACATCTTTAATTATACGATCTAACCTTATATTATCAGATTTTACAATTTTAGCCCAAAGGTTTTAGAATTTACAAAACATACCCTTTTAATTTAATAACGATTCGAATGGCCCTCTAAATATCCAAAATTACACGTTTAACCCTCATACTTATTCTTATACGTTCAGTACCTTTATTTTACTGTTTACAGAAATAACCTTTAAGTTTCATAATTTACAAAACCAACCCAAAACTTTTATTTAAAACCGATTGATGCATAATTCAAGAACAACCCTAAACCTAGGTTTAACCCATCATTAATTCATCATTACTACAGCATTAATTAATCTTTACCATAACAAACAAACCCTAGTTTTATCCAAGCCCTAATCGTCCCTTTTTAAATTCTTCCTTTTTCATACGCGATCGAACAAAACAAATCCATAACAATTCACACAAGCTTCGAATTCACTAATATGTATTTTATTCAGGTCGTATAACATATAAGAGTCTCCAGAAAAATTCAGATCATGGTCCCAAAAATTATTATATGCTCGTTCTCTATTTTATACGCTTTTAGGGTTTTAATTCAAAACAATTCCATACGACTTGTTAAATATGCATGAATAATTTTTACAGGTTCTATATGATTTTTAGGACTGAAAATAATATTTGAAACATACCCTTGATGAGATCAGGACGTTAGAACAAAAGAATACACCAACTCCACTCGGTAAACCCTAATCGACCAAGAAAATCACAACGATCAAATCAGCACCTTAGAACCTCGAACCAGATTTTTAACACCTTCTTTACCTTCAAACTCGTCCAAGAAAATAGCTCTAAGCCTTGAAAAACGAATGTCGAATTGTTTATGGTTTTTAGAGTGTCGGCCAAGGTTTTGGAATCGTTAGGGATTAGAATAAACCGTATAATGTGTTTATATATGGTTTTATTAATTTTTATATGGGCTATATAATGTATTGGGCTCATAAAAATTACCATACATTTTTCTTAAATTACTTTGGGCCTTATTCTTAATTTATACATTTTATTAATTAGTTTAAATACTTTTCGGGCCTAAATAATTATATGGCCGATTTTTATACTTTTCAAAATACAAAAATTAAACTTATAAAGTTCTTAAAATTTATTATGATCATATCTGATAATTCTCTGAATTTACATAGCTTATTTGGTACTCTTTAAATTAATTATTCATACTTTTGATCATAGGGGTATTTTGGTCTTTTTGTGAATTTTAGAAATTCGGGTTTTACAACTTCTTCCCCTCTAAAATAAAATTTCGTCCTCGAAATTGAACAAGACGGAACAGAACAGAAAACGAATCGGATTTCAGAATTTCTAGGAATATAACGAACGCTAATCTTATCTCGGAACAAACGGATTGTTATCAGAATCTACAAACTCATAATTTTCAGAAGTCAAAGCAATAATCAATTACTTACAATAGACTACCATATACTCATCAGAATAATGGCAGGTAACAGATGAGATGTAGAAAATCAAACGACAATTTCTAACTTATTCAGATATCTAATGATGAGAACAACATATACATAGACAGAATAAATCCTATCGGCCTCACTAGTCGCAGAAGTACGTGGAGACGTACAAGCTTAGGGCAGACATAGCAATTCATAGGTTCACACAAATCATAACAATTCCGGATTCCAAGCGTACAAAACTTATACGTAACAGATACCGACGAAAATCTCATAATTAGGTACAGAATTTCAAACGAGCATGAGAAGTGCCAAATAACAGATACAAGTCAAAGTCCATTCACATATCAACCACAGGCATTTCCCCAAACGTCATATGATTTCAATAAGTCCAAATTATATGATCTCGGTATTATCACGTTGATCAGGCGTCATAATACTTGCATCACATAACAAGTTCTCATTGTCATCATATTCTGTCCCGGGTCATGGTAAACCACATAACTAATATCATAACAAAACATATCACATACGGATAACATACAGATAGCAAGTAACATACTATAACAGACCAGATTCACATGAGTATACCATCATGATGGTCATACTTTATTTCAAGCTGTGATTAAGCAACATCATTAAGAAAACACATAGCAGACGAAACTTATGAGGACTAGCGGAAACTTAACTAATCTATCAGAAAGAAACAACAACAGGAACTATACTTTCAAAATTTTGCTTTATTCTCACTAATCAAACAAAATTGCTGAATTGTCATAAGATGAACTTCCAAAACAAAACTTAATAATCCAAGATTTCAATCATCTAAATGAAAACAAAAGGACCTAAACTCAAAAGCCAATGTCATAAATTTCTCATAAAGAGGACAACTAATCAGGAGCGCAATTTCTATTCTTGTATCGGATTAAACCTACTAGTAGCCGTAGACTCCAAATCCGGGTCCACCTCGCATTCTTCCTCTTCCGGCACACGATCTACAAAAACATACAAGTCGCGACTCCTAGCCCAAAATACTCCTCCATCTTCCAAGAACTCGGGACATCTATCATGATACCTAGTAGTGAAGCCTTGGTTGTCAACGACTTTAGTTTCGTACTCCTCTACTACTTTTCCGTCAACGGTTCCTCATGACTCATTACTGACGATTCAAAGGAAAAGTTGAGATATACTCAAAATGCTAAACGATAAAACTTCACGATTCACACCGAGTTCCGAACAAATCAGAGAAAGGCAATACGGATCAGAATCACTTAACAAAACATCAAACCGTCTCGAAACGCATGACAAACGAATCAGAGTGACATAAGTCGCGCCCAAATCATATGAAGTAGATGAATCTTCTCAGCCACCGGTTGAATCTTGTCTCCGTCTCTTGCGCCTTTGGTTGGTCCGTCCAACTTCCTCCAGCAGCATCCTGATGTCTCCAACAGCACGGCAGTCGGGTGTGGCTTCTGCTTCACGAGCCTCTCCAGCACAGGAACTGTTGCAGCAACGCAGGGTCGGCACCATCTTCTTTGGCTCCACGGGTAGTCTCCATCTAACGGTCGACAAACGGATGTGCGAAGGCAATATAAACAAAATTCGAAGCGAAAAGAATAAGGCCAAATCAGCGAGGACAAACGAATATCGAGGTCAAATCTGAACGACAATCAAAAGGAATCAGAAGAGATCAGAACAGACGGAAGCCTAATGTCTACCCAGTCCTCACAGGTCATAGCCTAAGCTCTAAGGGTCCTAAAACCTAGAGCTCTGATACCATAAATTGTAACACCCCAACCCGATAAGGGTAAAGATATCACAATACGGCTTCATATCAGAACTTTAAATAATATACAATAGCGGAAGCCTTTACAAAAATAATCAAAAGAAAACATAAATAACTTAATAATCAAAATAAATCTAAGATCTCTATAGTCAAAACTTGCTCTCAGTTCTACGCTCAACCCAGATCAGCCATCCCACAAGCTCATCTTGAATGCTAAAATACCTGCCGCAGGAAAAGAAAGTGCGGCTGAGCTTACAAAGCCCAGTGAACAGATATAACGAAACAAAAGCTAAAATAGAAATAATATACAATTAACGAAATCACAACGAAATGAGAAATAGCGAATCTTTGAGGATTCTGCGGAAGCGCAAATATACAGAAATCCAGAAAACACATAACATTTAACGATCACTCGAACACGTTTATGACACAATCGCAAACACATCAGAATAACCAAACACTTAACATATCAAGAATAATAGATTCCGTGTCAACCAAACGAAGAGTCCAATGACACGGAACGTTACCCAGAAAATAAACATGGTCTTCATACAAATCAATTAATCTACATTTAACACACTTAATTCAATATTGTAGCAGTGGAAATAGCAGTCACATCATGGCAGTCACACATACAAATAGAAAATACAGTAGACAAACTGTAACTAAAAAGACAAAGACATAGCATATCCATTAGAATTTATCAGAACAGATATCATAATTAAACCATTTTCCAAACCAAAACTTAATATAAACAGAGTCCAAACATGGCAGATCAAACATAAGCAGATAGATACCCTAACGGATAGGCAAAATTCACCAGATTAACTGAACAATCATACTTACTAAACTTTCAGGATACTCACTTTCACACTAGCACATTCATCTCACAGATCAACGAATTCACATAACGATAGAAACTAACGCATAATATCGGATGTGACACGAATCATATTGGCTATATTAATCATTTCCTAGCATAGTAGACGGTAGTCACTTAAACATACAAAAGCATAGCCACATATAATAACATATAATAAGCCTAGCACATAATTATAAACACTTGAACATACCGAATCAACATCAGAGAATACTTAATACGGAAATAACGAGATAAAGATGTAGTCAACTACCACGAGCCCAGAACATATCATATTAAAAGTATCTTTCTTCTTCAAAAGTAACCTCAGGAAAATAATTGGAGTAGCTAGCTCGAGAATTTTGTGAAGGCAGCGTATTGCACCACGACATCATTCACGAGAAAACATATCCGAGATAACAGATCAGATCTAGGATGCATCCATAAGCCTTCCTACATATACAAAATATGCTCCACCATCCAGGAGCGTGGCAGAACATCACTTTCTACGCCCTAGAGTCATATCAGAGGTGCATCACGTGATAGGACATGGAACCCCCATGACTAGTGAAATATTTGGCTCGGGTGTCAAACTAACTCAGTCAAACAGATTTTCATACATGACACAGATCACAATTCATCATAAAGGTCACAGATAACATATCAGATAACTTCATATCATAAGGTTCATATTCAGATATTCAGAAGTCAGAAGTTCATATCACAGTGGCATATCATATAAGCAGAAGTTCATAATCAAAAGTTCATAATCAGCCATAGCAAGGTTCAACAATTGTGCATATCAAAATCTTCCTAACATAAGTTCACATCAGATATTGCGTAGTTCACTAGAACATGTATTTTACACAAGTGACAGATCAAACAATCAGAAAGGGTTCATAGCAATGGCATCGAAACCTACTAAGTAAAATAAAAGCGAACGAAAAGAACATCATAAGGAACCTTTACTAAAAGGTCGAATATCGTACCTTACGCAAATGAGAGAAAAGCAAACGAATGTAGGAACACGAAGATACAACGTCGCGTCTCCTCCAACGAATCTACATGGATTATGATTTATTTAATACTTATTAGCATCATTAAAGTTATAACGGATTAATCGCATTCACCTTCTTATTGTTGTAAGTATATTTTCATTTTGTAGTGGGACGGAATTACAACATTTTAGAGTCTTAATCATTAATTAGCCAAACTTATGGGTTGCAAATGACAAACGGTAAACTTAAGGGTTTAATATGACAAATATCTTATTTGAGGGCTTATATGATCATCTTTCAAGGTATAGGATTTATAAATGTCAAGAACGGATTTTAGGACTCTCTTTCAAAATAGTTTACACAAGCCTTCATAACTTACATGATTAACCACGACTCACATGTAACATTTGTTCAAAGCGAAACCTAAATGAAACCATGCATACAATACTTTCAATTCTTGACACTTAGTTTCTTACATAAAATCATAACTCACGCATGTTTACATCACGCTTAGTACTAGCTCATTATACTCTTAATCAATAGTTATTAATGACTCCAAGACTTACCCTTTTTCACATGAAATAACGGATTTACACACTTAGCTTTTAACCCTAATCGACTTCCTATTTATGTTCTAGGGTTTCCCATACTTTTAATATCATACACATTTAATTTACATGTTACCTCTTTTAATGACTTCCACTTTGACTTAGAACATATGAGAACAAACGGAATATGGCTAGAACTCATGCATGCCTCTACACAATTAACTCACACTTGTCGACCCATAATTACTCAGAATTACATATTACACCTTTAACATCTTTAATTATACGATCTAACCTTATATTATCAGATTTTACAATTTTAGCCCAAAGATTTTAGAATTTACAAAACATACCCTTTTAATTTAATAACGATTCGAATGGCCCTCTAAATATCCAAAATTACACGTTTAACCCTCATACTTATTCTTATACGTTCAGTACCTTTATTTTACTGTTTACAGAAATAACCTTTAAGTTTCATAATTTACAAAACCAACCCAAAACTTTTATTTAAAACCGATTGATGCATAATTCAAGAACAACCCTAAACCTAGGTTTAACCCATCATTAATTCATCATTACTACAGCATTAATTAATCTTTACCATAACAAACAAACCCTAGTTTTATCCAAGCCCTAATCGTCCCTTTTTAAATTCTTCCTTTTTCATACGCGATCGAACAAAACAAATCCATAACAATTCACACAAGCTTCGAATTCACTAATATGTATTTTATTCAGGTCGTATAACATATAAGAGTCTCCAGAAAAATTCATATCATGGTCCCAAAAATTATTATATGCTCGTTCTCTATTTTATACGCTTTTAGGGTTTTAATTCAAAACAATTCCATACGACTTGTTAAATATGCATGAATAATTTTTACAGGTTCTATATGATTTTTAGGACTGAAAATAATATTTGAAACATACCCTTGATGAGATCAGGACGTTAGAACAAAAAGAATACACCAACTCCACTCGGTAAACCCTAATCGACCAAGAAAATCACAACGATCAAATCAGCACCTTAGAACCTCGAACCAGATTTTTAACACCTTCTTTACCTTCAAACTCGTCCAAGAAAATAGCTCTAAGCCTTGAAAAACGAATGTCGAATTGTTTATGGTTTTAGAGTGTCGGCCAAGGTTTTGGAATCGTTAGGGATTAGAATAAACCGTATAATGTGTTTATATATGGTTTTTATAATTTTTATATGGGCTATATAATGTATTGGGCTCATAAAAATTACCATACATTTTTCTTAAATTACTTTGGGCCTTATTCTTAATTTATACATTTTATTAATTAGTTTAAATACTTTTCGGGCCTAAATAATTATATGGCGATTTTATACTTTTCAAAATACACAAATTAAACTTATAAAGTTCTTAAAATTTATTATGATCATATCTGATAATTCTCTGAATTTACATAGCTTATTTGGTACTCTTTAAATTAATTATTCATACTTTTTGATCATAGGGGTATTTTGGTCTTTTGTGAATTTTAGAAATTCGGGTTTTACAACTTCTTCCCCTCTAAAATAAAATTTCGTCCTCGAAATTGAACAAGACCGAACGAGCAGAAACGAATCGGTTTCAGAATTTCTAGGAATATAACGAACGCTAATCTTATCTCGGAACAAGCGGTTGTTATCGAGAATCTACAAACTCATAATTTTCAGAAGTCAAAGCAATAATCAATTACTTACAATAGACTACCATATACTCATCAGAATAATGGCAGGTAACGGTGAGATGTAGAAAATCAAATGACAATTTCTAACTTATTCAGATATCTAATGATGAGAACAACATATACATAGACAGAATAAATCCTATCGGCCTCACTAGTCGCGAAGTACGCATTGGAGGCGTACAAGCTTAGGGCAGACATAGCAATTCATAGGTTCACACAAATCATAACAATTTCGGATTCCAAGCGTACAAAACTTATACGTAACTTGAGATACCGGCGAAAATCTCATAATTAGGTACGAATTTCAAGCGAGCATGAGAAGTGCCAAATACAGATACAAGTCAAGTCCATTCACATATCAACCACGGGCATTTCCCCAAGCGTCATATGATTTCAATAAGTTCAAATTATATGATCTCGGTATTATCACGTTGATCAGCCGTCATAATACTTGCATCACATAACAAGTTCTCATTGTCATCATATTACGTCGGGTCATGGTAAACCACATAACTAATATCATAACAAAACATATCACATACGGATAACATACAGATAGCAAGTAACATACTATAACAGAACCCGATTCACATGAGTATACCATCATGATGGTCATACTTTATTTCAAGTTGTGATTAAGCAACATCATTAAGAAAACACATAGCAGACGAAACTTATGAGGACTAGCGGAAACTTAACTAATCTATCGAGGAAAGAAACAACAACAGGAACTATACTTTCAAAATTTTTCTTTATTCTCACTAATCAAACAAAATTGCTGAATTGTCATAAGATGAACTTCCAAAACAAAACTTAATAATCCAAGATTTCAATCATCTAAATGAAAACAAAAGGACCTAAACTCAAAAGCCAATGTCATAAATTTCTCATAAAGAGGACAACTAATCAGGAGCGCAATTTCTATTCTTGTATCGGATTAAACCTACTAGTAGCCGTAGACTCCAAATCCGGGTCCACCTCGCATTCTTCCTCTTAGGCACCACGATCTACAAAACATACAAGTCGCGACTCCTAGCCCAAAATACTCCTCCATCTTCCAAGAACTCGGGACATCTATCATGATACCTAGTAGTGAAGCCTTGGTTGTCAACGACTTTAGTTCCGTACTCCTCTACTACTTTTCCGTCCAGCGGTTCCTCATGACTCATTCTGCGATTCAAAGGAAAATTTGAGATATACTCAAAATGCTAAACGATAAAACTTCACGATTCACACCGAGTTCCGAACAAATCAGAGAAAGGCAATACGGATCAGAATCACTTAACAAAACATCAAACCGTCTCGAAAAGCATGACAAACGAATCAGAGTGACATAAGTCGTGCCCAAATCATATGAAGTAGATGAATCTTCTCTCAGCCACGGTTGAATCTTGTCTCGTCTCTTGCGCCTTTGGTTGGTCCGTCCAACTTCCTCCAGCTGACATCACGATGTCTCCAACGCTTACGGCGGTCGGTGTAACTTCTGCTACGAGCCTCTCGGCACGAGGAACTGTTGCGACAACGAAGTCGGCACCATCTTCTTCGGCTCCACGGGTAGTCTCCATCTAACGGTCGACAAGCGGATGTGAAGGCAATATAAACAAAATTCGAAGCGAAAAGAATAAGGCCAAATCAGCGAGGACAAACGAATATCGAGGTCAAATCGACGACAATCAAAAGGAATCCGAGAAGAGATCGAAACAGCGGAAGCCTAATGTCTACCCAGTCCTCACAGGTCATAGCCTAAGCTCTAAGGGTCCTAAAACCTAGAGCTCTGATACCATAAATTGTAACACCCCAACCCGATAAGGGTAAAGATATCACAATACGGCTTCATATCAGAACTTTAAATAATATACAATAGCGGAAGCCTTTACAAAAATAATCAAAAGAAAACATAAATAACTTAATAATCAAAATAAATCTAAGATCTCTATAGTCAAAACTTGCTCTCAGTTCTACGCTCAACCCAGATCAGCCATCCCACAAGCTCATCTTGAATGCTAAAACACCTGCCGCAGGAAAAGAAAGTGCGGCTGAGCTTACAAAGCCCAGTGAACAGATATAACGAAACTAAAACTAAAATAGAAATAATATACAATTAACGAAATCACAACGAAATGAGAAATAGCGAATCTTTGAGGATTCTGCGGAAGCGCAAATATACAGAAATCCAGAAAACACATAACATTTAACGATCACCTCGAAACACGTTTATGACACAAACGCAAACACATCAGAATAACCAAACACTTAACATATCAAGAATAATAGATTCCGTGTCAACCAAAGCGAAGAGTCAATGACTAACGGAACGTTACGAGAAAATAAACATGGCATTCATAGAAATCAATTAATCTACATTTAACACACTTAATTCAATATTTCAGCAGCGGTAATAGCAATCAAATCATGGCAGTCACACATACAAATAGAAAATACAGTAGACAAACTGTAACTAAAAAGACAAAGACATAGCATATCCATTAGAATTTATCGAGCGAGATATCATAATTAAACCATTTTCCAAACCAAAACTTAATATAAAGCGAGTCCAAACATGGCAGATCAAACATAAGCAGATAGATACCCTAACGGATAGGAAAATTCACCAGATTAACTGAACAATCATACTTACTAAACTTTGGGATACTCACTTTCACACTATCACATTCATCTCACAGATCAACGAATTCACATAACGATAAACTAACATAATATCAGATGACAGCCTGCGAATCATATTGAAAACATATTAATCATTTCCTAGCATAGTAGACGGTAGTCACTTAAACATACAAAAGCATAGCCACATATAATAACATATAATAAGCCTAGCACATAATTATAAACACTTGAACATACCGAATCAACATCAGAATACTTAATACAGAAATAACAGATAAAGATGTAGTCAACTACCACGAGCCCAGAACATATCATATTAAAAGTATCTTTCTTCTTCAAAAGTAACCTCGAGAAAATAATTGGAGTCGCTAGCTCCCAGAATTTTGTGAAGACGCGTATTGCACACGACATCATTCACGAAAACATATCGGATAACATATGGATCTAGGATGCATCCATACACCCCTTCCTACATATACAAAATATGCTCCACCATCCAGGAACGTGGCAGAACATCACTCTACTGCCCTAGAGTCATATCAGAGGTGCATCACGTCTGGACATGGAACCCCCATGACTAGTGAAATATTTGGCTCGGGTGTCAAACTAACTCAGGTCAAACAGATTTTCATATATGACACAGATCATAATTCATCATAAAGGTCACAGATAACATATCAGATAACTTCATATCATAAGGTTCATATTCAGATATTCAGAAGTCAGAAGTTCATATCACAGTGGCATATCATACGTTCATAAGCAGAAGTTCATAATCAAAAGTTCATAATCAGCCATAGCAAGGTTCAACAATTGTGCATATCAAAATCTTCCTAACATAAGTTCACATCAGATATTGCGTAGTTCACTAGAACATGTATTTTACACAAGTGACAGATCAAACAATCAGAAAGGGTTCATAGCAATGGCATCGGAAACCCTACTAAGTAAAATAGAAAAGCGAACGAAAAGAACATCATAAGGAACCTTTACTAAAAGGTCAGAATATCTGTACCTTAACGCAAATGAGAGAAAAGCAAACGAATGTAGGAACACGAAGATACAACGTCGCGTCCCCTCCAACGAATCTACACGGATTATGATTTATTTAATACTTATTAGCATCATTAAAGTTATAACGGATTAATCGCATTCACCTTCTTATTGTTGTAAGTATATTTTCATTTTTAGTGTGGACGGAATTACAACATTTTAGAGTCTTAATCATTAATTAGCCAAACTTATGGGTTGCAAATGACAAACGGTAAACTTAAGGGTTTAATATGACAAATATCTTATTTGAGGGCTTATATGATCATCTTTCAAGGTATAGGATTTATAAATGTCAAGAACGGATTTTAGGACTCTCTTTCAAAATAGTTTACACAAGCCTTCATAACTTACATGATTAACCACGACTCACATGTAACATTTGTTCAAACGCAACCTAAATGAGACCATGCATACAATACTTTCAATTCATGACACTTAGTTTCTTACCTAAAATCATAACTCACGCATGTTTACATCACGCTTAGTACTAGCTCATTATACTCTTAATCAATAGTTATTAATGACTCCAAGACTTACCCTTTTTCACATGAAATAACGGATTTACACACTTAGCTTTTAACCCTAATCGACTTCCTATTTATGTTCTAGGGTTTCCCATACTTTTAATATCACTTAATACGCATTTAATTTACATGTTACCTCTTTTAATGACTTCCACTTTGACTTAGAACATATGAGAACAAACGGAATATGGCTAGAACTCATGCATGCCTCTACACAATTAACTCACACTTGTCGACCCATAATTACTCAGAATTACATATTACACCTTTAACATCTTTAATTATACGATCTAACCTTATATTATCAGATTTTGTAATTTTAGCCCAAAGGTTTTAGAATTTACAAAACATACCCTTTTAATTTAATAACGATTCGAATGGCCCTCTAAATATCCAAAATTACACGTTTAACCCTCATACTTATTCTTATACGTTCAGTACCTTTATTTTACTGTTTACAGAAATAACCTTTAAGTTTCATAATTTACAAAACCAACCCAAAACTTTTATTTAAAACCGATTGATGCATAATTCAAGAACAACCCTAAACCTAGGTTTAACCCATCATTAATTCATCATTACTACAGCATTAATTAATCTTTACCATAACAAACAAACCCTAGTTTTATCCAAGCCCTAATCGTCCCTTTTTAAATTCTTCCTTTTTCATACGCGATCGAACAAAACAAATCCATAACAATTCACACAAGCTTTGAATTCACTAATATGTATTTTATTCAGGTCGTATAACATATAAGAGTCTCCAGAAAAATTCAGATCATGGTCCCAAAAATTATTATATGCTCGTTCTCTATTTTATACGCTTTTAGGGTTTTAATTCAAAACAATTCCATACGACTTGTTAAATATGCATGAATAATTTTTACAGGTTCTATATGATTTTAGGATGAAAATAATATTTGAAACATACCCTTGATGAGATCAGGACGTTAGAACAAAAAGAATACACCAACTCCACTCGGTAAACCCTAATCGACCAAGAAAATCACAACGATCAAATCAACACCTTAGAACCTCGAACCAGATTTTTAACACCTTCTTTACCTTCAAACTCGTCCAAGAAAATAGCTCTAAGCCTTGAAAAGCGAATGTCGAATTGTTTATGGTTTTTAGAGTGTCGGCCAAGGTTTTGGAATCGTTGGGGATTAGAATAAACCATTATAATGTGTTTATATATGGTTTTTATAATTTTTATATGGGCTATATAATGTATTGGGCTCATAAAAATTACCATACATTTTTCTTAAATTACTTTGGGCCTTATTCTTAATTTATACATTTTATTAATTAGTTTAAATACTTTTCGGGCCTAAATAATTATATGGCCGATTTTTATACTTTTCAAAATACAAAAATTAAACTTATAAAGTTCTTAAAATTTATTATGATCATATCTGATAATTCTCTGAATTTACATAGCTTATTTGGTACTCTTTAAATTAATTATTCATACTTTTTTATCATAGGGGTATTTTGGTCTTTTGTGAATTTTAGAAATTCGGGTTTTACAGATCTGATAGTCGTAACTAGAATACATATTTAAACACTTTATACCATTAAACAAGTAATTTGAGATTTTCTTATTGCGAGAATCTCAGAGCCACACCTAGTATGATTAAATGGTTTAACATTTCTTATGGTTGAACCGAGTTTGTTTTCATCAATTGCAATTGAATATATATTTTGCTGCTTACGAGTTCTGATAATGCTAAAATCATGACCCTCACATGGATCAGTTCAAGGTTCCTATGATTTACTCGTTAATGCTTGCATAGGAAAACACATATCACAATTGAATAGTTGATTGCTAATTGAATGTACTTGGTAGTTGGTTTGGGAATGCCTGTTAAATGATTTCTCGTCACTTTTTACTTCTATTTGATGATAGAATGAGTGTTGAAGAAAATGAAGAATATAATAGAGAGCATGAAACTTCTTGAATTCCTCGAATATCAGATTGGCCTTAATGGTCAGCTTTCCTTGCAGAGGACTTGTAACTTGTATTGTTGTGCTATATGGACTGCAACTAGTAAGCAAAATGAAGATAATTTTAAAGTAGCAAAATTAGATTGGCCTTATGTGACTTTTTATCTGTTAACTCTGGGATCAGATTGATTTAGTTATGTGATAATTAGTTTCCTAGTAGCTGCAACAAACTGATTCCAGAGTTATCTATGTAGTATTTATGTGCTTAATCGATTATACTGCTAACATTGGGGGTACTATTTATGTTGTTTTATGATTATAGCGAAAAGAACTAGGAAGGGATCCAACTGCTGCAAAACTATTTTTTCGGACTCACATGAAGAAAGACAAAACTTTTGTGGACAATGAAGCAAAAGAAACCTGGGTAAGTGGTTGAATATTCCAAGTGTTGTTTCTGAATAAGCAAGTGTTACTTTACATATGCTAAATGTGTAATACTTTTTATTAATGAAGGAACAATACATGGCAAAGTATGGAGCAGATGACTCTCAAGATACGCAATCAGGAAACGTAGCAAACACATACATCAGATGGGCAGAACATGTTGGCTCAAAGAAAGGGAAGTTTTATGGTCTTCTGTCGGGGTTTGATAGATATATTTTTGAGCATATTGTTGATTCCATTGGCCAAACTGCACAAAACCATGAGATCGTTCAGCTACGAGAGATGTTGGATTGCCAAAAGATAGAAAATGAACTTCTTAAAGCCGAGCAGGAACGTATGAAAGAAACACAAGAAGCACACTCACAGAAGCTTGACCACATTGTTAAATCTCAGAATTTGCTAGAGAGCGATTTAAAGGTGAGTCAATTTGCTACTTAAAAGGTTCTAGATCTGCTTCAACGCCGACAACCGGCTGTTTAGATGCTTAGTCCAAGTAGCAATGTGTTAACAAGTAGCAGGTTTTCAAACTATTTGGTTAAAGAGACAATTAGCAATCTTTGTTAAAAAAGTAGCAGGTTTACAGACTCTTTGCTGTTAACAAGTAGCGGTTTCTTATACTCCCTCCGTCCCAAAATTATTGTCCCATATTGACTTTTTTAGTCTTTCTTCTTCAACTTTGACCATAATTATTTTTGTGTGTGTTATATAATACTTGATGAAAAATATATGAATATATTAGGTTTTAAATGTATTTTCATTTGGTATAATTTTCATCAAGTATTATATAACACAAATAAATATATTAATTGTCAAAGTTGAACAAAAAAGACTGGTCAAAGTCAAAAGGGACAATAAAAATGTGACGGAGGTAGTAGTACTTTTGTTGAAGTAGCAGTTTTACAATATTGGTTATACGACACCTTTTAGTGTCTTTATGTATGACTTGGAACTTATCATTGTTTAATATACTATATACTTTATTGAATCATTATGTTTCATTTGTGAATCCTTGGGGCTAAATAAAGAGACATGCAGTACAATATAGAATCTAGCATGTTCAAATAGAGAAAGTTTTGCGACAACAGAGACTGGATTTGCGACATCTGATGGATTTTTTTGCGACTTTAAGCGACGTCTAATGAGAAAAAGCGACATACTTAGCGACTAGAATAGCGATGGACATAGATTTTTGGGACAGAACTCGCAACAACTAGCGACTCCATAAAGCAAGTGAAAATCCGTCGCAAGGCTTTTTCCGACATCATTTCCAGTCGCTACGAGCGACAAACTTGTTTCTCGATAGTGATGACGCTAAATTATTGCGACGTAGTTTGAAGTGACGCATAATCTGCGACGTTTTAACACCGACAGGTACCTACCCAACGCAAATTCTGACGCAATGATAAAATCCGTCGCTAAATTCGTCGCTAAAGGCTGCAATTCTTGTAGTGTATGAATTTAAAATAAAAATAAAAATGAGTGAGGTATGGAATGACCATTGCCACTAAAAAACTATGGTGAGGTATGAGTGATGTATGAGATTAGGTAGAATGATATTATTGGTGAGTGATGAGATATGGTGAGTAACTATTGCCACCCCCTAATCAATGAATACGTTGCCAGGAACCCCTAACCACGTTTCCCATGAGTCATGGCTATGTAATTTATTATATGATTACTTTTTCGACATATTCACACACTGAGTTCACACGTTGATTTCCAATTAACAAAATTAAAAATATTATAGTTAAAGAAAGATCAAAGCCTAGCTAGAAGTCTAGGCAATTAAACATGGTTATTAATGGATACATGTAGATTAATCTTGGATCATGCAATTTATAATCACAGGGCTCAATGATAGTATAGAACTTTCTTCTATTATTGTCTTTTTCCACCAAAATGAAGGAAATAAGACTTGATTTTAGATAAGATTTTGAACTAACAAGTTTGTAATCTAATCAACTACTTCCACAAATAGTGATTAAACAATTAGTCATTTGAGTATAAGTCAGCGAGGCTTGACTTCAAGTGCCCTTAAAATAAGCAATATAAAGGGTTGATGTGTTTTTTTGTGTTTATTGTTTTAGGGGAAATTATATATTTTATAATATTAGCTGTCTAATCTATAGGGCTTAAGTCAGCGTCACGGATACAAATTTGTTTGCATCATAAACGGTTTAAACTTGTATCTTTACAGAAATCTGTGATCATAGTAACGAGTATCTTTTTCATCAAGTTTTAAGACTGATTGTAGCGATGATCAACATCGTTACCGCTAACTCAACGTCATATCATCTTTCACTTCACCACCAACGACATCACCACTGATAAGGTGTAATAAGACAATCAACTTTACCACTCAAACGTACATCACTTAACACACAAATATACCCCA
This sequence comes from Chrysanthemum makinoi, assembly GCA_910596185.1. NCBI lineage: Eukaryota > Viridiplantae > Streptophyta > Magnoliopsida > Asterales > Asteraceae > Chrysanthemum > Chrysanthemum makinoi. The sequence goes on from OU343221.1 coordinate 46,917,857, forward strand.
CAGAAACGATCTATAGACCGACTTGTGCTCAAAACTTGTCACCAAACACGTGAGTGGGGATAATATGTTTAAGACGCACTCGTATTTTGGCATATGTACATGTCCTTTTGGTTCCTATTACACCAAGTCTAACGTTTCAAACAAACTACAAATACCAGTTTTTAACCAGATATATCCTTAACGCCATGCATCTATACTACTTTATAATGCATTTAGGCCTTCTAAAATTAGAAGGCTTAAAAATTCAGACTTTTTTACTTGCTTATTATGAAAAGAGTTTTTCTAACCAAAAATTAAGATAAGAAGCTCCAATCATGAGATGACATGTGTCACTTCTTAACAAACTCCAAGCACTTCTAACAAACTCCAAACCTAACTCCTAACCACTAAAAATTAAAATAAAGAGCTCCAATTATAAAATGACATGTGTGGTTTCTCACTAAAAATTCATCTTTATTTTTAAATTAAAATATCTTTTTATCTACTTATTTTTTATAATCTAATTTCATCATATTTTCTAAAATTTTATGCTTTTTAATTCAACATCCATTTTGATATATTTTTATGAGTTTTTAGTTTTATATTTTTAATGGGTTTATTTTATTTTAATTCAAATTTTTACAACTTAACCTTTATTTCATTTATTTCAATCAGTATAATCTTGATTCGTCAAAATCATATACTTTTGGGGTAGTGTTTGACGCGTAAGAGATTGCGAGGGTATTTCTATATGCGGGAATAATGATGTCCCGGGAAAGCTACGGGAAAGTTACGGGTAACCCAAACAAACACTTACAACTAACACATATCATTCAAGTGTTGTGAAACGACTTCACTAAACGGGTAAGCAAACACATATAACTATACTTATCGCCGCCGCTTGAGGTACCCGGCTAGTAACTTTAAATCATCTTATAGTTTGTCGTCTAAAAACATGAAACATCTTTCAACGACGGGGTCACAACCCACGTCATAGGTTTAATAGCCTAATCATCACATCCTGACAAAAGTACATTTCAACACATATGTCATATTCACTTCAATAAAAGTTTGGTCTAAAATTGAATGTCTGCATTATTTACTCTTCTCGACAGTGGTCCTTATGAAATTTTGTTATAGTAAATGTTTTTTATGTGTTAATTTGAATTCTAATTTGTACATGGTTTGCAAGGTATAGTGTCGTTTACAACTCGGGTGATCTGCGAAAGAGTCAAAAACAGTCACGTTGAATGATATCATGATTAAACCGTGTACATTTGTGTCAAATATTCGTTTTCCCTAAACCTGAACATAAAAAGCTTATCCGTTGATTGTTATTTACTGCTATAAGTAACCTTAAAATTGCCAATTTGGAAGAAATCACGTAACCTAAAGATTGCTTCATTTTCTATCAAATTTATGTCACAAAAGTCTCCACTACATCATACTAGACAATTTCATGTCAACCTTCATAACCACATACCAAACCATGAAATAACATCTAATATAAAAGTACGTACCATCACTAGACCTCATGTCAATAAATAATTAGTTAGTTTGTTAGGCGAAAATCATCTTTTCACACCGTGCTTATGTACATAAATCTTCAAAACTTGCACGCGCGTAATATGGTGTAGCGTAACATATCAATTTCCTAAAACATCTATATCTATACTACATAAAATGTAAAAATTGTCAAAGGGGAAAAGTGAAAGTTGAAAATTGAATATTGAAAGGTCAAATGTAAGAGAAAATCCCAAAAGGCTTGAGTCTTCCCCTACACGCTTACAATAATCGGTTTTGAATTTTCAGTTTGAATTCACCCATTAATGTCGATGCATTCAAAATAATATCCAAAAATAACCATTTGATCTATATATCTTTCATTCAACCATTAACAACAACATTAAGAAGTTGAATCTTTCTCGGTGGTTTTGTTGTTGGCTAAATCGAAAAATTGGTAAGTATCACTTATAATTTGTATGTTTTTTTATTGCCGGTGGTTTTGTTGCCGAGTGGTTTTGGGTTTATATATATTTTTTTACTATGCATAATTTTTATTTTTTTTGTTATTTACTGTTTATTTGATTTAATTAATCACCAATTAAATAATTATTGTATCAAATAAATTTTTTTTTAGGGGAAACTGATTTTAAGAATTGAGGGTCATCTAATTGTATGATTCTATTTTTTGCCGGATCTTTTTTTGAAGCGATTTTTTGGATGGCACTTTTGTAGCAGATTTGTTAATCTGTTTGAATAAAGGCTCTATATCTTATGATCAATTTTTTGCAGCCGACATGGGTCAATACATGGTGAAAATATGGAGCTTGGCTATTATTCTATATAGTTAAATGTGATCAGGCATGGTTTAACGATTCTGGTCTAAGCCTTCATTGTTGTTGTCCTTCATTTTTGCAAGTTAAGTATTAGATTGCCCCTATGTGTATTGGAGTTATGTTGAACCAACAAAAATGTTAACTTCATAGAATTATGATTATTTGACAGATGAGATGGGAGAGAGTAGTGGTGCTTACATACTTCGCATTCTATTGTGGAGGTATGCACATTATTTTCATGTAGTTGAATAAGATCATTGTAGTTTTCTCTATTTAAAAAACGCTTATATAACTTGGATATGGATATGTAATATGGGGTAGGTTTCAAGTTTCAGCACAACTGGAAGGAAGCTTTGTGGTTAATTAATATCACATAATCATTTTTAGAACACCAATCCGAATATCCCCTGTCAGGAACTACTAGGCCGAACTCCTTTAATGAAGCTTGTGGTATTTTCCTTAACTTCAATCTTATGCTTCTCGTTCTTGGTTTATTAGAATAGTAGTATATTTAACTCGTTAGCAGAGGATAACACCATTAGCCATACGAGAAAAGAGCAAAAAACCACATAAAAGATAGAATTGTAATATAAGTACCAGCGTACTTCTGAAGTCGATCAACATCAAGCCATCAAACACAGACTTGTCATTTTCAAGAGCTGCTTTCAATCCCGAAGCTAAATCATCATAGTTTAAATCCGTTTCTGTTATCAATTAGCATCTTTAAACATGTTAAAAAGACCAAATTAAAATGCACAAGCAATTTATTTAAGTATCTACTTTACACTGGTTATAAGTCTATTGAACATCAAAATGCAAGAGTGTCTAACTGATGCTAATACGTTAGCTTTCTTAAAATCTAACTTTGCATGTTTTTGAAGGTTTCTAATCAAGTTCATGACCATAATCTACAATACTCCCTCTATTCCAGTCAACAACCAAACTTTAACATATCATTTTAAACCTATTACCTTCATTATAAAGGGATTGGATATAGTTCTTGATTTTCTGTTATAAAATCCAACTTTCAGTATTCAATCTTTCTCAAAATAACAAAAAAGGGCTTTATGCTAAACCCAAAAAGCTCTTTTGAGAAGCATAGCCAAACACCCCATAATAAAACTGCTAATGCTTTTCAAACACAATGCAAGAGGTGGTGTCTGGTTATGCTTTTGGTCTAACGAATCACATTAACCAGAGAAGCACTGACATGTTATATTGTTTGGCAACTATGGTAAGCAACATGTGAAATATCCGAGACTAACATTGAAAAAAGTCAATTTTTTTTTTCTTTCTTCCAAGTGACTTTTTCATGTTTTTTTCGTCAGCATTCTTTATTGATGCTAAATATTTACTTTAACAATATATTGTTAGATTTATAGTTTTATTAGGAATTTGTTAAAATCCTATAATAATCATTTGATGGTTTTATCTTTTATATGTTCATACATTTAATAAATAATAATGGGAATTACTTCCTTCTGCAAGTATGCAACTAAGTTCCATGTAGTTGTTTGAAAAATGAATTTTAACATATTTACACATCATCTTTTAATGATAATGATATCAGAGAATCGGTCTTTTTGTTACACCTAGCAGCATGTAAATGTCCTTGCAATTTGGAGTAGAGGTGCATCTCATGGTTTCTATTGAGACTACTGAAGTTCTCTTGTTAATTTTTGAGTAGTTTGCAAGTCCTGCAAGCTTTATATAGTTGTATTAGTACTTTGTTGACAGTTTAATAGTTTCTCACAAAGCTCATGGGAAACACCTGGTAAGACAAACTTGAATGGAAAGTAATAAGATACGTGAAAAATAATTTTCATTGCTATGTTTTTTTATTGACTTGATCTATTTATTTTCTGGGATATATTAAATCAGTTGTATGTTGATATTGTGTTACTACAGTCATGTATAAAGGTTGCATTGGATTTTGTTTCTCCCGAAAATGTTGGCGAATGTATTCGCTTGACAGAAGATTTTCGCGTTCTTCGGCAGAATCACCGGGCAAAAGAAGATAAGCGGGTGAAGTTTCTGTCTAATTAGATATTCAATCAATTGCTTCTTCCCTTATGTTAGGATTCCACAGTCACTTGTTCCCTCAATTATAGTGTTATGGTTACACTTTCTCTTTGTTTTGAGAAGTAACTGTCTTTATTTTCAGAATTTAGATTCATATGTGAAACTCCAGAGTGTGTGAACTTTATTTGTTGAAGTCCAGTTTGTAAACCCTGAATGCATGAGTTATGAACAAGTTGTAGCATAGTTTATGAGCAATGTAAAAGCCTATCAGGCTCATAGTAATACGGGTTTCAAATGTTCTGTTTTGTTGTGAATAATATGGCTCATAGTAGTAACACAGGTAGTTGGTCATTTATTCATTTTTTCTCTCTTTATGACATGCAACTTTCTACATGATCGCTCCTTTGACTTACTATCGGTTGTAATTGTACTTAAAATTTTACTGCATCAGTCCACAGATCATTAGAGTAAAGTTGTATGTTTTTTGTATTCATTTACAAAAACACTGTGACTGGCTATTAAGTGGCTCATGTATTTCTCGCTTCTTTCTATTATCATGAAAATAGGATAGTAAATATGAATGCATATACCGGATTAAATTGGTCAAAACAAGTTACTTCATGTTTTCTATGTACTAGCATCAATATAACTACTGAATTTGCATGCTAGACAGAACTTAAAAAATAAATGTCTGCCGCTAGGAACCGTTGCCGCCAGGCGCGGGTACACGCCTAGTATTACCAAATGTGTGCATATTGAACTCATACATCTCAATTCTCAAGAAAATAACGTATCATGAAATATTGTATAACCTGACCTTCAAGCTTCAATCTTCCCACTTATAAACATATGTTCCCTTCGTAAACACATTGAGTTTAGCAAGATACAGATACCTACAAGCAGGCCCTGTTAGTTTTATGGATATAAATTAGTAGACGTGAGTTATGATCGAACTTGAGACTATGGGATTGCACACTTTACGTATGAGAATTTAAAGTTAAATAATTAAATATAAACGTTGTATTTATTTATTTATTAAACGAAATAACTAACGAACGTTAAGTAATTAATGTAATGGACTAACGGGCGTTAAAGGTATTTGGAAAAGGACTAGAATGCAAAGTTTGGAAGTTTCCGGAATCCCTTGGGGATACCCTTATCCGATCGGCCAAGGAAGAAAAGGAAACAAACCCAACTTGTTCACCAAGTTTGCTTGGGTATATATACAAGGCTAGGGGTCTTGTTTTTTGCATCTCTTGTATTCATGAGCTAAACCCTAAAAACAGTTTTGTGTGTGTTTTTAAGCTACAAACCGATCGACCAAATCCTCTAGGGGATCGATCATCTCTTTTCCACAAACCAAGTTATTTGGTTTAATAAAACTAGCATTACTTTAATTCGGTTTAGTACGTGTGTACAAGAACATAGTAATAACATACTTTTGTTATTATCCTTGGATTGAATTACAAAACGGTAAGGGGTAATTCATATAATCCTAATTAAATCAAATTAGGGTTCATCCTAATTGCTAGTTTGTAGATTTGATTCTTGTTCGGCTAGAATCAAGTAAGGTACGCATACTTTATTCTTTAGTTAATTAATTATTCATTATATGTTCTTATACGCTTCCGCACTTGCTTTGATGTTTTGTGTTTTTATATATGATTGTCATAGTATATAATTCCAATAGTGGCATCACGAGCTTGGTTTTAATGAGTAATTAATTACTAAACACATAAAAGACGGATATTGTATTGTGTTTGATATGATGTATTCTAGGGTTTTGGTTATGATTATATAAACCCTAATTTTAGGGTTAGGGCTTTTGCCCTAATTTGGTTTTAAAAATCTATTATGGATCGAATTTTTTTTTTATGGGTGGAAACCCTAAAATTTTTTTTACTCGATTTGCTTAAATTTTTTTTAGGGTTTCTATTAATTGTTATGTTATCTATATCGAAACCTAGATTTAATATATTTGTTACGTGATAAATTCATGAATAAAGTGTTATGTGACATGGAATTGTATGCGATCTTGTGACTCATTGAATAATTGTTATGTTATATCCATGATGAAACATGCATGTTTGTCATGGATAAGTTACTTTGATAAAATTGTTTAATTGTTGAGACATATTTAATTACTGTTGGGATATGAAAGTGCTGAAGACATGAAAGTACTGTAAGCTGCAAAGTACTGGGAAAAGTCAAAGTGTCAAAGTACTGCTAAAGACAAAGTCAAAGTACTGCATCTAAAAGTCAAAGTACTGCAAGAACAAAAGAACTGTTATTCGTTTATGGAAAGTATTGTTGTTTCTATGTTTAGATTACTTGTCGTACAAGGCTATCAATTGTAAACCGACTAGGATATCCTTGAGCCTATAAAAGGACTCCTAGATTGGCATTAGATGTACGATTGCTTATGAGTCTATGAGTTTTAGAGTTTACGAATTCACAAGTTAATTAGTGTTTTAGAGAGAAGTTCGATTATCTTAGAGTTGTATTAGAGTATCTGCATAATAAGCAGATTTAGAGTTTATAATAAAAGGTTATTCTTCTTAGCTTTGTTAAGTAAATTCCGCATACTTAATAAAGATTGCTCAGTGTTTCTTTGTTAATAACTTAGGATTTATCCGAGGTTATTAAACCTTAACAAGCTAGTTAAGATAGTTTGATTAAAGTATATCGATCCAACAAGTGGTATCAGAGCTTGTGTGGAAACTCTGACTAGGAAGAAACCCTACTTCAACAATATTCAAGATGTCGACTGAAGCTGTTCCACCACCCTCAATCACCTCACTCAGAATTCCAATAATCAAGAAGGGAGAATATGATCTCTGGTGCATGAAGATGAGGCAGTACATTGCCATTACAGACCATGCTCTTTGGAATGTTATTGTGAATGGGAATGAAGTTGTAGCAGAACCCCATTGATATTCTTGGACAACCAAAGGCACCTAAACCAGTATTACCAGCAGCAACCTTAAGGAATCAAGAGAAGGCACTCAACATTCTCTTATCTGCCATTCAGATGGCCATCTTCTAAAATTTCATGATGCTAAAGATGCTAAGCAGCTCTGGGCTGCTCTCAAGACCAGATTTGGAGGGAATGAAGCCTCTAAAAGATGCACAGAAATTTGCTAAAGCAACAGTTTGAAACTTTCACAGTTGGTGAAAGAGAGTCTTGATGCTGCATATGATAGGTTTCAGAATCTTCTCAACATGTTGGAGCTATACAAGGCAGAAGTATCAGTTGAAGATGCTAATTTGAAGTTTCTAAGGAGTTTGCCATCTTCATGGCATGTGATTGCTACAATGATCAGAGGACAACAAGGTTTGGATGTCATGGACTTTGATGATCTATATCATCAACTTAAGGTGTATGAGCATGAGATGAGTGGTCAAAAAAGTTCTAAGTCTCACAGTATTGCTTTTCTATCATCTGAAAAGAAGGCCAGGACTTCCATTAAAAGTACTGCTTCTCCTCAAAGTACTTGTTTCTCAAATCTGCTGTCTATACACCCCCCTCATATGTTCAACATGCCCACCAACTACCACTATGGCCTCAGATGAAGTTATGTGCTCCTTCTTTGCACAACAAGCTAGTTTACCTGTCACTTATGAAGAAGATCTAGCACAGATTGAAGAAGATGCACTTGAAGAAATTGATATCGGGTGGCAAGTTGCTATGATCACTGCAAGGATCAAAAGTACATGAAGAAGACAGGCAAAAGCATTGATTTCAAACCAAAACAGGGCATAACTTTTGACAAATCTAAAATTGAATGCTTCAATTGTCAAAAGACTGGTCACTTTGCAAGGGAGTGCAGGTTTGCTAAGTATCAAGCAAACAGGACATCTGAAAAGCCAAAACTTGAGCTTAAGGAAATTCCCATTACTGAAACAAAGGCTTTGGTTGCTCAAGAGAAGTTATCGGAAGTTGACTGGAGTGAAGAGTTTGATGATGAACCAGTAACTTATTGCATGGTAGCGGTGGAAGAAGAAATTGAAGATTCAGTAGAAGCATTGGATTGGAGCACTATTTTTGCTGAAGAACCTGAACATGCTGTTTTGGAATCTGATGATGGCTTTGGAGGATTTGACTAGAGCAAGGAAAGTGAAGATGATCCTGTTCAACTAGCATTGGTGGCTACTTCTCCAAATCAATCTCCTATCTCTGAGGTATGCTCAAATTGCTATGATTTTTATCATAAATTACTTAGCAGTTATGTGATTGAGAGAGATAATTGTGTTAAGGCTAGGTCGAGGTAGCATGTTATCAAATAACCTTAGAATCTATGGAAGCCAAAATTTTAGCACATGAAACTAATGAAGTAGCTTGGGCTGAAAAATATGCACAACAGGATTATCAGTTAAAGCTTAGTGAATGGAAATTAAACTGTAAAATTACTGAAATTGAGAAATTAACTAAGGAAAGAGATGATTTGTTAGCTAAGTTTGCTGCTTGGGGTGAAGCTGGTCTGTCACATGTTTCTTATGTTCAAAAACAGCAAAGAGCCTACCTTAAAACTGGATTAGGTTTTGGAATGGATTTTAGTAAGATAGAAGAAAACCAATCTAGTAATCAGGATGAAGGTGAGTATGAGGATATAACCACTAGTGATGAAAAACTCATTAATTATATAGATACATCTAGTAATGATGGTTCAATAAGTGACTCACCTCCTGAATATAAGAAAGCTAATGATTATCATGTTGTTCCACATCCCACTGGCATTCATCAACCCCTTAGGCCTGATGTTTCTCTTTTTGGAGTAGACAGTCTAGAGTTTAGGAAAAAGCTAGTTGCTCAATCTAAGTCTGAAAAACCCAAAGAACCTGTTGAAAACGATGTTCAAAATCAAGCAGTACCTTTAAATCAAAGTACTGCTCCACAAGCAGTACCTTCTTCAAAACCTTTTCAAAACAGTACTGCTAAACCTTTTTGGGATAATTTTGGTCAAAACAGGTTTAATCACTCACCAAGAAGGCAAAATAATTTGGGGCATAGACATAGAAAATGTCACTTTGACAGTATGGGTCAGAAACTGTGTTTTGTGTGTTTTAGTCCTACTCATCTAATTAAGGATTGTGAACATCACTCAAAATACCTTAGAAAATTTCCAAAGAACAGGACTGCCAACCAGAAACCTAGAGAGTACAAACCAGTTTGGAATAATTCAAATAGGGTCAATCACAGAAATTTCTCACCAGATCATAGATACTCACACCAGCGAAAACCTTTTTCAAAACCTTCAGTATCTCACAGTACTTTCCAAAGTACTGTTAACTTTGGCCCAGTACTTTCTCAAAGTCTTTGCTCGGACAAAACAAGGTACTGATCACAATACTTGGTATAGAAATTCTAGGAAATCTCACTATCAACCTAGAAGGTATTACAATTCACATAGGAGATTTAGATCGCAGGAACCAAGTGTTAAAACAGAATGGGTTAAGAGGGAAAGTACTGCAGAGAGGACAGACATTTCTTTCAACCAAAAGTGAATCAGATGTTTTTGTGATGACAGAAAAAGAGATTTGTGTTGAAAAACCGGAAAGTTTTGAAAATCCACATGCTAAAGATCAAAAGATAATTCTGGATCATCATTTGAAAGATAGTGGTAATTACATACTCAAAGAATTTGAGTTTGTAACTCCACAAGGGGAACACAAGTCGGTAATGGCTTGGGTTCCTAAAAGTTTCTAACTCTTTTCTTTATGTGCAGGGCAACCCAGAGGAGGAGCTTAAAGATCATCTTATTGTGGATAGTGGTTGCTCTGGAAGTATGACAGGAGACAAAGAGATCCTGTATGATTTTAGGAAGATTAGTGGAGGAAGAGTTGCATTTGGGAATGATCCCAATGGAGGAAAGATTACTGGTAAAGGGACTATCAAAGCAGGGCTTATAGATTTTGAGAATGTTAGATATGTAAAGGAGTTAAAGTTCAATCTATTGTCAGTATCACAAATCTGTGATAAAAAGCATCCTGTGTTATTCACGACACGAATGTCTTATCCTTTCCTATGACTTTAAGCCTGTTGATGATGAATTAGTAGTTCTTAGAGTACCAAGGACAAATGATGTGTATAGTTTAGACATGAAGAGTCTACATTCATATGGAAGAGCCACATGTTTGGTGGCTAAAGCAACATCTGAAGAGGCACATCAATGGCATAGAAGATTGGGTCATGTTAACTTCAAGAATATCAATAAACTGGTCAAAGGCAATCTAGTTAGAGGTTTACCTTCCAAGACTTACAAGAATGATCAATCATGCTTGGCATGCAAGAAGGGTAAACAACACAAAGCTTCTTGCAAGAAGCTTGAGGAGAGAACTATTAGAGAACCTTTGGAGCACATGGATTTGTTTTGACCTGTTTCTGTGGCAAGTTTAAACAAGAAAAAGTACTGCTTAGTTGTAACAGATGATTGTAGTAGATTCAGTTGGGTATTTTTCTTGGGTTTTAAAGATGATACTTTTGATGCTATCCAGACGACGATTATTGCTCTTGAACACCAATTGAGACTCAAGGTTAGAGGTATTAGATGTGACAATGGGACTGAATTCAAGAACAAACTTATGGATGAATTTTGTGCAAACAAAGGCATAAAAAGGGAGTTTAGTATTGCAAGAACACCACAACAGAATGGTGTTGCAGAAAGAAAGAATAGGACTTTGATTGAAGCAGCAAGAACAATGTTAGCAGATTCTCACCTACCTATTTAGTTCTGGGCAGAAGCTGTAAGTACTGCTTGTTATGTACTTAACAGAGTCTCAGTCACTAAACCACAGATGAAGACACCTTATGAATTGCTGATGGGCAATAAACCCAACATTCGTTTTATGAAACCTTTTGGATGCCCTCTTACTATTTTAAACACTATTGATAATCTGGGGAAGTTTGATGGCAAGTCAAAAGAAGGATACTTATTGGGTTATTGCACTAACAGTAAGGGCTTTAGAGTATACAACAAAGTTACTAAGAAGGTTCAAGATTGTCTTCATGTTGAGTTTTTAGAAGATCAAGACAATGAGAAAGGTAAAGGTCCTGATTGGATGTTTGATCTTGAGGTTTTAACTCCATCTATGAACTATGTACCTGTTAGAGAAGAAAATCAACCAGTTCACAGTGGAGAAGATTTACAATATGTGGTTCATGGAGTTCATATTAGACTCGATCTTGTTCATGATGAAGATCCTGTTAGTCCAAAACAAAGTACTGAAATTCCAAAACAAAGTCTTGTTGCTCGAATCTTCTTTATCTACTGAGGATCAATCTATTCAAGAGGAACTTAATCAGATGCTTCTTCAAGATGTTTTAGCACATTCTTACACTGATGAACAAATGAGAGCTTATGAAGAAGCAAAGAAGAAAAATAAGACTGCAGAGTACTCTCACAGTACTTTGGACAGTACTTTTGAACAAAGTACTTCTGCACCAGTTGCCATACTTTAGGCTGATCGGATGATCATACCATGCCTGGATTAGAAGATACTGATGATGAATTTGAAGATGAAGGTATTTTCCCAAATTCCAATGAAGGTGCTGATGTTACTAATTTAGAGGATAATTATGAAGTTCCACAGTCTCCAAACTTAAGAACTCATTAGGATCATCCTTCTGATCAAATCATTGGTCCTTCTACTTCTGGAGTGCTGACTAGACACAGAGCTAAGACTTTCTCTACACCTCATAATGCTTTATTTAGCTTTGTGTATAAACAAAACAGGCTGAATCATAAGGACCATCAAACCTGTCTATTTACTTGTTTTATCTCTCAAGAAGAACCCAAGAATATTGCTCAAGCTTTGACTAAAGAAAGCTGGGTTGAAGCTATACAGGAAGAACTTCTTCAATTTAAACTTCAAGAGGTTTGGGTTTTATGTGATCTTCCAGATGGGAAGAGAGTTATTGGAACCAGATGGGTTTTTAGGGTCAAAAGAGATGAAAGAGGTAATGTTATCAAGAATAAGGCAAGGTTAGTAGCACAAGGATATAGACAAGAAGAAGGAGTAGATTATGATGAAGTGTTTGCTCCTGTAAGCTATTAGAATATTTCTTGCTTTTGCTTCTTATATGGGCTTTCAAGTTTACCAGATGGATGTCAAAAGTGCCTTTTTATATGGCAAGATTACAGAGGAAGTTTATGTCAAACAACCTCCTGGTTTTGAAGATCCTAAACATCCAAACAAAGTCTACAAGGTGGTTAAGGCTCTTTATGGCCTTCATCAGGCACCTAGAGCTTGGTATGAGAGACTCTCCACATTCTTATTGCAACATGGATATAGAAGGGGAGCTATTGACAAGACTTTGTTTATCAAGAGAGACAAGAAAGATATCATGTTAGTTCAAGTTTATGTTGATGATATCAACTTTGGGGCTACCAAACAGTCCATGGTTAAGGAGTTTGAGCAGCTGATGCAGAAAGCATTTCAAATGAGTTCAATGGGAGAGTTGACTTTCTTTTTAGGACTTCAGGTTAAGCGTCAAAGGAAGGTATTTGTATCAGTCAAGACAAGTATGTTACTGACATACTTAAGAAATTCAATTTTGATGATATGAAGGCTGTTACTACACCCATTAAATCTATCAATTCATTGGGCAAAGATGAAGATGGACACCCTGTTGAAGTCAAGCTTTATAGATCAATGATTGGCTCTCTTATGTATCTCACTGCATTAAGGCCTGATATTATGTTTGCAGTTTGTCTATGTGCTAGATATCAAGTCTCACCAAAGATCTCTCACATGAATGCAGTGAAGAGAATCTTCTGTTATTTGAAGCAACAACCAAAGTTGGGGTTGTGGTATCCTAAAGAGTCACCTTTTCACTTAGAAGCTTTTTCAGATAGTGATTATGCGGGTGATAACTATGATAGAAGATCAACCACTGGAGGATGCCAATATCTTGGAAGAAGATTAGTCTTCTGGCAATGCAAGAAACAAACAATTGCAGCAACATCCTCTACTGAGCTTGAATATGTAGCTGCTACAAGCTGTTGTGGACAAGTTTTGTGGATGCAGAATCAACTCTTGGACTATGGGTTCAATTTCAAAAATACTCCTATCAATATTGATAATGAGAGTACTATTTGTATTGTGAAGAATCCAGTTTATCATTCCAAGACCAAGCATATTGATTAGGCATCACTTTATCAGAGATTGTTATGAGCACAGACTCATTAATGTTGTTAAAGTTCACACAGATGACAACGTAGTTGATTTACTCACCAAAGGCTTTGATGTTTCAAGATTCAATCACTTGGTGGTGAGTATTGGCATGATTAACTACTAAGCTATGTTTGAGGGGAGGACTATAAGGTGTTAGTATAGTCCGGTGTATTGCTTGAGGGGAGGATACTTGTATATATTTAGTTTCTATGGAGTAATTTAGCAAAATCTTGTTTTTCCTGAAAGTCTTTGCTTGGAAAGTCTTGCTTTGGGAAAGTACTGCTTGCAGTGGGAAAGTACTTTTTGTCGTATTAAAGTACTTGTTCCAACGGTTATATTGAAGGGTAATTAATGCTAACGGTTATTTTATTTTGGGCAGTGATTTTTCAAATCTCTCCTATAAATAACTCCTTTCCGATTTTCCCTCTCATATTATTGCATTAGCATCGTTTCTATCTTTCTCTCATTCTTATTCAATTTCAATTTGTGCTTACATAATCACCAATGGCGAATCGACCTCTCAAGTTTCAAAGCACAATATCGTAGCAAATTTAGAAAAGACTGAAGATAATGCGGCGTTTCACGATATTATTGATTTTTTAACTGGGTCGCAAATCAGTTATGCTCTTTTAGTGGAGCCGGTTATTATTGAGCCTTGGATTCAAGAATTTTGGGCTACTGCAAGAGAAAACATGGAAAATGAAGAATTTTATATTAGGGCTACTGTTGTTGGACGCCTGTGAAGATTGAAGCATCTATTAGAGAAGATTTGTTGTTTAATGATAATGATGGTGCTATTCGTTTTGCCAAGGAATTGATTTGGGAAACTTTTGGGCATATTGGTTATGAAGGTTCTTTAACGGAACAAACATTCAGAAAACAGTTGTTTTGTCCTCAATGGAAATTTTTGGTTCATGAGTTGCTACATTGCATAAGTGCTAAGAGTACTTCTTGGGAGCAGTTCGGGTCCAATATAGCATCTGCTATGGTTGGGTTAGCTACGGATCGAGTTTTTAACTTCTCAAGGCTAATACTGGATGGGATGCTCTCGCATATCTCACATGGGTCTACTTGGTTAATGTACCCACGGTTTATACAGGTTTTCTTAAACAAGCAACTTTCTGATGTGCCAAAACCTACAGCTTTATTGCCTGTTATTGTTCAACAATCCAAGATTTTTACTTTTATGGCAAAAGGAGTGTTTTATTCAAGGGTCAAGATACTCCTTTAACAACTTCCATGATGGATGTTGTTCAAATTGTTAGAGCGAGATGATGAAGCCGATGCAGCTAGTGCAAGTATTGCATCACGAAGGAGCTGCACCTGCAGAATACTGCTTCGCATGAAGGTCTGCATCTGCAGTCTTGCATCACGAAGTACTTGCATCTCTACAGGGCTATGTTTTGTCAAGCCACGAGGTTCAAGAAGAAGTTTTAAGATCACCTTCTCCATCTCCACAAGGATCACGTTCCTGCTTCAATGAGGAAACATTCACCTATTCAAGGAGAGGCTTCCCATACCATCCTCCCTGATGATATCACATTGGATAACTATGTTTTGACAAGGGAGTTGGTAAAGTTAAAAAGACTACTTGAGGTTCAAGCCAAACAGATAAAGAAATTAAAAGCTGAAGTTTGAAGGCTTAAGACTTTTGTGTGGCCATTAGTTCAAGAATTTCGTGTATGGGTCAAAAACAAAAAGAAGGCGCAAAAGCAGTCTAGGAAACACAAACGCCAACAGGTTCATAAACCATCTTCTGTCCAATTGGGGAGGAATTTAGAAAAAGAAAATTTGAAAGAAGATGTTACAAAGAAGAAGAACACGAAGGTACTTGAAGAAAAGATTATTTCGAACTGAGGAACAACAAGAACAAGTTCAAGTTCAAGGTACTGATGATCAAGGTATTGAACATCAAAGTGTTGCTTTTCAAGATACTTCTACGCAAGAGGTAATAACACCAAGAGTATTGAATTTTGAAGAAGAAGCTGGTCCTTCTACAACTGTTATACAAGAAGAGGAGGAAGCTACATTCAAACCTATTTATTCTGCAAGTGATGATGAATTCATTGCTATGATTTTAGGAGATTTATCACAACCTAGAGGTGGTGTTACTATTAGAGATGTACAAGAAGAAGAACAACAAAGAACTTATCAACCTGCAATTGATCCTAAGGATAAAGGGAAAGGTGTTAAGGTTGAAACTAAGAAAAAGAAACTAACTTTGGCAGAACTTAGAGTAATTGAAGTTGCTAGGAATGAAGCTGCAGCTAGAAAAGTTCAAGAAGAGTTAAATGCTAAAGATAGAAAAGATCGGAAGCTCAAGAAGCTCGAATAGAGAGCGACTCAAAAGGTACAAGATGAATTAGATGCTGCTGAACCATTACAGTCACCTGTTCCTGTTAGATTTATGCCAAGAAGACTTAATAAAGCTAAAGACAGAAATGCTATGATGGCTTATCTGAAAAGTCAAGGGTATAAAGGATTGCAGAGGTTTAATTATTTTGAGATGAAAAGATTGTATGATGCTGCTAGGGAGGATTATAAGAAGAATGTGTTGGCATCAAAGATTTTAGAGAAGAAGCTACATGGACTGAAGCTAAAAGAAAGAAGAGTTTGAAAAGAAAAAGGAAAACTGAAGTTGCAGATATTCAGTTCTCAAAGAAAGAAAAAGTTGAATTAAGATCTGAGACTAGTGATGAATTAAGGAATTATCTCAGAATAGTAGATTTTGATTATTCAAAAGAAGATAATGACATGAAGATGAACAGATCAAAGATTAGTGTTTTTGAAGTTGTGAAATCCAAGGAAGGAGATTACATGATTTTTCATAAAGAAGATGAAAGCTTCAAAGTTTTCAAAAGGCTATGGGACTTACTGCACATTATAGATAGAGTAGATCTATTCTATTTATATCATGTGGTGAAAGCTTACTTTGAACAAAATCCATTAGAAGGGATTGGTTTAGTTTTACATGGTGATCTCATAACTGCATGGGAAACTGAAGAAGAGAGCACTGATGATGTTTGGAAGAATCAAGAAAGCTGGGAAATTGTTTGCTTGAGATTCTTTGAAGAGTCTGGAGTTCATGTTTTAGAGCTGGAAAATGGAACGATGATACACATGTTTGCAGAAAGAAGATACTCTCTCACAGTTGAGCTCATGAGAAGAATGCTAGAGCATGGATTGGAAGTAGAAGAGGATAATGAAACTGCTTGCATGGTTATCAACTTATTTATCAACTGGACTACTATTCTTTGAAGATGATCAATAACGGTATGAATTTTATTTGAATAAAATACTTTTGATATATCGATACTTTTATTCAAAGTATCTGCTGATCAGTATACTTTCATCAAAGTATTGTTTGCAGAAATAAACCAGTTAAATGAATTTTAGAAGAAACCTTTTGCTAATTAATAAATATTTTGAAATAAAGGTTCAATAAATGGTTTTTGTGATGATAACATCAATAGGTTATCAATCCACCATGGTTACAAAAGGATTGACTAATCCATGAGCAACCGGCTCTGGTAAAGATATATCAAATCCGTTTTTAGTTGACAACTTGCTAATAAGTTGGATGGTAATCAACTCACCATATCATTAATGTGAAGAGTTGGCTAGCCCACAAGAAAATGGCTTGTGGTAAAGGCGGTGGAAAAACCATTATTGGTAATTAGTTCACCATTAGATAGAAGAACTAACTAGTCCAGAAGGGTACAGCTTTTGGTAAAGACAAATCAAATCTGTTGATAGCCGATGATTTGCTAAAAATCATATGGTTATCAATGTACCATGGTCTTACACACCAAAACATTTGGCTACTCCAAAGATAATGGCTTTGGTAAAGAGATCTAAATCCATTAAATTTTCAATGATTCACCTCTCACGGGAGTTAACACACCTGGAAGTGATGAGAATAGTATGCAACTTAAACTGAATTAATGTACAAATTGTCATATGTTGTCTTTGTGTTCTTTGAAAAGATGGAGCTTGGCTGAATGCTTTGAGAAAGAACAATTCTAAGAGATACTTTGACAAGCACAGACACTCTGAGAGATATACTTGAAAAGACTAAGAAATAATCTGATCTTAAAGATGAAGCTGTTAAAGATACATTCACAAAGGAACTTGAAGTCAAGCAAGTAGAATTCAAGTTAGGGAAGGATTGTTGGGATATGAAAGTCTTGAAGACATGAAAGTCTTGAAGATATGAAAGTAAGCAAAGTCTTGGAAAAGTCAAAGAGTCAAAGAAATCTTGCTAAAGACAAAGTCAAAGTACTGAATCTAAAAGTCAAAGTACTGCAAGAACAAAAGAACTATTATTCGTTTATGGAAAGTATTGTTGTTTCTATGTTTAGATTACTTGTCGTACAAGGCTATCAATTGTAAACCGACTAGGATATCCTTGAGCCTATAAAAGGACTCCTAGATTGGCATTAGATGTACGATTGCTTATGAGTCTATGAGTTTTAGAGTTTACAAATTCACAAGTTAATTAGTGTTTTAGAGAAAAGTTCGATTATCTTAGAGTTGTATTAGAGTATCTGCATAATAAGCAGATTTAGAGTTTATAATAAAAGGTTGTTCTTCTTAGCTTTGTTAAGTAAATTCCACATACTTAATAAAGATTGCTCAGTGTTTCTTTGTTAATAACTTAGGATTTATCCGAGGTTATTAAACCTTAACAAGCTAGTTAAGATAGTTTGATTAAAGTATATCGATCCAACAATTACGATAAATCTTGAATTGGGGATGACTCCAATTATGTATATTAATGAATCAATTATGTGCAATTTGGTATATTATTAATTATGGGTTTACGCAATCGATTCGTCGATGTATGTGGCTCACTCTCAAATGAGAGAGTGAAAGCCCTAATTAATATATACATTAATTTAACCTAGACATTGATTATTAATAGGGTTTTATCGAATAAGTTGCATGTGGCTACTTGTTTACATGTATAAATTGTTTATTATGTGCGCATTGTTTTTAGTTGTTTATTTTTATTTATTACCGGTTTGTTTATTATGTTAGACAGTCTTAAGCAAAGGGTAATTTTGAATAAAAAAATATCTGGACTAAAACAATGGCGGAAATTTGATTTGTTTAGGAAGAGTTAAGTTTTCAATAGTTTAATTGATTGGTGACTTTGGTACAAATGGTGTGAACGGCTCACCCACTAGAATGAACTATAAATGGGTTAATAAAGAAGTGCTTGTGATCCTGAAAGGATGTCTAAGGTTATGCTTTGCGCTTACCTGGTCCTTTGCCCTCTGTAAGTTCGAATGGAGCTACTTAGTAAGCCATAAAATGTGCAAACTCATCTTAAGGGCGAATTAGTTTTAATTCCATGCACCACTTCGGTGGTAATTACCTGAAACACTAAGTGTTTACACTTATGCAAAAGTACGGTATAATGGGCGATAATTAACGCTAAATTCCTTGATTGGTGAACCCAATACCTCAATCAAAACTTTGATAATTTGATCTTTATGAATTGGTAATAAAAGTTTTTTATTAAATTTATGCTACAAGATGAATGCATGACATATTTGTACATATTTGATTTGACCACATAAAATCAAAACTAGTACCCTTTTAAAATTAAGTTATATGCCATCTAATTAAAGGGACACTTGAAGTTGCAATTTACGTCATGACAGTACTTGGCGAGATTGTAATGGAGAGGTAAATCTCTATGTAAAGTCAGACCTTACATGGACATATTTGCAGTTCTTTAAGTTAGACACTTAAGTTGAGTAGGAAGTGAGACCTGGAGTCAAGGCATAAGATGGGATGAAACATGTTTATATTTGCAATAGCGTTGGAAAATATAAATCCCATAATGATCTAGGAGTTGGAAATTGTTTGCCAATTAATGTTCGAC
Source organism: Chrysanthemum makinoi (assembly GCA_910596185.1). Classification (NCBI taxonomy): domain Eukaryota; kingdom Viridiplantae; phylum Streptophyta; class Magnoliopsida; order Asterales; family Asteraceae; genus Chrysanthemum; species Chrysanthemum makinoi. The sequence continues at coordinate 46,937,264 of OU343221.1, forward strand.
AGATTACCTTTTTATGTTCTTTCGTTACTAGCAGATCAACTGATGTAATGGAACTACGATAATTTGGATCCTAGTTTTCGAGAAAATTCTATGGTTATATAAATATTACCTTGGGTATTTTATTTTCTTGAAAAGTTTAATTATCGAAAATACTAAAATTGAATTTTGCTAATTCTTTAAATGTATTAATGCAACATTAGATCGTAAACGTAGGTTATTCCAGTATTGGTAAATAGATATACACCTGTAAGGGTTTTTGGTAGAGTCAACTTTGCTAAAAGGATAAACCTAGTCCTCTTTATATTAGAAAGAGTGAGATTCAATCCTATTCATTTTCATGAATGAAGAAAGGTATGATAGGACAATTAGAATTGTCTAAATTCTAAATACATAACTCGTAAGCAAATTTTAATAGTTAAGAAAATTGCATGTTTTCTGAGTTATTAAATTAGAAGCTAGACTAATTACTGCAAAATTGATAAAAGACAAACTAGCTTATTTTATCTAGTTGTTTTGTTTTGACCATTTAAAAGTACTACTTACAATTGTTGGAATAGTAGAACTATTAAGAAAGAAATTGCATTCCCAAATTTTCAAGTTAATAGCATTGATGGATAGTTCATCATCTACATAGTAGAATACATTCTTTTAAGTACATAAGTAATTGTTATGTATGGACTTTCTCAAAGGTTTAGGGAAGTAAATAGAACACTATTTTCTATCACTGGTTAATGAAACACTTTCAATGTTGTCAAATCCAGTGGGAGTATTGTGCTCTTATTACTGAATAGGGAATTATTGTAATGATCTCTAAATTCAGTGGGAGTTACAAGCTTTGTCATCTTGGTAGTAACCCAGATTATCTCTAGAATGTCTTAAGATAATTACTTTCCACTTGTAGACACTTATGTTTTCAAGGATAGTCATGTACGTTTCCTTATTAGACAATGAAGTGGTTCTACATCTACTAGTTATGCTAATATCAATGACACAATCATATTAGTCACATAAACAAACATATGTCGTGTTGTTTATCTGCTACATGATGTTGTTTGATAAGGTTTTAAAATGTACATTTTTTAGGGGTCATTTAAGCCCTTATTTGATCACTTTTGTATCCATTATTAGTTAATATCGTTCCTTTTCACTTTTTAGGTCTCTTGAAGGCAAATTGCTGTAATGGCACTTTTTTGGACGAAAAGGCGATTATATATGAAGAAAATTGCCAAAGTCAAGAATCGAGACACTCAAAGCTGCTGAATGACAAGGTGACGGCGTCACAGCTTATATGCGACGCCGTCGGAGGATTTTGTGACGGGACAGAAGCCAAAAACTCTTATTTTCAAGTGACGACATCAAGTTATAAAAGAGTAGGCCGTCGCAACTCAGACGGCCTAGATTTGATCCAGACGGCGTCAGAAGCTAAGGAGGACAGCGTCACGAGTACAAGGTGACGCCGTCGCAAGTCTAACGTGGCCAAGACGAAACCCTAATGACGGCGATCCAACGGCTTCACAAAACATAAGGTGACGCCGTCGCATATGTAATCTTATATATAGAATCCGAATTTTTCAGTATTAGTGTGTAGTCTTTTGGAGTAAAAACCTAAACCGAACCAAGGCAGTCTTGTACAGTATTTTAGGGTTCCAAACCCTATCTTACATCAAGATAAGTGCTTTACTTATTAATACAATTATGTCTTTGATTATTTGTGTGTATGCTTGCATGTTCTCCATGTCCGGCTAATTTACTTGTGTGTTTGCTTAGGGAATATGAAACTTAATTATTGAATATTGATTGGTTGTCTCTTATCTTAGTTGTTAATGATCTAGTAATGCGATAGGTCACTCGTTGTGTACTTAATGCTTGATTAATCTTTGTGAACCTTAGGTTATAGCACCTTGAGCGGTTGTAAGCTAAACTATCCAAAGAGGCCTTAGAGTTAGAGTTTATGATCCCTAGTGGTATTTTGTAGACGAGACCCTTTGGTAACTTCAAAGAGTTAGGGATAAACGCATACCCTACAACTTTAGACACACAACACAATTAAGAATAAGGACGTGACAATTCAACCACCAATAGGAGATAATTAAGGAGTAGTAAAACCTAAGTAAACACATCTTTAAACTATCATACGAGCACACAATAATTAGACATAGACTACATACACCTTATATTAGATAATTAGATAAGTAGAGTAATCGGTAGCAATACCAACCCCCCAAATCCAAACCCCGAAATTCATACTTTTCCATTTCCTAAAAAAACATAAAAAAGATAAAAAATAATCTTCCTCAACCCCAACCTTAGCGTAGTAACTTTTAACTAGCATTCCTATTCCCCTAGAGAACGATATCAATACCCGTGGCTTACCCTAATACTACACTACAACGATTAGGTTCACTGCCTAGGGTGTTATAAAGCTTGCTCGAAAAAAAGGAAGTTCCTTTGACCCCGAACGACGCGTGTAGCGTTATCAAGTTTTTGGCGCCGCTGCCGTGGAATAGAATAGCTAGTTAGTAGTCCACCTCGTTTAGGTTTCTTTGCTTGATTCCTATCAAGTGATTTTTTCTCATTTTTAGCTTCCTCGTAGTCTATTCACCTTCTTTGTGTTTGTGTTCGTAAAACCCTTTTCATTTGTCGCTATGGCAAGTGAAATTGCATTTGAATCATTAACAAATGAGGAACAATTGAATTTCGCAGATTGGTTTGGTTATAATTGTTCTAATGAATTTGTGAGTGAACTTAGAGATATCCAAAAGGAGACGGGTGTAAGGTTGGATGGATTTGATATATTTTGTATTTGTGTGGCTTCTATTCAACAATCGTTGTCAGGATCAACTCCTTTTAGCGAGACCATCTGGAGAATTTTTAAGAAAAGCCTCCTATGCATAAACCATCAATTGAATGATCTTAGGCACCATGATCAAAAAGACCTAGTTTTTAAGAGCATGGAACCTAAACCCGAAAAAGATTGTGAGATGGTTATAGTTAAACTGACTAGTTGCATGCGTGGGATAGATTTCAAAGCATATGACACGCATGAGGAATCCTTTAGGAAAATAGAACATAGTGATCAAATTTTTGAGAACAATTCTTATGAATCGGACCAAGAATTTGAAATGGCCAAAGAAGGATTTGAGATTCTTAGGAGTGTATTTGGGTCAGATCATACTAAAACACATGATAAACATTTAGGAGATCTAGATATAATGAAGAATAAGATGGAAACTCCAAGGCCACAAGCCCGACTATCACTTAAGGAACACACATCGCCTATAACTTACCCGGAAGAAGTAGAAGAGACTATAGGGACCCCGATTGATATAGAACCTTTAGACCAAACGCCACTAGAGAATGTAGGTTTAGATGCTTGTTGTCATGACCTCTCTCTTAGTCCTAGGGAAGTTCCTAATTTTGATGAACCGGAGCCTCAACTAAAAACCTTACCCAATTTTCCGTCTTTAGATGTGAATCTTGGAATTGAATTAGGCCCTAATCCACCCATCAAAATAAATAATCCGGGTAGTTGCTTGATAAAAGTGGTAGACTCTAGGCCATGTAGAGTGGAAGCTAATATAGGAGTAACCCATGACCTTACACACTTATATAACCCATTCATGGTTGATAACAAGAAACACTATGGGTTTAAATCGGGTTTATTAGGTCAAGATGGATCCTTAACTAAGAATCTTTTGAAGTTAATAGAAGATGATCCATTTTTAGGAGAGAGATTTGATTCACCCACTATACCAATAGACTTAGGTAAGGTTATAATGAATGGAGTACACTCCTTTGAGCATACAAATCACCCATCACCCTCTCCTCACGTAGCAAATTTCCACCATAAGGGTGTGTATCGCTACTATCACCCACACTTAAACTTAAGTGTAGGGAAAACTTCCCCTTTATCTGTTAAATAAGGGTAGAGTCAGGCTCATGACTCGAACAAAACAAAGCTTCTTGGGAGGCAATCCGTGTGTATTTGTTTTTCATTTTTATTTGTGTGTCGTATATCTTTTATTGATTGTTTATTCTCATGTTTGAATTTGTAAAAATGCTTTATTTTGTCTTTAACCTCGTCTTAATTACATATAAAGGTATTTTACATAAAGGATAAGTGTAGGGAGGATTACACACGTTTTCAAAAGAAACGTGAACATGAGAATAGCAATTCATTAAAAGATATATATGTGTGTTTGTTCGAGTCAAATGCTTGTATCGAGTCATAATGGATGTTTTGAAGGAAATTTTTCCAGATTCTAAAGATGTAAATTTTCGAATTTTTCCGAGAAAATCGCAGACCGTTTTTGTCAGGATAACTCGACGGCGTCAGATTGCAACCGACGGCGTCAAGAAGGAGTAAAAACAATAGATTATTTTTTTTCTCATTTTCTCAGCTACTTATGAATTTTTGGAATTTTCAGGTCTTAATTTTCGAAATTCGTAAACATCCATTCCACATGCATTATATCCTAGTTTAGTAGAGTCTTATATATATTATTACCGCTGATTTTACGCGAAGGTTTCGTTGTTTTCTTCAAATGTGCAGGTTTCATTTATCAAGAAGAAGAAACAAAAGATTGGAAGGAGCTTTTCACGCACACATTCTTCTTGGAAAGGATTTAACCACTACTTCACACACGGATCCTACCGAGCTAATCAGGGGAGTACTAGTTTCTTTCATTTTTCATTACCTTCCATTATCATAACTTTGATACTTTCGGGGAACATTGGGGACAATGTTCAGTTTAAGTGTAGGGAGGGAAAACAAAACGGGAACTTTGAAACTATGCTTATCCTTGATTATTTGCTTTGTCCAATTGCATTTGTGTAATAAACCATGAGAAAATGTCGGTTAGGGTAATTTTGGCACCAAATTTTTAATTTTTCATGACATATAAGAGTGGGCCATTAGTCTTAATAAAGCGTCTCATGGATAGGAAGTTATATGACTAGCACAAAAAAACCCTTTACCACCTAAATTCCACCCAAAATGTGAGGATCTCCCTTAGATTAGTAGGAATTAAAAACATTCATCTTCAATGCTTAGAGTGTGAACCGGTAGTATATTAGATTCTAGAACTTGTTTTGTGATGCATCCCGAGATCGCTAGTAAGACTACACTTGTGTAGTTAGGAATAACTAAATGATAAGAGGCATTAGGATAACCCTTGTTTGATACCCGTAATATAATTACTTCTTCCACATCGGTTGAGTAATTCCCCCACACCCTTTGCGTTGTACTCATCTTTAGTACACGATACCCCTAGTTAACCCCTCAGAGCCTATCCTTTTCGCGGTTCTCGTGATGTTTCGGTTTTTCGGAATATCAATGAAGAGCATTGTTTACACCCCACCCCCAAATATACACCCAAATCGCCTTAGCCTACCCTGTATGCACTCACTTTTAGTGCATTATTGTTATCACACTAAACCCTTAGTTCAATTATCTAGTTGCTTGCATGAGTTGATAAGTCGAGTCATATCCTTTGTACACAGTTTTGGGACGATTGGGACTCATGGGAAAAAGTTAAAGTTTATAAAATGTTTGAAAGGGAACGTTAATTTCCCTAATTTGCGTAATAACATACCCCAAGTGTTTTGATCTTTTCAATTTGGGTCAAATTAGTGTTAGAGTAATAAAAACTCAAGTGTAGGGATGTGCCTATAAATCCCTATCATTTTGATGTTACCGTAGAGGATGGTAGAGTAAAAGTGTATGAAAAAAAAAAAACATACGGGCTACCATCCTACATCTATCCTTTAAATTTATGTTTGTTTGTTTCAGTGAGCTAGAGTCTAGAGTGTCGAGTCTTGGCTTAGCAACGCCATTCTTCGTATACTTGCAACATAGAGATTTTTGACTTGCCACCACTAAATAGCCTATCCCACCAAACCCTTTGTTTCCCTACCGTAAGCCTAACATTACAACCCTTTAAAGACCCCTTTGATAGTCTTTCCTAGGTGCTTACGCCAAAGCGATGGAGGTTTGATCTATTCTCAAGCCTATGGCAATTTATGTACTAGGACCGGTTAATGAGTGTTTATCTTCCATTTCCAACTTGTTATATTTCATATACACCCGAGAGAGATGTGAGTATCCAAACACCCCATGTGAGGTGCTAGTATGTAATTTTCGTGCTTGTTATGACTTTGCGGGGCTTATATGTGTTGTGGACTGTTTTAAACCAATGCTTCATGACCCCTAACTTATAAGTTAATTGGCTAAAAGCACATTTGCTTGAGGACAAGCAAATACCAAGTGTAGGGATATTTGATAAGGTTTTAAAATGTACCTTTTGAGGGTCATTTAAGCCCTTATTTGATCACTTTTGTATCCGTTATTACTTAATATCGTTCCTTTTCACTTTTTAGGTCTCTTGAAGGCAAATTGTTGTAATGGCACTTATTTGGACGAAAAGGCGAATATCGAAGAAAATGGCCAAAGTCAAGAATCGAGACACTCAAAGTGCGAATGACAAGGTGACGGCGTCACAGGTTATCGCGACGCCCGTCGGAGGATTTTATGATGGGACAGAAGCCAAAACTCTTATTTTCAAGTGACGACGTCAAGTTATAAAAGAGTAGGCCGTCGCAACTTCGGACGGCCTAGATTTAATCCGACGGCGTCCGAAGCTAAGGAGGACGGCGTCACGAGAACAAGGTGACGCCGTCGCAAGTCTAACGTGGCCAAGACGAAACCCTAATGACGGCGATCCGATGGCGTCACAAAACATAAGGTGACGCCGTCGCATATGTAATCTTATATATAGAATCGAATTTTTCAGTATTAATGTGTAGTCTTTTGGAGTAAAAAACTAAACCGAACCAAGGCTGTCTTGTACAGTATTTTAGGGTTCCAAACCCTATCTTACATCAAGATAAGTGCTTTACTTTATTAATACAATTATGTCTTTGATTATTTGTGTGTATGCTTGCATGTTCTCCATGTCCGGCTAATTTACTTGTGTGTTTGCTTAGGGAATATGAAACTTAATTATTGAATATTGATTGGTTGTCTCTTATCTTAGTTGTTAATGATCTAGTAATGCGATAGGTCATTCGTTGTGTACTTAATGCTTGATTAATCTTTGTGAACCTTAGGTTATAGCACCTGGAGCGGTTGTAAGCTAAACTATCCAAAGAGGCCTTAGAGTTAGAGTTTATGATCCCTAGTGGTATTTTGTAGACGAGACCCTTTGGTAACTTCAAAGAGTTAGGGATAAATGCATACCTTACAACTTTAGACACACAAGCATTAAGAATAAGGACATGACAATTCAACCACCAATAGGAGATAATTAAGGAGTAGTAAAACGTAAGTAAACACATCTTTAAACTATCATACGAGCACACAATAATTAGACATAGACTACATACACCTTAGATTAGATAATTAGATAAGTAGAGTAATCGGTAGCAATACCAACCCCCCAAATCCAAACCCCGAGATTCGTACTTTTCCATTTCCTAAAAAAACATAAAAAAGATAAAAAATAATCTTCCTCAACCCCAACCTTAGCGTAGTAACTTTTAACTAGCATTCCTATTCCCCTAGAGAACGATATCAATACCCGTGGCTTACCCTAATACTACACTACAACGATTAGGTTCACTGCCTAGGGTGTTATAAAACTTGCTCGAAGAAAAGGAAGTTCTTTGACCCCGAACGACGCGTGTAGCGTTATCATTGTTCCATGCACAAGTGGGAGAAATCTATATTGTGTGCAAGGTACAACATATAGGTTTATGATTTAAAGGATTCTCTTGACTGCAAGGTAAGAGACTAACATTCTAATATAACTTGTACATATCTAATTTAAGAAACACTTGGTGTTGCAATTTACGTCATGTGAGAACTTGGCGAGATTGCAACAACAAAGTAAATCTCGATGTTAAGTCAGACCTTGCATGGACATATTTGCAGTTTCTAAATTAGACAAGTATTTAGAACATGTGTCAAAATGATATATAAGACTACTTCAAATTAAATATTTATGTATTATTAGAATGACATAAAATTAAATGAAGTAATCTAATCCTACTTCAATTTGTTTATTTATGTATTTTGGAATGACATAAATAAAAAATAATGTAGTCCTACATTATTGTGAAGTAAAAATAAATTAACTTGGAATTACTATTGAAACCAAGAGTTGTGTTCATAATTACTTTAGTTAAACATGTTTATGATTCATTGTAAAGACATAAACATAAAGTCTTTTAAGACTTATAATAAAGTAAGACGTTAACTTGTTATGTTTTTTAATTAAGACATATACAAGAAGTCATTGAGATGATCAATGATTTATAACGTATAATGGGATTATAACAGTTTATGTTTTCTTGATGAGACATGGATATGAAGTGACTTGGTTAAAAAGTACTTGTGTTATAAAGCATGCAATTGGCTTGGAAAGTCTATTATACCATTAAGTTGACTTAGTTGGTAAATAGGTAAGCCAAAAAGGAATATGTTTATCTTATATATTGTTAGATTGTCTTACAATATTAAATGCTAATGAATACCACAAGTTGATGGTATGTTCAGTTAGGAGGATCAAACTTTATTTGATTTGTTTGATTCAAGATAACCATAACTTCTTTCTTAAAAAGTAACAAGGTAAGAAAATTGAGTATGGATTGAATATACTCAATATGACTCCAACCTAGAAGATTGATAAAACACAATTTTATTATGGAATGTGATGAATCACATTAAGTTTTAAAATTGAAGATTCTGAATTTGTTAAACTACTTATGAATAGGTTGTTAACAAACTTAAGTCAGGAATTATCAATGTGTATTTGTAATGTCCCAAAAAAAGAACAATGTAGTTTTGCTCTAATTGCTAAGTATATATAGATAGTCTATATATTACAAAAGGCAAGTGAGAGTTTTTTTTATCTTGAAAGATAAAATTACAAGATACATAATCTTCTAAAACACACTAGTAAATATCATGATGAGGTTAGACATGTAAATGATAGACCACATAATGATAGAATTTTCATTCATAGATCTGCAAGGATATCTCAGATATTTGACTTATATGCTGAGAAATATGAGTTACAGGATTATAATAAACCTGATAATCATTATGATGGATTACCAAATATTGAATTGGGTAAATTACTCATACTATGAATATTTAAGATCTTTGTCCATAAAGATAATCAATTTTGGAAATTTGGTTTATCTTAATATTTAGACTAGAGAATGGAAATGAGTTTCTTCAAAGAGATGAAAAACCCTAGTGGTTTGAATTTCTATGTAGAAATCATATGGACAAAATTGTACACATATTTAATGCATGTTTTATGACAAGATTATTAATCATACTTAAGCAATTAATTATGATTGAATATTTTTTTCAAGACACATTAAATGTATAAAGATGATAATTGTCATACTTGTTTTCATTAATCTGAAATATGACAATGAAATATCAAAACTCTTTCTTGAAAAATTACTTGAGCGAGGACGGTAAGTAATTGAAAGGTTTTTTGAATATATATACTCCCTCCGTCCCTAAATAAATGTCCACTTTTGACTTTTAAAGTCTTTCTTGTACAACTTTGACCTTAAATATTTTTATTTGTGTTATATAATACTTGATAAAAATTATACCAACTTAAAGTACATTTAAAACACAATTCATTCATATATTTTGTATCAAGTATTATATAAGATAAACACAAATATTTAAGGTCAAAGTTTAATAAGTAAGACTTTGAAAGTCAAACGTGGACATTTATTTAGGGACGGAGGTAGTGTAATCTTTAGAAGTGTACGAAGTGCAATAATTCATGAATGGATAAATGCATGCATCTATGAAATTATTCTTATATTTAATTATTAAATCCTATTTTTGATTTATAATTGAAATAAGATAAATTTTAAGTATTCCTGAAAGCTAGTGGGAGTAATATGTTAAGGTTTTTAAATCTTATATGTTATATAACATATACTTGTAAGATTTAAGAATTAAAACATACAACCTTGGAATATATGTTTATTATTAATAAACATGTGAAGTAAAATAAATGATTCTAATAAAACATGATATATGGATAAATATCTTTTAACAAGATAGGACATGAATGAATTCTAAGTTTGACATGTAGATTCATCATGTACATCATGTTGTGTATTAAAATTGTTGTATCATTCTTGAATAAGAAGTGATTTGACAACATTGATATCTAACTAAAAGTTATTAGATAACTTGTGTAATGAATATTCTAAAAAAATTACATCCTCAAAACCTGGAATTGCTCCTAGATTCTATGGATGAACAATATGTCAAATGTTGTGCAAATTGTCATCAACTTTAAACTTGAAAGTTAGGAAAGCATCAAACATTACACAATAAGATATTAATGTTTATGGAGTTTTAATGAGCATATTGTTGTTTGCATACAATGATGCTGGTTTAATTGAGATGACACTCAATACTAGTCATGGTAGGATTCCATCCTTGTTAATGGCCATGTGAACTGGTTGTGCTACTAAGAGCGCAGTTGCATTATACATTAAAAGAATAAGAATACTTTAAACTTTAAAATGTTTGAAAGTTTAAATTGTCATAAATTTGTGATGGAGGATGTTACACACTTTATGAATTATTATGTGGATTGGTGAATGCACACATACAAGGACTTCACTAATTGAATTCTTAAAATAAGTATTCTCAAAATTACGATAGATCAAGTTGATTGATTTATGCCTTGTCAACAAGTATGATTGTCATTACTTGAGGCATAATTCATCAACAAGAATTTTCATGTATTGATCTATTTGGTATTTGGATAAGGGATGTTAAACAATTGTTATAATAAATCAAATACTTGGTATGTTTGATTTTATAATATATTGTATCCTATATTTGCATGTTTAATCCGTGAATAAATTTATTTATTCTAAATGTCCGTTGTCAATTAATGATATGGGAGTATCATTAAACTAAGACAAATCTGAGAGATATGGTAGAATATACTTGAAAGTATACTGATGAGAATGCATACCAATTTCAGATGATATTCAATGTATTGAATATAGGACTTATCCCAACCACATGATTTTACTTTATGGATATTGTTATTAAGTAAATCATGAATAGTTATCCTCAGACTTGAGATACGAGATAAGTGTCATGAATGTAGTGCTTCGTGGAACAACTTAACGCTATATGTAACTGGTAGTCATAAGGGTTGTTTCGCGAAGTGTTGCAAAGTTTGTGGTTATTCTCGTAGTCAAGATAGAATTTGTTCCTTCAAATTTATTTTGGAGTTTAATACTGCTGGGCCCTCGTAGGGTTGACAAGATGTTGCATGCCATGCCCAAAGTTCTCTCCTGAATATGTTCAGAAGATTTGGTAATCTTGTTCAATCACTAATAATGAGAAACAGAATGGTTGAATAAATAATGACTTAATTCCATATCTTTATTTAACATGATATTAGAAATAAAAGGATAATAATAATGAGAAATCATTAAAAGGTTTTCCAGGAGCCTTGCTCGAGTTGTACTAGAGGCATCAAAGTGTTGCTAGACGCTAACTGATGTGATCACTCTATTAAGATATATCCAAGTGGGAGCTGTTAGTTTTATGGATATAAATTAGTAGACGTGAGTTAGGATCGAACTTAAGACTATGGGATTGCACACTTTACGTATGAGAATTTAAAGTTAAATAATTAAATATAAACGTTGTATTTATTTATTTATTAAACGAAATAACTAACGAACGTTAAGTAATTAATGTAATGGACTAACAGGCGTTAAAGGTATTTGGAAAAGGACTAGAATGCAAAGTTTGGAAGTTTCCGGAATCCCTTGGGGATACCCTTATCCGATCGGCCAAGGAAGAAAACGAAACAAACCCAACTTGTTCACCAAGTTTGCTTGGGTATATATACAAGGCTAGGGGTCTTGTTTTTTGCATCTCTTGTATTCATGAGCTAAAGCCTAAAAACAGTTTTGTGTGTGTTTTTAAGCTACAAACCGATCGATCAAATCCTCTAGGGGATCGATCATCTCTTTTCCACAAACCAAGTTATTTGGTTTAATAAAACTAACATTACTTTAATTCGGTTTAGTACGTGTGTACAAGAACATAGTAATAACATACTTTTGTTATTATCCTTGGATTGAATTACAAAACGGTAAGGGGTAATTCATATAATCCTAATTAAATCAAATTAGGGTTCATCCTAATTGCTAGTTTGTGGATTTGATTCTTGTTCGGCTAGAATCAAGTAAGGTACGCATACTTTATTCTTTAGTTAATTAATTATTCATTATATGTTCCTATACGCTTCCGCACTTGCTTTGATGTTTTGTGTTTTTATATATGATTGTCATAGTATATAATTCCAACAGGCCGTTCCCGAGTTTTTAGGGGCTCTGGGTGAAAATCGATAATGAGGCCTTCAAAACTATGCTGTATAAAAAGTGTCTTAGATTTATATAAGATAAAATGCAAAGTAACTATTTAAACGTTCAACATATGACCTATTTTAGATATTTTCTCAATTAATTGTTTTTCTCTTCATGAAAAATATAAGTACACATGTATATAATTGTTAAGGGGACAAATTTTGAGGCCCATAAACTTTTTAGACACTGAGCGATCGAACACCTTGCCCACCTTTAAGGACGACTCTGCCTACGATATACATGTTTAATGGGTATGCACATACAAACTTACAGAGATTTCCCACATCATATTTAAGCTTTTATCAAATAAGTATCGATTTTCAGGTTAGACAGATAAAAAAAGATTTAAAAAGAAAATATGATTTTATTGGTTGACAATGAATTTTTTAAAACTGTGTGTCACATGGTTCGGTTATTCCCATTTGTGTCTATCTATTGGTGGGGAGGTATATGAAGGAACGAATCAATGGATTGAAGAATGAAAGCTTGAAGACAAAGAGAAAGGGGCTTTTCCAAAGAATTACCGCAGATCCCTTTATTTATCATATGCAAAAAAGTCTTCCACTTTCCAACCAAATCTCTCTTTATTCTGGCACATAAATGAAGTGAACATTTATTATAATATGGATATAGACACCTTAAATTTAACATAATGGGATTAGGTCGAAGAATAGCAATGTACTTTTTCAAATATACCGATTTGGTACATGAACTTTAAAAAGTTGTAGAAATGTAACGAACTTTCATAAATGTTCCAATTTGATACACGATGATGACGTGTCATACCTGAAAGACTGACGCGTGTCACCATTTATAAGGTGACACATCATCATCACGTACCAAATTGGACCACTTAAGAAAGTTCGTTACATTTCTACAATTTTTCTTAAATTCACATACCAAATCAAAACATTTGAAAAAGTAAATTGCTATTGTACGACTAACATAATTGAAAAAGTTAACATGTATCTAAAAAAGCAAACCAAAAAATTATGTATCTATGTGTTTGTTTGTTGGGCCAAACCATTTATCTGTTTATAGATGGCCTCAATCTAAACAGCCCAATAAGCCCATATCTAGTATTACAACAAGTATTTTTTTCATTTTAAAATTAAAATTCAAATCAATAGCCCCAATTCAAATACAGTAAAAAGCATTAGCGACATCCTTTCTAAATCAGGTAAGTTGAAAAGATTTATTACTATTTGATAGATAAAATGGTTTTTCATATTCGAACTGTAATGTTTAGTTTCTTGATTAGTTAGCTTATGTGTATAATAAGTTAAGCTAGATTTTGTGCATATAAGGTGTTTGATAAAAGTCCCAACAGAATGCAATAAGTGTGATAGTTTTTTTTAAGCAGTTTGTATGCTTATTTTCGACAATGGGGGTGTTTGTTTCAGCTTACATAGCCGGCTTATGGCTTATTTGATTTTGGGCTTATGTTTCATATGCTCACTTTTTGTGGCTTATTTTGAATCTTTTCGGCTTATATAAGTTTCTTATATTATAATAAGCTTATATAAGCCGAAAAGTTTCAAAATAAGCCACAAAAAAACATAAGCCCAAAACCAAATAAGTCATAAGCCGGTTATATAAGCTGAAACAAACACCCTCAAAATAACATGCTTAGTTCAGAGTGCTTATTTGAGATGAAACTATATTAACTTATTTACTGTTGTATCTAAACTAAAACCCATTAGTGTTTTTTTCGGGGTCTTATTGCATTTATACAAAACATGCGAATCCACACACTATTCTCCTGTAGTGCTTATTTTCATGCTGAGAAAAATAAGCAACCAGAACACTCTTTTAGTTAGTGCTTATGAATGTGTTTGTAATTTTTTTCTAACATGATCAACTTGCGTCTTTGTATTTGTTACGTTGCGGATTAAGAATTGCTTATATAGTAAACATTTGTATAGTTACGATTAGCGAATCATTTTCTGGATTAGCAGTGTATAAATGTTGCCATAAACATGTTAAGTTATTTGAGTGTTTAATCACATTTCGTCAGTGATTCGATGCACATTGTGAAATATCCTGACTTTGCATTCACACACGAGTTTCATATACGGCTTTCATCAAATTCGAGGGAAAAATGACTGTTATAGTTCTGTACTTTTACAAATTTCCCACTTTAAGTACTCAACAATATTTTGCTACGGATATATTACCCTTAATTTTTTAGGATCTTTAAAGTTGGCTTATTCATTTCACCGGTTAAGGAAGCTGATGCGGAGGTTATTTCCTTTGCGGGAAATTTTATTGTTGATTTTCATGATGACTTTTTTCCATTAGCATAAGCACTTCTAGCTTCCGTATTGTCCTTGCACATGACCAGGCTTTCTTCATTTGCTGAATTTAACCTCTCCAATTGCAGTCACACATTGTCTATTCAGTCAAGCCAAATAAATAAATAAAAGTCAAAATTTGTAGTTGAATCCTACAGCAAGATTTCACCTTTAAGTGATTAGAAAACCCATAATATTTCATTAAAGGTAAATAATTTTAAGAACCATAACTCACCAAGTAACCAAGGCATCTTTTTAAACAATCTTGCTGGTTCGATAGGAGTCCATGAAGTGGAAATTTTAAGCAAACTTTTACCATCGGAATGTGTTCAATTTCTTCTTCTCACAATTTCAGTAATGAGGTAGGGAACCCCTAATTTTCAGTAGTGTTTATGTTTGTTCTGAGAAGAAAAAGACAGATAACATGGCACTAAACCCTCTCCTAACCGTTTGTGAGTCACCTTGATACCCAAAAAAAGAGCTTGACGTCTTGGCCTGGTCTATCTTTTCTGACGTGGAAGCTTTCATGGCACTAAACCCTCTCCTAACTGTTTGTAAGTATGAATGTACAAGACTAATACAGTCAATTTCCCGTTATTCTAATACATATTCTTTTCAAGACTTTTGTTTGGATTTAGATTTTGTGGTAATATCATTTACAGTTGTTATCCCCTTCTTGACTTAATTCTATGGGGTTATTTTCTCAAAAATCGAAATTTCAAGTGGATCACAGGCCGAATTCTTTGATGCCAACAGCATTGATTGAAGTTTTTGGCCAAAGATAGACATAATATTTACAGCCGCAACCCATTTCTAGCAGTAACCTCAAAATTTGGAATTTGGTGTCAAGTCAGTAATGAGAAAGCGAACAAACGCTGTTGTGTCAGCACATGGCGATGAAGTATCAAATCCCGAATCGCTGCATGAAGATAGAAAACAAGGAGCCAGTCAGTTTCCACCGTCTATGAAAATCTTTGTAATATGTTTAGTTTTCAGAATGGCAAATTCCTTTTTTGTGCAAACATATTTCAACCCGGATGAGCATTGGCAAGCGCTTGAAGTTGCACATCGAATAACCTTTGGGTATGTCTACGTGTTCCATTCGACTTTGTGTTAACTGAGATATAGTTGTTAATAAGGATTTTAACTTTATTACTTAACTGACAGATATGGACATTTAACATGGGAATGGACGAAGGGAATACGTAGCTATTTGCATCCAATGTTATTTGCAGTTCTTTACAAAGGTCTATCCGTTTTACATCTCGATACGCCACTGTTCATGGTAAGATACTTTTTTTTTGTTATATTTATGGTGTTGAGTATATCTTATATTCTGGTTTGTACGTGCTTATCTTTTGAACAATAATAAGAGAACAATTTTCTGTCTTTCTATAATGTCTGCGAATGCAGATTAAGGCTCCACGACTATTGCAGTCTATGTTGTCTGCTTTTGGTGATCTCTACTTGTTCAAACTCTCTCATGTCCTCTATGGTGGCCGTGTTGCCCAGTGGGCTGTATCCTTTTGTGTCATACTCTTTATATTTAGTCTTTCCTCAAAGTCCTTTTGGAATTTTTCAATAGATATGATTTTGATATTGAGCCCCGTAATAATAGTAATGAATTTTTATATAAGTTTATGGATATCACATTTCTTTTACGTTGTACTTAATTCTATTTCAGCTCTTTGCACAGCTATCAAACTGGTTTATGTTCTACTGTATCACACGCACTCTATCCAATAGTTTAGAGACTGTTCTAACAGTTATCAGTCTCTACTACTGGCCCTGTTTGAGGGTCAATTCAACCGACGTCCCGCCAGTTTCTAGAACATGGGCTTTGGTTGCAGCTGCCATTGCCTGTGCCATGCGGCCGACAAGTGCTATAATATGGCTTTATGTAGGCCTCATGGAGCTTTTTGTGTCTCGTGATAGGCTAAAGTTCATTTTCCTTGAGGTCATTCCTATTGGGTAGGTCTTATAGCCAATTATGTTCCCCAAGAATAATAGTAGATGTGGAAATTTCAACACCTTTACTTATAAACGGGTCACTTTTGTTTGTGTTTTATTTCAAACGTGTCAAATATAAAGCTTTAGCTAAAAGGAGAATGGGTCAAACGGGTTGAAAATCGCCCGAGTTTAACTTTAATGTATACAACTTATTAATCATTTTTTTCAAAGGTTTGGAAATTTAGATTATTACTGTACTAATAATAACATATTAATTATTTATCAAGTTCTTATTAAAGATTTTGCCCAAAGAATGCGCACGTGTCAACCCAACTAAATCCAACTTAATTCTACGTGTAGAGAAGTTGACCCGCCTCGACTCTTGACTCTTTAGCCACTGCTAAAGCACTTATATTTTTAACTTTATTATCAGGTTCATTGTGCTTGGACTGACATTCTTGCTGGACCGTTGGATGTATGGTTCGTGGATTTTAGTGCCTCTAAACTTTCTAAAGTTCAACTTTTTATCTTCCGGAGGTGACTATTATGGAACTCATCCGTGGCACTGGTACTTCACCCAGGGATTTACTGTCATGATCTTTACCTTCCTACCTTTCATGGTGGTTGGCATCATCCAATCTAAAAACTGGAAGCTTTCAGGACTCATTTTGTGGGTTTTAGCACTTTATAGTGTATTAGGGCACAAAGAATTCAGGTATATCTGCCTCCATAGTTAACAATGTATCTCCCAATTCTTAGGCTTTTGAAGAGTTAGCCAATCCATGTGGAAGAGGTGGCAATTTGGGCCCGTTTACCTACAAATGGTTGATTTGGGTTATGTGTTATCTTGAACTGGTCAAACTGGTTGATGGTCATGCGAAATGTTGATAAATGCATAAGCTCCTCAACTGCTATCTACTTTAATTATTCAGAAACTTTGAGAAAATGAATAAAGAAGTGATTGCAAGCTAGCTCAACCCAACTGACCCGCCCATTTTGCCACACCTTCCACCTGATATATTAGGAACCATCATACTTGGTTATTCTTTCTAACAAATGGCCTTCTTGCGAAAATGAATATTTAGCACCAAGCATTGTAAGAATAAGCTATGTTGGACAAAAAGATGAGGAGTGCAATATTTATATTTGCAGCTACGGTTCCTAAATCTATAAACTAATTGCTATTGCAAAAATATATATGTATTTTTTTTTTTTTCATTTTTACACAAATATGGTAGTTCATTTACAACATAAAATCACCCGTAATGGATGGAAAGGGTTATTATTTTTTTGTACATGATACTCATCGGTTAGAAGTATGACTACCAGGTTTGTCCTCCCTGTGCTTCCAATAGCTTTAGCTTTCTCTGGTTATTCGTTGGCCATGTTAAGCCGGAAATATTCATCTGGTAAAAAGATCAAGAAAACCACAAGTACACGCACCAAAAGCTCCTGGAAGATCAAAGCAGCAGTCTTGTTCTTGCTTGCAACAAATCTTCCCATGGCCATCTACATGAGTATGGTTCATCAGGTACATCAACTTCTTCAATTAGCATTATACTAGCAATAATTGAGTTGGTTAACAAGCTTGATGGGATGTATAGTCGGCCCTTCATAGCTGCTAAGTAGAGGCGGCAAGATTATCGGGTTGGGTCACGTGTCAACATAGATTCGGGTCAAAATGAGTAATATTTTGGTACTGGTCAAAGTTGGCTAGGCGAGATTGGGTTGACCGATCACTTTTTGTCCTTTCTTATCATATTTAAAAAAAATATATATATATATATAATAATGAACTCGTGAAGCATGATCAAAAACGATATCAATAATGATCAAGAATTTTAAATAAAATGATTTAGGAGGTTTTATGTTTTAACATAGACTACGGATGACTTTCAACCTGTTTGACTATATGACCTATTCCCATTTAGCTAATTTTTCTAAATTCGATCTCTCTGATATAAAAACATAAACCAAATTAACCCGATTATGAATAACTGGGTCAAAATTGCCGCCTGTAGTGCTAAGTTACTAATGACAATGTCTTATCATTTTTTAAGTTACTCCGTATTATTTTTGTTATGATTAACTAGTTTTATGACAAGATTATATTGGTAATCTTATCATAAACCTTGTTAATCATAACACTCTATGAGCACGATTCACAGTCGTTATGATAAAGAAGGTAGAGAAAATGTTTACCTTGAGTTGATTTTCTTAATCTTCTTAATTAAAACGACCATGACGATTGATAACATGTTATGATTAACTAGTTTTATGATAAGTTTACCAAGAGATTAGAGAATCATTAGAGAGATGAGAAGTAAAAGATCGCTTTCAAAAGTAATCCTGGTGCATTTTACTCATACCACAATGGGGTATCTATACTACAACATGTCGACATATACTATACATTTCAAATTTTGGGGTAACTAGGGGGGACAAGTAGATTGCTAGTGATTGACTTAAGATTGACAAAAGTGGTAATCCAATAATACACACAATAATTGATAATTCATAACAACTTTTAATGTATTTCGGACATTAGTTAGTTCTTACTATGAAGTAATTACCAGAGAGGAACAGAGGATGTTATGAATTATCTAGCCAAAGAGGCTCGTCACGGGAATGCCAAAAGCATCCTGCTTCTAACACCGTGTCATGCTACTCCCTACTATTCTACCTTGCATCAGAATATCCCTATGCGTTTCTTGGACTGTTCACCAAGGTATGCCACAGTTGCATTATCATTGAGCTCCCATATTGTGTTACTTTATTATTCTTCATTGATGCATATGTTTTTATGTATGTAGCTATTTATATTCTATTTTGGTACTCTGTTATCAGTGAAGTGAAGGGAATCCCAGACGAGTCTGACAGGTTCATGATGGATCCAATTGGTTTCATAACTGAATTTGCAAAAAACTGGTCTAAACCAAGTCATATCATACTATTCGAGAGTGAAGAAAAATATCTGAAAGATTTCCTACTCTCGCAGTCGTTTGAAGAGGTACAGTATTTCTTAGAGGTGGCAACATATTTTAATTACCATTCGGGCTGGCTAGCAAATGCCTTTTTTGTCCATGTTTGGTTTTCTTTAAAAGTAATTATACTTCTTTCTAATATACTTCACTAAATCGAGTTTCGTGTTATGATTACCAGAGAAAAAGATTCTTTCATGCTCATTTCAAGGTTGATCGAGATCTTCAAGCATCAGTTGTTGTGTATGCTCTCTCAGAGGCTTAAAGCACTGACATTTAAATTCACTTCAAGAGCCCTCGCTTACCTGATCAAGGTCCCTGATTTTTTGCCTCATATTAGAAAAACCTGATTTTCGGGTATGTCTTTTGAGAAATTACAATTTTGGCAGTCTAATATATTTAAAAAAAAATTAAGGGCCTGTCGTTAAAACTATGTGGTTGTATGAATTCATAGCGTTGACGTAGGACAGATGATGGTTATTTGAGTTGTTTAAATAAAACAAATGTTCGGGTAACAATAGATTGTAAATTGGACAGGCGTAGACCTAAAATCGATTATAATGCCCAAGATTTCCTTACGGTAACACCTGGAATGTGCTTCGGATGATAACAAAGGGCTTTAAGACGTTATTGTCGGATACTAGTGTTTTAGTTGATGTATGGAACCAACAGTAAAATATAAACCTGTTATATCAGTTCAGGGGTGGGAAATATTCATTCTTAAAACAGTAATTCAAGATGTAACATACTGCTTTATTTAGGGACTAGTAATGACAAATCACTTGGTACTTTTATGACTGGAATGATACAAATTACAAAATTTATAATTTTGTGGCTAAACACAATTTCTGAAAGAAAACAAATTGGGGCCACAAGATTTACAAAGTTTTATTTTTCCTCATATCATCCAAAATTGAATAAAAAGTTATCATTTGGCTCATTTGTATTTATATAATCAAGTCTTTTATTTGTGACTAACTTGATATGATTTTAATACTATCAGTTTATCAATCCAGAACAGGTTTTTCATGTTCTTAAAGAATTTGCCCAAAATTTTACCATACATGTGTAATTAAAGTTCTATGTATCCACATCACACATATATAGAAAAGGCATGTAATGCTCCAAAAACTATTTAGTGGCCATTCATGTCTCACAGGTATTACCTGAATGAATAGTAAAATCAAACCATTACTCTTTTTAACATTACACTCATGAAGACCCTACATCATGTACCAAGCCAACACATGTCTTAACATTCAATATTTCCAAACAACTCAAAGACAAACAACCTGAGAATAGAATGAAATAACTTATACAAGTGGTAGCTAAATCAAGAAAATCTATACTCAACTCTTGATACTAGCTAACAAAAGAAATAGGTTGTCCAATCTTGAATCAACCATCAAAGTTCTTATTTTTTTTTAACTGAAAACTATGGATCCAAGTACAAAAATAAACACACCCTTTTCTCGAAATTTTTCGCAGCAAGATAGATGCAAGATTGATCTGTACATGATTTCTTTCGAGAGCTCGAGTCTTTTTTTTTTCTTTGTGATGTAGGATGAAATTATTAAATCTACGTATTAATCGACTATCGTTGAATTACTTTGATCCAAAACCTCGGTGGCATTTGCGAGACTTCTCATGACATCAACTTGCACCCTGAGTGAAAGTATATAGTCTAGTGCTTCTTTGATGAGGGAGTATTCATCCATTGCTTCTCCACCAGGAACAAGTCTTTTAAGCACTTGGGTTCGCTTCTTTACCAATCTTTTCGCAATAGAAGTAGCTAAGTTCGACGTTGGAGGACTCGCCTTCTTCATTCTTTGACTAACAGTGCAACTCTTTTTCAAGATCTTCTTGCTTCTAACCCTCTTATGGAAAGTGATCATTTGGTGAGCAGTCTTTTGTGAGTTGAACCGTGACTCGGGTCCTAATAAATTGTCGACAAGAATTGCGTTTTCGTCATCTTTTCTAGCATTGTAAATCAAAGCATTGCTCCAAGAAGTGGTGGCATTTTTAGCAGAAGCTAAAGCAATGTCTGCACAAAGCTTTATTTTCTTCTTTCTTTCCATGACATCCATTTTCTTTTTTGAAGAACAACATATTTCAAGACCCTTTACCCATTTCTTGATAAATTCTTTCTTGAGCTGCTTGCTAGAAGTATGCATTTTTATATTCCCTACAACAACAAAAAAAAAAGTTAAGTGTACTTAATTTTGTGTACATTAATGTCTAGTGTTAACTGTTAAGTTCTAGATTCAAAACTTTAAGAAAGCAATTATTATTTCATTATATACATGCAGAAACAAGTCACCTTTTCAGAATTATTTCTTCACATGCAATAAAAGACTTATATGACAATATAACCAAAAAAAATCAAACACCCCTAAAGTGTTCAAGTGGTTATGAGTTCAAGTCACAACTCCGACAAAGATATATGAATTAAAGATTCAAATTTTTTGATAACTTCTAGCTACACTCAATAGTATTATCATCCATATATAACAAACTCAAAGAAATGTACATGACCAAGAATAGAAAGATCTTGTTCATGCAAAATACAATTAAAGAACATACACATCAAAGTTTCAAGAAATTCATAATGTAAATGTACCTTTTCTAGGCTTCTAGCTTTGAGTTGATTAATCTTCTATTGTTCAAGATCCATGGGAGCTCCTTAAGAGAAAAAGAAAAAATTTAGTTCTTGAAGAGAGAGTAGCTTAGTAGTGTAGAAAGAATACAACAAAAATGTAGAAGAAAATGAAGAGAGATATGTAAGAATTGAGGAGAATGAAAATGGAGTTAAAGGCTTTATTTATTTGTTTTTTCTGAAAAGGGAGGAAGAGAGGGAAGGTGGTGGGGTTGAGAAGGAAAGACACAGCACATGCATTCACATGGGAGTACATGGCCTACAATCTCCCATAAAAACCCTAACAAGGAATACTCTAAATCTTTCACTTTACTAAATTTTTTATGAAAATATAATACGAGTTTTTCATTTTTGTATAAAATATAATTCAGGTTTTAAGTTTAGCAATAGGCAAAAGGATTAACTTATGACACATGCCTTAAACTAGCTTTGTTTGATAACAAACAACTTATGTAACTAATGTACCACACACGTACATAAAGTCACACAAAATCGATCACTAATTACATATATTAAGTTATTACTGTTTTTTCTCTTTTATTTTTTGCAGAATTACAATTTTATCTTTAAGTAACAAAAATATTATAGCTATAATCCAATTTTAGCTTATGCTGAAGCAACATAGTTTCTTCGCTTGTAGAACGTTAACTATTAAAAGGTTTTAGAAACGATTAAAACTGAATCAAATGTTTTTTATACAGTAGTATGAAAAGTTTAACATTATACAGGTTTCAAATGGTTAGAACACTGTTTCTTGAGTCAATTGACCCAAGTTCAAGTCCCATCCTTGGCATTTGCTTCATATAGCTACCCATCTCCGCAAAACCTACAAGAAGACACACTGGAGAGACTTTGTGGAATAAGAGCTTAGGAGTCCGAGTCTTCTGCCACTCATTTGCACACACTATCTGTGCCAGAGAGAAAATTAACATTTCGAGCTAGCGGTCTTATAATGGCAATTTGTCAACTACCTATGTTCTCGCCAATCTACACCTTTTTGTGGAATAATATATATATATATATATATATATATATATATATATATATATATATATATAGTATATATATATATATATATATATATATATATATATATATATATATATATATGTATAGCGTGAAAGTTAAAATAAAAGACAAATATCCGTAAGGAGAATAAAATATTTGTTTTTTAATTCTTCAAAATTCAAACATTCCACAAGAATCGGGTATGTTGGTGCAAATAAAACTTTTGTGAAAACATTTTTTATAATTTTAAGTTTGATACATTTTTTAATGCATAAAAAATGAATTTTGATGCGCAAAAAAATTTTGATGCACAAAATTTTCAACTTATTTTAGTTAGATGCGCAATGTTATTTTGATGAAAAGTCAGTAAGGTGCAAAAAACCAATTTTTGAGCATAAAAACGACGATTTAAGGCAACGTATTTTTCATAATTTTTTTCTAAAAATATTCACTTTGTAGAAAAAAAGCTTTTCACAACTTTTTATGCACCATATATCCCATCTTGTGGAATGTTTGGGAATTTTTCGAGAACTTTTTTCAATTTTTTTTAATCTTTTACGGATATTTGTTTTTATTTGATCTTGGGGATCGGTGCGTATTCAATTTTAAGAGGGATGCGGATAATATCACAGTAGCTTTAAAAAAAAATTCAAAAAATCTGAAAAATTTAAAAAGTAAAGAGGATTATAAATTATTAAGAATCAAAAAAATTTCAAAAAAAATCGATTTCTTGATTAAAGGTATTGTGATATTAAGGTCGATTTTGACTTTTGTAAAAAGTCAAGATTCCGATCTTAATATCACATAAACCTTTTTATTTTAATACAAATTAAAATCACACTAACTTTTTTTTGATATCACACTACTTTTTGTTTTTTACTAAATATTATTAATATCACCGTATTTTTTTTTAATAAAAAATGTTAATATCACGGTTCATTTTATTATCACAGGTACTTTTCTTCTTTTTTAATATAATCATAATATCACCGTAACTATCATATGTTTTTTTAATAAAATTGTTAATATCATAGTAAATATCATATGTTCCTTAATATCACGGTTCAATTTTACATTGTAAAAGTTTCTTAATATCACATTTGGTTTTATAATATCACCATTTTATAATATCACAACTTCTTAATATCACAATAGAATTCATAATATCGTAATATCATTGGGGACTCATAATCAAAAACTAAAAAGTGCTCAGTAAAAATCTGGAAAAATAAAAAATGAAAGAAGATAACACTAGTAGGTTCGCTCAAAAGAAAAAAATTAAAAAATCGTACATGGTCAATTCTATCATGAAGTATAGCAGATCTTGACTTTTTACAAAAGTCAAGATCGATCTGAAATGGACGGTCAGATCTATCCAGACGTCCGCATTCTAAAATTAAAAATCCGCACATGATCCTCTCTCTCTCTTCTATATATATATATATTTATATATATATATATATATATATATATATATATATATATATATATATTCAGGTTTTTTAGTTACGTTGATTATTTGACGCTATCAGGTCACATAATTACAATTATGCAAACATAATTCAAGTTTTTTGTCATATAAAAATATATTATATCATCTCTACGATGAAACTAAAATGACAAATAAAAAACATATTTCTACAACTTACACATTGCACTAAACACAACTAGTAAAAAAGATGGATATTGTATAATATTCATGATCGAACTAGTATATACACGTAGAGGATAAGCAATTAAAACCTGATTTACAAAGACTAGTATATACACATCAATATTTGTATAATTTTGTGCTACAGGGTTTTTTACATGTTACGAATACATATCAAATATTTTTTGTCCGTGAATTATTCATCATCTATTTTTTTTTCATGATTTTTCCATTCACTAGAGAATGGATAGAGATAAAGAGTCCTTCTAAAATTCTCATTCTTCACCTCTCTCCTTTAAAAAAAAAAAAAAAAATAAAATAAATAAAAAAAAATGGGAGAATGAGAATGGTAATTTAATTCCCTGTTTCCATTCTTATGTCAAACAAACATGAGAATCAACCTCTTTCCCCTTTCTTAGCTTTTCATTCATGCGTACCAAACATCCCTAAGAGTTTTATTACTCCGTATAACGTTAATGTCAAAGTGTATATTTTCTCATAAACATTTTTTTTGCACAGCAGGTAGAAACTTTTATTAAGAATCAAGCAAGAAGCTTGAGAAAAGAAATGTTACACAATATTGTTACAAGCATTCAAGGGATCATTAATCCAAGCATACCAATTAGGACGAAAGTTCCTATCTCGGTGACTAATCCAAGAGAAAGAAAAGGTTTTAATGTCTTTCAAAAGAGTGTCTTTTCGTAGAGGGGTCAAGACAAAGCATAGCCTATTCCTGTATCACCATATAGCCCAAGTCACAGATTGTATAACGGCATCAAAACACCGTTTCAGTTGACTTGAAAGAGTAGTCAAGTCACTCCAAGAGATTACATCAGGCAAGACTTTTGGGTAATCTCAAAATCCCCACCAATTCGATATTGATAGCCATATACTTCGAGAAACCGGGCATTCCATAAAGAGGTGTTGTATTATCACAAACCAGGCAACGAATTGAATCAAGAACATTTTCTCGTAAATATAATATTGTTCCCAAACGGTATTAATACAAGAATAACGAATAAACGGGCTTAGTCTGAAAAGACTGAACACCCCCGTAGTTGGAGCGAGAAAAGGCTGAATGCTCAAACTGGCTCGAAAATCGTCAAATAATGTGAGGGAACATCCATGCAAAACTCGAACCAATCCAGTGGTAACCTTATCTCGAACAAAGTGAATATCAATCTCGATATGCTTCGTACCTTGATGCTCCACGAGATTAGAAGAGTGAAGCTCGCGAAGAAGATTATGTAACCAAGAAGTCTTAGTCATTACATTGGCAACACCATGATATTCAGACTCGGAACAAGAACGAGACAAAACATATTGTCACTTAGAAGACCAGGACAGTAAATTGTTTCCAAGGAAAACATAATAACCTGAAGTAGAATGACAAGTGGTTGGGCATCCAGCCCAATCAGCATTCGAATAAGCAACCATCGATGAAGTTGAGGAAGAATAAAGTTGAAGATCATAATCCAGAGTACCACGAAGATCGTGTAAAATCCTCTTAAATGTGGCATGGTGATCCTCTCGACGATCATTGATGACATCAAATAACAACATATTATTAGCATCATTTATCCTATGTATATTCATTTTTTGTATTATTTCATATGAGAATTGATACTTAATCGCTTAATTTTCTAAATCTCAGTTATAAACAAGCATTTGGTGAAAGTTAGCTATTTTGGAAGTAAATTGGAGCAAAATGGATCAAGTTGGAAAATTATGTTGAACTGATGACAGATACGTCGTATCATTCTAGATGGATACGTCGTACACCAAGACTTAGACGAATATGAAGATCATTGCATGACTTTGAAGTATACGCCGTATGGATTCTTCCCATTCGCCGTATATGAAACCTTGGTCAACGAAGAAGATCTTACTTATTCTACTTCAGATACGCCGCATGACATTCCAGAGATGCGGCGTATCAATCTCAAGAATTCACCAGAAAATCTAAGATATTGAAGACAGCATACGCCGCATGAAGAATGAAGATGCGCCGTATCATATGGTGGTCTAAAATATTCTAGAATATAATAATCTTGGACCTCATGCGAAGTTACCTAGATACGGCGTACTAGATAAACTGATACGCCGTATCGACTCTGTTTCCAGAATGTATGATAAGTATTTAAAACGTACACTTTTAGGGGGTCATTTAAGCCCTTAATTGACCACTTTTATATCCGTTACTGCTTAATTTTGTTCCTTTTTACTTTTTAGGTCTCTTGGAAGCAAAATGCTGGAACGAAGCACATTTGGACAAAAAGGAGTGAATACATGAAGAAAATGACAAAGTCAAGATCGAAGCCACTCAAGCTGCTCAAACTAAACCTAACGGCGTCCCAATCAAAGGGCGACGCCGTCCCTCTATACAGACTTGATCAAAACATGCAGCAGACGGCTCAGTGGATTTTGTTTTAGCTTTGAAGAAGAAGGGCATCACTCAGTATTTTCATCTCGCAGCCAGATCCGAACCAAGACGACGCCCCTAAGACCGACGGCCACAACTCTAAGGTGACGCCATCCCATCGATGACTTGGCCAAGATGAAACCCTAATGACGGCGAGCTGACGGCGTCCCATCTAAAAGGTGACACCGTCGCAAGTATAAATCTATATATAGAATTCGATTTTTCTGCATTAAAAGGGGTAGACTTTTGGAGACAAAAACCTAAAACGTTTGTAGTCCGATTTGGACAGTATCTTAGGGTCCCAAACCCTATTTTACACATCGAGATAAGTATTTTAATCCAAAGTATCATTGTGTCTTCCATTGGTTGTGTGTATGCTTGCTTGTTTACCATGTCTAGCTAAATTACTTGTGTGTTTGCTTAGATCTATGAAACCTAGTTATTGATTATTGTTAGGTTGTTTCTTATCTTGATTGTAATTGGCTTAGGAGTGAAACTAAGCATCATTCGTTGTGTTTAATGCTTGAATATTCTTTGTGAAAGTAAGGCTTATGTATTAGCTTAAGGGCTTGCGTATTTCGTATGCTAAACCCGAAGGATAACCTCAAAGAGTTAGGGGCTACGCATTCCCTACGACCTTAGGAATACAACGTGTTAAGATAAGGTGTGACAATTCAACCGACCAAGAAAAGATAACTAGGGAGTAATAATATCTAGGTAAACACATTTTTAATCATCATACGAGCACACATCAAATAGACATAGCTACCCATAGATAATTAGATAAATTAGATAAGTAGAGTAATCGGTAGAAATACCACCCCCCAAACCAATTGCCCCGAGATTTTACCTTAGCTTTAAAAAAAAACCTAAAAAAAGATAAAAAAATAATCATCCTCAACCCCCACCTTCTCGTAATACATTTCTTGCTAGCATTCCTATTCCCCTAGAGAACGATATCAATCCCCGAGGCTTACCCAATACTACACTATAACGATTAGGTTCACTGTCTAGGTGGTTGAAAAACTTGCTCGAAGAAAAGGAAGTTCCTTTGATCCCGAACGCGCTTCGTACGCGCATCAAGTTTTTTGGCGCCGCTGCCGAGGAATATAATAGCTAGTTAGATCTTTATCTCGTTTAGGTTCCCTTGCTTGATTCCTATCAAGTAAGATTTTTTCTCAATTTTTAGCTTACTTGTAGTCTATCCCCATTCTTCATGACTTTGTTTGTAGCCCCATCACTTTTCATCATGGAAGGTGATAACCCACCACCAAACCAACCACTTCCCATTGACCCACCACCAATTGACCCGCCAAGAGAGGTACTCTGGTGAATACTCTAGACTGAGCCACCAAGGCTATAGGAACACCATTGAGCTCCCTGATCAAGCTCAAACTACGGCTCTGCGATCCGACACCATCCGGTTGGTGCAAAACAGATGTGCATTCCATGGACTTCATTCCGAAGATCCTAATCAGCATCTCAAGGACTTCCTTAAAATTGTTGATTCCATCGACCTTGATGCTACCACACGGGAGACCACGGGTTTGTGTCTCTTCCTATTCTCTCTACGGGACCAAGCTAGTAATTGGCTTGAGCGACTTCCCGCCAGATCCATCTCAAGTTGGGATGATCTCACC
Source organism: Chrysanthemum makinoi (assembly GCA_910596185.1). Lineage (NCBI taxonomy): Eukaryota > Viridiplantae > Streptophyta > Magnoliopsida > Asterales > Asteraceae > Chrysanthemum > Chrysanthemum makinoi. Next base: position 46,966,310 of record OU343221.1, read on the forward strand.
ACTCATTTCCTCGCCTAATTTGTCCCACCGGAGAGAACTACCAAACTTAGGAATGACATCTTGATGTTCCAACAACGTCAAGGCGAAACTCTTTACGAGGAGTGGACTCGATTCAAGGACTTACTCCATAAATTCCCTCATCACGGCATTGATCTTTGGCTTCAAGTCCAAATCTTTTACGATCATGTCAATCCCTGCACTCGACAAATCATTGATTGTGCCACCGGTGGAAGGCTAAGTAACCTCGATGTTGAAGCATGTTGGGAAGTCATCGAAGATTTAGCACAATATGAGGAAGAAGGATGGGAAGATTCGATAATCCCTGAAGAAAATGGTTTAGATTCCTAAGCACATCTATTTAAGAGTATGGAGGCACAAGTGAGAAATTAATGAAAATCACCACACATGATTATGAGCATGTGGACGCGGTCAATGAGTTTTTACTTCCAAGAAAATCACGACAAGATGAATTCGAGGACATAATGTTGACATTTGTCAACACCCAAGAGAAGGAAATAAAACGCTTTGAAGCTCACATGAGAAAAACACACGACACTTTCTTAGAGCTAGCTGATAACTTCATGATGAAACTCCGTGAAGAAATAGCAAGGAATGATGTACCTAAAAAGATCGAAAAGGTGTATGCGATACCAGAGCTCATGAGTATGATTCCTGAGCCCTTTTCAATTCCAATAAACAAGGCGACTCCCCTCAAGGAATCAAAATTTTATAAGAACTCGTGCCTCAACGCTTCTTGCATAAAAGGAACATTTCCTAGGGACGTGTTCATTGGAGGGGTGCAAGTTTCGCCTCCCGACTTCCATGAAATAAGGAAACGTTCTTTTGGTTTTAAACCAGGCTCAAAAGGTCCTCACTCCCAACACTTCATTCCTAGAATCCTCTAAAAGACAATTTGACATATGTGTTGCTCACCATTGTGGAGATTACAAGTGGATTGACAAAATGTATTTTAAAATAAAACCAAAATCTTTGTCAAAAATAGTAACAAGATTTTTATCCGAGGGTTCATAAAATGCCTCTTTTGCTCTGACGCCGTCACCACACAAAGGGTGACGCCGTCGCTAAGTAAAATCAGACGGATAAAAACACCACCCATCTCTTTCATTCTCTACCCTACACATTTTATCCACCCCACACTTCACTATCACGAATTCTCCAAGTCAAATCCACCACTTTGCGTCATCAATCTCCATAAGATAAGTAATTTTCATTGATCTTTGTCTATTCAATTGCTCTATTCCGCGTTTAATTTTGATTTCCCCTTTCAATCCGAAACCCTCCCAATTAATTTGATTAATGCTAAATGTTGCCTATGAATCGTGTTATGTAGGCTTTAGATTAGGCGAATGGTAGTGTTGTAATGTGGGTTTGATTTTGCGAGAAGCATTAGACGGCTTAGGGACTAAACCACCTTGCCAATGCACCCTTTTTGCTGCAACAGGGGTGTTTGGGTTAAGGGTTATAGTTAAAACCTGGATATTTTTCCCTCGCAATGTCGGATTTGAAAATTTCCGGTGGGACGGCGCCGCCTCTCCCATGCAAAACCCCTTCCTGATGTCGTTTTAGCAGCTTGAATATTACTCATTTGTTCCTGATATTTTTGATTCCCTGTTTCAGAAAATGAGCAAGAGATCAAGGAGATCAAGGTGGCATTCTTCTGGCACCCAAGAGAGTGTCGCCGACATCATTTTAGGTTGGGGAGTGTTTGACGCGGAAGCATCCCAAACTCGCTACAACGAGTTGCTCCACCAAACCATTGACTCGGGGGCAGTTTTGGATTGGGATTTTCTTAATGAGCATGATCTTGCAAGGGATTTTAGAAAAAACTTTTGGAGGGATAAGTTTACTGATCCTCAATGGGAGAGATTGTTTCGTGTGCGTGAGCCCATTTACAGTGAGTTTCACGCTTCTTATTCTATGAATGTTCTTTCTTGTCAGGGTAGTATAGATTTTCAGGGGATTCGGTTTAGATTGGGTGGAGTTTGGAGGAGTATGTCTCCCAGGCTGAGTTGGTGGAGAGTTGGGGTATTCTCGAGAGGACGCTGAAAGTGATGTCTTTAGAGCTAGCTTAGGTGCGGGATTGGCCGCTAGGGAAGACATGTGAGGGATTCAGTTCTGGAACACATTGGCCAACAGGGAGTACCCTTGCCTCGCATATCCAAGACCCGCCAACGAGGCTCGCTCACCATTGCAGTGCCTTCACCATAACGGAGCGCAAGGACACGACTCATCGTGTCACCTTACCGGATCTGTTCTATCTCTACTGCATGTTTGCTGAGGGTGTGTACTGCAACATCCCGTTCTAGTTGGCTGACTATTTGAGTAGTGCTATTGGTATGAGGTAGGCAGATAGGGTTTATGGTGGTATGTTCGTCACTAGGTTGGCTCAATCATATGCCATTCGAAAGGAGGTGCCTATGTACCTCAATGTTGTAGCGGAGCTCAAGGTTCTAGCTAAGTTCTTGAAGGCCATGGAGATCATCATGGATATTGGAGGCGGCTACGCATGGTACCGCCCTTGGCCCCCGCAGCTCAGGATGATGATGATGATGATGATGATGATGATAATGAAGAGCAGCCGATGCAGCAGTACCAGCAGGGGGATGGAGCAGGAGGCTTCGCTGACGCCTACATGAACATGTCTAGTGGGGACTGGCAGGCCCACCAGGGAGCATGGATGGGCCAGATGGACACGTGGATGGTCCTGCTGTATGTATGATCACACTGTTCGACAAATGTAGTACTTGTCCGTGCGTGATCATCTGGACCCTCACCTACAGATCGACCCATTCCCCGAGCGTGAGGAGGATTACCCGCCCTATGGGTACACGGGCTACATTCCCCTTGGCTATGACTACCGCTATGGACCCCCTCCTCAGTGATTTATGTGTTTATTGGTGATTTGTTATAAACAATTGTGGTTGGATGTTGATTAAGACAATTTGATTTGGGTCTGTAATAGCTTAGTATTATCTTGACTTAGTTGGTGATGTGTTGACATTGAACAATCTATTATGTATATATATGTTTGTGATGTGGTTTGTTTATTTCCGGTTTGGTTGTTTTATTTTTATGTTATGTATATCTCCTTCATTTTTGTTTATTCTCATGTTTGATTTTGTGAAAATCCTTTATTTTGTCTTTAACCTAGTCTTAATTACGTATAAAGGTATTTTACAAAAAGATAAGTGTAGGGAAGATTACATATGTTTTTTAAGAACGTGAACATGAGAATTACAATTAGTGAAATTGATATATATGTGTGTTTGTTAGAGTCAAATGCTTGTATCGAGTCATAATGGATGTTTTGCGTGAATTTTTCCAGTGCTAAAGATGTAATTTTTCCTAATTTTTTCGTGCAAAATAGACCAGTTTTGTCATGACAACTGACGGGCGTCAGATTAAAGCCTCGACAACGCCATGTCAGCGAAATGTACTATCATTTTTTCGCCGTGCTATTTATAAATTTTTGGAAATTCTCGTGTCTTAATTTTCCAAAAACTACAAACATCCATTCCACAAGTATTAAATCTTAGTGTAGTTGTGTCATATATAGTTTTATCGCTGATTTTACGCGAAGGTTTCGTTTGTTTACTTAATAGGCAGTTGTATTTGGCAAAAAGAAGAAACACAACATTGGATGGAGCTTATCACGTATGCATTCTTCTTGAAAAAGAATTTAACCGAACTTCACACTGATCCTACCGAGCTAATCAGGGGAGTACTAGTTTCTTTTCCTTACTCACCTTCCTTTATCATAACTTTGATACTTTCGGGAAACATTGGGGACAATGTTCAGTTTAAGTGTAAGGAGGGAGAATAAAACGGAACTTGTAAACTATTCTTATCCTTGATTATTTGTCTTGTCCTTGATCATTTGTGTAATAAACTATGAGAAATATTTGTTAGGGAAATTTTAGCACCAAATTAAATTATTTTATGACGTATGAAGCTAAAACTTTAGTCTTAATAAAGCGCCTCATGGATAGGAGTTATATGACTAGCACAAAACCGCTACCACTCAAATTCCAACCCAAAAATGTGAGGTTCACCCCTAGATCTTTAGGAATAAAAGCATTCACCTTTAATGCTTGAGAGTGTACCTAAGAGTATAATAGATTCTAAAACTTGTTTTGTGATGCATTCCGAGATCGCTAGTGAGACTACACTTGTGTAGTAAGGAATAACTAAGTGATAAGAGGCATCAGGATAACCCTTGTTTGAAACCTCAGATATAATTACTTCTTTCACATCGGTCGAGTAATTACCCCACACCCTTGCGATGTACTCATCTTTAGTACACGATACCCCTAGTTAACCCCTCAGAGCCTATCCTTTTCATGGTTCTCATGATGTTTTGGTTTTTCTTATCAATGAGAAGAGCATTGTTTACACACCACCCCCAAATGTACACCCAAATCGCCTTAGCCTACCTTGTATGCACTCACCTTTAGTGCATTATTGTTATCACTACTAAACTCTTAGTTCAAATATCTAGTTACTTGCATGGTTTCTAAGTCGAGTCATATCTTTTGTACACAGTTTTGGGATGATTGGGACTCATGGGTAAAAGTAATATTTTATGGAGTAACGGGAAGGAACGATAAATTTAAATTCCTTTTGTCTACATAATTAAATACTCCAAGTGTTTTTGATCTTTTAATTTCGGGTCAATTAGTGTTAGAGAAATAAAAACTCAAGTGTAGGGATGCTCCTATAAATCCCTTATATTTCGATGTTATCGTAAAGGATGGTAGAGTAAAAATGCATGCAAAAAAAGTGTTAAAAAAAAATGAAGAAAAACATACGGGCTACCATCCTACATCTATCTTTATGTTTATGTCTTTTAATTTATGTTTGTTTCTTTCAAGTTATCTAGAGTTAGTGAGTCGAGTCTTTGCTTAGCAACGCCAAGCTTTTCATGCTTGTAACATAAGATTTTTGACTTACCACCACTAAATATCGCCTATCTAACAAAACCCTTTGTTTTCCTACCTTAAGCCTAACGTTACAACCCTTGCAAAGACCTCTTAGATAGTTGTTCCTAGGTGCTTACCAAAGCTGGAGGTTTGATCTAGTCTCAAGCTTATAATCTATACTATGCCAAGTAATGAGTGTTTATCTTCCATTTCTATTTATTATATTTCATATAAACCCGAGAGATGAGAGAATCCAAACACCCCTTGTGAGGTGCTAGTATGTAATTTCCGTGCTTGTTATGACTATTGCGGTGCTTTTACTTGTTATGAATTATTTTAAACCTATGCTTTATGAACCCTAACTTATAATTGATTGGCCAAAAGCACATTTGCTTGAGGACAAACAAATACCAATTGTAGGGATATTTGATAAGGATTTAAAACATACACTCTTAGGGGTTTATTTAAGCCCTTAATCGACCACTTTTATATCCGTTACTGCTTAATTTCGTTCCTTTTCACTTTTTTGGTCTCTTGGAACCAAAATGCTGGAATGAAGCACATTTGGACGAAAAGGGTTCTTTTTCACTTTTTACAACAAGATAAGTAATTTACTTCATTGATTCAATTATGTCTTCAATTTTTTGTGTGTATGCTTGCATGTTTTCCATGTCCGGCTAATTTACTTGTGTTTTTGCTTAGATCTATGAAACCTAGGTATTGAATATTGATTGGTTGTCTCTTATCTTAATAGTGATTGACCTAGGATTGCGATAGGTCATCGTTGTGTTTTAATGCTTGAGTAATCTTTGTGAACATTAGTTTATAATCACCTAGAGTTATTGTAGGCTAAACATCCAAAGATAACCTTAGAGTTAGTTTATGAACCCTAGAGATTTCGTAGGCAATAACCCTAAGGTAGTCTCAAAGAGTTAGGGAAAAAAGCATACCCTACGACCTTATAAGACACAAACGCTAAGAATAAGGATGTGGCAATTCAACCATCAATAGGAGATAACTAGGGAGTAATAGCATCTAGGTAAACACATCTTTAATCATCTTACGAGTACACATCAATTAGACATAGACTACCCCTTAGCTTAGTTAATTAGAATAGATAATAGTAGAATAATCGGTAGAAGTACCACCCCCAAATCCAATACCCGAGATTCGGACCTTCAATTTTCTAAAATAATATAAAAAAGATAAAAAATAATCTTCCTCAACCCCAACCTTAGCGTAGTAATTCTCACTAGCATTCCTATTCCCCTAGAGAACGATATCAATACCCGAGGCTTACCCTAATACTACACTACAATGATTGGGTTCATTGCCTGGGTGTTAAAAACTTGCTCGACGAAAAGGAAGTTCCTTTGACCAAAAAGTGCTGTACGGTATCAAGTTTTTGGGACGCCACGGAATAGAATAACTAGTTAGATTTCCACCGCTTAGGTTCCCTTCCTTGATTCCTATCAAGTATGATTTTTCTCATTTTTAGCTTCCTAGTAGTCTATCCCCCTTCTTCGTGACATTTGTTAGTAATCTTATCACTTTTCATCATGGAAGGTGATAATCAACCCCCACTCATCAACCCACCACCAAATAAATTACTTTCACTCGAAACCCAACCCAATGACCAACACACAACCGGCCGGCCATGCATGAAGTAAACAACGACCTTCAAGATTTGCAAAAGGTATTTGACAAACACAATTAGGGATGCTGTTGAGAAAATGGTTAGTGCCTCTGTTGTTGGCTCTATGATCAACAATAATTCGGATAACGGCTTAGTAGTTAAAAATGTGAATGAGGAGGATAGTGCTTACTTCAATCTTTACCCAACTAAGAAAGAGGTTGCTTACCATCAATACATAATCGACAATCCCCGATCACCCATCATTAGGATATGCCCAAAGATTAGAGAGGAAATCCTTAGAACCTCAAAATCCCTTGTATGATTGGATATAGGAATGCCGAGCATGCCTACATAGATACGGAATCTCCCATTAATGTGATGTCATCACCAAGCACAATGACATTATGAATGAGTTAACTTAAGATTAGAGGGACCCTAAGTATCCGGTTTGGTTTGCAACTTTGTAGGGAGAGTCAAAGATGTACACGTCTTTATAGGAAATTTCACCTACTTAGTTGATTTTGTGGTCCTAGAAGACATCGGATGTGTCATTGACTATAGCTTATCCCAAGTAGTGTTAGGAAAACCATTTGTTGAAAGTCAAAATGAGCCATAACAAGTTTGAAGGAATGGTTAGGTTTAAGGAAGGGAACGATGAGATCACTTAT
>OU343221.1:46973653-47109887 GCA_910596185.1 Chrysanthemum makinoi
TCTATTAGAATCTTACTTGCATATGCATGTGCTTATGACTTTAAATTATTTCAAATGGATGTTAAGAGTGCATTTCTTAATGGGTTTATTAACGAAGAAGTATATGTTGCTCAACCTCCCGGTTTTACCGACTTTGAGAAACCACATCATGTCTTCAAACTCAAGAAGGCATTATACGGACTTAAACAAGCACGAAAAGCTTGGTACGATCGATTTAAGACTTTTCTAGTTGAAAACAAATATACCATGGGATTAGTAGATAATACTCTTTTTACAAAGAAAAAGGAATCACACATTATCATAGTTCAAATATACGTTGATGACATCATATTTGGATCAACTTGTCAAGAGCTATGTGATGGTTTTTCTAAAATCATGCACGACGAGTTTGAGACGAGTATGATGGGTGAGTTAAACTTCTTTCTAGGACTTCAAATTAAACAACTAGAAGATGACATATTCTTTAACCAATCTAAATACATAAAAGATATGCTTAAGAAATTTGGTCTTGAAGACTCAAAACCAACTAAGACACCCATGTCTTCGGACACTAAACTCACCAAGGACGAGGAAGGTGAATCGGTAGATAATACTAAATATAGAGGAATGATCGGTATCCTACTCTATCTCATGGCTAGTAGACCCGACATTATGTTTAGTGTTTGTCTATGTGCTCGCTTTCAAGAAAATCCCAAGGCATCACACTTAGAAGCCTTAAAAAGGATATTTAGATACATTAAGGGAACGACATGTTTAGGATTATGGTATCCCAAAGGAACGGGTGTAGAAACTATAGTGTATGCCGACTCGGACCATACCGGTGACTATGTCGATTGAAAAAGTACAAGTGGTATTTGTACTTTTGTTGGACATTGTCTCACCTCATGGTTTGCAAAGAAGCAAACGGCTCTAGCTATCTCAACTACTGAAGCCGAATACGTCTCACCTGGAAAAGCATGTCAACAAGCTCTTTGGATGAAGCAAGCTCTCGTGGATTACGGAATCATCTCAACGATATCTCTATACTTTGCGACAACAAAGGAGCTATTGATCTCACAAAATTCCGTCCAACATGCTCGTACGAAGCATATTGAAATCCGCCATCACTTTCTTCGCGACAATGTTCAAAAGGAAACATCTCAATTGAGAAAGTATCCTCCGAAGACAACATTGCCGACATCCTAACTAAGCCTCTCAAACCAGAACAATTTAATCTTCTTAGACTTGGTTTAGGGCTAATGGAACCAAACATGTAGTTAAAACATAGTCTAAAACTTAGAACAAACAAAACAAAACAAATTAGCTTAAGTCTGTATCGCTCTAATGCCACCAAACGAAAACAAGGACGGAACCAAATTTTTGGTGACGTCTGGTCCGGGGTGACAACAGTAGCAAAAATACCACTTACAAAACATCTTCTTCCTCACAATCCACTTTACCAAAACGTATCACCAACACACCTACCTCATTGTTGAGACTTTCTCACCCATTAATCACTGAAGATAACATCATTGTAAGTATCCTAACTACATTACTTCTCTTAATTCTGAGTCTAGGATTCTAATTTGTGCATAAAATCATTACATGGGGATTATGTATATTCTTGTACAAAACATGGATTCAATTGGCAAATTGCATAACTAGTCATTGAAATTAGGTACTACATTGTCACATTGCATAAACTAATCATGTTTCCCACTAATTAAAAGATAATTACTATAAGGCCTAATTCTAATTAAACAAAAACCCCATGTCAAAATCTTGAAAAGCTTCTCACTTGTAGGAAAACAATTTTTTCATTGTTACTACAAATAGAAACGTAAATTTTCATCACTTGCATAATGCTCTTGAATACTAAAGGTAATGCATAACTAATATGCATTCCCGGGTATATTCAAATGAAGCCACATTGAATTAGGAGCGTTTGGGTTATCTCATGCCTTTTGCCAAACACCCCCATTAAAAACCATTTTATGCATAAAATGTGTCGAGATAACCGCAACTCCAAATTGTTTTCATATAGGCACACACTAGAATCAAAACGCTAAGTTTGTTTTTATTTTTAACATGCAAATTCTTGCTCATAGGAACAACCATGGTAGCCGCAAAATTCTATGATCACAAGGATACTCTTAGCTACTGTTAGGATTTAGAAAATCCGATAGTTAAAGAGTCGGTCACCTCAAGTATATGTATTCGTTAGAAAGCTCGTAGTCGTAGTCATTTTAATGTTAGTAAGTAGTTCGTTATGTAACACCGTGGAGGACGGACGGGTCTTTACCCACTGTATGCTTGATCCACAGCCCGTAGGAGGCGTGTCTTGTAAGAACCTATAAATACTCTTTGCCTAGCAAGGCAAAGGGTTGGAGCTTCATAATATCATTTTTCTTTGTCTCACTAAGTTCCCAAAACTCTTCCACTTTCTCTCTCTAGAACCTAAACTATACGCCCATGATGTGTTTACGAAATCCAATATGTTACAAATGGTATCAAGAGCCATGGTTTGATCACTCATTTTCATGTTCTTGGATTTCTAGTGGTTTTCATAAGGTTTTTGGGTTTGAATGAGTTTAGAGTAGTTTGCATCATTTGGATTATTTCTAGTGTTAAAGTTTGGATTTTGATAGTACTTTTGTGTTTAAAATCAATATAAGTGTTTAGGTTTTCAATTGGAAGGCTTGAATCATCGTGGTTGAGTTGTTTTTGGATTGAAAAGTGGTTTTTTTTTATAAGTTTCTGGATGCATTTGTCTCACGGATTGCCTTTCTTGGATGCGATTTGTCCCAGTTTTATGCGATTGTCTCTCGTGTGATTTCTTATTGAAGCGATTTATATGTTTCCGGTTTATTTGTCTACTGCGCGATTTGTCTATTAAGACAAAACGACAAAAAAGGAAAAAGTAGTGGAAGTAGTGGGTGTACTTGTGTACTATGCGATTTGTCTGATTATGATTTGAGGATTATGCGATTTGTTAGCTAAGCGATTTGTCTGTTTAGCGATTTTTCTGTTTAAGCAATTTGTATGTTTAAGCAATTTGTCTGTTTAGCGATTTGTCTGCTTAAGCGATTTGTCGTTTAAGCGATTTGGGAATTAGGGTGCGATTTGTTAAAAGAGCGATTTGTCTGAAGGTGAGATTTGTCTGACAGAGCGATTTGTCTAAAGAGCGACTTGTCAAGTGTGCGATTTGTCTTTTGAGACCTATTGTTTCTTCGTGTTATGATTTACGGTTTTCTCTTGATTTAGTAAAATCCCATGAAAGAATCTATTTCCCGATTTAATCAAAGAGGTGTGAAATCCCGTAGAATATGTGATCATGTCTACAATCACTTCTTCCGTTGATGATGACGCATGCTGCCAGGATCGACACTCGTCCTCCCATGCCGACGAACCGACTATGACTCTTGGGCTCAAAGAATCGACACAGTATTGCTTAGGAAAAGAAAAGTGGTTAGCATACTTAAGTCAATTGATGAAGGACCATATCAAATTTAGACTACTAGGGATATCCTCGAACCTGCCGATGGTTCATTGTGTTGGGGTTAGATAGACCAAAGATGTATGATGAGCTTGATGATAAGGAGAAGAAGAGATACGATGCACATCGGCTTCTAACATTATACTGGGTTTACCTAAGGACATTTACAAGTTTATCAATCACAACACCGAAGCAAAGAATGGGACAATGTTAAGATGCTTCTCCGTTCGTAATTGACTAAAGAAAACAGGAATCTCAACTGTATGATGACTTTGAGAATTTTAAGATGAACGGGGAAAGTGTTAATGAATATCATGTAAGATTCCACAAGCTTATGAATGATATGAGGAATATCAAAATGACAATGCCAAATATTCAGCTCAATTCAAAGTTTGTGAACAACATGAATCCCGAATGGTACAAATTTGTCACTGCAGTCAAGCTAAACAAAGGATTGAGGAACACCAATTATGAGCAATTGTATGCTTATTTGCTCCAAAATGAGAAGCATGCTGGGTTTGAACGGATGATCCTTGAAAAGTTTAACAACAATGCTGGAAATGCAAGCTCTTCAAATGATTCAACTGCATTCTATACTAATGTGGGAATAACTACCAAAGCATCTCAAGTCATACCTGCTGGAAATGGTAATCACAAACTTATTCCGGATCCAGGGTATAAGCCTCCAGAATCAGACACATTCATGGAATAGCTTGTCAATCAACTAACTTTAATGGTTAAGAAGAACTTGAACTTCACCCCACACACCAACAATCACCTCAGAACTGCATCCAATCTTCACAATCATGCTACGATTAAAGACGGAAAGGTAGTGGTGCAAAATGTGCAAGGAAGACAAAATGCATACCTTCCACATAATGAGCAAGGAAATGTTGGTGCTGGATATGGGAATGTTGGTGCTGGATATGGGAATGTTGGTGCGATATGGGAATGTGGGTGGTGGTGGATATGTGGGTAATCGAATCGTGGAAGGAATATGGCTCGTGGTCAAGTAAAGCCAATCAAATGTTACAACTGTGGTGGAGAAGGTCACATCGCAAGGAATTGCACTCTTCCTAAACGTCCACAAAATGCGAGTACTTGGGACAAGATGTCGCTAGTGCAAGCTCAAGACAATGGAGTCTGGTGAATGAGGAAGAATTGCTATTCATCGCGAGGGAAATGCCGAACTTATGATGTTGGTGGATGAACGGTGCGGTGGTATGGGTCGAACAATCCCAATGCATTTCAAGTTTGACTGTGATGCATTCGATTCAGATGTTGATGATGAGCCAACTGCCCAGACCATCTTCATGGCTAGCATCTCACCAATGGTCTCTCCAAGGGCTTCTTCACCATAACAGGCCAATCCTTCCAGGGAATCTATCATCTTAGAGGTATTCAAACTATATGATGAGGTTGATGTACAAAAGATGCATGACAAAGTACAATCAACTGAAATTATTGAATCAGACATAGAAAATATGGGTAATAGCAATGTTGTCCCATATGATCAATATGTGAAGCAAGATGGAAGTGAATATGCACCAAGTAATGCATCTTCTCAGATCAATGATGACTATGTTTTTGATGAATACACTGATGTGCCCCTGATGATTCCATAACCTCAACTTAATGCCTATAAGGAACAAGCCATTTATGAACAAGGTGCTAAGTTTGAATTGACCACCCGTGAGCGGAGATGGAGAACCAAATACGCATCATTAGAAAAGTAACTTTAGGGAAGAAATGTTAAAACAAGAGTTAAACTCCTTACAAGAAAAACTTTCAAAAACTGCTAAGCAAAGCAAGAACTTCAAGAAAATGTAAAAGTGCTTAAACAGGAATTTAATGCTAAGGAATCAAAACTTTTGAACGATTTTTCCAACCTAAAAACTTTGGAAAACAAACTTGAAAACAAACTGTACATACAAGGGAACACCATTCAGACTGCTCACATGATCACTAAGCATAGAGTCTTAAGCGATAAGCATAGTATTCCCCTTGTAGAGGTACCCAATTCCGAATATGGAAAAGTTGCTAGAGCTGCACAAAAGGTAGTCTATGATGGTAAGGAGATTCTTAAGCCTAGGCAAACACCATCATGTATAGGAAGCACTGATGAGGATAAAAAAATTTAAGAAGCCTCTAGGGTGAAAATGGCAAAGAAGTTAAATGATCCTAAGTGTACAAAGTATAATATAACGTTTAAACTCCTTGATTACACTAAAGAAAACTGGATTTCCTTGAACATGTTTAAACCTCAAACTCAACTAACCCCTAAACAAGTTTTCTAGAAGAAAGATATAGAAAAGCAAAAGGCAGATAATCTTGTTACAAAGAGTTCCCCTTGTTGGAAATTGCCTCCAGCCACCGTGTATCCTCCAAATACACCAATGCATTTAGTGCCTAGAACTCTTCCCACTAATAGCAAGACCTTAATCAGCCTTTATATAGTTTACCAACTATTTGTTCATTTTGAGAAAATGTGTAAGAAGAGAATCACCCCACCGATAACTGGGGGAAAGGGGTTTTGAACAAACTAAAGAATGCTATTTAACTGAGGTCATGCCTTTCTTTAAACAACTTAAAGAACAATTTGAGAGTCTTCAAAAGGGAATGGACACAGAGATTAAAGAAATGAAAAAGATGTTTAATGATATGGAATTTGAGGTTAGTATGAATGAACGTGAGCTTAAGAGTAATGAGATTGAGATAAAGAATCTGCACATCATTAATGATAATTTAATCTCTCAATGTATTGCTCAAGATGTGTTCTACGCTGTTACAAATTATTCTATTACTGCGTCTCAATTTCATGAATTATCTGTTGGTTTGAAAGTATCCCATGATCGTGTCGTTGAGCTTGAAAACAAAAATTCAAAACTGAATGAGAAAATAGAACAGGATGATCATGATAATTTGGTAAAACATTTTTCTAAGCTGGAAGTTGAACATTCTGCTTTGCAATTAAAATATCAACATCTCAAAGAAAATTTTAAAACCTCAAATGTCAAGACATCCTCGGATGCTTTTGAGTTTGATGCAGTGTTTGAAATAAGCAAACGTGATGAACATATTCGAGCTCATTGTAACACGATCAAAAGATTGAAAACCCAAATTTCACAATTGAAGGGTGAAAAGAATAATGTGAATGGCTCCCAAATGCCTCCTCCTTTAGATTCTCAGAATTCTCAAAACTTTCATCTTCAAAACATCATTAATGTTTTACAACAAGAAAATGAGAGTTTTCTTGAAGAAAATGAAAAAGTTAAACAACATTTCAAAGAGTTATTTGATTCAATGAAATTCACTCGTGACAAGAACAATGAAAAAATAACATATTTACAAAAGGAAATTGAGAATCTAAAAAGTCAGGTAAAAGGGAAAATGCCACTTGTCTATGATGAGAATTTTGTATCAAAGGCATCTGCGGAGTCTAAGAATGTTGTGACTGTAAAGTATATTCCCCCTCATCTTAGAAATAACGTACGTATGTGTCAAGAATATTTTTCGAATCTTAAGGATAGTCTAGAATGCCTCCGTGAGATTGTCGAAGAGGATAGCATAAATAAACCACTTGATAGAAAAGTTAGGTATGCATGCTAATATGCAAAACGATCTCAGGAGCTTTTAGAATATTTAAGAGCAACATGCCCTAAATCCTTTTGTACTAAAGATAAAGTCATTATGCCATGCTCTATGCCTAGTATTAAGCATGCGACTCTTGATATGCCTTGTTCTATGCCTAAAGTTAAACATGTGAACTTTGATGTGCCTGCTAGTACTTCAGATCCCAGCACTTCTAGATCAGGAACACAAAAAGTAGCAAAACCGACTAATGTTCCCATCATTTCTACAGAGTAATCGTGACACTAAGGCAAGCGGGTCAAAGCCTCCAAGCAATACAAAGCAAGATAGGACCTCGCAAGCTAAGAGTGATCAATGGAAGAAAGTAGAAGACCACCCTAGGAACAATAAGTTTGTGTTGAACAAGACGAATCGTGTTGATTCTAGTATTAGCTATAAGCGTACTGTAATTAATTTGAATTCTGCTACTACTTGCAAAACATGTAATGAATGCTTGATTTCTTGTATTAATCATGAATGTGTTGTGAATGATTTGAGTAATGCTGTCAAATCTCTGGTAAAAAATGTTAACACTAGAAAACAGGATAAGAAGGTCAGAAAACCAAGGTGGAAGAGGGCTAGAAAACATTGGAAACCAAAAGGAAGAAAATTTAGTAATGTAGGTTATCAATGGATACTCCTCGTAAATTCAATCTTAATGAGATGTGCCCTAAATTATCTAGATTAATGCCCATTAGAAAATGGATGCCCTACGGTAGAACTATACCTTTAAGAAGTGAACATACTTTGAATAGATCTACTGTTACTACTAGCCCGACATCTACCTCTAATGATATCATTGTTTCTCGCTGTATGGGTGTTCCAATCTCATTTACTAACCAAGTGGAACCCATTCTCGCATGGGGATCCCAATTGTCCAGTCATCCATAATTGTCTGTGTTCAACCAGCAGTCGTTCAAATCGTTCGGCTGCACTGGACTCAAGCTGTTCCAAGCATATGATGGAGATCGCCATGCTCATGAACTTCGTCGAGTAAATTTATCGGAATGTTAGATTCGAACGACCATTTTGAGGCAATTATGGGTTATGGATATTATGTGGTTGGTGATAGTGTAATTTCCCGGGTATATTATGTTGAAGGTCTTGGTCATAATTTTTTTTCTGTCAATTCTGTGATTCTGATCTAGAAGTGGCCTTTAGAAAACATACTTGTTTCGTTAGAGAACTTGATGGTGTGGAACTTTTAAGAGGGACACGTGGAACAAACTTGTACACCATTTCTATCGAAGACATGATGAAGTTCTCTCCAATCTTCTTGTTGTCAAAGGCTTCAAAAACAAAGTCATGGTTATGGCATTGTCGTCTCAATCACTTAAACTTCGGCACCATTAATGATCTTTCTAGAAAGGACCTCGTAAGAGGATTGCCCAGATTAAAGTATGAAAAGGATAGTCTTTGTTCATCATGCCAATTGGGAAAAGCAAGAAATATGCCCATAAACCCAAACTTGCAAACTCAGTTATGGAAGTTCTACATACTCTTCATATGGACCTATGCGGACCCATGAGAGTGCAAACGATAAATGGGAAGAAATATGTGTTAGTTGTTCTTGATGACTACTCTCGATTTACTTGGGTTAAGTTTTTGAGGACAAAGGATGAAACACCAGATGTCATCATCAAACTTATCAAACAGCTGCAGGTTCGACTTAACAAGACTGTTAGAGTTATTTGAACGGACAATGGAACTGAGTTTGTTAACAAAGAACTAAGTCATTTTTATGAAAGCATTGGAATCAGCCATCAAAGAAGTGTTCCACATACTCCTCAACAGAACGGTGTTGTTGAAAGACGAAATCGACTCTTGGGAAGCTGCAAGAACTATGCTAATTTACTCAAAGGTTCCAATGGTTCTTTGGTGAAGCCATTGCCATCGCTTGCTATACCCAAAACCGTTCCCTTATCCACACCAATCATGGAAAAACTCCATACGAACTTGTCCACAATCGAAAACCTGATCTCTCCTTCCTTCGTGTGTTCGGTGCTTTATGCTATCCAATGAATGATGGTCAAGATTTAGGTAAATTAAGAGCTAAGGCGGAATTTGGAGTATTTTTGGGTTATGCACCAAACCGGAAGGGTTATCGAATCTACAACAAAAGAACCCGAGATATCATGGAAACTATTCACGTCACGTTCGATGAGCTATTTGGGCAAATGGCTCCAGGACAATCAAGTTCTGGACCCGCATCTCAACATTCAATAAGTAGTCCCATTAGTTCTCTCTTGTAAAATCCCTCACCTGCAGTTCCATATGTACCTTCTCAAGACGATTTAAAGAAATTGTTTGATCCGATGTTTGGTGAATACTATGAACCTATTGCTAATGATCAGTCTACTCCATCAATAGTGGCGTCTCCTAATCCAGTCAACATAGATAATCCTTCGCCAGACACCGAAGCCGTGAGTACATCACTGCATCACTCATCATCATCATCAAATCAATCTGAAGTGTACATCATGTAAATGCTGCAACTATGATGTAGATAACCCCTTTGCCACCCGAAGATGCACCATTTGAGAACATTTTTGCCCCTGATCCATCATCCAAACCATCTTCATCGGGGACCCCAACTCGCTACATCGGTTCCTCAACACAACCACACGAGCATTTCGAAAATGGACACATGATCATCCATTAGAAAATATTATGAATCCTTCTTTCGATCACTAGTAAACAACTTGCTACTGATGCCTTATGGTGCTTCTTCAATCCATATTATCAAAGGTCGAACCGAAAGATGTTAAAACCGCAATGTCTGAGGACAGTTGGTTCAATGCAATGCAAGAATAAATTCACGAATTCGATCGCCTTGATGTTTGGGAATTGGTACCTGCTCCTGACTGTGCTATGATCATTGCTCTCAAATGGATCTTCAAAGTAAAACTTGATGAGCATGGTGATGTGTTGAAAAACAAGGCAAGACTTGTTGCAAAAGGATATCGTCAAGAGGAGGGTATTGACTTTGAGGAATCATTTGCTCTAGTTGGACGTATCGAGGCAATCAGAATCTTCTTGGCCGCTAGCAAGAACATGGTGGTTTATCAAATGGATGTGAAGACTGCCTTTCTTAATGGAGATCCGAAGAAAACATTTATGTCGGCCAAGGTTTTGTGGATCCAAGCGTCCTACTCATGTCTATCGCTTGAAGAAGGCTCTTTATGGCTTGAAACAAGCTCCAAGGGCATGGTATGACGCACTGTCAAACTTTCTCTTAACCAACGGATTCAGCAAAGGAGCAGTTGATCCCACATTGTTCACCAGAAAGTCAGGCAAACATTTAATTCACGTTCAAATCTATGTTGATGATATTATATTTGCCTCGACCGACCCTAATGAATGTGACTGTTTTTCAAAGGAAATGGGCTCCAAATTTCAAATGTCTATGATGGGACAAATGTCATTTTTCTTAGGATTACAAATTTCACAAAGTCCCGGAGGCATTTTTATTAATCAATCTAAATATGCTAATGAAATATTAAAGAAATTTGGATTTGATACTTGTGACCCGGTTGACACTCCCATGGTGGAGCGCACAAAACTGGATGAGGACCACTCAGGGATCATGGTTGATCAAACGAAATATCAAAGTATGATTGGATCCCGATGTACCTTACGACCAAGACTCGATATTCTGTCATGATGCATGTGCAAGATACCGGCTAAGCCTACCAAAAGCACATGAAGCGGTTAAACGGGTCTTTCAGTATCTCCAAGGAACCATTAATATGGGACTTTGGTATCCGAAGGACACCAATATGTCACTAACAAGATATGCAGATGCGACCATGCAGGTGTCAAGATGCACGTCGAAGCACGCCCGGTGGTGCTCAATTCTTAGGAGAAAAGCTTGTAAGTCGGTCCTCAAAGAAACAAATGAGTACGCCTATATCCTCTACAGAGGCAGAATACATAGCCATGTCATCTTGTTGTGCTCAAATCCTATGGATGAAATCCCAATTATCTGACTATGGCTTTGAATTCAACAAAATCCCTCTGTATTGTGATAACAAAAGTGCGATTGCTCTCTCATGCAACAACGTTCAACATTCAAGAGCAAAGCATATCGACATTCGACATCACTTCATCAGGGAGCAAGTTGAGAAAGGTGTGGTGGAACTATATTTTGTGAGAACTGAATATCAGCTGGCAGACATCTTCACTAAAGCTCTTCTCAGAGAACGTTTTGAGTTTATTCTTCCGCGACTTGGTCTAAAGAGTCTACAGCCAGAAACACTCAAACGTCTTCAAGAGGAAGACGAGGAGTAAAGGCTTTTCTTCATCCATCTCTTGTACATATTTATTCAAAAAGCAAAATACAAAATTATAAAACCCACAAAAAGAAAATAGAAAAATATAAAATTTCAAAAATCCATAAAAATCAGAAAATCTTTGAAAAAGCCCAAAAATATTATTTTCCCATCTATTTATGTTCTTCGATAACATCTACGGACTTTGATTTGTCACTCAAAGAATGGCACGGGTCTTTAGATGAAGTTCGAATGTACATAAACCTTTTTTTTTTTTTTTTTTTTTAAAGGGTGGAGAAAAATGATAGTTTATTGTCATTTCAGGCAGTAACAAGTTTTAAAAGAAAGAATAGAGCCATGCTTAAATTATTTTTGAAACCTCATGCTCTGATTCTAAAAACAAATGTTTGTCGCCAAAAAGACAAATGTTTCCATCACAAATATTTTTCCTTCTAAATATTCTTCTGAAAAATATTTGTAATCTAATGAAAAAAAAATTGCTTTGAAAATAACTCGGTCTATATTTTTGAAAATCATCTGGGCTTATCATTTGTCAAAATCTCTAACACTCAATCAACAACTTATGTCATTGATTGAGGGGGAGAATGATTTCAATCAAATCAAAAAGTTATTTTTCAAACAATTGGCACGTAATCGAGCAAGGTCTAATTTTGGATAATAAAAAAGAACAATGTTTTTATACAATTGGATCCAGACCAAGGCTATCGTTGTGTTTTCATAAGATACTTAAGCATGTTTAATCATTGGAGTTTAAAGTCTCAGAATTTGATCCTTACCAGTTAAATGTTTTAAAAGCAAGTCACAATTCTCCTCAAAATCTTTCAAAAAAATTTAAATCAATAGAGTTCACAAATCTCAAAGGATTTGAAAATTGTGATCGGGGGAGAATTTGTGATTTAAATTGGATATAAACTGATAATTCAATAAGTGGTTTTATAAAGATAATAACAAGCTCTCCTTCCTACATGTGCCAAATGATTTCAAATTTTCCGTGCACATGTTAAGGGGGAGCATCTATCTCAAACCAAAAAGAATTGAAACATGATTGAATTATCTCTAAGTGCAGGTTCTCTCAAATATGTGCAAAACACTTTTGAATCTCGATGCACATATTGAGGGGGAGCAATCATGAGAAAACCTCATCCTTCCCAAAATTGTTTTATCCAAATTATTTTAAATACTAGATCTGATCAGGAAGTGATGATGATCATTTTAGAAAATGTTAATCAAAGGTTGGATCTTTAAATCTTAATCTAAGATTTCAAATTCCTCTTGCCTCCATTCGCCAAAACAATTTCAAATATTTGATGCACATGTAGAGGGGGAGCATTTCTAAAATATCAAAAACAATTAAGGTACAAAATACTTTGATTTTATATCACAAGTACCTTGATTGATTTCTCAAATGGTTTTCTATTGGTTTCGAGGCGGATGAACAATACCAAAAGACCGACCAATTTTACTTTACGCATGGTGATATAAGGATGGTTAGGTTAGGTATTCGTTCCCACGATTCAGCCAGAGTCGAGGGATCTACCAGGGACAATCCACTAGATAGTGTAGAGTCCTTAGGTATATTGAAAAAAAAAAGGAGAAAATGAATATGGAAAGAGTGCGGATAGACAGAGCTAGTATTGGAATAAACCCAATAAGATTCTAGTTATGAAGTCTCTGGAAGCACTGAAGGGGTTGAAGAATGAAAAGAATTAAATGAGAAAGTGAAAAGAAATAGCCCTCCATTTATTCAACCTTAGGGCAGAAACCGGGTTCAATGCATATGCTACTGGTGGTTACTAAGGTAACGCCGGTATTGAAGACAAGACGTCATGGACCCAGTGACGCACTGCACCTAAACTTCCCAAGCTACTCAAGTTCCTCTTAAAAGGGCTTGTTTCATTCTCACGGGGAACCTACATAATCTATCAACTTTCTCTTAGAGATTGTTGATATTGAAGAAGAAGACCCTCTCCCTAATCTCCGGCATAGGAAACCAACGTGCACGATTGAGTCTAGAACCAAGAGATCATCAATAAATCTCATTAGGACACATTATTCTTGAAGACTTGCTGTTTCACACAATGTGGAAAGTAAGAATATAATTAAGAGTCCTACGCATTATCCTTGTGATATTGCCAGAACATCCGAGTGATGTGTTAACACATTCACAATGAAGATGGAAAACCTTCTAGAGCTAACATCAAACAAGCTCTTGGTTGGTGGCATGTGAGATCTATCCAATAGATTAAACATGTGACAACTGGACAGAAACGATGGGGCGATTCATATTTTGAATCAATCTGGTTCCAGAATGGATTGACGGATACATTTGAAAAACCTGTCGTTGTGCTTAAAAATTCTTTTCTGCAGCACATCGACTGAGTAATAATGTTTCAAAATTAAAAGGGTATCTTTGTGATTGATAATTGATTTTCTAATAAAACCTTCGTTGTATTGCAAAACACTTTATATTAGGCAATACACGATTGTGTTTTTCAAATCATTTTTCATCAATCGCTGAATCTCAATTCATTGTTTCACTCACCCGTTGTCTCTTTGAGACGCCCGGTTTGAGAACGATAGAGCAATTTGCGAAACCCTGTCAAGGAGATTCTTTCGAATTCTACCCGATCACGGCGTACTTGTACGATCAACGGAACCATGGGCCGTGTACCTCAATTCAACGAAAGTGATCAAAGACACTTTTGTGCACTTTTATTGCTAACTGTTGTCTGCAGGAACACCCGACGGTTGCATCTGATCAGAATTGAGGCATCAATCCATAGCCGCATGCTCACACATCACGTTTATTTCGAAGAAATCATGATAAAAGCATATCTTCATCAAGTGACTATGATATTTTAGCTCCATGCTTCTGCTACGCTGCTGCAAATATAATGAATCAACAAAAGCTTCTGCAACTCTGATAAGAAGAAATCATGATCCAGAATGTGAGCATGTCGGTCCAAAAGTCACAACGTCACATGATGGCAACACTACAAAGGATGAGTCAGAGATTTATGGTGGCAGATGATCTCAATGCTGGCTCAAAACTCATCAACACGTGGATCAGTTAAAGACCTCCACTTGAATTTACAAAACATGCGGAACATGAAGAATCAAAGACTACGGGCTATAGAGCAAAGAACTTAATCAAAAATCCAAGAACAATCAAAATGTAATATATGTTTGTATTCAATGAAGATTGAGGTGACCTCCCTTAGGGGGAGATTGTTAGGATTTAGAAAATCCGGTAGTTAAAGAGTCGGTCACCTCAAGTATATGTATTCGTTAGAAAGCTCGTAGTCGTAGTCGTTTTAATGTTAGTAAGTAGTTCGTTATGTAATACCGTGGAGGACGGACGGGTCTTTACCCACTGTATGTCTGATCCACAGCCCGTAGGAGGCGTGTCTTGTAAGAACCTATAAATACCCTTTGCCTAGCAAGGCAAAGGGTTGGAGCTTCATAATATCATTTTTCTTTGTCTCACTAAGTTCCCAAAACTCTTCCACTTTCTCTCTCTAGAACCTAAACCATACGCCCCTTTTTGTTATGATATGATGTTTTTATGAAATCCAATATGTTACAGCTACATCCCTAAACACCACAAAACCAAGGGCCTCACCAAGGAACAAGTCGAAATCTTTAAGAGTCTAGAGCAAAGGTACTTCCATGAGGGTAGGACCATTCATTCCTCCTTTGTCGACGGAACTAATCTCCATCAAGAGCTTGCCACTATCAACTTTGATTGTCTCCTCGACATCGATGAACCAATTTGTCCTAGGTTTGTTTTAGAATTCTATGCTAGTGTTGTCTCTTTCACTGATGAGGATGATCAAATGGCTCTTAGGTTTAGGATCAATCAAACTGACTACACCATCTCCCTAAACCAATTTGCTCAAGTGCTAGGAATTCCTAACCGTGGTACATGTGTTTACTCGGATAAGTGGTCACTCACTATCCTTGATGCAATCAATGACCGCGCTCTTCCCTACCAAACTCCTTTGGCGGATAAGGACGTCATCCTTGAGTACCTTTTTAACGAAAGGGCAGCTCCAACCCGTGTCACCCGAAAGGGAAAGGAAGTGAACCGAGATCCATATGGTATGGAGCTCAATGAGCTTAAGCCCGAATTCAAAAAATGGGAGGAACTCCTTAGAGCCAATGTCATTAGCACTATAGGAAATAGAGACCATATCAATGCTTGCCTTTGTCACATGCTCTACAACTTGTCCACTCATCAACCATTCAATTTAGCCTACTACATTGCTAGGAGAATGGTAGATATTCCAACTCAAGGATCGGTTGCTCTTCCTTACAGGATGCTACTCACCCGTCTCTATAGAGCATTTGCACCTATTTCACCAAGCCCAAAAGGGTTGAAGCTAGACTATGCTCTCATCCCTCACATATTTGTGCCCTTGAGTGACGAGCGAGTGGCTAAGACTAAAGGTAAAAGGGCAAAACCTCCAACTCCTTCATCATCATCATCAAATAGCTCCGAAGACGGTCTCCCAAATTCTCGTCTTCCACCTCAAGAGTACTATGCATCTCTCCCCGAGATTGAGAATGAATCGGCGGAGTTTAAGCAAACCAAGGGGATGTTCAAGTTCCTCGGAAGGATGATGACAAAGATCTACAAGAAGTTGGATAAGTGAGGTTTTAAATGAGTGTTTGGAACAAGACAAAAACAATGGTGTATGATACTATTTGGTTGTTTTTACTTTGTAGGATGATAAAATAACTTAAAACTATGTTGTATGCTAACCAGGGGGATAACACAAGTGTGTTATCAAATTTTACCCATTTTCACTTTTATGTGAAAATCGTTAGCCCTTGGTCAAAGTCTATGCTCCACTATGTTTGTATATGTGTTATCGACTTTTCCTAACTAGAAATAATTAATGTCATACGTTTTAAGCAAAATTTCGGTTTCTAAAAGTCCCCGATAGTTAAAATATGGGTCTCGTGAAGATTTCTAATCACCACGGACAGACGGCACCATTGTTTTGGTTCACTGTTGTAATTTTGGTACCGCCAAACCTCAGACAGCGGACCAAAGACCAAATAAGGGTTTCACTGTAAAAAATTGGTTCCGTGGATCCAACAGGTAACTTTCTAAATTTCGCTTATTTTGACATTCCAAATTACCATAACTTGCTTCTAGGATAGTTCTTACTAGTTTTCACCCATATTAGAACTAGTTTAACACACTTAGGCATATAGGATATCCATTTCCCACCAAAATTCAAAAAATTCAAAAATTCACCCAAGGAACCCTTTTTCATAAAGGAAGGAACCAAAAATTTTGTTCCTTGCAATCCGGTAATCGATGACTAAAGATCCACAATCACTAGAACACATTTATTGCATATCTGTCACTTCACTCCATCCTTCTTGTATGGATTGACTTGGGTGATATGACTTGCATTAAAACCACTTCTAAATCATTAGGAACCTCATCTCTTCTATGGTTTAACATCAAATCAAACACATTTTTCCATAATTTCATAATCCTATAACTTAAGAGCTTCTAAGATGATCATCCTCACACTTTCTCAAATCTTCTCATCTACTAGCAAAACCTTAAGCTAAAATGACTAAGTCTTCTCCATCAACCAAACCTTGCAAGAGAACGGCTAGAATGAGCGTAAGACTATGTTTCTTTGTCAACACAAGCTCCTCTTCCGAGTCCTCTCCTTTAACCATCTCATCTCCCATCAGAGATGAGAACTTCCTCACCTTAGCTACTCCTACACCACCTCCAAAATCACTTATCATTGTCACTACTCCACCACCAACAAAGACTCCTATCACTAGCTCACCACCACCGGATCCTATCCAATTACCCAAATCATCATCACCTCCAAAATCTCCAACACTCATCCTATTAGAGTTATTCTCTACACCACCTACTTCTCCAAACCCATTCTTGGAGGACTTGGAGGACTTACCTCCTAGGCCCAATCATCCACCACCACTACCATCCTTTGATACTATTGAGCGAATAGCTCATGAGTCTCCACGTCCATCATTTGACCCAAATGCCCCGTTAGGGCCTAAACCTCTTCTTTTCCATCCTATTCACAAGGAAATCCATGGTCCTTTGTATGGGGATCAACCACTACCTCCAACATCCATGACTCCTCATATAGAGGACATTGAGGAATCCATGTGGGATGATCACCCCACTAAAGAGGAGATTGAAGCCGAGCTTAATCATCTCCATCAATTTCCCAATATGGTGGACTCTCACCTTAGTGAGACCATGCAAATGCAAAGTGCTTTGCTAGCCTCCATAATCACCACTCCAACCACCAACACCAACAATTCCACCATTCCACCACCACAAAATCATGAACCATACTATCCTCCTAGACACCTTGCTAAATTGTGAGTGGACCACCACATTACCGAAAGGACCCGAGTGATGGTCCATGAGCTTCAAGATGAAATGAGCTTCATCCTCAATCACATCCTAGAGCGCATCAATGCTCTTGCTCATCCACCACCTGAATAGGAGGTTCCTAGTCTATTTTTTTAAGTAGCTTTATTTTTCTAGGATTTTCTTTGTATTTTTTAAATTTTTCTAGGATTATTTTTTTTGGAGTTTATTCATGTACTAACACTTCATTGTGTTCCCTTTTCATGATTTTCATATCATGAAAAATTTTAACAAATGAATGGTGTTTCTTATATTGTTGTTGCTCATTACATGATGATTGGAAATGCTTGTGATGATGCTTACTACTAACATTTTTTTGTAGCTTTTTTTTCACAATCTATGTATCTTTCTCTTGGCACCCAATTTAGGGGGAGATAATGGCTCGGGCTCATTACATATTCCACCTCGCATCTTCTTTTTGTTGAGATAAAAAGGGGAGAAATATTATAGAACTTGGACTTTAACTTTCTATAAAAGTCAACTGCATACTTTGACTTTCTGAAAAGTCAACATCACACTTTCACTAATGAAGACTTTGACTTTTAAAATAAAGTCAACTGCATACTTTGACTTTTTGAAAAGTCAACATCATGTCTAAATTGGACATACTTGTATTATCATCTTTATCTAAATCTTTCAAGTTCTAAAATTAATTTCCTATTTTTATAACTCTTGTACAAACTTTACATCTTTTATAAAAAAAAAAAAATATGTTTTGTCCTCAACAAAAAGGGGGAGATTGTTAATACAAATATCGTCATTAAACGTTATTTATATTTTATGATCTTTACCTAAGTTTTGTTAACGACAAAAGTAAAATTAATTTTTATAAAGCATAAAGCTTGTCAAGTTTAATAGATATTAAAACAAGCTTTTTATCAAATAATATCATCATCACTCAAGCATTTACATATTAATTAATCATATTGTTAATATGCCACTAAACCATAATGTATGTTAACATTTTTAGATCAAGCATGTTTTGGTTTCTTAAAAACAAAAACATTACATATGCATATACATTTAACATATTTCTAAAAATAGAAAAACAACACATGATATCATGTAGTGCATCATTGAAATCTCTAGAAGATTTCACTAGATATTTTGTGTAGATTTAGACTTTATATATCTTACACAATCTTGGATAGATATGGTTGACTTTGGTAAGATTTTGGTGATCTTGTTGTCGACCGGCACACCAAATTATACACGGGCGAACCCTTTTAAGGGATCCGGTCCGTGGTGCCTGTGATCATTTTGGCTATAAATAACAAAGTCAAACGAAGTTGTTTCACCCTTTCTAGCATATTCACATACATTCCTTCTCTCTAACATTTCTAACTCAGTTTCATATCATTATAGTGATCCTCTTTTGTAGCAAAGAAGATCAAGGCATATTCAAGCTTCAAAAATAGTTGGAAGTCTTGTTTGTTTGTTGTTGTATGATCTAGTGTTGATTCATACATCATTGTTGTACCAAACCATCATAATCTTGTGAGTGTGAGTGGTTAGTATTTTAGTCCTTAAAATACATTGTGTGTGGAGTGGTTGTACCCTTGGAAAAGAACTCGACATCTAGCTTAGTGCGGAAATAGTGTGTGTGTAAAGATTTCGCGGCCGGTTAAAGGAGCTTGTTGACTAGTGAAGTTAAACTCGAAAGTGTGAGACTCGGGGAGTGGAGTAGGGCAAGGAAAAAGGGTCCTTGTAGACCGAACCACTATAAACAACTTGTCGTGGTTTGATTGTTTCTTTCCTTATTTACTCTATATATTCATTTCTTGCATATTGATTATCATTCACTAACATATCTAAGATCAATATCAATTGATCTTTCAAAAAGTTTCAAAACAAAGTTTTTAATCGGTAAACTATTCAACCCCCCTTCTAGTTTTCCACACTATCTCTCCCATGTTGCCTAGAACAACTGTTCCAAAATGACTTGTAAACTGAACTTTCAAACTAAAAAACAATATTCAACATAAATAAATAATCCAAACAAAAACAATTTAAAAAATATACAAAACATTGTATTTTGATTCCAACTAAAAACTATCTACCAAAGTGTTTCGTATAATTTTTTTTGTCGAGTTGTTTTGACCATCCAAATCTTGTATTCCAGCTTAATTGTTCATCCGCATCACGTGCTATTTTCTTCACACTTCTTGATAGATACTCACTTGTAGTAGCTTTATCATTTGTTGTTGTAGTTTGAGATTCCTAAAAAGATGTTTCATATGGCAAAATTTGCGTAAGTGATAGATAAATATAAAAGAACAATACATAATTCAAAATTAACATTCAACAACATTATAAATGCCAATAACGAAACTAAAATACCTTCACACGTAGTAGATAAATTCACGAAACGGCTATGAGACTTTCTTTGTGGTGTGTCACTTTCAAACATTGATCTACCAAACTGAGCTTTTTTATTTCGCCTGCCTTTAAATTCAAGTGATGATATATCCATTACATTACTCTTCTATTTAATAGAATCAATAGTAATTTAATAAACGTATATGCAAAACACAAATAAATATACATAATTCTTTAAATTAAAAACAACTACAATACCAGATTGTTGTTTTTCTATTATATCTGATTCAATCGTTAGTGTATCCATTATAGTGTTCTTTTGACGTGAAGCGGTTACCGTTAAAACAATATGAACAAGAATCATAGATACAAAATACCTGATAAAGAAAAAATAATCAATGACTTATAAAAACAATATGGATCATATAATCAAAAACATACTGAATGACTTATAAACACAATATGGATCATATAATCAAAAACATACATTCTGAAAACGGTTACCTGTTAAAAACAAATTTTACAAACATATACATCTGAATAATAATACACGTTTAATGAACCCAAATTAATATGAAAAAGAATCATAGATACAAAATACCTGATAAAGAAAAAATAATCAATGACTTATAAACACAATATGGATCATATAATCAAAAATATATCTTCTGAATATCATAAACTTTTACAATGATTGTTTACTAATGAAATAAAATCAATACATTTAAACAATGTACAATAACTTATAAAAACAATCATATATAAATTAATCATCAACAACATACCTTATGAATATCGTGTATAACTTGTTGCTTTTGTTTCACTGACGATATAAAAACAATAAATATAACAAACATAAAACAATAATACAAAACATCACAATAATACAAAAACAATACAAACAATATAGATCATATATATACAATAATCAAAAACATAACTTTTGAATCTCCTAAACTTTTATCATGATGATTTACTAATGGAATAAAATCAATACAAATAAACATTATACAATAATTTATTAAAACAATCATATATAAATTAATCAATAAACAATATGGATCATATATATATATATATATATATATATATATATATATATATATATATATAATAATCAGAAACATACCTTCTATAAATCTCCTAAACGTCTTTATGGCTGCAACATACCTTCTGAATCTCGTGCACAACTTTTGCTTTAATAATACAAAAATAATACAAAACAATATAAACAATATGGATCATACATATATAATAATCAAAAACATAACTTCTGAATCTCCTAAACGTCTTTGTGGCTGCATATATACCTTAAAGATTAGGATAAAATTTTATAGAATCATGCATATAATCTAATTGTTAACACGCCCTAAATATAGGCCTATAATATATCACGATATATATTTTTCTAATATATCTTCATATAATTAAGGAAATAAATATGAACAAAAAAGAAAGAAACATTTATACCATTACAAAAACAGTCGTGTATATAGATTATGATTTGGAGTATGTAACAAAAAGATTTATTAGCCTAGTTGGTTTGGTTACTTGAGGTGTTTAAACAGTATCAAACCAATGCAGGTTCGAACCTCACATGTGTACATTTTTTGGATTATAATCTAACATGCACACCCGAATAAAACACTGCCTATGTGGCATTACGTGGCAAAACGTGGCAATGACGTGGCATTACGTGGCATTTCGGGTGAATTATGACATCATGTGCATCCTGATATATATATGTTATAGATATATAGAGGCACTTTACTTTCAGAACCCATTTTAAGTGCGAGAACTTCGAGAACCTCTTTTTTACAACTAATAATACACAATATACATCATTTAATGCTCCATAGCATTTAGTTATTTTTATTTAATTCAAAAGGGTATAATAGTAAAAGACATTTTCAAATTATTTTTGTTTTTTTTATAATTCCCGTTTTTTATAAATCTTAAAATTCAGATTTTTTTTAATGCTAACATGTTTTCAAATAGTCATGGTGCATATATGTTTTTTATACCTAATCATTATTTTTTTTAAATCTTAAGGAGCATGCATTTTTTTTTTTAAAATAGGCAAAGGTGCATACATGTTTTTTCCCAAATAGTCAAGGTGCAAACATGTTTTCAATTAGTCAAAGTGCATACATGTTTTTTTTAGCTAACACTTTTTTTTATCAACATACCAATATTTTTTTTGAAAGTTTGAAACACAAATTAAAGAACATAAATCATTATAAAAAGAAAAACAAGATTGATATACTTAAATGTTACATTTCACTTGATTACAAGTGTGGACGTATAGTCCGGATCACAGATGGGTCAAGCCCGTATAGACACGGCACTCTACGCCTAAACCCTAATCCATGCCCTATAAATATATGGCGGATCTCCTTCGAGAACATGATGAATACAAAGGTTACACCAACCCTAACTTCTTGTAGGCTACATCGCATCGATACTAACTTGACCACGGAGGTGGTCCGGGCTACGGCCTCAGTCCACTCCTAACGGGTCTCTTTGTTGACAGGTCTACTTAGGGCTCGAGAAGACAACGAACGCCCAGGGAGAGTCGCTCGAATCCGACCCAGCCAGATTATGTATCAACAAGTTCATTATCCGACTCGAACAAAATATTTTGTCTCAGTATGCCCACCATATATTGTCACCACCGACTTACTTCGGTATGAATACACTCATTAAGGTTAGCGTACTTATCGAATCATTTATGAATACACTCATTGGTCGTAGAGACTCGGCTTATCAAATCGTGTTTCACCCATGTGATTTGGCTAAATGTTAAAATATGATAAATCGTATATAGTATTGTCCAAGCTTAAACCAGGACATATTGTTTATTACTTAATTAAGGCTATCCAAGTTGTTACACGGTACCCAATTTGGAAAATAACAAGTATAAGAATCATAATATTTCTTTACATGAGATACAAGAATGTGTATAATAGTCTATTCTTTTACTAAGACAGATAAAAGAAAAAGTCCGCGACGATCGGACCTATTTTATCTTTTAGCCGCGAATTAATTCGCGCAGATACTATTTTTACGGTTGGTATGCCTGCCGCTTGTTTGTATCGATCGAACAACGCAATCACGATAAATCTACCGCGTAGCCGTGCGTTCGGACATCTTCGCAGATTAGCTACGAGCAAACACCACGATGCTAGTCAATTGCCATGAACGACCGGACAAAGGCCGTGGTCATGTTATGTTCATCTCGATCATCCACAAACGCTCGAGTCTATGGTCGCGATATATCCATCTGCATGTATTAGTCGCTACTACGTCCATCCGGGTTTTATTAAAAAAAAAACAATTAATTATTTATGTAGTTTGTAAAACCTCGCGATAGGGGTAATTCACCGCGCCACTTCTCTTATGTGTTAAGTTCACATATGTGCTATATACATTGCTTCACTTCATTAGGTTTTATATGTTTCGATTCGTGACATATACTTTTAATATTTGCATTAGTGTTTTTGTTGGATAAATAAGTTTAATGCTCCTACACGA
Source organism: Chrysanthemum makinoi (assembly GCA_910596185.1). NCBI lineage: Eukaryota > Viridiplantae > Streptophyta > Magnoliopsida > Asterales > Asteraceae > Chrysanthemum > Chrysanthemum makinoi. The sequence continues at coordinate 46,997,346 of OU343221.1, forward strand.
GTAGCACCATCAAACTTGGGGGCTACCAGGGTATATAATACCACTGCTGCAGCGCCACGATGCATATTTGGAAGCAGATTGTATGTAAGAGGTATTGCAAGCCCAACAAAGACGATTTAAATATTCACCATCTGCCGCGGGAGACGTCCTCTGTCGGTTGTAAAGACGGATGTAATGCTACGACTTCTCGCTACGAAGCACGTCTTCCGTCGCTTTGTCGGGCAAGCAAATACGACTGGGCAGAAGACGCCTTCGTCGCACCATGCCGCTGTCGCTACTCTGTACAAAAGGTACGCCCTTACCCGGGATGCAGCATACGGGTTCCACTTTCACCATTGTGAGACTCACCGCGAATGTCATCATGTTACCCCAACTATAGAACTATGTGTTCTTTACGGGTCTTTTGTCACACTGTGGCGGGAAACCTAGCATATGCGCATTCCTCCCCGTCATGTAAGAATGGGTGTTACCGGGATGGAACATGGTCACTCACGACGCGCCTACAAGGTCGCGGATTCGGATATAGTCTAATGGGCAAACAGACGCCATGGGTCAAGTGCGCGCTGTCGCATTTGGGCGCAGTGATGGTCCGTCCCATGTGCATTAATTGCTGGCGCATACGGGCCATGCCGTCATGATTGATTGGGCCTATGCGGCCATGAACATAACTTGTCTAGCATAACATAGCCATGTACTATCTCATACTATACTTGGGGGGCTTGTCGACGTATAGTCCGGACCGGGCCAGAATGGGTCGCCCGGCAGCATGCCGCCCACTCACGCCTAAACCCTAATCCATGCCCTATAAATATATGGCTGGATCTCCTTCTTGAGAACATGACAGAACACACAGGTTACACCAACCCTAACTCTTGTAGGCTACATCGCATCGATACTAACTGACCGTCGAGGTGGACCCGGGCTACTGCCGTCCACTCCTAACGTTCTCTTTGTTGACAGTCTACTTGGGCTCGAGAAGACGACGAACGCCCGGGGAGAGTCGTCGAATCCGACCACGCCAGATTATATCAACAAGTTGCCATCCGGTGGACTAACAAAATATTTTGTCTCGTATGCCCACCATATATTGTCACAGGTGACTTACGGTATGAATACACTCATTAAGGATAGCAGACAGCTTATCGAATCATTTATGAATACACTCATTCAGGTCAGTAGACTTCGCTTATCAAATCGTGTTTCACCCATGTGATTTGGCTAAATGTTAAAACATGATAAATCGTATATAGTATTGTCCAAGCTAAACCAGACATATTGTTTATTACTTAATTAAGGCTATCCAAGTTGTTACACGGTACCCAATTTGGAAAATAACAAGTATAAGAATCATAATATTTCTTTACATGAGATACAAGAATGTGTATAATAGTCTATTCTTTTACTAAGACAGATAAGAGAAAAGTCCAAGACGATCGGACCTATTTTATCTTTTAGCCGAATTAATTCCGCAGATACTATTTTACTTGGTATGCCTGCGCTTGTTTGCGATCGAACAACGCAGTACGATAAATCTACCCGCGTTAGGCCGTGCGTTCGGACATCTTCGCAGATTAGCTACGAGCAAACACCACGATGCTAGTCAATTGCCATGAGCCGCATTGGACAGGCCGCGGGTCATGTTATGTTCATCTGCGATCATCCACAAACGTTCGTGTCTATGTGGTCACGATATATCCATCCGCCTATTAGTCGGTCACGGTGACGTCCATCCGGTTTTTATTAAAAAAAAAAAAAAATTATTTATTTATGTTTGTAAACCTCGCGATAGGGGTAATTCACATCGCCACTTCTCTTATGTGTTAAGTTCACATGCTATGTGCTATATATTGCTTCACTTCATTAGGTTTTATATGTTTTGATTCGTGGCATATACTTTTAATATTTGCATTAAGTGTTTTTTGTTGGATAAATAAGTTTAATGCTCTACACGAGTAGCACCATCACACTTGGGGGCTACCGGGTATATAATACCACTGTTGCACGCCACGCAGCATATTTGGAAGCGATTGTATGTAAGAGGTATTGCAAGCCCAACAAAGACGGATTTAAATATTCGAACCATCTCTTGCAGGGAGACGCCCTGTCGGTTGTAAAGACGGATAATGCGCGCGCTCTCGCCATGAACACGTCTTCTCGCGACTTTGTCAGCAAGACAGCCGCTGCACCGCTACGAAGACGTCTTCTGCCGCACCATGCCGCTGTCGCCATCGGTACAAAGGTACGCCCTACCCGGGATGCAGATACGGATCCACTTTCACCATTGTGAGACTCTCACGCCAATGTCATTGTTACCCCAACTATAGAACTATGTGTTCTTCTTATGGGGTCTTTACCGCCACACCGTGCGGAAACCTAGCATATGCACATTCTCCCGTCATGTAAGAATGGGTGTTACTCGGGATGGAACATGGTTTCACGGACGCTTACAAGGTCGCGGACGGATATAGTCTAATGGGCTAAACAGACGCCATGGGTCAAGCGCGCACTATCGCATTTGGGTTCGCGATATGGTCCGGTCCCATGTGCACACTGGGTCAGCACACATGGGCCATGCCGTCATGATTGATTGGGCCTACGCGGCCATGAACAGAACTTAAGTCTAGCATAACATAGCCATGTACTATCTCATACTAGATTTGGGGGGCTTGTGAACGTATAGTCCGGACTGGGCGAGATGGAGTCACCCAATACCGCCGCCCACTTTACGCCTAAACCCTAATCCATGCCCTATAAATATACTGGATCTCCTTCGAGAACATGAGAACATGACAGGTTACACCAACCCTAACTTCTGTAGGCTACATCGCATCGATATAACTGACCCGAGGTGGACCCGGGCTACGGCCTCGGTCCACTCTAACGGCTTTGTTGACAGAGTCTCTTTAGTTATGCGAAGACGGAACGCCCAGGAGAAGTCGCCGAATCCGTATCCGCATTATATATATGTATCAACAATAAGTTCAAAAACACATGCAATAATCATATATCTCAAAAATTTAAATTATCTTCATGTATAATGTGTTCATCCACTTCAAATTTTAAATGATATCATCATCTTCATCAATCAATCTAAAACAAAGATGTAACAAAAAAATAATTAAACCACAAACAAATAAGAAACTAAAATTAATCACAACAACTAGCATAACGATATGACAATCTTGTGATATTAAACTAATGATGAAACATGTTTTAATCATAAATACAAAACATATATGTTTTTATAACTAAAACACAAACATATATGTTTTATAGAACTAAAATGCTACATGTTCGCGACAAAAGAGTATAATTTGCGATAATTACTAGATTTCATGAAACGGTAGTCAAGCATTGAAGGTCAAATATAAAAAGATAAATAAATAAATAAATAAATAAAAGCCAATAAAAGGTGTAGGTATCATATGAAGGTCGCTTGGTTGTTTCCGAGATAAAAATTAAAGTATATGTAATACCATTATTTAACGAAATAACAAGTTTCTCTAAGTTTGGGGAGTTCCTAATCAAATGACAGGTAGAAGAAATCTCATCTTGTATGTTAAAATACACATCTAAATAAAGATATTTGGTATGACTGTTTGATTGAAACTTCAAGTAATATACCACCGCAAGCTACTTTAACCGGATATAAAAACTAAGTTTAAGAAGCGATGACATTCTTAATAAATTAGCCCAAGACTATTTTCATCTATATTTAGTAGCCACTAATATAATTTAACTAGCAAGTAACACAAATAGACCATGAATCGACCCACTCATAAGTAATGGGTTATAATTGCCATTTTAGCGACAATTGGTCAAAAATATTAACCATGATCCTATCCCCCACATACACACACTCACATATCTTTGAAAAATAAATACCTATATAAGAGCCACTATACATTCAATTGAATCTTTATGTGAAGTTCAAGAGGTGACGACCTGTGACAAAATTAAAAGTGAAAAGATGGACTGCGAGAAGCGACATTATCATCTAGACAATCAAGAAATGTGAACATCAAGAAAGAATTTAGCATTTGCTAGAAAAATGAATGTAAATCGTGTCAACTAAGCTTCAATCTACCTTAACAAGTGCGGGCCATCCAATCATTTTCACCATGATAAAACAAACTGGGTGTAAATATATCCATGTCATCACACACATAAATAATGTAATTTATCTTCCATTAAACATGAAGATACGTGAAAACCACTCACCAATTCATATAAGAACGAGTCCAAATACAAATGAAAAAGAAGCCAAATTTATCATTAAAAGCTAATCTAACCTTGCTAATTCTCATAACTCAAACAGTAGCCTAGATGTTCTTTTCGTAAAGGATAAAGCCAAACAACATGAATTACTTTCTCATATAAATAAGATATGCCATAAACAAAACACCAATTTGTTCTAGGTGAAATATGCCTCACCAAAGTCGATCCCAACACCAAAAAAAAGCTATAGCAGATATATATCAACAATATATAGACGATGTGAATTTTCGATGGTAATAATACAAGCAAAAGTGATTATGAACAGAAAACAGCTAAAAAACCCAAATCAAAACACCAATTATCATAAAAAAAAAAAACCCCCCAATAGCCCCTGTATATGCAATCTATAGTCACCAGAAAAAATTTTAAATTTTTATACAATCTCAATCTTATTCACAAGGGGCTCTTATAATTTTTATGTAGGTTGATACATAAAAATTGCCCCTTTCATATGATCTGGGTTGCAAAACATGAAATACAATTAATTGTCAATTAAGTGTAGCCGATATCGACACAAAACATATATGTTTTATAATCCAAAACACAAAACATATATGTTTTATACTAAATAAACATACATGTTCATGGGTACATGTATGTTTTATCATGTACATGTTATTATTGATCGATACATTTATTTAACTAACCAGTACAAACCTTAAAACTACATATGTTCAATCTCTCTCTCTCTATTAGTGGTGTATTGAACTATAAATTGATTATTAAGTTTCGATTGCGGTACATGTATTACTGGCTAAAGAAGAAAATATAGGAACTTTATAACAAAAAAAGAATTTTAACCAAGTTAGTTTTTTCTTGTCAAACCTGTGGTATCAATTTTTTAACAAAACTTACCTTTAAAAACTTTAAAAAGAAACAACATATTTACCGGCAACAAAAGTAACTTCAGTGGCGGTGCCGGCGACAGAGGCCACGGTGGATACCGGCGGCAGATTTTTCTAAGAACGCAAGCAGATCTGAAAAAAAACTACTAACAATATTTAAAATCTGAAAAAAATAAATAAACTCAGATCTAAAAAAAATGAAAACTTGAAAAAATACAAATCCTACAAATACTAACAACTTTATAACAATATTTACATGTTTAACTTTATAACAATTATTAACAACAATAAAAATAAAGAATACATATAAAGTGTCGACATCAGGTTTAGAAAAACCAGCGGCCTCATCCGGCGAAACATCGATTGTAGCAGTAGTTTCCAGCGACCGTTAGTATTGGAAGAAATCATGGTTGTTTGACCGTGGCTTATAGAGATCCAGAAAAGAGAGGGTCTTCATTTTTTCAGTTTAAAGAGAGGTGGGAGAGGAAAAAAATGGAAAGGCGGTTTGTGAGAGAAAATTTTGAATTAGGTCAAAATAAAACCTTGTAATTACTGATAATTATTGTTATCCTAAAAACGTAGGAAAATTTGCAATCCCTAAAATGCCCTCCGACTATTTTCAAATGTTAACTTAGTGTTTCACTTTATTACATTTATGGCAATGTCATTTGAACCATTGATCACTTAATCCAATGTTAAAGTTTGCCTCGCAGCTTTTAAAAGCCGTGTCAAATATACACTATATATATATATATATATATATATATATATATATATATATATATATATATATATATATAGGTCACGTTCAATGCAGTGAACCATTATTTCAGACAACTTTTTATAAACCACTTGCATTAATACAATTAAGATATTAAATATTTTATTTAATTTAAAAGCAGTATAATAAGAAAACATATATTTACTTTTTATTTTGATTTTTTTAATTAAAAACTTTAATCCTCATTTTTTTTTTTGATTTTGTTTTTAAGCATGCATGTTTTCAAAAAATCTAAGTGCATATATGTTCTTTTTCAATAGACATAAAAGTTAATCAAATAAGATACGTGTTTTTTTTCCTAAATATATAAATTTACGTGTGTTTCTTTGCATTTATCGTCAAACTTATTTGCATTAAATTGGTAAGTACATATGTGTTTAATTGCACATTATTTGATTATCAAATTTATACCAAACATAAAATACACATTTAACTCCTAACAATTTATCATAAACATATACATGTAATCTCTACATTTATAACAAAGGAAAAACATAAATACAATACACATAATTTGCTATAAAAACATATGTATGCGCCGATAACATATATACACGACTCCAAAAACATAATACAAGCAAGACGCTTCACTTTCACAAGCTCATTAACATACGCCTGCCTTCTAAAACATATATGACGCTTTCACTTTCGCCAAGTTCATTGAACATACTGCCTTTCCCAAACATATAAGACGATGCAGATCACCTGATTTAACTAAACATTGAAAAGAACATACATGATCATCCGTATGGCAAAGTAATATATCAATATGAACTGACATCTATACTCATATTTTTAGACTACCTGAACCACAACACAACTACCTGAAACATGTCATCATCCACTACGACCACATCCGAAACTACCAATAACTAAAGAGATCGGCTTAAAACCAATGACTTGTTGTTAGCGAGCACATGAACCATTCTCAAGCATAAATGTAAATCACAACTACCTTTCTAAAACCCATAAAACACAAAAACTATAAGTGAATGAACACCAAGACCTCAAGATATATTACATGTTGGCGGCGTTCTGTATCAAGACTTCAAACCATGACCACCTCCACCTCAAACAAAAACTATCACAACTTGAACAACGACCACTAAATACTCGAAAAAATTGTCAAAAAATACCCATGACATTGAAAACCTAAACGAAAAATTCATACGACCCTAAACCACCATCATCAGTAGTCAAAATCCCTCGAATAACAAATAGAAAAAAAAATAAAACAACAAATCCCCTCGAACACCAAATAGAAAAAAATAAAACAATAGAGAAAACCTGGATGTTTGGTTAATGTATGTCGACATAAACCTCAAAATCCCACCGTCGTCACAGTCGCTGTCTTCATCCTCCACCAGCCGCAGCCGCCGTTGTCCCCTCCTCTTCCAGCAACAACCATTTTGGTTGTCCTCCATAACACACCCTTCGACACAAACCATAATCTATGCCTTTAGCACAACCACCAAACAATTTCCAGATCTGAATTTGAATAGGGTGCGGCTAGGGTTTGGGGTGAGGAAGAGATAGAGAGAAACTGAAATGTTAATTTGATTTTATGGATCACGTAAATTGTGTTATCTTCAATTCATACGGTTTAATAAATAGATAAAATACAAAATACCTAAATTACCCTTTTGGTTTTAAAAATAAAAGTTTATAATTGCATAAAAACCCTCATGTTTTGTTTAATTACAGTTTTGCACTTTGATCTTAATTTGGACAAAGTCATATCTAATACCAGATTCTTTATATTGCTCAGATAGTTCGTATTGTGTAAAATATGGTACTATATCAACGCCATTAATTATATATATATATATATATATATATATATATATATATAGTGATATATTCTCTATACCATTCTTATATACAAGATTTTTGATACACTAATTCCTCATCAATCAAATTAATAAAATATTTTTCATTTATTTAATTCACAAAAGCAGCCAAGGGTATATACGGTATTTTACAAATATCCTAATATTTCTGATTTTAATTAATATCCTATAATTGAGGCGGTTTTAGAACTTATCAGATTCAAAATTTCTTTCAAAATATTTACAGATTATGCTACACATATTGATATTTCTCTCTCCCACATTCAAACACATCAACACCAGACAATTCTCTAGAATCAAAACTGTTCCCTTCTCAGATTCAAAATATTTACAGATCTCGTATTTTGTTGTTTCTTGTTAATCGAAAGTCGAAATCAAAAACAAGAAATGGAAGTCTATCGATCTCTCTATAAGGTCGGGTTTTTTTTTATGGATCGAAAAAAAATTGAATAACTATTAGATTCAAGAAACACCAGGATTCAGTCGCTACCACCAGGTACCAACCCTCAAAATCTTTTTATTGTTTTAGTAATTTGTTTTTTTTTAAAATGAAATCGATTGTAGTTTGTGATCATTGTGAAGCATTAGATGATCTTTATGGTTTTTTTGTTTGATTTTCTGTAGATATGGATTCTTTTTTTTTTGTTGGGTTTTAGATATGTTTGGTAGGTGAATAAATTTTAAGTTCAACAAGGTATTCATGATTTATTCACAAACTACCAATAGGGCAGGTGATGTTGGGTTCTATTGAATCTTTATAAAATTTGACTGAAGGAAAAAAGTCAAAGGTACAACATGAGAAAATATTGATTGGTGACTAATAAAGTGTGATAAAAAAATATGAAAACAGTTCAAGAGATTGTCCATGTCAAAGATGATCCAAATTAAAAGGTTCTTATTAGAAGTCTTGAATTTGAGAAATTTTGTTCTTTTATAATGATAAAAATAAGAAATGGATTTATAGTTTATGAGCATTTAGAATTTGGCTTTTGTAAAGTTTAATTATATCTAAAGTGAGTTTTACGTTCATATAGGTTGGTGTTTTTTGGTGCATGTATGTAATTGTGCATATATGTTAACATTAAACTAGTGACATATTCTTATTCGTCACTCTTTATGTATGGTGTTTCGTAAGTGTGTATATATGTTAATATAAAATTAGGGAAATAGTGCATATGTGTTTTATGGTTGGTATAAAATCAATTAATTGGTGTGCATATGTGTTTTGAAGCTGAAATAAAATCAAGAAAAGATGTATGCATATATGTTATAATTATGAATATGTGTTTGCTAGTTGTTATGATAAAAAATAATAATAATTGTTTTGTAGTTTCAGGTATTGAACATATTTGATAAAGATGGAGACGATGACCAATATAAAAAGAGTACAGATGTGTTTTGGAAGAAAGGCACATATGTTCTTGATGAAAAAGGAGCCAATGCACATATGTTCTGAAGAAAGACACATGTTTTTTAATGATGTGCACATTTATATTTAACAAGATATATTTTTTTAATGATGTGCACATATGTTCTTGGAAAGTGAAGTGTGCATATATGTTCGTGAAAAGAGTACCACACGTTTCAAAAGTGCACATATGTTTTTTTTTAAGTACATATATATATACTTAATGATACATTTGTATTTAAATTATATTTCATTTTATATCAACTTTTGTGTATAGTGTTTATATTTTTGGTTTGTTATACATTTAGATGCTACATGTATATGTCTATCCTTATGTTTTTGTTATAAATTTCGAAGATTAAAAAATGTATACTAGAAACATATATGCAATTACCATTTTAAGCGGAACAAGTTTGATGTATAAACGTACACAAGAAACATATATGTAAATTTAAAATAGAAAAAAACATATATGCACTTCATTTTCCTGAAAACATGCATCATGATTTAAAAAAAAAAAAAAAAATTAGGGAGTTTAAAAACGTTTTAATTAAAAAAATCAAAAAGAAACTAAAAAATATTTTGACTATTATGCCCTTTTCAATTAAATAAAAATGTTTATTAATACTAAATTCCTATTGGTCTAAATGAGCTTGTAAAGATCAATCTAATATTATAGATTAAGATGTAAGCAGCCTATATATATATATATATATATATATATATATATATATATATATATATATATATATATATATAAATATATATATATATAATGGTGATCTGGATTTTTTATTCAGGGATGGCGGATGGATCCCGACCATTCAGATCTAATCTTGACTTTTTGTAAAAAGTCAAGATCTACGCTAATTTCACTGGTAGAATTGACCATGTAAACGATTTTTAATTTTTTCCTTTTGAGGGATCGTTACTTATTGTTATCTTTTCATTTTTAATTTTTCAGATTTTTCTAGGAGCAATTGTTTTTTGATTATGAGTTCTATCGTGATATTAACGATATTATGAGTCCCTTGTGATATTAATTTTACTTAATATCACTTTTATTACGATATTAAGAAAACTTACGATGATATTAAAAAAATTAACTTTGATATTAAGAAAACATGTAAAAAGTAACTGTAATATTAACAATTTTACTTTAAAAGTTACTTTAATATTAAAAAACTTAATATCATGCTAGTTTAAACTACGCTAGCCTTAGTGAAACTATTGCAGCCTTAGTTAAGTAGTGATATTAAGAAAGCTTGATAATCATTTGATATTAACAAAATTCATAATATCATTGTACCTTTTAACCATGAAAATGATTTTTTTCTGAATTTTTTTTCAGCGATTCTTAATAAATTGTTGTCCTCTTTCTTTTTTTAATTTTTTCATTTTTCGAGCATTTTGTTTTTTGATTATGAGTTCTATCGTGATATTAACGATATATTAGATCTTTGTGATATTAACAATTTTACTTAATATCATTGCCTTTTTTATTATAATATTAAGAAAACTTACGGTGATATTAAAAAAATTAACTTTGATATTAAGAAAAATAAAAAATGCCGGGATATTAACAATTTTACTTAAAAGTTACTTTGATATTAAAACTTAATATCATCATAGTTTAAACCATCTGTAGCCTTAGAAACTATCTGCTAGCCTTAGTAGTATGATATTAAAGAAGCTCGATAATTACTTATATTATACAAAATTCATAATATCATTCAGTACCTTTTAACCATGAAAATGATTTTTTTCTAAATTTTTTCAATGATTTTAATAAATCATTGTTCCTTTTCTTTTTAATTTTTTCAGATTTTTTTGAATTAATTTGTTTTTGAATGTTACTGTGATATTATCCGCACCATCCATACTTAAAATGTAATCCGCACCCGATCCCTTCCCTATATATATATATAATTTTGGGCCTCTTTAAAACGTACAGCAATTTGAGTTGATTAGAAAACTTCCAAAAACAAAACATATATGTGGCTTGAATTGATAAATAACCTTTGGAATTATTAAGTAAAAAATGTTGGTGTTAATGGTTGGCTAAGACATGCAAAAATGAATACTATGATGGTGAATTTAAGTTGCAGATTCTACTCCTGTTGACCTTGCATCAAAACTTGTCATCTACTCCGTATCTTTTAAGTGACGAAATCACCATTTTAAGAAAGAAACTCACATCAACCATCATCAGCCTACCTTATTACTTTCTTTTCACCGCGTTTTATATATAACTAGCAAGATGCTAGTATATTAAAAACTACAATATGTCGTTCATAGAAGCATTGGTCAGGTCACGAATCCAATCACAACACAACGGTTTCAACTTCCTATATCCATGGTAAAAGAATCATAATGTCTTCACCAAGCGTGTCTTGAATTTCTTGATGATTTAATATCCAAAAAACTCGATTCTTAAATCTCAATATGATCATCTATGTAACTTACACATGTTGCATATGCATATCTTGGAGTTATGTGGCTAGGCACAACAACTAACGAAGAGAAAACTATTTATAGATATACATCGAAAAGTAAAAACAATATTCATAAATATTAATCATACCAGCTTGTAAGGTTTTTCTTTAGTTTAATATTTATCAAAACTAATTGTTTTGCACTTAACAATTAGTTTTGATAAATATTAAATTATTAGCGATGAAATATATATATATCAAGCTGTTTTATTGAGTAACTATTTAACCTTCAACAATGTTCGAAGTTAATTCATCGATGACGATAGATCTCATATTGTCATCTTCTTTTTGTTTCTTACGTTCGAGTTGCCATTAACTCAATTATGCCTCTAAAATTTTAAAATATATTCTCAAGAAGTCTATGCATATAATTGTTTTCTTCCTTTTGATCATTTTCATTGAAGTTTGATTTTGCCAGACAAGATCTTCTATCGTATCCCTAATGCTAAGAAAAACTGTAACCCGAAATAGACAAATTCACTAAATTATTAGCTTTGTCTCATCAGAAGCACAATTAGCGCAAGAATGACTTATTAAAACTAAAATGATTTGTTTCTGTTGAATAAAACAAAATTGTCGCATATCTTATTAAGTTATTAGCATTCTAGTTAGGTTTTTCCGGCTATAAAAACAAGAAGTTAAATTCTGTTTCTCTTCATAAGAGGGTGGTAATAAAGAATCTTGATCGGCATGGTTGCATGTCTTACCTCGGTTGTTAATGCAATTGCTGGTGAAGCGACTTTCTATACTCCACCCTACACTCGTAAGCAAACCAAAATCAAAGACTAACCAAATTAATTAGTTATTATATTCACATAGCATTCCTTTGAGTTATTTTATTTTGTTTTGTATGTAGCATCATCGTGTAACGGCTTCACAAACAAAGGTACTATGATTTTAGCTGCAAACCGCCGTATCTTTGCTAACAAAGGTGCATGTGGGAAGAGATTTCGTGTGCGCTGCACTGGGGGGACTAACGCAGGCGTTGCACATCCATGCAGAGGAAAGACCATTGAGGTTACGGTTGTTGATCTTTGTCCTGGATGCGCAGGTGATCAAATTGATCTTTCACAAGAGGCATTTGCAATGATTGCTAATCCTGATGAAGGGAAAATCAAGATTGAGTATCATGAGTAATTTCAAACCCTTTCTTTACATTTCACAATATATACTCATTAGCTACTTACATGTATGACTAATTCTATTCATGTTTTTTACTTTCTGATTTTCAGGATCTAAAATTGTGAAAGGAGTATAATAATTTCTCTTATTGGACAAACATACGCACAATAAGTAGAATGAATAAGACTAGAGGGCATTGTAGGCATCCAAGTCTGCACCTCATGAAAATGTATCACTTGTAGTATAAAAATGTTGTTGTGGATTTATGAAGTGTGCGTCTTACTTTTTGTGCTAAACAAATCCGTTTAGATTTTATGTTTGTTTTACCCAAAACTGATATCATGATGAATGACATGATCAGACGACAGTTTGTTCGTTCATGCTTTAATTTGTGTTGTTTAATTTGATGGTTCAAGTTCAAGGGAGGTGAACGGGGTGCAATAGTACTTAAAAGTTTTAGTTTAAACATTTGTTATTTTTTTTTTAATCTTTTTCAAAGGATGGCGAGTTGCTTAGTAGTTGACGGTTTTGTATATTCTTATGTTTAGGACAATATCACTAGTTGCGCAACAAGGAAAAGGGCCCTAATGACTGAGCAATGATATCATTGACACTTCGAATTCTATATTTTCACACAATTCCATTGTTGCATCAGTAATATGTGTCATACCACGGTATATATAGTAATTCTCGAATTAGAGACAACAAGGACTTAATTTGTCCAATATGCATGCTCCACTGATGTAGCGGTAAGATTACGCCAACATACTATAAATTGATAACATAGTTCTAGCAAAAATTTTGCATATTTAAAGTTAAGATAGTGTTCAAGCTAATCTAATAATTTTTTAAAAGGATTATTCAAAAACTGACATGGAGCCAAACTCATGATAAGTCCAAAGCTAGAATCAGTGTTTAAGTGATCATGGAAGTACAGTTAACTCAAGATCCTATATCAACTGGTGGCTAGATTTTGACCTGTTTTAGGTGCTGGGGTCTTGAAGCCTTCATGTGGAAAGCTATCCTCTTTTGAACATATTTTTTATGTTATGTGGAGAATTAAATCCCCTCCTTTTTTGAGAAACTAAAAATAGAAAATTGAGAATTTTTATCAAACTAAACGCACCCTTAAGTTTTAAATCTTTCCTTAATAAGAAAACTGATTTATACACGTTGAATCAGTTTCATAGATATAGATTAATTTAGTTTACACACGATAATTTGGTGAGGTATGAAACTATGGAATCACGTCCTAAAAATGGTACGAAAATTAATTCTTGGAACATGTATATCCAAAAATGTAGTATGCCTATCATTTGTTTCTAAAATTAGAAATTTGACCTAGATTAATAACCACGATTTTCTTTGAAGCCCATACTCTTTGACTGGATAGATTTGTGTACTTCTATGAACACATAAACACTACACGTACAACATCTTGTTAGTCCAAGACATATCCATTCAAAAAACTACTGTATAAAAGGAAACCCCTTGCGATCTTTTAGTCACCAAAACAAAGTAAGCAACCTCAACAACATAACTATCTAAAAATGGGTGTGGTGACCAAAGCTCTAATCTTCATCAGCATGATTGTATGTCTCACCTCGGTTGCCAATGCTATTTATGGCCAAGCCATTGTATATAATCCCCCATATTTTCGTAAGTTATGTCTTACGTGCTCTTCAAATATCTAGGGTTGTAGACATTAAAAGGGCAAAGTGATCTATAAACGATAAACATTGTCACTTTGATGTGCCATTCTGAAATTGATACGTTTTTTATATACTAATATGATCACAGAGACTTAAGCTTATTAATGATTGGTAAATTCTGTAGCATCAAGATGTTTCGGCTCAAAAGACCAAGGTTTCATGATTGCAAAAGTGCATAGTGGCATGTTTACCAACGGAAAAACCTGTGGAACGAAGTATCGAGTGCGTTGCCTCAGTGGAACAAACAAAGCCATCCGCAATGCATGCACAGGAAACACCGTTGATGTCATGGTTGTAGATCGTTGTGAGACGTGTGCAGCAAATGAGCTTCAACTTACCCAAGAGGCGTTTTCAAAGATTGCCGTTCTTAACCTCGGGAGAGTTAACATTGAATACGAACAGTACTAACTAGCTATGAGATAAATCAATTATCTTTCTCACGTTTATAAATTATGTATTATTGGCTACTAATTGTGATCTTGTTGTGGTTGTTTTTCAGGATCTGATGTCATAAGAATACCAAAATAAAGCATCCTTCAATATAATAGTGCTTCTGTTGATAGCCTATATAATCAATAAAGAAGTGTGACACTTTGTATATTACTACGTATCTACTTACACTAATCTCATTGTGGAAGTGATAATGGTAATAAATAAAGTTCTTACTTTTGGCTTTTCTTTTTGAATAATAAAGAAAACATATGATCAAATGTGTTGATTTGATGACACACGTCTAAGTTATGTCATTTCATTTTTCATTGTTGTATTGTTGGATATATCATGTTGTATCATTTTTCTCTTCCTTTTTTCTCTTACCGGTTGTAGTATTAATTTAGTAACTTGGTAGATTTTTTAAGACTGTACATCATATTCAATGTTGTTAAATATGTATGATGAATTTGATATCTCTTCTTCTTTTCATGGTTAATTTTATCTACACTTAAATTATAATATTTGAATGCTTAATATATTATATACCCAAATTAAAATCTTTAAATGCATAATCTATAATGCTTTTAAGGAATATTTTAGATAAATATGAAATTTTTGATTTTGAGAATGGAAGATATTAAATTGCCCAAATATCTATATTATGAAATATCTAATTGCAAAAACCCAATTGTATACTTATATATTTGTAACAAATATCATGGGGCTAAATACACTAATAGAATCGGAGCTTTTAGTCATGAAACATTTTTAGCCACAACCAAAGTCATTGCTAAAAGTTCACTAAACAACAAAAAAGTCGATCTTAGATGTTTGACTCTCGCAACCACATATAACGACGACAAAGTTGTCGCTAAAACTTTTACAAACTTTGACTTTGAATTTAAAGGCGAAAATTCGGTAAAAAATAAATTGGCACTTTTAACGACGACCAATTTTATTGCTAAAAGTGAAAATTTTATTTTATTAATATTCAGTTTAGAACTGAAAATGAATAAGAAGTATTAAGGGTGCGTTTGGTATCCCTATGGGAGAATAAGATATATAGTCGAAGTGATTAAAGGTGTTTGTTTTTAAGATGAAGGCATGCATTATGGTAATGAATGGCACATATATTAATCTTCATATAAATCTAAAGAGGTGAATGGTGCTTTCATGGTGAGGGCACCATTCTTATAACAGCATACAATTTAATCATTCGTGAGGCATCCAAAGCGTACAAAAACTTTTAGCCACCATTTTTGTCATGGCTAACATATTTAATATTATTTTATATTTAATTATTTAAACCTATATAGTTTAGGAAAATAGAAAAAGATGATCATGAGCTAATAAATAGGCGCAAGATAGACCATCTTGCAAATAGAACATGCATTGCATAATTGTGCAAGTCATTCTGCGACTCCATTACAGAATTAAAATCTTAGGCCATCATCATTTTCAAATAGAAAAATACCATAGCTTTGAAATTAGATCACTAAACGTGTTTAATATTATTTGGTCAAGTGACCATACCAATGTGCATTTGAGCTGAGATCCATAACAAACAAAGAAAAGCAAAAGAATAAATAAGGACATCCTAACCTTTTATTTTGATTTCATTCAACGGTAGATATCAAATCAAAAAATAACAAAAAAAGAGCAAAATTGTCATTGTAGCTCATTTAATAAAAAAAACTCACTTTCCATATATTTTTTTAAATAATGTATCTTTCAAATGGTAAATCTTCAAGCTACGAAAAATACATTATCGCGACGAGAATTAAATCATCTTTCTATAGATATGCACTTTTATATACTTTCGACGAACTTTTTTTTCAAAATTTTCATCTAGAAAAATCACACGTGATTCGTAAAAAAATCACATGTGATTCTGGTTTTTGTTGTGATTCGTGTGTAAATCACATGTGATTCTATTTTAATCTAAATATGAGTGAATCACGTATGATTCTGTTATTATTATTTTCTCTGTTATGAAAAATGTAAATTACGTGTGATTTAGTATTTGATGTTATAAACTGAAATAACATGTGATTCAAGTTTAATCTAAATGAGTAAATCAAATGTGATTCACTTTCAAAAAATAATTTACGGTATAATCCGCAGTGTGATTTGGGTAAATCACATGTGATTCGTGTGTAAATCACATGTGATTCACTTTCAAGAAATAATTCTGGTAAAATCACATGTGATTTACATATCAACCTGCGTCAAAATACTACAAGAAAAATCAAAGAATGTTTATGACTCGAAAAATTTCTTTATATTATGTATTGTATGACATTACACACTTCTTCCTTAAACTCTATACATTTCTTTAAGAAAGATTATTTATTGCCTAGTCCTAACTAACCACGTGATAACTTGTCACCTAGTAAGGACCTCTCGAAATTTCATTTACAAGTTCTCATAGTTTAATTTTCCTTATTGAAATCTTCTTATTAGCAAACATAATAAAAATGATTTTTAACGTGTGCTTGGGGAATATTGTCATTCATACAAAGGAGGTCTTTTAGGTGGGTCCATCCTTTATGTGTTTTTTGTGTGCCCGGCATTTAGAAAAACCTAAAAAAAAAAATATATCAGAAAAACAAAAGCATCTTAGTAACATTTACTCCTATGTGCCCACATTACTCTTCTGTGCGGTTGCAACATCGAGGACAAACAGTTAATTTCGTTGCACCCATTTCATCCATCTTTGAGCTCTTATGCTGAAAATTTAACAAGATATCTCAATCGGCAAATCCGAAAACTTTTAATACATAACTACATAGCGTAGATATTCATTGCCTGACATCAAATTACCACTTTTCTTGTGTCGGTGGATATTGGATCTTCATCTCCATCATGCTTCCTTTTACGATATGCTCATCCCTTTGGCGCTTTCCTACGATCATAATTTCCATTTTCTTTATCATCCCTTTGATGACGTCCATCTGCTCATACGCTCATCGGCGTGGTCTTCATTAGCGACATTGCGGTTGAAACTCATCAATGTGCAGAAAGCATGATCGGCTATGCCATCACATGCTGCCATTATCGAGGCCATAATTTTCACAAAGCTTAGACATGTTGGAGATGAGTATTGTATGTGTTTTATGAGAGAGAATTAAAGAGGTAGGTGAATGGAGAGGAGAGAGAACTGAAAAAAGTGAGTATATGAGAGGAGAATAAATTTACTAAACTCTTTTTGTATTAAATGCATATTTTAATATAGGCCGTAGGATGAAAGAGAGATGAACGGTTGAGATGAAGTGTGTTAATACAAATAAGCCGTAAAAACGTTTATTTATATTTTACGATCTTCTAATGTTTTGTCGATAACAAAAGTAAAATCATTTTAACGAAACAAACAAAATACGTAAATGGTTTGGACTAATAGTTTTCTAACACACTTAAACACTAAAACAAGTATAAGTGATTTTATGATTTAGATACATATGTACAACAACTAGTGTTTACATATTGGGTTAAACATATACTTAAACTAAGTATACTAAAATGGGTAAATACAAGTATATACTAAATGGGTAAATACTAGCAAATGGTTTTGACTCATAACCCATGGTTTTATATATACCACTTAACCAAGTTCATTGTATCCTTAAGATACATTGTATCTAGAAAGAAAACCATGGATCAACCCATAACCCATGACCCATGACCCATGACCCATAACCTAAAATACCCATGGGCAAAGGAGGACCACGGATCACCTTTGTGCTAGCCGATCCCTTTGGTGAGGATCCGTGGGATGGGGAACGATGGGATTTTTCCTCTATAAATAGTGAGCCATTTCTTCATTATTTCTTACCCTTTTTCAATCCCTCCACAGCTTTCCCCAGAGTTAAATCTCACTAACCTTAGATCCAAAGATCTATGTTTGTAGTTTTGTTTTTGTGTGATCTTTTAGGTTCCTCTTAAAGGCAAGATCCCACTTTGAAGTTGAGCAAGCTCAGTCCATGAGTTGTCATGCTTCCTCATCATCAAGGCTCTGAAGTCTTCTTGTTGATGATTCCTTTCTTTCTTCAAAGAAGTGTAGTGTTGAAGACATTAGTGAAAGATGTCTCGAGAGTCAAGACGAAGATATTAGTGAAGGGTATCTATCGTCTATAGGATAAAGCACTTATGGTAGGTGCTTGAAGTCAAACAAAGCATTAGTGAAAGGTGCTTGGGGTGAAAACACAAGACATTAGTGAAAGGTGTCTTGTAGATCTAGTCAAAGGCATTAGTGAAGGTGCCTTAGATGTACATTCGATTTGGTGTGTTTCGATGTACAAGATAGACTAGTATTAGATCCAAGGATATTGATATCCTTGTTGATGTTGTAAAGGAGTAGATCTCCTTTGGGATTAGTCGTTGGTGTAGTGTGGTAGTAGTTCCTCATTGCAAATGGAACTAGGTGCTTAACCTAGTACCTAATAAAGGGTAGGCGACGTTGTGAAGGTGTAGTTCACCTAAGGTGTGAAAGAACTAGGTACTTAGCCTAGTACCTTATAAAGGTTAGGCGGCGTTGTGTAGGTGTGGTTCACCTTGGAGTGAAAGAACGGTGGTTAGCCTAATGCAGGAAAAAGTAGGCGACGTTGTGAAGGCTTCTCCGCCATAAGAGATTGGTGTAGTGATGAACTCGAGTAGGTGACTCGGTGGAGTAGAACAGAGAAAGGTGACCTTGTGCCGAACACTATAAATACTGCGTTGTGGTTTTGTGCTAACATCTTTTCATTACTTACCTCTACATGCTTGTTTATCAACATCCAACACACACATCCAAATAGATTAACATAAGTCTATCTAAAAGATTAAAAAAGTTTAATTGGTAAAACTATTCAACCCCAGTTTTCTGGCAATTGGCTTAATTTACCAAGTTCCTTGAAGTATATTGTACTTTAAAAACTTGATTCGATCCATGGTTAATTGAAAACTACAAAGAAGGTTTTTCATAAAAACAAACACCATGTATTTCAAAACTATATGTTTGGATGTTGAGTTGATAACAACATTTTTTTTATTTAAATGCAATAATCTTCTTTGTCATGTTGATTAGTCAAAACTCATACCCAACTTTGAGGTCGCTTGGTAACAAGAATACCTTTCTTAGAAGGTATCTTAAGCATAAAGGGCGGGGAATAGTCTAAGTGACATTTGCTGTGTCATTTGTAAAGACATTACTAAGTGCGCTAGAGGTATGATTTTCTTTTTACTTTGCTTGATAATTAAGTATAACTTTATAGGTATTTATATGATTATCTTTTGTGCAAATTACATGGTTTACATAAAGCTTCGTTAGGAAGCCTTTTTCTCACATACGTGCTATATTTCTCGTCTATAGTCATAGTATATTAAAACTTATGTTTTATTTCTTTTAATCCAATAATAAAACATAACACGAATTTCAAAAATTCCTCCTTCCCTATAAAACTCCCAATCGACCTATCTATCAAATCCTCACCTTTTTCAAATCATCCAATTTCAAAATTTTCCTCTCTTAAAACTTCATCTTCTTCCGTTCCATCTCAACGAAACCAAGAAGATATGTCATCAACATGGTTTACATCGCTCATGCTCATCGCCATAACCATTGTGTTCCCACATGATGAAGTTCACATACAGAGAACATTTACTTTGTGTTGTTAATTTATGTTGGGTTATATACCCATCCTTTGTATCATCCTTAGTATTGAAATGCAATACTATTAATAATCTAGTTTATCTAGGTTACTTTTATCATAATGTGTTTGTCACTTATTTTGATTTATATTTCTTTTCGTTGATACATTAGAAGTCATGTATGCATGCTAAAGGAAAATGTAGGATAAAACATATTTTCGGTGGTATAAAAGCGTAAAATCTATGTCTTTATAAAATCTGTTTTTACAAGCAGATCCACGGATCCGGGATTATACTAGCGGATCCACTTTTGAAAAAGGCGTGGTCCGTCCTAGAAAACAATTTTTCATGCAAATCAAAACCTTTTTTCTTCTAAGAGCAATACTCTACTTGTATGTCAAAACCATAAGTGAGTTAAGTGTATTTCTTGTTAAAAACCATTGTTAATAAAATCTAGTAAAAACATTAGATTATCATAAGTTGACCACAAACATCTCCTTTTATTAACTTGTCATTTCTATAGGTTCAACTATGACGTATGAATATGAGTTTTATTTTTCACTCACTAAGTCTACACTCAGAACATCTCTCTGAACCCAACCTTTGGCAATCATGTCCGGTGGGTTCAATAATCTTGAAAGTCACTTCCATGAAGGGCGTGTGTAGACACATCTCTACAATTGAAGAAGGTATCAATACCTCCTTCCGAGCCATAGGACTAGAATGCCTTCTTGAAATCAGCGAATATATGTCCAAGGTTCATAATGGAATTCTTCGTCAAGTCGAACTTCGTTCGTAACGAGGATGCATAAGCTCTATCTCTTTGGTTTTATATCAAAAACCAAAAGTTCACTCTAACCCTTGGGCATTTTGCTCACATCCTCCAGATTCCAAATCATGGACAATGTGCCTTCACTGAAGATTGGTCTCTTGATTCTCTCTTCAACTTTCGTGAAGAAAATAGTCCATATTGTTCACATACCCTCTCCGGAAGATTTAAATCGCATAATATGCAAACCTCGACCATATTACTCCGACCCAAACATTATCTTTACAAGGGATATCCAGAAAGAGTACAAGCCTCTTGCACTCATCCTACATGAAAATGTTTGGAGTCTTAAGGGAACTCGAATCGAAATCCTTCCGCTTGTTGTGCTCACATGTTGTCCTGTTTGCTAACACAACAACCATACAATCTCGCCTACTTCTTCGCAAGCGAATGCAAATCTTCAAGGCTCCCAGAATAAACTCATCCCTTATGGAATGTTCTTGACACGCCTCTATCATAATGTTATGCACTTCCATCCTCAATTTCAAAGTCCGTTGTACGTACTTGTGAACAAGATGATGGAACCGCTAAACATATCCCTCATGAAGACTTTCTTCATTCTTGACTCCACCAACACTCATCAATCACTTAATGATCCTCCTAGCGAAAACACTCAAGGAAACTAATAGTATTCCAAAATAGGATCAAATCTCTTGTACTCATGCTTTATCAATGTAATCCAATTTCCTTCATGAAATAAAACATTTGATATCTTAGTATTAGAACTTTCTTTAGACTATCCTTGAGATATAATGCATTGTCAAGATCATTACATACCTTTAGTAAAGGTCTGCTTGATCGAGATGGGCGGATCCCAAAGATTACACTAGACGGATCCCTACTCTTAGGGAACCGTGGGATCCGTCGAACAGAAAATGCAATTACAAGCATTTTATTTCAAACACATTCTTAGAACACCTCACACTAAGCTAAACATAGTGTCTTAAGGCAAATTAAGTCCTTATCAAGATAGGTTAATCTTTCCCATTCATACATAACTCACCGAGGTCACACTCTAAAAACGCTTGTAGATCTACCATTTCGTTTTAATCCATTACACTTCCGCTCTTAAACTCACACCTCATTTTCTACTAGATCCCTCACATCTAGTCTTATAAATCTTTCAATTATGGAAAAATTGATCATAAATCATCCTCACCTCCAAGTTGATCAAAGTTGATCAAAATCTAGTTTTCTCATCTCAAAGCTTCTAGGATATTTCCAAAACACTATCCTAAAACACAACCTGATCTCTAGGATCATTTAGCTTCAATTGACACTCTAAATCTTTAGTGTCATCCTTGCTTATCCATTGGTACTCTTGAAAGTTCCAAATCCTTCCATAAATGACAATCATTAGCTACATCACTCATTACCTTCAACCATCAAGAATCCCTTCATTTAAAACACTTAGGAGGACTGAAACACTCAAGATGATATAGGTCTTAGATCTTAGAAACATCATTTCCACTCTTTCATAGTTGTTGAGAGACGGATCCCTAGGATTTGCCTAGACGGATCCCTCTGAGGAGGGAACCGTGGGATCCAGATGACAGTATAAGTCAAATCTTGCTAAAACAATCATTTCAACTTATCTTCCTAACTCAAATACTCCATCTCATCTTAAATGAGTTCCTAGATCAGTGCATCCTCTGAAGTTGACTCTTGTGCATGTCAATCATCACATTTCAATGAATTCTAGTGGCTCAAGGCTTAAATGCACTTGCCAAATCTTTTAGTTTATAAACCACCTTGTTAGGACCTCCATAGTCATCACTCTCATCCTAACTTTCAGCTCTTGCAAACTCTTGAAATCATCTCATCATGAGGAAAACCCCAAGTAGTAACTTATCCACCAAAGAACCACCCATGAAAAGAGCTCGTGTTATACACGAAATTTCTTCAACCGAATCATCTCCGGTCAAGCCAACAAATGATAGAATCCTTCATCATCCAATCAAACCAATTCCTAAAAGGATAGTACCCACAAAACTACCTTTTCCAAACACCACCATACCTCCTAGGCCAAACAATATCATCTCCACCAAACCATCACCATTGGTTCCTAGAGCTATTTCATTTACAGGCCCACTATCGTCACCACACCTCTACAATCTAGAGGACTTGCCTCCTAGGACGTCTCATCGGCTTCCATCGACAACATTCTCCTCATTAGGAGGAATAAAGGTTCAAAATCAAGGTGTTGAGTCAACACTTGCTCCGGCTTCCTTCTCGGCATTTTCATCATATAATCCCATTTGGATTATGACAAATCATCAAAGTCAACCACCCGACCATATGGAAGTTGACACTTCTCTACCACCACCATCATTCTTGGTTGAGTCATTCTTAAATGAACCTCCACCAATCCCTCCATCGTTTGAAGCTCCACAAGCCGCTTCACTTGATCCTTCGAATCAAGCCATTTCATTTCATCCACCACCACTACCTAGCCATGACCAAGATTGCTATCATTGTCAACATGTTGAAAGTTTGATACATGAAGTACGAGAAGACCAACGTTTCATGTTCTATCATCTCCTCGAGCGTTTCGACGAGATTAAACCTAAACAAAACTTGAGCTAGAAGATTATAGTGGTGTCTTAGTTTCAAGCGTTAGGTGATCTAGAAATTCCTAGTCATGTATTGTCTATTTTCTTGTTTTTTTTTTGAGTCATGTATATCATAACTCTTGTTTATTAAATGGAATTACATGCTACTTGCTATATTTCTGAGTATGTGAGTATACTATATAATCCATATATCTTTTCGGTATTAACATTTCTTGCTATACCAATCTTTGCTGACTTTATTCATCAGCCAGACGGATCCCTCAGATTTGCCTAGACGGATCCCTACTAGGAGGGAACCGTGGGATCCGTGAGACAGAAATATTTCTTTCTACTAACTTGAATCACATTTGCAGGAAATTGTGAATTATACGTGATTTCTAACCTTTGTTTTGTAGTTAATCAATTTACATATGAAGACTTTGACATCCTAAAGCTAGGGGGAGCTTTATGTCAAAGCAATACATTGCAAATTACTTGCAATACTAGGTTTACATTTCGTGACATCCCTTTGCAATAATCAAGGGGGAGCACATTCGTCTCGTAGACGATATCTTTTGCAAACTTATTTGCAAAACAAACTATATTGGTATCATTTACTTGACGCCCTTACATAGGGATGGACTCGTCAAGGGGGAGTAAAAGACGAGATCCTTTCCCGTTATTTGCTCTCTATTTCTTTTTTTCCTTCACATGTTTTTCTTAAAAACAATGTGTTGCTTTCCTTCAAACACTTTTTTGTTTCGACAAAAAGGGGGAGAAGAAAGTAAAAACTACAAATTAAATTTTTACGAATTTTAGCTTTTTCCTTAAAATAATTTTATGTTTTGTCATCAACAAAAAGGGGGAAATTGTTAATACAAATAAGCCGTAAAAACGTTTATTTATATTTTACGATCTTCTAATGTTTTGTCGATAACAAAAGTAAAATCATTTTAACGAAACAAACAAAATACGTAAATGGTTTGAACTAATAGTTTTCTAACACACTTACGCTTTCACATAAAACACTAAAACAAGTATAAGTGATTTTATGATTTAGATACATATGTACAACAACTAGTGTTTACATATTGGGTTAAACATATACTTAAACTAAGTATATTAAAATGGGTAAATACAAGTATATACTAAATGGGTAAATACTAGCAAATGGTTTTGACTCATAACCCATGGTTTTATATATACCACTTAACCAAGTTCATTGTATCCTTAAGATACATTGTATCTAGAAAGAAAACCATGGATCAACCCATAACCCATGACCCATGACCCATAACCAAAAATACCCATGGGCAAAGAGGAGCGGACCACGGATCCCTAGCTTTGTGCTAGCCGGATCCCTTGTGGTAGGGATCCGTGGGATCCGGGAACAGTAGGATTTTTCCTCTATAAATAGTGAGCCATTTCTTCATTATTCCTTACCCCTTTTCAATCCCTCTCTAACACACTTTCTCCCCTGAGTTAAATCTCACTAACCTTAGATCCCAGAGATCTATGTTTGTAGTTTTGTTTTTGTGTGATCTTTTAGGTTCCTCTTAAAGGCAAGATCACCACCTTTGAAGTCGAGCAAGCTCAAGTCCATGAGTTGCCATGCTTCCTCATCATCAAGGCTACTGAAGTCTTCTTGTTGATGATTCCTTTCTTTCTTCAAAGAAGTGTAGTGTTGAAGACATTAGTGAAAGATGTCTCAAGAGTCAAGACGAAGATATTAGTGAATGGTATCTATCGTCTATAGGATAAAGCACTTATGGTAGGTGCTTAGAAGTCAAGACAAAGAAGCATTAGTGAAAGGTGCTTAGAAGTGAAGACACAAGACATTAGTGAAAGGTGTCTTGTAGATCTAGTCAAAGGCATTAGTGAAAGGTGCCTTAGATGTACATTCGATTTGGTGTGTTTCGATGTACAAGATAGACTAGTATTAGATCCAAGGATATTGATATCCTTGTTGATGTTGTAAAGGAGTAGATCTCCTTTGGGATTAGTCGTTGGTGTAGTGTGGTAGTAGTTCCTCCATTGCAATGGAACTAGGTGCTTAGCCTAGTACCTAATAAAGGGTAGGCGACGTTGTGAAGGTGTAGTTCACCTAAGGTGTGAAAGAACTAGGTACTTAGCCTAGTACCTTATAAAGGGTAGGCGACGTTGTGTAGGTGTGGTTCACCTTGGAGTGAAAGAACCGGTGGTTAGCCTAGTACCGGAAAAAGAGTAGCGACGTTGTGAAGGCTTCTCCCCCATAAGGAGATTGGTGTAGTGATTACGAACTCTCGAGTAGGTGACTCGGGGAGTGGAGTAGGGCAAGGAAGGTGACCTTGTAGCCGAACCACTATAAATACTTGTGTTGTGGTTTTGTGCTTCTTACTCTTATCTTTTCATTACTTACCTCTACATGCTTGTTTATCAACATCCAACACACACATCCAAATAGATTGACATAAGTCTATCTAAATAGATTAAAAGGTAGTTTTAATTGGTAAAACTATTCAACCCCCCCCCCCCCTTCTAGTTTTCCACAAAATGATTTAATCTTTAGATATTTTTTGTTCTGCATTGAACTTTCCTCATGTGCATTTTTAACAAATACATGATGAAACAGAAAAGATAACTATTATAAGTATTAATACATTATACTAACCCGCTAGCAAACTCCCTCGTAATTTCACTTTCTTACATCCCGATCATCCCATTCACTTCATTTTTCGGTCAACAAAACTTCAAACCACCACAAAAGCTGATTTTTTTTCTTTTTATTTATTTATTTATTATTTTTTTTCTCTTCATTATAGTACATTTGAATTGTTGGGAAGCTTAGACGATAAGGGAACTTGGATTTTTTGAGTGAGAGCACTGGCATTTTTTTTAATCCAATTCTCGCATTTTTTTCATACAATTTAGGTGTTTCGGCAAAACACTATTCGGGGCCTTTCCCCTCTCTTTTAGGAGTGGCTCCACCCCTGCCCTGCACCCTTATTGGTACTTGCTAATGGCCTAATGCTTCAATTAAAGCATTATATACAATGTTTAAGAATAGCGTTTGAATGGTTGAACATAAAATACTCCTATATCTAAATATTCCTCGATATTTTTCATTTCAAGGATTCGTATATAACCATTGGACAAAAGGTACATTTAAAGATTAAAAGAAAACAATTTTTCCTTTTCATCTCTTTTCTTATAATAAAATTTTGTTAGACCAATTCAGTGCCCAATAATCTTTATCTTAAGATTTGAATAAAAAATAACCTAAGTGTTATACAACCGTTAAATGTAATTAAGTCACTGAATGAATATTCATTCAATGAGTTACCTTCAAAAGTTCTAATAAAACAACAGGAAAAAGATACCACTTTTGGAGCGTTGGATGCATAGCCCGGAGTCGGCTAAGATGAACCTCCATAGCCGCAAAAGGATAAATTTTCTCTCTGTTGGATTTAAACCCTTGACTTCCTTTTTTAAAAAGCTGATATTCTTATCATTGGGTCACCTTGTGGTTAAGAGTTTCTTCAAACGTAAATTCGTTTTTTATTAAAGCCCCTCATGACTTATCTTCTCCACATGCACCAACAATTAAAAAGTATTTTTAAATATTATCTCCAGCTCCATATTCATACTTTTACTACGGTTTGTTTCTTCCATTTTTCCAATATGTGAAGTTTTTTCTTCTCTGAAAATGACAAAGACGATGGAGGATTAAAGTGACATCCAAATCAACGATGACGAATGTATTGTTAATGATAATGATGTTTAAATCGATGATGATGAAGAGGATGATCAAAGATGATGCAAAACGAATGATGATGATGTTGTTGCAGCTCGATGATGATTATGATGATGATGATCATAATAGATGATGAAAAATCTATGATGCAAACTCGACGATGCAAGATCACGATGTTGTGAGGATGCAAGTTATTAGAAGATTATGATAGATGTAATGATGTTTAACACGATGATGATCAACATCAATGCATAAATTGTTGGGATTTTAGAACTAAGTTAACCATTAACCTCTACGAGTACGCAGCGGATAAAGATCTAGTTAATGCAATTATGTTAAGCACGTATTTAATAAACAAATAATTAATACAATATTAATTAATTAAAAGGGATATAGAAAAGCTAACCTTGCTTGGCAATTGATCTCTAGTAACGGAACAAGAAACCAAAACGAAACCTTAAGTATCTAAAATAGATACCTCGAAGAGTATCACACACAAACACTTAAACCAAGTACGTTCGATTAGAAGCTAGTCGAGAACGTTTAAAACTATCAACCCTTGAATTACTTGAATACCAACCAAACAAGAAAAACCCCAAGACCTTGTCTTCTTTTCTGCCCGAGATAATTACTGTCCGAGAACAGCTTCAAACTAAATACCCGATATCGGACAGTGAGGTTCGATATCCTCCCTTCTTTGTCGAGATCTTCGAACACAAAACCAACTCAGAAAGCTTGCTGCCAAATCGATTCAACTAGGAATTCTGGAACAAGATATTGAAACCGAATACACTTAGATCAAACAAACGATGCAAGTAAAGGTTTTATCAAAACCAAACAAACCTTACTCGTTCTTCTAGAAAAGAAAAACGATCAAGTATTGCATGGTATTGATATAATTGGTTTAGGGATTAGAGTATGCATAAGAATGAATCGTACAAATCAATATCTTTGAAGTAAGAATATCTTTTTAATCATATATCGCATGCGCATGGAATATAAAGGGATAATATATTAGTCGTGATATCTGATTTTAGATATTAGATCATTCTCCCTCAACATGCATGCATATCTTTGTATATATATTATAAGCCTGACATATACTTGGGCTTTAATCTTGTTAGACAAGTAACAAAAACAAACACCCATAACATCCGATCTGTTAAAGAGAAACAAGGCCCAAGGCTCTCTTAAACCCGACCCATTTAACAATTTGGACGAGCCCATGGATGCGTATATAATGTCGGATAAACATGCATGTATATCGGGTATATCGTATTCAAATATTAAGCGTTCGACACGTACTCGTGTTTTAACGTGTGTGCCCCATCGGCTCACACACTTCTAGTCGTTTACGTGTGTTTATAACTCCCACAAACCAACAGCTCCCACTTGGGAGTTGGTGTGTCGAATGGCACACTAAACTAACGACGGAAGCGTCTAGCAGCTCTCACTCGCTTTTTAACTAAAAGTGTGCTGAGAGAATAGTTTAGTAAATTTTCTCAGTTGCATGGTCATTCAATGTCTTGCTCTAATCATCCTTTGTTATAGATACCGTTAAACCATGGATTATGGATCTCAAATCATTCCATATAGTTTAACCATTTAGAATCTCGTTATAGAATTTAATTAGATATACCAAATGTAATCAAGTATCATATTGCATTACCCTTTGGGTCTAGCCAGAAAGTTATCTGATTAAATTTGGAGAGGCGCCATGGTATCTTTCTGCACATATCAAGTGGAGTAACAAATCCTTTATTGACTACAAGTGTTGTGGATGCTGCTACACATCACTCCGAAATATAGCTTTTATAACTACCTTATTCAGATAGCGTTTTGCGTATACTTACAAAAAATGATATCCACACATAACAGAACTTGCTTGTATCTCAAGTCTAAGGACGAAGATAACAAACCATTTTCAATATTTTACTTATGACAAGGATCCAAAAGTAAATGTTTGAAAGTTGGGGAATCCAATATGCATCTCTAGTGAATACATATGAGTTTGGCGGGAACAATCCGAATTCTCGTTAGAATTATAACCAACACTCACATTTGCCTTATCATAATAATATTCCCATATTGTTAACCGACAATGGACATATTTAGAATAATAAAATTATTCAAGGATTAAACATGCAAATATAGGATAACAATTATTATATGAATGAATAACAAATACCAAGTATCTTTATTCATCATAAAGTAAAAATTGTCTATCAATCCCAATTATCCAAATACTAAGACAGATAAGCATGAAACTAATTTAGTAAGTTGAAGCCTAATGTTTCCAACATTCTCAACCTTTCTTTTACAAGAAAAAACTAAATAGTCATCTGAGTAAACTTTCCGAATACTTGTTTCAAATTCCACATATAGTGAGTGATTTGAAATATAAGATGAGTGTCTTATCCCATATGCTCATACTATTGCAAGAATTATAGTATGGAGACGTCACCCTACCTTGCATGAGGTATTAGAAATCAACGACATACTGACAGTCATCTTTACAGTTTCTAAAAGTGTAAAGTATTCTCATTCCTTAATGTGTAATGCAACAATGCTCTATGTTGAGAATAGCTAGTTAGCAGATTTTTCATAAATGATAAAATCCTACTTCAACTAGTATTAATAATCCTCTAGCATCATTTGTACTTATACAACACTATGCTTTTTAATTCGTAAACATTTATAAAAATAATAATCTAAACACTCTCAATTAGATATTGTTGTTGTCAGCTCATTTTGTTCTTGTACAAAAGCTACAACTAGTCTTATACACAATATAATATACACATGATAAATCCTTAGTTAAAACAACATAAGGTTTCTATCCATGTAATAAATTATACCAAGTGAAATATATCATTTAAGACTTGCTTGAATAATATATTGCATTTGGGTTAGACTTAATTTTCCGCATTTGTTTATTCCGTATAAACATCTATTCCAAGGTTGTTTGTTTTATTCCCTAAATTTCAAGTGAAATTTCATTCCAAGCTTAAGGATTAATATCTAGCTTAAATAGAATGATATCTTCAACATGTAAATTTTAAGGAAAAACACAATGCTCCCACTCAATGTCAGATGTACTCAAGAGTTATCTTAATTCAATTAGAATCATATTATAATTAAATTCAAGATCTCAGCTCTTAGATGCATGATTCAATCCAAAACATGGATTGCTCAAATTTTGTATACTTCATAAAGATAATATAGATTCATAACCATTTTGATTACACACCGTCCTCGTAAAAGGTAATCATAAAGAAAGAGTTATAATATCTTAATTGTCATATTCTTCATACAAATCACATGTATGACAATTAAATATCTTTGTATAATTAATGCATGTATTTATAAGAAAATTTAATCACAATCAATTGCTTAAGTATGATTAAAACACTTCTTATTAAATGCCAAACATTAATACGTATATAATTTTGTCCTTGTGAGTCATTCTTCAAAAGAAACTCATTCCAACCTCATAGGTTAACTGTTAGGCGAAATAACAATCAATCACAAAACTTGATTTGCCTTTTAAGGACTGCATCTTATCATTCATAGTTCTAAAACATTTATCAGATTCAAGATATGATAATATATTTTAGTAGTTAGCTGATTTACTATAATCTTCTAACTTTTATCCCTCAGCATTGATATAAAATATCACTCAAGTGATGAGCATCCTTTTCTGATTTATGAATGAGAGTAATCATTATACTTCGGTCGACATTTTCATGTTTTAACCTTAGTATGACATTAATAAGTGCATTTTAGAAGGTTAAGTATTTTGTTCTCAAATAACTTTGAGATTTGTATATACTCCCACTTACTTTTGTAAGTAGAGACAATTCTCTAAATACTAAGTATTTAAGCAACAATAAATTGTCTTTTATGGAGAATCACAAAATACATTTTAAGTTCTCATCTTAAGATTTGTTAATAAAATGCTTCATAAGATTTAACAAATTCAAAACTTAAATCAAGACATAATGGAATTCCTTCCAACAACTCAAATTAGGGTTTATAGAAAAACTCTAATTTAGTATCACTCTTTAACCAAAAGTTCTAGCAACATTTTTGTGTTTCATCAAGCTAGGAAGAACACCAAAACTACAATCTTCAAGCTAGGAAGTGTAGAAAACTCAAAAATCCAAAAGGATTTAGGATTCAATTGGTTTGAGTGGAAAAACCTCAAATCCCTAATGAATTAGGGTTTTCAGTTATAGATCGTCTTAAATACCTTCTAGGTTTGAACTATATTGAGTGTATCCATGACACACACAATTTCTAACCTTGATATGTTTTGGAGGTAGAGCAATTAAAGCTATCAGTAACCAAACGATATGAATAAGGTTTGATCTAACACATTAGACATACCATGATGAAGTGGTATCCTATGAGTTATTAGAATTGTGAAACTATATCAGAATTTTATAGATTACTTAATTCTCTTAGGACCAAATACTTGTCAATTGGGTCGAGCCAAATTGCATATAAAGTATTTACGAACCAAGTACATGCTATAATGTATATTCATTGAATAATACAAGAACCTTAGGTTCACGTGTTCACAAGAAGACAAAACTGTTCAAGGATTATATGTTCATGTGTTAACAAGAAAATATAACATTTCAATAATACATTATAAGTCTTTGAATAATTCAAAGCCTCATGTTTATGTGTTAACTATAAGACATAACACATTTACTATATATACTTTATGTTATAAGTCATTGACTAATTCAAGAACTTCATAATTATGTCTTAACATGTAAGCATAATTATACTAACAAAAGTAATCATGAACGCAAACTATTGAGTTCTATAGTAATTTCAAGTTAATTTTATACTTCAGAATTATGATCATTATCATATAACCATAATTATGTTGACTAAAACATGTAGTCAAATGTTGAAGTATCTTTACACTATATTATGACATTTGAATGTAGTAGGGCAACAAACAACTAGCGTGTTCACGTCCTAGTAGAATCATTATTAGAATGTAGTAGGGCAATAAACATCTCATGTGTTTAAGTCCTAGTAGAATTCTTATTTTCATGTAGTAGGGCATTAAACATCTAACATGTTTAAGTCCTAGTAGATTTATTAGTTTTCTTACCTTGCGGTCAAGAGATACCAATAATCTTGTTGTTCCTTGCACACATTTTGAGATTTCTCCCACTTGTGTAAGGTACAACATCATATTATGAAAACAAACAACACGTGATTGATTGTTCAAATGATATGATAATGTCATAGATATCATAAGTAGTTTTAGAACCATAACCTTTAATAAGGAATTGTGGATTATTATTCTATAGATAACATTTCAGGAAGCGAGAGCAGGAAGGCAACGTGTTATCTTATAAAATAAAATGCAATTTTCTTTAAGCAATGGTTGTTCATATTCGGAAAGTAATGGATTATTTCAAAGCTAGTTTGAAATGATATGGGTGACTAACAGGAAATAAATCTCGCAGCTCCCACTGAAATTGACAACATTACATGAATGATATTTCAGTTATAAAATGCAACTGCTCCCACTGGATTTGTCAACATTGTAAGTGTTACATTTCCAATAGAAAACATATAGCAGTTTTATATACTTTCCTATTCTCTTCAAATGCCTACGAGTAGCAAGTACTTAGGTATTGAAGCAGTATATGAAGTTCTACTTATGCAGACAATGGACTAGCCATTCTTTCATTCAATTAACTTGAATCTTTAGCATGCAATTCCTCCTTTATCGTCTACAAAGCCCCAAGGGTATTTAGCACTTTAGGAATAAAAAGAGTCCAAGAAGATTACCTAGCAAATATGCTAGTAATTCCTTTACTCTTTGCGGTTTAAACTCATACATCGTGACAAGTGCAGGATGTTATTTATTTTGGTAGCTCTAAACACAATGTTTCCAGTTACACAAAATATT
Source organism: Chrysanthemum makinoi (assembly GCA_910596185.1). NCBI lineage: Eukaryota > Viridiplantae > Streptophyta > Magnoliopsida > Asterales > Asteraceae > Chrysanthemum > Chrysanthemum makinoi. The sequence continues at coordinate 47,030,952 of OU343221.1, forward strand.
CTATCTTTCAATTAACTCTAGACCACGAAAAGGGTAATAAAAGATCATATAAGAGTTTATAAATTTTGGAATCCTATCTTAGTTTGTCAACTAAGGAGAAAAGATAGGTATAAGTCTCACTCTTTTTACTAGGAAAAGAGACTAAGTTTGTCTTTCAAAGAAAAACAAAATTGTTTACGAATTATGTTGCAATAACACAATTAATCAAAACATAAAAAGTTCAAATCTAGTATTTTCGATAATTACATTCTTAAAAGAATTAACTACCCAATTAATTACTAATTAAGACTAAGATCCATCTTGCAACCTCACTTAATTACCATAGGTCTGACCAGTGTGTAAAAAAATAGGACAAGAGGTAAGCGACGAGCGTTAATTGCAAAATGCAACTCTTAGATTTATGAGACTGTTTAAGGCATTAGTATCAAGTAATAATGTCAAAAGCATGTTTAGTTCTCATCTTATGCCTCGGGTCCGAGGTCTGACCAGGTTAACTCGATATAAGTCGACCAAGTATGAACGTGTAAAATAACCAGAGGTCTGACCAGTGAGAAATAATTACCATGGGTTGGAAAGGCCCTTAGGTCTGACCAGAGAAGTCAATCCAAGTGCACGTGTTCATAGTTGGGTGGCATAGACTTAATATTTACAAATAGGTATGCACACATAAATGTGGTAAAAGTCGTGTACAAAGAAGCATGCAAAACAACTTTGTAACACTAATTTTAAAAACTTTTTAGTAATGACACTATAGTGATCATCATGGTTCACGGTAGCTCCAATCGAACGCACAGGGAGGCAGAGGACCAGGTAAGCGCAGAAGCATAACCTTAGACATCCTTTCAGTGAGACTGTGCTCACTTCTTTAAACCCCCTTTCTAGTTTGTTCTAGTGGGTGAGCCGTACATCCCAAGTGTCCATAGCGTCTAGTTTTTAAATTCTTGAAAACGTGTTTCATATATTAGCTCACTTTATTTTACAAAAACAATTTTCCACGAATCAAATAGCAGGTCACAATGAGCATGGTATTTAGGCGTGTAGATAAAGACCAATATTAATGTTATGGTTACGATATGTATTATTCCATATTGCATACAATTAGGTGTCAAAGCAAGTAATAATGCACATATAGGAATCACAAACATATAAGCATAAACATTAATATCAAACACATATTGTTCCGAGTCCTCTTGCGAATCTTCCCCAAACGGAGAACCACAAGACCGTCACTAGGATGCAGTACCTAGATCGCCCCATACATCACTTAGAAAAGCAATTGAGTGGGTCTTGTGGCCGGAAAAACACATAAAGCATGGCAATCCCAATTAACAAGTAATTACGCAATATATGTATTTTAAATCAATATGTAATTCTAATTATCACAATAATTCTAATTAACAATTAATAAATACAAATTAACTTTTAATTCTAATTAGCAAGTAATTTAAATTTTACTTGTAATTCTAAATTAACAATTTAATTTTAATTAACAAGGTAATTATAATTCACATGTAAATTAAATTCTAATTAACAAATTAATTCTAATTATCAATATAATTTTAATTTGTGTGTGACTAGTTATTATTTATTAAAAATTGACAAGTATTGCATGTAATTGTCAAAATTTAAATAAAACATAATAACCAAACTAGGTTTCATGCCGCCCTTTTAAAACATGTTTATTAATATAAAAAACGTGTAACCCATAATCGCAAAAACGAGTTGGCTCGTGATGCCACTGTTGGGATTTTAGAACTAAGTTAACCATTAACCTCTACGAGTACGCAGCGGATAAGGATCTAGTTAATGCAATTATGTTAAGCACGTATTTAATAAACAAATAATTAATACAATATTAATTAATTAAAAGGGATATAGAAAAGCTAACCTTGCTTGGCAATTGATCTCTAGTAACGGAACAAGAAACCAAAACGAAACCTTAAGTATCTAAAATAGATACCTCGAAGAGTATCACACACAAACACTTAAACCAAGTACGTTCGATTAGAAGCTAGTCGAGAACGTTTAAAACTATCAACCCTTGAATTACTTGAATACCAACCGAACAAGAAAAACCCCAAGACCTTGTCTTCTTTTCTGCCCGAGATAATTACTGTCCGAGAACAGCTTCAAACTAAATACCCGATATCGGACAGTGAGGTCCGATATCCTCCCTTCTTTTGTCCGAGATCTTCGAACACAAAACCAACTCAGAAAGCTTGCTGCCAAATCGATTCAACTAGGAATTCTGGAACAAGATATTGAAACCTAATACACTTGGATCAAACAAACGATGCAAGTAAAGGTTTTATCAAAACCAAACAAACCTTACTCGTTCTTCTAGAAAAGAAAAACGATCAAGTATTGCATGGTATTGATATAATTGGTTTAGGGATTAGAGTATGCATAAGAATGAATCGTACAAATCAATATGCTGAAGTAAGAATATCTTTTTTAATCATATATCGCATGCGCATGGAATATAAAGGGATAATATATTAGTCGTGATATCTGATTTTAGATATTAGATCATTCTCCCTCAACATGCATGCATATCTTTGTATATAAATTATAAACTGACATATACTTGGGCTTTAATCTTGTTAGACAAGTAACAAAAACAAACACCCATAACATCCGATCTGTTAAAGAGAAACAAGGCCCAAGGCTCTCTTAAACCCGACCCATTTAACAATTTGGACGAGCCCATGGATCGTATATAATGATCGGATAAACATGCATGTATATCGGGTATACGTATTCAAATATTAAACGTTCGACACGTACTCTCGTGTTTAACGTGTGTGCCCCCATCGGCTCACACACTTCTAGTCGTTTACGTGTGTTTATAACTCCCACAAACCAACATAAATGCTGGAAATTACATAATCAAGGATCAAAAACTAAAATCTAATCAAAGTGATAATTATGCAACAAAAATCAAAAAAGAAATAAAAGCCATGCATAATAAAAGACCGGAATGAAGGAGATACTCTCGTAGAGACCAAGGGACCGTTTAGTTGGTGAAATTTTTTCTTGTTTTTTCGTTTCTAAATTCTTAGAGAAATGATTGGTTCTTCTTCTCTAGAGAAGAGTTGAAAACTTTGAAACCCGTTTAGATCAAGCTCTTTTCTAACATTTTTTTCTTTTATAAATCATTTTTTTTCCATATTGGATCATTGTACGTTTTTATCCATTTTATACTTTTTTTTACGGTTTCATACGTTTTCATCCGTTTTTCCGTTTTTGTACGTTATCATTTGTTTTTAACCGTTTTTATACGTTTCATCCGATTATATTACGTTTTTTACGTTTTCATATGTTTTTTTACGTTATTTTACTTTTTTTTACGTTTTTGTCCGTTTTTACCTTTTCACCGTTATTTTACGTTTTCGTCTATTATTTTACGTTTTGGTCTGATTTTATAAGTTTTCGTCTGTTTTTTTAAATTTTCGTCATTTTTTTTTATAATTTCGTCTGTTTTTTTACGTTTTCCCCTGTTTTTTACGTTTTCGTATTTTTTAACGTTTTCATCCGTTTTTTAGGTTTTCGTCTGTTTTTTTACGTTTTCGTTCATTTTTTACGTTTTTGTCCATTTTTTTTACGTTTTCGTCTCTTTTTTACGTTTTCATCCGTTTCTAACGTTTTAGTCTATTTTCATTTTTTTACGTTTTCGTCTGTTATTTTACGTTTTCGTCTAATTTTTTTATGTTTTCGTATGTTTTTTACGTTTTTGTCTTTTCGTCTGTTTCTTACGCTCTTGTTCGTTTTTTTACGTTTTCATCCGTTTTTACGTTTTCTTCGTTTTTTATGTTTTAGTCAATTTTCTTACGTTTTCGTTCATTTTTTTTATGTTTTCGTTTGTTTTTTTACATTTTCGTCCGTTTTTTACGTTTTCGTATGTTTTTACGTTATAGTCCATTTTTAACGTTTTTGTGCGTTTTCTTATGTAAGATAACGTAAGAAAGCGTAGAATAACGTACAAAACTTACGAAATCATATGAAAACGAAAGAAAACGTAAAGAAAGGACGACAACGTAAAAAAAGGATGAAAATGTAAACAAAATAAAAGAAAACGTAAGAAAACAGATGAAAATGTAAAAAAGACGAAAATATTAAAAAAAATAACATACGAAAACATAAATAAACAGGTGAAAACGTTTAAAAAATAGATGAAAACGTAAAAACGGATGAAAATGTAAAATAACGGACGAAAACATAAAAAACAGATGAAAACGTTCAAAATGTGACAAAACGTAAAAAACGGACGAAAACGTAAAAAACTGACGAAAACAAAAAAAGCTGACGAAAACATAAAAAAACGTAAAATAAACAAACGAAAACGTAAAAAAACAGTCGAAAACGTTAAAAAAGGCGAAAATGTAATGTAAAAAAGACGAAAACGAAAAAATGGGCGAAAACGTAAAAAAGGACGAAAACGTAAAAAACGGACGAAAACGTAAAAAAAAGGGACGAAAACGTAATAAACGGATGAAAACGTTAAAAAAAAAAGACGGAAAAAAATCAGATGAAAACGCAAAATAACAAAAGAAAACGTAAAATAACGGACGAAAACGCAAAAAAACGGATGAAACCTGAATACAACGTAAGGAAATATGTAAAAACGTAAAAAAATAGATGAAAACGTATTAAAAATAACGTAGAAAAAGTGAGAATAAAAAATGTGAGAAGACTAGAATGAGCTTTTCAAATTTGTAGTTAAAATTTAGAGAATGAGAATTTCGTATTTTTTGAAAATTGTTGGAAAAAAGTGTAACTAAACAGATTTTCCATTTTTCTTTTTTCATATGAAAAATTTTCTGAAAAATTCGGAATTTTTTCACCAAGTAAACGGCATCTAACTTTTTGTTTAATTTTTATAAACGATAACCGTATTATTCATCAACGTTTGCTTTCTTGATTTTTAATTCTCTATGCGTCTCTTGTTAGGTATAAATATTTCTTTTTTCTATTTAAATATCCGTGAATTTCACAGGTTTTTTGACTAGTAATATATAACATGAACCCAAATGTCATTTGTCTCAAATTATTTCCATTTACTCAATGTTTTGACAACGATGGTGTTTCATTACGATTGTAAGTATTAGAGGATAGACTGATAGAATATGTTGGTAGGCCCGAGCCCGAGCCCGAGCCCGAGCGAGTATGTGGGTTTAGCCTATTAAGATTTATGAAGTTACCTATGCAATCTACAAATACATAATGAATAAAACATAAAAGCTACAAGTTTCAATGTTCAACATTATATCAAAGTAAGTCTGATTCTCGGACTTAATCGGCCGCAATCCATTTTTTCCTGCAAATTTCTTCTATGGTCGTTTTCTATCTAAACCTAAACACTACAAATTGGAGGGAAAAAATAAAAAACTAAAAATAAATAAAAATAAAAATAGCAGCCGCCGTATAAATTTCTTTTTCTTCCATAGCCATTGTTCCCCGTTTTTTCTCCATGTCTAATTACTCCCTCCGTCCCATTTTTATTGTCCAATTTGACTTTGATCAGTCTTTCTTGTTCAACTTTGACCATTAATATATTTATTTGTGTTATATAATACTTGATGAAAATTATACCAATGAAAAATACATTTAAAACCCAATATATTCATATATTTTTCATCAAGTATTATATAACACAAACAAAAATAATTATGGTCAAAGTTGAAGTAGAAAGACTAAAAAAGTCAATAGTGAACAATAATTTTGGGACGGAGGGAGTATATTTTTGCAAAAAGTCAAGTAGTCAACCAAAGCTAGTGCGTAGCATAATGATTATCAATGTTTTTTAGGGGGTGCTTGGTTGGGGGTTAAGGGGGGTGGGGAATTGGTAAGGTATTCAAAAGGGTCCACCTCACTCATTAGGGGGTGCTTGGTTAGGGAGTGTAAAGGTATTGATTATCCCGTAATGGGTAATGAACCATTATAGAATAAATTGAGGGGTAAGGGATTGATTACCCACCTCACTCATTCCTTTGCATTCCTTTCCTTTTCCCTTTCCCTTTCCCCACTTTGAACCAAGCGGGCCCTTAATTTTGCTTTTCCTCATAGCTACTCATCCGATTTTCATTTTCTTCTTAATTTTGTTTTCTTATTTGCAAACCCTTCTCTTACCTTTTATTTACTATAGTATCAACTCACAAACAACCAGAAAAAAAAAAGAATATGTTCCTCTTTTCGTTGTTTTCAATATATCTTCAAAAACAAGTTCTAAAAATCCATTTTCCTAATATTCTTCATGCAGTTTTGACCAACTTTAACCTCTACTTACCCTTTCAAGCAGTATACTGCAAACATGCGTTTTCCTCTACAACAAAGCAGATCAAGTATCTCAAAAGCATTGCAATCAGTGGCGGAGCCAGGAATTATGATCACGGGAGGCATCGAACAACAAGATGGGCTAATTTTTGTAACTTGAAAAGTCGGGTCGGGTTGGGTTTACCAAAAAGGCATCAAAAGTGCTATAAATATTCATAGATCATATATTATAGTTAACGAAATAATTTAACATGTCAAGTGGCGTAGAAATACTAAAATGCTTGTGGTTTTATAACAATTTAGCCGAAAAAATGTGATTATTATATAAAAAATATAGTAACTAATATGAGTAACACGATATGAAAGAAAAGAAAACTACAATGGCTAAAGTTGTATCATTATGAAAACCCAATTTCCAAAGTTATACTAGCAACTTAGCAAGTGCACTTTGAAATATACACAAACAGACAAACTTTATTACAAATAATATTAAATATATTATATTTTCATACCCACTCATCTCCTTCCTCTACTGTCCCACTCCCCTTTCTCTCTGTTCTTTGTTTTTCCAGCAAAACAAAAAGTCAAAACCTCAAAACCACTGGATAATAAATATTTGACACCACTCAAATTTGTGGTAAGATAAAAACGAAGAGGGCATTCAGAACTTTTGGGTGAGGGCACTTAAGTTTTTTCCCGTTAATTGGACTATTTTTCCTATATGTTTCGGGTATCCACAAGAACTTGGTTGGGGGCATGTCCCCCATAACTGATGATGTGGCTCCGCCCCTGATTGCAATTGTCTTCCCTTCAGCATTACGAGTCTTCATCAGCAATTTACTTTAAGTTTATTATTTGTTTTCCACTTTAGTCTCGAGTTTTCACGATTTCGTCATCAGACTATGAGATAGTATTAGAGGATAGAATATGTCTCTAGGCTCGAGCCCGTTTTGGGCTTAGGCCCATTAGGGTTTATGAAGTTACCTATGTAATCTAGGAGTGTGCACAGTTCTGTTTGGGTCAGTTTTTGGCTAAAACCAAACCCAAACCGAATACCAAACCGAAATATTCGGTTTTTAAAGAACGCAAAACCGAAACTGTTTTGTTTATAGACGTTCAGTTTTTTTGTTTATTATTGGTTTTGGTTCGATTTTTCAGTTATTTCAGTTTTTAACCATTTATTTTTGGCATGGCCATTTTATACCAACAAACTTGTTTTACATTAATAATGTTTATCCCATATTTCTATCATTGTTACATATGTATTGATATATTGTCAAGTAAACACACAACACGACACACACGAATATAAAAGGTAAGATAAATATATTATAAATTCACTCACAAAATGAATATTAATTTATAAATGTGAGTTATTTAGTTATTTATTTATATTATATTAATTATATATTATTATATAATATAACCAGTTCGGTTCGGTTTTTACGTTTGGGTTTTTGGACGAAAACCGGAACCGAGCCACATTTTTCGGTTCTTGAAAAAGTAAAAATTGAACCATCGGTTTTTAGTTTCGGTCAGTTATTTCGGTTCGGTTTTTTGCGATTTTCGGTTGGTTTCGGATTTTTCGATTTTTCTCCTAACCCCTAATGTAATCTATAAATACATGATCAGTAAAACAGAATAGCTACAAGGTTTCAATGTTCAATAGTAAGCAGATACTTGATGTACAAAGCTAAACCATTTTTTTATCTGGTTTCGGACCAACATGTTTTGGTTATAAAGATATCTTATCGAGTACCTGATTTTACATGTGTTTTACGATATTAGACATTTAGACATGCATAACGTATCTCCTTGTTCTGCTCGAAAGCTAGCTAAGATAAGGAAGAAAGAAATTTTAACAGATTCACATATGTAACAAAAGGAGATATTAATATGAAATTATACAAGATACTATGAGAATTTATTACTACGTAATTAATTAAGAGCCACAATTTTATTCAGCGAGTACTATATGTCTATATGCCCTTGAGACGCATTTATTTATAAGTGAACTCAGTAGAAGTGTCTCTTATTTCCATCTTGCGTATATCATTGAATTAGATCCTGAAAATCACACAATTTAAAGTTAGTCAAACTATTCGCGATTCAAAAAAAAAGTTTCAGTTTTACGCATAGTTACCGGTTATAATCAATGTTGATTCTCCCGGCATCCGCATTTGCAATCACAGCGAATGCCTCTTGGGAATGATCAACTTGATTTGAAGCACATCCGGGACAACGATCAACAACTGTAACATCAACACTACTGCCGGTGCAAGGCTGTAGAACGCCTAAATTGGTTCTACCTGTGCAAGTCACACGATACCTAGTCCCGCACGCAGCTCTATTGGCAAACAAACCACTATTGGCTGCTAGAATCATATTACCACGGTTTTCATTTCCAAAACACGACGATGCTACACAAGAAAACAAAAAACTCAACACATGTAGCATAAGAAATATGAACATCTAGTTAATCCTCAATGTTGGTATACTTACGTATGTAGGGAGGAGTGTAGAAAGTTGCTTGGCCAGCAATGGCATGAGCAACTGATGTGAGACATGCAACCATGGCGATCAAGATAAAAGCTTTAGTCATTGAACCCATTTTTGTTAAGTAAATATTTAGAAACCCTAGATATATTTTTTGAGGTTGTTTATTTAGTTTGGTGAAGAAAGCATACAAGGGCTTTCCTTTTATAGCTGAAAAAACAAACTTGAAGGTTTTCAAGATGGTGCGCATGCAACAAATTTCTTCTATATATTCCACAAAATACTAATTAGTCATATACCAAGTCAAGGAAGATAGGTTAATATTGTAGATTTAAAAGAAGAATAACTTGTGTATTAGCTTGATAAATATTGAGTCTCTACAAATCATATAAATAGACAATAAAACAAAGTGACGTTTTAATCTTTAATCTTAGATGGGCTAAATAGGCCGACATATTGGGCCTTATAAACTAACATCTCTCCTTAAACTCACAATGCTATAGAGAAAAATATTGAGAGTTTGTCATATAGAAAACAAAAAACGCGGGTCACAGTGAGGCTTAGTAAATATATCAGCAGTCTATATAGCAGAAAGAACAAACGGTAAAGAAATGGTGCCAGCTTGAAGATGGTGATAAGTGAAATGACAATCAGACTCTATATGCTTGTCTTTTCATGAAAAACCGTGTTGCTGGCAATTTGAATAGCTCTACGATTATCACAATATAATGGAGTAGGACTATCAAGATGAACACCCATATCTCTCAAGTAACCAACGTAGGCAAAAAAATCTCGGTAGTAGTCACGGCCATGGCACAATACTCAGTTTCAGTTGAAGATCACGAAAGATCATCTTGTTTCTTCACTACTAGAAAGCATGGCAACTGATTCCTCCGGGAAGAGACCAATAATAGAGAAGTGTGTAGTATGTGGGTAACTCAAACGTGTTAGGTTTGAGCACCGAGATCGTTCCGAACGAGGGTTGAATGGAATTTCCAACTCACGTCGCGATTATCGGGATTTGAATGGTGAAAAAGGATAATATGATGTTTTCTAAACTACGGGGCAAGGGAAGCATAAAAGGGAAATTATAATACGGGAAATCCTAAATACGTAAATTATACTAAAACGTATTAAATGAAACGTAAATAAAATGCAACTACGTCTATTCTAAGTCCTAAAAATGATCTAAAATTATTTTATACTAAAAATGATATTAGAAAATTATCTAAGAATTAAAACTTATTTTTATGATTTTTCTGGAATTTATTTGAATTAAAAACTAGTTTTAAACTTTAAAAACAAATCGAAAATACTAAAATTATGAAACTATTTTTCAAAAATCTAAAATAACTAAAAAGACTTTTCAAAACTATTTTTGTATTTTTCTGAAGATTTTTCGAATTTCTATGAATTAAAAACTATTGAAAACTAATTAAATGGCTAAAATTTACAAATTAAACTAGGAAAAATCTAGAAAAATTATTTTTTTGCTTTTTATATTTATCTTAATCTAGGAAAATTGAAAACTTATTTTTTTGGAACCTTTTCCGAATTAATTGTATTAAAAGCTATTTAAAAAGTCTTAAAAACTGATTTAAAATAGAGAAAATAGTAAACAGTGGCAGAAAATTATGAAAAACTTAGGAAAATTCTAAAATTATATTCTAAATCTATAAAAAATGAGAAATCCTATGCTAGTGTGAATGAAACCAGATCTGTAGTGAAAAGTGCTTATAAATAAGCACTTATAATAAGCAAAACAGTGCAATAAGCTACCAATATTTCTCAGAAGCTATATTCTACTAAAATAAGCTAATTCCAACTTAATTAAGCTAATCCTAACAAGCTATAAGCATTATCCTAAGATTCCAACTTAAAAATGGTTTATGCCAAACAACCTCTAAGGTCCTAAATTTAAGCTAAAACCACAGCTTATCCAATAAGCAAAACTGAAAACCATATCTAAGGTACTCAAAACCACCAACCAGAGATCAACTAGACCAAATTATAGCTCCTAACTATCTAATATGAACCTTGTGCCAAGTCTGCAAGATGACTGTTTGGCTACAACTGAGTGCACAGGGCAAATCAGGTAGGATTAATGAGCTTATTCGAAGCTTATGAAAAATCACAAAATTCCACAAAATGGTTTCTCAAAACTTGACCAGTTGAAGATACTTATCCCAAAAACTCAATAGATTTGGATTAAAAATAAACATGTGAAAAATCAACAAAGTTTTGTGAAAACTGCAATTTTCACTATTTGACTATTTTGACAGATTTGGAAATTTGACTTTCATGAGTTTTGATCTATCAAAAACAGATTGAAATTGATATGTTATGATGCAATATGAACTAATTAAGCTAGCTTGATAAATTCTAAACCTATTACTAAACTATGCACTACTGAAATAATCTAATTAAACTACAAGAGCAGATTAAATGGAATTTTGACTATAAGTGGGTACAGATGCAAAATTATGACTAAAGTGACATTAATATATCTATTCAAGACTAAAACCACTAATTTCAACTACTGAAATGTCCTAAAACTCAGATGGAATGCATGATCCAAACACTACTTATGTGACAGATTTGATGGTTAACAAACTAAATCACTGATTTGATCCACTACAATGATTACTCTAGATCCAATATGCAAAATCTCTACTGAATGAAGCAATCAACACACCTAAAACTACTTTGATCTAACTGATGCAATATAAGACTAAAGTTATGCAGATTATGAAGCTGATGGCAGAGATGAACTAAATATGTAATCAACTAACAAATTACAATACTAGATTAAGCTATATCAATCATGAACAAGTAAGAGTAACTGATCTACACTACTTAATTAAGGATGAGAGAAATAAACAACTCACAAGATGTCCAGCTAATTTGCAGATTAACTAGAACCAGATACAACTATCCTAATCAATTCAAACCCAAATCCAGCTCTGCATCACCCCAATTCTGATCTAATACCAGCAAATCAACCCATTCTTCCACAGTTGACTTTGTTTGACTGAGGAGTAATATGAAAGTAAAATCTGAGTAGATGCTAGTTAAACATTAAAAAGCTATTAATGAGCTTAACAAAACTTAAAAACTTTATTAACTCAAACTGAAATCATTTTAAGAACAGAATTGGTATTTTTTTTATTTTTTAAAAGGTATTTTCTGAATTTTTGTGATTTTTGTTAAAGAGAAATATTAAAGTTAAAATTTATGAATCATAAACTAAAATGATTGAAAGCAGTAACAATAAGCTCATACAAATAACAAAGCAGGAATTTAGATTAAATGAGGAATTGAACTAAAAATACTTTTATTAGTAAAACTAAGTACAAGCTGAAATTTGAAATACATAATTAAAGCTAATATTACTGAAAACAAAATTAAGCTAAAACTACTCAGAAGCTACTACTATACTACTCCTACACTACTTATCCATCTCTGTGAATACATGGGGGTATATATAGCCTGCTTGAGGTCTTGAGAAGGATCTGGAAGCTGAGTTGTGCTTTCTCTTAGACGTTTTGAGCCCTTGGATTAACTCTCCACCTCATCCCATCAATCTCAATCATTGGATCATAAATACCACGTCTCTTGGACCAATCACAAGGTAGGATTTGAGAGAATGACACACGGATTGCCAAGCTGGCATCCGTGTGTCAGTATGTGTCAGCAGAAAGTACTGAATTACCCTTAATGATAGTGGATTTGGCCAATTGGGAGGAAGGGTAATTTAGGGTTCATGATATCTGGGTAATATTTGGGATTGGGGGAAATTTGGCGCGTCTGGATTTATTTATTTTATTTCGTTTTCATTTGACTCTTTGACCACAAGTTTAATAAAACCGGGTATAAGTTGACCGGATATGGGTATACGGGTTTATGTGGTAACCAGGTAAGGACGTGGTTTTTGGACCGGGTAATGGATTTGGGATTTTGAGCTTTGTAGATATTTGGGCCTAAAAGATAATGAATTTTGGATTTATGACATGAATTGGATCCAAGGTTTAACATAGGGACCAAAAGTGTCAAATCTGAAAATCCAGGGATCAAAAGTGTAAATCTGAAATTATCTTCCAAGGGCCATTGTTGACATTCTTCAAATAAGCAAGGACCAAATTTGCCAACTTTGAAAATTCCAAGGACTAAACATGAAAATTCTGAATCTTCAGGGACTAAAACTGCCATTTTGAGAATTGATTGTCCAAACTTGCAAATTCCTTTCCCAGCCTCGGCTTTTAGCATTCTTCTTTCTCTCGTGCTCGGTTTTCTTCGGTTTTGGCTTTCTTTTGTCTGTTTTGTCATATCCGTACCTGCACATACAAAAACTCAAGAAACACGCAAATATTAAGCATTAACGGCTCTTTCTTGGTTATTTTGGGTCAGTTTTGATAAACAAAAGATATGTGTTTAAGCACATATCAAAATACCCCAGACGAGACTATTGTCGTGTCCCCACGCAATGCAATCAACTCACGCTTCTAAAACCAAAGATTTCAATCTCTTTCTACTAAACATATGAAGAAGTAACAAAGATTTCTCAAAAGAGATTAAGAAAGCCTTAATTCTAAAAACGCCCCGTTTACCTTTTAATTTCACATGTAGATATTACGATTAAGCACATATTCATTATGAGTGACGGTTTGTTGAACTTTCATGTCGATCAATAACTCCAACATTTTTCAAACGACACGTTAGGATCACGGAGTAGAAAACACAACACAGCGTGAAGTGACCATACGGATAGAATACATCGTCCCTGATTTTTCACAAGTCCCCAAACTAAGCGTAAAATCGAAATCATTGTTAAATATGATTCTAGATGCTAACACTACCCATGGAAGTTACTTGTGTAATTACCTTTTGCTCCCATTTTCCTATTTCCTCTAGATTTTTTTATTTTTGTGAGAAATGAATTTCTTCAAATTCCTCGTTTCGATAATTTTTATTCCGATAAAGATATAAAGCTAAGTCGCTAATTAGTTATCTAACTTCCCTCGAAAACCATTGCACACAAGAATGAGGTCCACATCAAGGTCCTAATTTCACACGATTTAGGGAGAATATCCTTTTTATGGCGACCGAGACAACTCATCTACGAGTCCAGAGACAGAAGCTTTATTTAGACATCTCCCGGATCCGAAGTTTGGCTTAACACTATTTCAGCACATTTGCATTTTTGCAATTTAGGCCCTTGGTCTTTTCAACTAGTAACTCAACGGGATTACGTTTTATCAGAATCTTATTATGACTTTGGATTTTCCTCTGCCTTTATAGAAGTCTATGACAACTTTTATAGCTTTGGATTTTTAATTTTAAAACATTTGGGCTTTATTTCATGTTAATTTTGTGCCAAACTCCAAACCCTACGGCTTTTATAACAATAGAAACAATAGCTGCAAACTATCAGGAATCAGTTGTCTATTACACCGTAACACTGACAGTACCTCGATGTGTACCCAACTCTCATGGGCAAAGATTCTCAAAAGAAGACAAAGAACTAACTATCGCCAAAAACTCAACATCTCTAATTATTAGACAAATATGGGGTGAAACAATTTTGTGGGAACAAAAAGCCATAAGTACCTTCGATGGGCTCTAAAGAGAACCAACTACTCCACGCTTAGCATCTAAACTCATAAGTAACTCTATCATTTCTCGATCTCCGCAAATTTAAAATCCCAAATAATGAGATCCGCGGATGCTTAGCCGATAATTTTTAGATTATCTATGGTTAAGGGAACAAGCTAGGGCTCAACACGCCCGGTCAAGTCAGAATTCTATTCCTACTCTCACCAGCGGAAAGTCAACAAGGTGTCAAAACATATATTAACTTAGCATATGCTTTGTCTAAATGAAATTAAGTAATGCATATTTAAAATCACTCAGGGAAACTTGCAAAATCTTGGCCTTGTGAGCTAGAATTCGCTTTTTATAGCTTCTTGTCTAAGAGACTAGCAACACTTTTCAATCAAAAAGACTAGCAAAAGCTTAAAAATTTTTAAATTTTTCACAATTTTGCACAAATTTTTCATTTTCTAAGGAAAAACGGGGTTGCGAGAGAACACGACAAAAATAAGCAAGTGCGGTCAAATCAAATCGAAGATTACCCTACCCCAGACTAGAACGAAACATTGTCCTCAATGTTTAAAAGCAAGGGTATCAACGAAAATCTAAAAGCCGTTTATTAAGTATGCTCAAAGATAAACGTTAGTCGATAAGATTTCGGATATTGGATTTCCATCAGCATCGATCATGAAACTCGAGAGAAGAAAAGACAATATTTCGAGCATGAGAGTCTTCATATCGGGAAAATCCTACACAACATCACAAACAACCAAACACGAGAAATCGAAGAGGCTAACCCCTTCACGTCACTTATTAGAAAATAGAAAGAAGATAGAAGGATAAGCATGGGGTGCCTCCCACGAAGCGCTACTGTTTTTCTTAAACGAGTCGCTAGCCTGACTCGTCCCCGAATTCATTTGTCCTTGGGGAAGAAAGTGGTAGAGATACCAGGGTCAAAAACGGTGTCCTCATTCCTGAAAGAATGAGACTGGGTGGGTTGGGTGGAGAAGAAAATGGGTGGATAAGGCATATCATGTAAGAAGGATCCATCATCCGGTGGTTTTGCGGGTGGACGTCGGGATGACGGATCAACATGAGAATACTCCAAAGAAAATGGGAGCTCATGGTAAAGGATAAGAGGTTTAGGCTCATAAATGAAGGCATCCATCCGAGGATCCTTATCTCCAGAAATGATTTTAACAAAAGGCTCATCAATGCATATCCCGGGTTTAAAGATTTTGTCTTCACATGTCGGCTCAACAGGATAAAGGATGGTGGACTCATCAGAGAAAGGGGAGTCAATAAAACCATCAAGAATAACCATATCCTCATCAGGATCATTCACAATATCCTCAATACCCGGTGGTATTGGGTCATCAAAAGTGAGAGATGAATCAGCATTCTCAATGATCGGGTCATTCGTCGAATTATCGGAAATATCGTTCAAAACCTTGCTCATATCAACCTCAAAGTAGAATCGCTCAAGAATCGGAGGATAAACATCTGCCATAGTGGGACTGCCACTAATCTCTTCATCAAATCGGAAAATCTCAAGCTCGGGTAAGAAATCACTATCTTTAACGGAGATAGGATGCGAACTTGAATTATCGTTTAGGGCTTCAATCTTTGAAATGAGAAGATTAACATTCAACAATGTTTCACGTAATACTTCATCCTCGATCTCTATATCATCGGGCTCAATCTCTTCAACTTCCGGCTCAAAATCATTTTCTTCTTCTATGATGACGGGCTCAGACGGTAAATCGTCGACAAAATCGATGTCTCCATAAGAATCATCATCGGAATCGGAGAACATCTCAACATGATCGCTCAAATTATCAAGAGAAGGCTCATCACAAATATCAACAACCCCAGACTCTCGTGGGCTTGGGATAAGGCTCTCAACACAAGAAGATTCCGTTTCCGGAATAGTACTAAGATGCTCATCCCCCATTATGAGAGAGTCAACGGGTTCAACAATGTCTGTAGAAATATGATCATCTACTTCTTCCAAAACGACGTCACTTCTCTCAACCGGCGTGAGAGAACGGGAAGGGTCGGAAATTAAAGGCTCAGAAACGGGAGTGGGATTGCCACTCGGAGGAGTATAATCGTCATCAGAATCAGAATCGTAATAATAGGTAGTTGGACGATGTTGGATCACTTTCGCGGCTTTTTCAGCTAATAATTCACGATAGGTCTTCTGAGGAGGATCTTCTTTTCCGTGGGTAATTTTATCAAGAAGATTCTTAAAATCACTCATTATTTCCAGAAATTGTGGATTAGATATTAGTAAAGGTTGTGGTTGAACTTCTTGGTATTGTGGAGGTGGGTTATAAGGATAATCGTAATTGTTACAAGGAACTTGCTCGTAAACAATCGGATTCTGCATCTGACAATCGGAATTAACGTGCGGACCTCCACAATACTCACAACAGTATGATTGTTGTGACGAATAAGGGTAAGGTTCATAACCAAAGGTTGAGTTGTTAATTTGAGCTTGACATTGAAAACCTTGGTGAGGACCACCACAGTACTCACAAGAGTATGATTCCGGCTCATGGTACAGAGGTTGGTTAGGAAAATCGGTTGTTTCATAGTAAGGATTGTGGTGAAACTCGGTTCCAGATTTTCCATTGCTACAACCGGGACAATTCCTACCATATTCGGGTCCGCTACACCATATGCACAAAAGCTGATAAATCGAAGAATTATCCGGATAAGAATTAGCTATTTCCACCATTTCCGTGATAGGCTTTGGTTCTTGAACGGGAGTCATCTCGGGCTCAGAAACATATTCCATTTCCCTCACCGGAGAGGGAGTAGGAATCGAGGGTTCTTCAAGTAAATTCTTCCACCATGCTTTTATATCATCATCATTATGAAGAGTTCCCTTTTGTTCTAGACGTGCATAAAGACGGGTGAGATCTGGATTTGGATTAATAAAATTCTGGCATACATTACAAAATCCATCTCGACAATTATTTCCGCACCAGTCGCAAATACATTTCAAACATCGATATTGATTGTCTTCCATACGGCTTTGGCAATGAAGGCAACGACGATAAGAACATATCTCGGGTTGTGGCGGATGGTCAGAAAAACTTTTAGGGTCATCGAGAGATTGTTTGTCGGCTAAGTCGCACCAATAGCAAGATTTTTTAGAACCGGGGTATCCACATCGCTCACATACACATTCTGGATTCAAACAACAATACTGATCTTCTTCCATACGTCCTTTGCAATGAAAACAATGACGATATTTGATTGTTTCCATGGGAATCAAACATATAGAGGGTTAAGGAGAAAGAATTATCAGGTTCAGAGGATAAAAAAAGAATATTTTTGGGTTTTTAAAATTTGAAAACACAATATTTTTGTAACCTTCACGTCAACCGGTGCTCGGTAGCACTCAAAAGTACGCGCAGCGGAGCGGGAACGAAGAGTGGATCGTTCTTTAGTCTGCAATTTAATGTCAAGACTTTCCTTATACCCCGTGTATAGGTTGTACCTTCAAGGTGAGCCGACGTAACAATTAACGTTCGGGTTTATTTTGTTGGTTTTTTAATTTTTATGGTTTTGTAAACACTCTAGGAAGAATGTTTTGGTTTTTTAGATGTTTTTGGGTTATTGAAAAAGATATATATACAAAAACGACGGTAACTTCACTCGGGGAAGGATCTTCAAATGCACGCGATTCGAGACGGAATACGAAAACTCGCTACAAGCCCTCCCCGGCAACGGCGCCAAAAATTGATTCCTCCGGGAAGAGACCAATAATTGAGAAGTGTGTAGTATGTGGGTAACTCAAACGTGTTAGGTTTGAGCACCGAGATCGTTCCGAACGAGGGTTGAATGGAATTTCCAACTCACGTCGCGATTATCGGGATTTGAATGGTGAAAAAGGATAATATGATGTTTTATAAACTACGGGGCAAGGGAAGCATAAAAGGGAAATTACAATACGGGAAATCCTAAATACGTAAATTATACTAAAACGTATTAAATGAAACGTAAATAAAATGCAACTACGTCTATTCTAAGTCCTAAAAATGATCTAAAATTATTTTATACTAAAAATGATATTAGAAAATTATCTAAGAATTAAAACTTATTTTTATGATTTTTCTGGAATTTATTTGAATTAAAAACTAGTTTTAAACTTTAAAAACAAATCGAAAATACTAAAAATTATGAAACTATTTTTCAAAAATCTAAAATAACTAAAAAGACTTTTCAAAACTATTTTTGTATTTTTCTGAAGATTTTTCGAATTTCTATGAATTAAAAACTATTGAAAACTAATTAAATGGCTAAAATTTACAAATTAAACTAGGAAAAATCTAGAAAAATTATTTTTTTGCTTTTTATATTTATCTTAATCTAGGAAAATTGAAAACTTATTTTTTTGGAACCTTTTCCGAATTAATTGTATTAAAAGCTATTTAAAAAGTCTTAAAAACTGATTTAAAATAGAGAAAATAGTAAACAGTGGCAGAAAATTATGAAAAATTCAGGAAAATTCTAAAATTATATTCTAAATCTATAAAAAATGAGAAATCCTATGCTAGTGTGCATGAAACCAGATCTGTAGTGAAAAATGCTTATAAATAAGCACTTATAATAAGCAAAACAGTGCGATAAGCTACCAATCTTTCTCAGAAGCTATATTCTACTAAAATAAGCTAATTCCAACTTAATTAAGCTAATCCTAACAAGCTATAAGCATTATCCTAAGATTCCAACTTAAAAATGGTTTATGCCAAACAACCTCTAAGGTCCTAAATTTAAGCTAAAACCACAGCTTATCCAATAAGCAAAACTGAAAACCATATCTAAGGTACTCAAAACCACCAACCAGAGATCAACTAGACCAAATTATAGCTCCTAACTATCTAATATGAACCTTGTGCCAAGTCTGCAAGATGACTGTTTGGCTACAACTGAGTGCACAGGGCAAATCAGGTAGGATTAATGAGCTTATTCGAAGCTTATGAAAAATCACAAAAATTCCACAAAAATGGTTTCTCAAAACTTGACCAGTTGAAGATACTTATCCCAAAAACTCAATAGATTTGGATTAAAAATAAACCTGTGAAAAATCAACAAAGTTTTGTGAAAACTGCAATTTTCACTATTTGACTATTTTGACAGATTTGGAAATTTGACTTTCATGAGTTTTGATCTATCAAAAACAGATTGAAATTGATATGTTATGATGCAATATGAACTAATTAAGCTAGCTTGATAAATTCTAAACCTATTACTAAACTATGCAATACTGAAATAATCTAATTAAACTACAAGAGCAGATTAAATGGAATTTTGACTTTAAGTGGGTACATATGCAAAATTATGACTAAAGTGACATTAATATATCTATTCAAGACTAAAACCACTAATTTCAACTACTGAAATGTCCTAAAACTCAGATGGAATGCATGATCCAAACACTACTTATGTGACAGATTTGATGCTTAACAAACTAAATCACTGATTTGATCCACTACAATGATTACTCTAGATCCAATATGCAAAATCTCTACTGAATGAAGCAATCAACACACCTAAAACTACTTTGATCTAACTGATGCAATATAAGACTAAAGTTATGCAGATTATGAAGCTGATGGCAGAGATGAACTAAATATGTAATCAACTAACAAATTACAATACTAGATTAAGCTATATCAATCATGAACAAGTAAGAGTAACTGATCTACACTACTTAATTAAGGATGAGAGAAATCAACAACTCACAAGATGTCCAGCTAATTTGCAGATTAACTAGAACCAGATACAACTATCCTAATCAATTCAAACCCAAATCCAGCTCTGCATCACCCCAATTCTGATCTAATACCAGCAAATCAACCCATTCTTCCACAGTTGACTTTGTTTGACTGAGGAGTAATATGAAAGTAAAATCTGAGTAGATGCTAGTTAAACATTAAAAAGCTATTAATGAGCTTAACAAAACTTAAAAACTTTATTAACTCAAACTGAAATCATTTTAAGAACAGAATTGGTATTTTTTTTATTTTTTAAAAGGTATTTTCTGAATTTTTGTGATTTTTGTTAAAGAGAAATATTAAAGTTAAAATTTATGAATCATAAACTAAAATGATTGAAAGCAGTAACAATAAGCTCATACAAATAACAAAGCAGGAATTTAGATTAAATGAGGAATTGAACTAAAAATACTTTTATTAGTAAAACTAAGTACAAGCTGAAATTTGAAATACATAATTAAAGCTAATATTACTGAAAACAAAATTAAGCTAAAACTACTCAGAAGCTACTACTATACTACTCCTACACTACTTATCCATCTCTGTGAATACATGGGGGTATATATAGCCTGCTTGAGGTCTTGAGAAGGATCTGGAAGCTGAGTTGTGCTTTCTCTTAGACGTTTTGAGCCCTTGGATTAACTCTCCACCTCATCCCATCAATCTCAATCATTGGTTCATAAATACCACGTCTCTTGGACCAATCACAAGGTAGGATTTGAGAGAATGACACACGGATTGCCAAGCTGGCATCCGTGTGTCAGTATGTGTCAGCAGAAAGTATTGAATTACCCTTAATGATAGTGGATTTCGCCAATTGGGAGGAAGGGTAATTTAGGGTTCATGATATCTGGGTAATATTTGGGATTGGGGGAAATTTGGCGCGTCTGGATTTATTTATTTTATTTCGTTTTCATTTGACTCTTTGACCACAAGTTTAATAAAACCGGGTATAAGTTGACCGGATATGGGTATACGGGTTTATGTGGTAACCAGGTAAGGACGTGGTTTTTGGACCGGGTAATGGATTTGGGATTTTGAGCTTTGTAGATATTTGGGCCTAAAAGATAATGAATTTTGGATTTATGACATGAATTGGATCCAAGGTTTAACATAGGGACCAAAAGTGTCAAATCTAAAAATCCAGGGATCAAAAGTGTAAATCTGAAATTATCTTCCAAGGGCCATTGTTGACATTCTTCAAATAAACAAGGACCAAATTTGCCAACTTTGAAAATTCCAAGGACTAAACATGAAAATTCTGAATCTTCAGGGACTAAAACTGCCATTTTGAGAATTGATTGTCCAAACTTGCAAATTCCTTTCCCAGCCTCGGCTTTTAGCATTCTTCTTTCTCTCGTGCTCGGTTTTCTTCGGTTTTGGCTTTCTTTTGTCTGTTTTGTCATATCCGTACCTGCACATACAAAAACTCAAGAAACACGCAAATATTAAGCATTAACGGCTCTTTCTTGGTTATTTTGGGTCAGTTTTGATAAACAAAAGATATGTGTTTAAGCACATATCAGCAACACCGACATATTTACTTTCCGTAAGTAATACTGACGAATTACTGACAGAGAGTGTTGTTGACGGAATACTGATAGATTTATGACGGATTACTGGCGCACTTAAATCCGTTAGTAATCTATCAATGAATACTGATGGATTTCTGACGCACTAATGACCGATGGGAGATTGCGTCGGTATTGTGTCGCAAATTAGCGACATATGAAGATCCGCTGATAATCCGTCATTAATTCGTGACGGATTAGTGACAGGCCAGTGACGTAACGGTGTCTGTCTGCAATCTGCCAGTGCCACCGATGGGTTACCAACGAAATTTGCGGTTTTAAAAAAAAAAATGTTAAAAAAAAATGATACCACACTTGTATTTAGGTTAGTTAGTTTAGTTAAACTTAAATATACAAGACACGATGTTAGTGTTCGCACCTACCTGATGTATCCTTGTTTTAGGTTTTTTAGTTTGGTAAAAATTAAATATATATAGTTGCGATGTTAGTGTTATTACATACCCGAAGTATGCTTAAGAAGGCATTATTTGATCATAATGAGCAATAAAAGTTACATACATTATAAACTCTCTTTGTTAATACTTGTGTGAAGGCATTATTCGTGTTCATTCGTTTATAAACTCTCTTTGATAATTCATGTTCGGGTGTTTAGTTTCATTGTTGTCTTACTTAGTGAATGGACATCAACAAATATAAACAAACCTAAACAATCTCTATTTCTAAAAGAACAAACGCAAACAAGAAAAATCGTCCATCCAAGTTCATGTGATCGTTTGTTTGTTTGATTAACTTAAATGAACAATATAATTCCTTCATGTCTGTACACGTCGTTTACAATCTTATTCAAAATTCAAAGCTTGTACTTTATTCAAAATGGTTCTGGAATGGTAAACCAATTATCTGACATTATTTACCCCAATGTTAGACTAAAGATATTACGAATCAAGTTTAAGCCGTCGCCGAAATTAAATAGCATGAAAGAAGCTTGGGACGTTATATACGAGAATCAAGTAATGTCAAGTAATTCATAATATCTTTAGTCTATTTTTTGAGTGTCGGTTGTTGTTATGGAATGTAATGTCAAATAATTCATAATATCTTTACTAAATAACATAAAGTAATGTCAAGTAATGTAATTCATAATATCTCGTCCCAATATTCCATTGCAGGAGAATCATAATATTTTTAGTCAAATACTAATTTAATAATACCTTTGCTATGCAATGTCAAATAATTCATAAATAGTTTTTCCCAAAATTTATTCTTCACCCTAAATATTTTCATTATATCCCGCCCTAATTTTCCCTCAAAATCAAAATCACTTAGATTCCTCCATCTTTTTGTTCTCCCCAACGTTACACTAATTCAGCCACATCGTTCTTTTTTCCCCCAAAATCAAAATCATAGAAAGAATATGGCATGGTTGCCCAGCTTCACCACACACTAGTCCTCGAAGTCTCGAACCCATCCTTATGAACCTAAAGCCAATGCCATTTAGCATCATTGTTGACGTTATTAAGGATATTAATATAGAAATCATGTAATGTAATATGTTATATGTTCAATTTAGAAACCAATTTAAGGTGTTCATGGGTCAATTTCTTATTTTGTTGATTTTCGAATTTAGGGGTTTTTGTGAACACGAATCTCTAAGCTTGTAACATCCAATTTAAGTTAGTAAAAGTCTTTTCCTTAGCATTATTTGACTCTATAGAACACCTTTAAATACATTGCCGCATGAAGCTATTCTCGGTGGTCCAGTGCAATATAGATGGATGTATCTCTTGAAAGGTAATTTTATAAATATCTTAATAATTCATTTAAAAAAAATACCTATTTTGTTGCTAACACTTAGTTTTTAAAATGTTATAGAAAGTTAGGAAAATTGAAAAGAATGGTTAGAAACAAAGCAAGGCTTGAAGGATCTATTTTTGAGTCATATCAAATTGATGAACTCTCTACCTACTGTTCTCTCTATTTTTGACAAAACATATGAAACTCGGCTAAATCGTGATCCTTAAAATTTCACACCAGATATTATTGGTTCGAGTTCTATGCATGGACTCTCAATTAAGCATATTCAAAGTTCCATCTAAGAGAGTATGAGATAAAAGTGGAAAAGATTACTACTTTACAGATGTTGATTTGGTTAAGGCTCATACTTATATCTTGCTTAATTATGAAAAGGTGATTCCTACTTTATGTTTGTTTAATCAGTGGGTGAGTGGTGTACATACCGGTTTTGATGAAGTAGCATGTGATAGATACAAAGACGAAAACTTTGCTTGGTGGTTCGAGGAATATGTAAGTTTTCCCCTCACCGTTCTTGTGAAACTAATCATGTATATGTCAATTTAAATTTACACATGTTGTCACTATAGGTTCGTCAAAGTCAAGATGATACTGCTACACCATTGAAGGATCTAGCCCATGGACAAGTACGGAAATAACAATCACATAATGGATATTTTGTCAATGGTTACACGTTTCATACACGTTCATATAGTAATGGTTGTGTTACACAAAATAGCAATGTATGCGTGAAAAGATCAGATTATAAAGAAGATGTATGTGACTACTATGGAATGTTGGATGAAGTGCTACAGGTCGAGTATCATAGCGAATCAGCTATATTGTTATTGCGTTGTTCAAGTGTCATTGGTTTTATCCGGTTCAATACTTCAAGGGGTAAAGGTTAATCAGAAACAAGGTTTGGTTGATATCAAATACAGGTCTAAGTTACGCACTAATGATCTGTATGTTCTAGCATCACAATCAGTTCAAGTTTATTATGCATCATATCCTTCAAGGACAAGGGATTTGAAAGATTGGTGGGAGGTTGTCAAAACAAAGCCAAGGTGAATTAGCAGATAGTGTTAGTGATGTTTCTAATAATGAAAATTTGAACGAGGATGTTTTCTTTCAAGAAAATGATAGAGTAATGTGTACACCAAGCACAAGTACGGATGAGGAAATTGAACTTTTTTTTCTTTGATAACATCAAATAACCTAAAAATTTAGTATCAATTTCCCTTGTAAATGCTCATGATTATAGTATTTTTATATGAATATGTACTCTAAATGTTTCATATTTCATTTTAGGTAATATTTGAGCAAAGGAACGAAAAGATGCAGAATTGAAATGGAAACATGAAGAATTACATACAACTTGCTGGAACAGGAAATACTTACGACGTAGTTGGATCAATCAACTTACGGCGTAGTCATCATTTCCACTAATAAAAACCAAGTCATCTCACCACAAAGTTACGGAGCAACCCCGTTGATCAAGTTACGCCGTAAAGCATCATTAAATACTTGAAATGTTGCTGACATAAGAGTTGTGTCGTAGCTCTATCACCAAGGTTAAGATGTAGCTAATGAGCCAAAAGTTAAAGAGACGAATACGGCGTAACCCATTCTTCATTGTTACGCCATAACTATTCTACAACCAGGAATGCATCTTGCAAGAAAGAGATTACGACATAAGCCTTCACTTACGGTTACCCCATAGTTATGTCGAGCCTATATAAACAAGCCCTAAATCTACATTTTACGCATCTACAATTCACACAACAACTGAAGGACAATTAGGGTTCCACTCCAAGGCAATTTCCAGCAGTTCTAAACTATTTTCTAAGGGAGAATTCACTTGAATTCATTCATATGTTTTGTAATTCATAATTACTTTCATTATGTTTTGTGTACTTTACTCGATGAGAGGCTAAACACTTTATGTGTTAGCCTAGTTATGAAATTATTTATGTTTTGATCTTCATTCTTCATCTATTTATCATTTTCTATGGATATCTTATATGCCTATTGAATAATCCCCGCGTTTTGGTAGTACTAAGGCTAATGTAGAGCCTATTAGCTAGTTAGTAATTGAACCCAATTGAACACTAGACTAATAGGTTACTTTAGATAGGATGACATCTATCTTGATTGTAGGAGTTGACCAGATTACTGCCTACACTTGATTATGTGCTTAAGAAGCATGGGTAAACCCTTATTAGTACACATATAATGAGGCCTAAATGTCAAGAAGTGGGATTTTCGACATTAGATAGGTCTCTAAGATAGTTGGGGGTTTAATGATTATGAACTAGATACTCGACTTCTTGACCAACGGAGTTGAGATCACAGGAATTATAGGTTAGGTGTTGACGGTGATTCAGACCTAATGATATTAGAACCACCATATAAAATAAGAGTAGACATTGCACTAAGAATGAGATAATTGTGTGAATAATGTAGTAACTAGGTTAACACATTTTTCTCCCATGATTAAATCCAACTCATTTCAATTTTTGTTATTTATTTCTTGCAATTAGTTAATCAAACAAAAAGCAATCTCGTGACAATTAAAAATTGAATTAGAAACTAATCATTAGCTCTTGGGATGACCACGGCTTTATCGAATACTACACTACACAAGACCGACTTCTCTGTCTGTTAATGTATAAGTAGATCATATGTAGACGAGATTTTATAAATTTAAAACGTGATCTAAAATGTGCATCAGTCTTGTCATTGAAGGGGAAGTAGAAGAAGTTGAAGTTTTTGATTATCATTCAGATGACGGTATAGAAGATGAACTAAGTCTATCTCATCATTCTTCGAATGATGACTATAGTATGCATTGTAGTTTTCACCTATCTTAAAAATGATACTGTTGTTTGTTGGGTCCCTCCCCGCACGATAATGCAAACCATGAATGATATGAACAACAGTTTGAGAAAATGACGAAAACTGATAAACATTAACAGTGAGGTTGGCTTTGCTAGAGAACGACTCATACACGCTAATAACACCATTGTACTTTAAAACTCTATAATATTATTAGAAATGAATCAAAGATTTACAAGGGATAGCTAACAGAGGACTATCCCAGTTGATTACAGATTACTCTCCAAAATCAAACAACAAGTGACATCTAGCTTTGCTTTGCTGTTTCTAGGAGAGGAGGATCCTAACTATAATACTCTGCATTATTTTCTAAGTTTGAATCTCTCCTTAGCTCGGTTACAACCTTTGATTTAAATAGAGTGGAAACAGTGGATACACATGGGTACATAGTAACTTTACAACTTGCTCTAGATAGGCACATGCCTAGTAGGCTAGCTTGAGCATACTTTAGGTTTAACCGATTTGAAAACTTATATTCCTAATGCTTGCTTTCTCGTATATCGAATTAAGTATTTAGAGGTTGAGGTTATTGAAAATGAATTAAGTCTTCAGATTCAGAGAAACATTTTTCAGATCTCGATGACCCTGGTGTTGCTTGTAGCTCCTAGTACATCACTCCCTGAGACCTCATCAGTTTTTGAAGCATTTTCTTTAGCTGGTCTTTGACGTCCCTGAAGGTAGACAATTGGTTAAGCTTTATACAACACTCACTGATTTTATCAATGGGTAACACCTTCTGAATAATAATTAGGGATACATATTCTCTGATAACTATCACGGAGTATCTCACTTCTAATAACTATCAAGCTCATATTGATAGTTATGAAGTGACATTTTCTCTGATCTTTATTAGAGACTTTTATGCTCGCTGACCTTCAGAGGGTGTATTAGGCTACTTTATGTTTAAGTACTTGTCAGAGATAATTGGGTCGAATTTCAGACCCAACATTATTATTAGACGTTTTTCAACAATACAAAATATTAATGTATGTCTTATTTTGTAAGTTCTTCTATTTTTTTCATTCTTTTTATTATTTAGGTTATTTATTGTTGTCCAGGCCGGACTTGACATCAATAGATGACTTGATCCATTCTATATTAATGCATCAGTATGTTTTTTTAAAAGTTAGTTTTTAAGGGTTAAAATTACTTATATAGGGCTGAAAGTGATCGTGTTTGTTGAAACGTGTTGTATTAGTTCTATTGAATTGAAATTGGTTATAATGGGTATGAACGGGTCATATTGGGTTACTTTATGATGAAGTGGGTCATTTAGAGTTGAAACAAGTTGCAGCGGGTTGAAATTAGTTTTACTTAATTTAAATTAGTCATCTTGCGTATGAATGGGTCGTATTGGTTGTAATATACTCAAATAAGGTGTTTAAAGTTGAAAAAGGTCATGTTTTGTATGAATGCATCATATAGTAATGGTTTGGTGTATGCTGAAATGGGTTGGCATGTGCCATAATGGGTAAGTTTGGCTTGAACTTGCTAATGTTGTGTAAGTTTTGGTTGTATCCAGTTGCATGTATCTGCGATGGAAGAAAGAAGTTGAGGAGCTACACCAAGAGAAAAATTGACATGAAACAACCCTATATTACAAAACTATATGTTTTTATATGTTATATATCATATATCATCCATTTTGACATATTTTGTATTGAATTTGTTATTCGAATGTTGGATTGGGACTTATATTTGCAGATTTTACAATATGATTTGAATCTTTTGCTTTTTTTATAGGATTCTACGATACGTAAATAATTTTGGCGGTAATTAACTGCCAAAAGTATCCACATATTTTTTATGGGATAGTGACGGACCACTAAATTATATTTTGTCGAGATAGTGAAAATTATCCATTGGTAAAATCTGTCGGCATTTTTTTGACAGGTATCGTTAGTAATACCCGTCGGGAATCTGTTACTAAAACCCGTCGACGGTAACCTGCGGTAAGTAATAACGGAAAATTCTGTTGGTGATTTTTGAAATCCGTCGGTAAAGTCGTTCACCAAAATTACCGATGACGATATTACCATGTAACATATTGGTTTTCACAAACACATAATCAAACACAAATAATGGGGCGTATAGAATAGAGTTTAGAGAGAGAAAGTGAGATGTTGTAGAGAGATAAAATCCAAATTAAAGGTCAGATTAGAAGCTCCACCCCTTCCAAGGATGGAAGGGGTATTTATAGTTACAACCTAAACGTCCTCCTTTCGGACTGTGGATCAGGTATACAGTGGGTAAAGACCCGTCCTTCCTCCACGGTGTTGCTCTAAACTAATAACTAACTAGCTAACTAACCACTAAATAACGTAAATAACGATATGTCTACGAGCTAACTTATGCTAGATTATATTTGGGGTGACCGACTCTTCACAATGGATTTTCTAAATCCTAACAATCTCTCCCTAAGGGAGGTCACCCCATGTTTTACATTTTGAATCCTAGCATTCTATTTTATCTTCAGTCTTGAGCTTGTAGACTTTAATTCTTCAATTTCCGCATTCTTTGTGCTTCAGCAGTGACTCTTCAAAGTTCGCATATTTTGTAATTTCAGTGGAGGTCTTTGAACTGATCCATATCTTTGATGATCTTCGAGCTTTCTTTGAGATCATCAGCCACAGTAAATCTCTGGATCGCCCTTTGATGTGTTGCCTTAATGTGATGTTGTGACATTTGGACCGACATGCTCACACTTTATGGATCATGACATCTTTTCATCAGAGTAGCAGAATAATCTTTTTTGTATGTCTTTGATGGTCATGATTTTCTTCAATTAAGTGTAAATGATGTGAGCATGCGGTTGTGAATTGACTTCTCAACTTTGATCAGCTGCAATCGTCAACAGTTCTTGCAAACAACAGTTAGCACTAAAACACACGAAAGTGTCTTTGTTCACTTTCGTTGAATATAGTTGCAAGAACAACGGTTCCCCGTTGATCGTATAAATACTTCTGTGATCGGTAGAATTCGAAGAATCTCCTTGACGAGGTTTCGTGAGCTTGATCTAGCCGTTCTCAAACCGGAGCGTCCCAAATTAGACAACACAGAGTGAGTGAACCACCGAGATTGAGATTCACTGATTGATGAAAAATTGATTTGAAAACAATCGCGTATTGCTTGAAGAAAGAGTTTTGCAATACGACGAAGGTTTTATAAGAAAGATCAATTTTCAATCAGAAATACTTTTTGTGTTTGAAAATGAATACACATTCGATGTGCTAGAGAAAAGAAGATTTGCACATCGAACGGTTTTTCCAAAAGTATTCGTCAATTCATTTCCTGGACCAAGGTTGATTCAAGAATGAATCGCCCCATTGTTTCTATCCAGTTGTCACAAGCTTGATCTTTTAGAAAGATCTCACATGTCACCTACCAAGAGCTTGTTTGATGTTGGCTCTAGAAGGATTTCCATCTTCATCGTGAATATTTTGCATATCACTCGGATGTTCTGGCAATACCACAAGGATAATGCGTAGGACTATTAGAATATATTCTTACTTTCCACATTGTGTGAAACAGCAAGTCTTCATTAATTGTGAGTCCTAATGAGATTTATTGATGATCTCTTGGCTCTAGACTCAATAGTGCACATTTGGCTCCTATGCTGGAGACTAGGGAGAGGGTCTCCTTCTTCAATATCAACAATCTCTAGGAGATAGTCGATAGATTATGTAGGTTCCCCGTGAGAATGAAACAAGTCCTTTAAGAGGAACTTGAGTAGCTTGGGAAGTTTAGGTGCTGATCGTCCTTTGGGTCCATGGCGTCTTGTCTTCAATACGTTACCTTAGTAACAACCCGGATAGCATATGAATTGAACCCGGTTTTACGCCATAAGGTTGAATTATTGGAGGGCTATTTCTTTTCACCCTTTTCTCATTTCATTTCTTTTTCATTCTTCAACCCCTTCAGTGCTTACCGAGACTTCATTACTAGAACCTTGTTGGGTTTATTCCAGTTCTAGCTCTATCTCAGTCCGCACTTTTCCCATTTCTCACTTTTCTCATTTTTCATCATACCTAAGGACTTCTACACTATCTAGTGGATTGTCCCTAGGTAGATCCCTCCGGCTCTGGCGGGATCGTGGGAACTAATACCTAACCTAACCATCCTTATATCTTCGTACATAAAATAAATTGGTCGGTCTTTTGGTATTGTTTATTCCGCCTCGAATCCAATTGAAAACCATTTGAAAAT
Source organism: Chrysanthemum makinoi (assembly GCA_910596185.1). Lineage (NCBI taxonomy): Eukaryota > Viridiplantae > Streptophyta > Magnoliopsida > Asterales > Asteraceae > Chrysanthemum > Chrysanthemum makinoi. Next base: position 47,061,529 of record OU343221.1, read on the forward strand.
CAATCAAGGTATGTAACATATTGGATTTCATAAACACATCAAACCATGATCAATAAGAGGCGTACACTTGAAGGTTTTAGAGAGAGAAATAGTTAGAGGTTTGGGAACTTAGTAAGAGAAAGTGAAATTATTATTATGAGCTCCAACTCTCTACCTTGGGAGGTAGAGAGTATTTATAGTTTTACAATGAAACGCCACCTACGGGCGTTGATCGGCATCTGATGGGTAAAGACCGTCCGTCCTCCACGATGTTACTAAACTAAATACTACTTAGATTTTAAATTACTACAACTACGAGCTTTCCAACGATTACATATACTTGAGGTGACCGACACTTTAATAACTGGATTTACTAAATCCTAACAATCTCCCCCTAAGGGAGGTCACCTCAAATTACACTGAATACAAACAGATATTACATTAGATTGTTCTTGGATTCTTGATTAAGTTCTTTTGCTCAAGAGGCTCGTAGTCTTTGATTCTTCATGTTCCGCATGTTTAGATAATTCTAGTGTAGGTGTTTAACTGATCCAGGTGATAATGAGTTTTGAGCCAGCTTTGAGATCATCAGTGATTTATGCAGACACAATGCCAAACCGTCAAGTTATCTCACACAAGCTAGCCACTTGTGAATGGCTAATCGTAAGAAACTTAAAGCAGCTTCGAACATTAATCGATTACTGATAATGAAGGCTTAAGGGTATGTGTGTACGGATAAAACCTCAATATCGATATAAAAATAATCACGAAGATAGATTCAAAATTCCTTTAGGAAAAAGAATATCAAACCAAATCCCGTGTGTGATCGTTGATACGGATTAGTCAACCCGAATCGTTTCCCAACGAGGCGTGAATTGCCAACGTCGTTATTGGTTTGGAATTTAATGCTCGATGTTTTGGATTAATGATTTGATTATATTAAACTACGAGAATAGGGAAAGTAATTAAGGGAAATCTAATCTACGGGAAATCCTAAGTGCAAAATTAACTAAAACCGTAATTAAAGCGTAATTAAAATGCAACTACGTCTAAATTATATCCTAAAAAATGCCTAAAATTACTTTTACTCTAGAAATGTAATGTGAAAACTATTTATGAATTAAAACTATTTTTTTGGATTTTTCAGGATTTTATTAAAATTAAAAACTAATTTCTAACTTTTAAATCTAATTTAAAATACTAAAAATATTGAAAATAAAAGGGAAAAATATGAAACTATTTTTATAAAATCTAAAATATCCTAAGAGAATTTTCAAAACTATTTTTTTATTTTTCTGATTAATTTTCTATTTTCTAAAAATTTAAAATTATTTAAATCTAATTTAAATTGTGAAAAATACCAAATAAAAGGGAAAAAATAGGGAAAAATATTTTTTATGCTTTTTATATTTTTCTTAAACTGAGAAAGTTGAAAAATTATTTTTTGAAACTTTTTCTTAATTATTTGCAATAAAAGCTATTTAAAAGTGACTAAAAACTATTTTAAATAGAGAAAAATAGCAAACAGTGACTAAAAATTATGAAAAACTCAGGAAAATTCTAAAATATTATTCTAATTCTAGGAAAAATATAAAATATGATGCTTATGTGGAAGAAATAAGAGCTGCAGTGTAAATGGAATCTAAATAAGCTACTTAATTAAGCGATAAGCTCCTAAACTGAATTCTAGCTAAAGGCAGCTTAAAGAAACCTTAAAGTAACAGTATTTGAACTATGGGAGCATGCAATTAACTAAGGAACAAGGGAGGATTAAGCTAAAATAAGAATTACTAGATAATAAGCTAATTAGCTAAAGTGAACATACAAATAAGCTATTGGGAAAGGGAGTCCTAATAAGCTACCTATCCTAAGTTATCTAGGAGTGACTTAAGCTTTACCTAAAGTCTAATAAGCTCTGGAAGCTTATTTTGAACTAAAGAAATTCCAACGCTTAAGGTCAGGGGGTACTTTGAGCTTATTTTTAAGCTAGCAAACAAGTTTGTTATCAAAAATAAGTTAAATCGGGAGACCATGTGCAGAGAGTGAAAAAACCAAATTTCAACACTTTTGAAGCTCAAATGAAGATTTGAAGAGATCTGATATAGAGGGATGTTTGAGGACTGCTTAAAGCTGTTAAAACACAATCTGGTGAGAGGACAGATTTGAAAGCAGTTAAGAGCTTGTAAAAGCTTTTGGAACTTTAAAACGAAGATAAGCTAACTATTACTACTAAACTTTGTAGAAAACTAATTTTTTTGTGTTTTTGACAAGATTAAGACCATAAAAATTGCTTGAGAAAATGAACCTATGGATTTTGAGAGAAATATTTGGAGTTAAAGAAATTTGGCCAAAATGTCTTGACACTTTGACACTAATTCAGATCTTAAAAACAGACTTAAGAGGACTAAAATGACACATTAACTGACTCAAATAGAACTTATACTACTGACTAAGCCATAAGCTGTTTTGACAGCTTATGGGTACCAAAATTATTAAGATGACTGTAGACACTAAACAGGATGAAGCAAATGTTAGAAACACTATAATAACTATTGAGATTAACTGATCAAACCAGAACTAGCTCAAAAGGTACCTTGAATGGGTCAAAAACCCTTAGTGCCAAACACTCCTTATCAAGGACTGTTTGGTACAAAAATGCTTGGATTTACCCTTTTCTTGAGTCTAGCTGGTAAAATGAGTATGCAAACATAGCTTCTAGATGATGAAAGACAGGTTTGTTTTGAAAATAAGCATAGACCAATAAGCAGTTTGACTTTTTATTTTTTACCCATGTTGACTTAAGTAAATTTTTTTGTAAAATGGAATGAGATTAGAATAATGAAGCAAAGTTTTAAACTTACAAAAGCTATAGGAAGCTTATAACAACTTGATAACAACAACTTAATCAACCATTGAATCAGTATGAATTTAAATCAAGAGAAAAAGGCATAAAACTTGAGATTTTATTAAAACTGAAAATAGAGATTACAATGGAAAACCGAGATTACATTTAAACTTAAAACTAACTGAAACAATGAAAGACTAATGAAAACATAAAGCTAATTTTTGAGAAAATAATACACGATCAAAATGGTGAGCCAAGGGGTCTTTTTATATAGCCTTCAAGAGCCTTGGGATTCCTCTTGGAAGAGCCTAGAAGTCCTATCCACAGCCACACAATCATCCATTGTCACTTCCTCCAATGATAGAGCTCCAATTCACCATGGTGAGGTGTTTTGGCCAATAGGAGAGCTTGAAAGGGCCACGTGGGCATCCTTATCTGACAAGTCAGCTTCTAGAAGCCTTGGAGATGCTTAGTACGAGGTAAGGTGGGTGATTGGTGGGTAAATGGTTAAACGGGTAAATGGTTGTTTGGATTGGGGAAGAAGGTAGATTAGGCGCGTTTGGGATTGTTTAATATATTTCAATTGGGGTTGACCGGGTCATGGGTTGTTGACTCGGGATCCGGGTTAAGGATGGGTATACCGGGTTGGGGGAGTTTATTTTGGGCTTTGGGTTTGTGTTGGGCCAAGGGTTTAATAGTATTGGATTAGGATATATTAAGGGCTCAAGATGTGATCCATGGGCAACCATAGGGACTAAAGATGTAACTTCTGAAATTCCAGGGACCAGACATGTAATTCTGAAAATATCTTCCAAGGACCACTCTTGTCATTCTTAAATAGACCAAGGCTGAATTTGCAACTCTTGATTCTTCAGGGGTCATTTTTGCCAAAAGCAGAAACTTGAGGGGCCATTTTTGCCAATTCTTCAAACTTGATTATATCTTCCAAAAATCATCCTCGGAGAATAAAATCTTCATAAATGCACAATTTTGATCTTCCGGCTCGGCTTAAGCTCTCTCAATCTCTCGTGCTCGGATTTACGTCTGATTTGGTTCCTTTTTGTGTGTTTTTACATATCCGTACCTGCACAAGCACAAACTCAAGAAAACCACAAATATTAGCAATAAAACGGCTCTTTCATTGGTTACTTTGGGTCAGGTTTGATAATGAAAAGATATGTGTTTAAGCACATATCAAAATACCCCAGACGAAACCATTGTCGTGTCCCCACACAATGCAATCAACTCACGCTTCTAAAACCAAGGATTTCAATCTCTTTCTACTAAACCTATGAAGAAGTAGCAAAGATTCCTCAAAAGAGATTAAGAAAGCCTTAATTCTAAAAACGCCCCGTTTACCTCTCAATATACTTGTAGATATTACGATTAAGCACATTCCGGTTATGAGTGACGGTTTGCTGAACTTTCATGTCGATCAATAACTCCAACATTTTTCAAACGACATGTTAGGATCACGGAGTAGAAAACACAACACAACTTGAAGTGACCATACGGATAGAGTACATCGTCCCTGATTTTTCACAAGTCCCAAACTAAGCGTAAAACCGAAATCATTGTTAAGTATGACTCTAGATGCTAACACTACCCATGGAAGTTACTTGTGTAAATACCTTTTGCTCCCATTTTCCTATTTGCCTCTAGAATTTTTTATTTTTGTGAGAAATGAATTTCTTCATAATTCTCGTTTCGATAACTTTTATTCCGATAAAGATACAAAGCTAAGTCGATAAATAGTTATCTGCCTTCTCAAGAACCATTGTCGTAAAAATGAGGTCCACATCAAGGAATTTTTATTCATTTATACTTTTGACTTTTTCATTTTTCATACATCATTCATCATTTTTTTTTTTTACACTTAAACTTTTACTTATATGAGCTATGAACTACGGAGCTTCACGGGGTAATTCCAAGACTATAGGCTTCATGAAATGAGGATCCCGGCTGGCTAGGCTAAGACCTCACTCAATCTCGGCTAAAGATCCAAGGGTCCGATCTCGACACCGCAGCTCATAACTTTACTTATTACTTTTTCACTTATCAATTATTGCTTATTCATTACGGATCCTTGATGTGTACCCAATTTTTAAAACAAAGATTCTTTTAAGAAGATAAAGAACTAACTATCGCCAAAAACTCAACATCTCTAATTATTGTTTAGACAGATATGGGGTGAAACAATTTTGTGGGAACAAAAGCCATAAGTACCTTCGATGGGCTCTAAAGAGAACCAACTACTCCACGCTTAGCATCTAAACTCATAAGTAACTCTATCATTTCTCGATCTCCGCAAATTTAAAATCCCAAATAATGAGATCCATGGATGCTTAGCCGATAATTAGATTATCAATGGTTAAGGGAACAAGCTAGGGCTCAACACGCCCGTCAAGTCGAATTCTATTCCTACTCTCACCACGGAAAGTCAACAAGGTGTCAAAACATATATTAACTTAGCAAATGCTTCGTCTAAATGAAATTAAGTCATGCATATTTAAAATCTCTCAGGGAAACTTGCAAATTCTTGGCCTTGTGAGCTAGAATTCGCATTTTATAGCTTCTTATCTAAGAGACTAGCAAACTTTTCAATCAAAAAGACTTAACAAAAGCTTAATTTTTTTTTTTAATTTTCTCATTTTTAGCACAATTTATTCATTTTCTAAGGAAAAACGGGGTTGCGAGAGAAACACGACAAAAATAAAGCAAGTGCGGTCAAATCAAATCGAAGATTACCCTACCCCAGACTAGAACGAAACATTGTCCTCAATGTTTAAAAGCAAGGGAATCAATGAAAATCTAAAAGCCGTTTATTAAGTATGATAAAAGATAAACGTTAGTCGATAAGATTTCGGATATCGGATTTCCATCAGCATCGATCATGAAACTCGAGTAGAGAAAAGACAACTTTCGAGCACGAGAGTCTTCATATCGGGAAAATCCTACACAAAACATCACAAACAACCAAACACGAGAAATCGAAGAGGCAGACCCCTTCGCGTCACTTATTAGAAAATATAAAGAAGATAGAGATAAGCATGGGGTGCCTCCCACGGCGCTCTTGTTTTTTAAGCGAGTCGCTAGCGACTCGTTCCCGAATTCATTTGTCCTTGGGGAAGAAAGTGGTAGAGATACCAGGGTCAAAAACGGTGTCCTCATTCCCGAAAGAATGAGACTGGGTGGGTTGGGAGGGAAAGAAAATGTCGGGCTCAACCACATAAAGAATGACTCCTCCCAAACTCACATAAGGCATATGAAAGATCGATCCATCATCCGGTGGTTTTGCGGGCGGACGAAAGGATGAAAGATCGATAAGAGAATACTCCAAAGAAGTCGGGAGCTCATGGTATAGAAAGGTGTTACTCAAAGGCTCATCAACGAAGGCATCCAAGAGAGGATCCTTATCTCGAATGACATTTTTCGCATAAAACTCATCAGCGCGTATCCGGGGTTGAAAATCTTGTCTTCAGAGAGGAAGGAGATCAAAGTGTCATCTATGTGAAAATCCTTACGAGGAGAGGATTCACTCTCGGCTAAAAATTAATATTGGACCTCGGGATCAATAAGTTCATCTGTCGAAATCTTCTCTTCCTTATCTTTCTTCGGAAAAAACGGATCATCGTATTCTTCTTCATCCTCAAAGAAAATCGAGTCGGTAGGAGCAAGTTCATCGGTGAACTTCTCACTTTCTTCGTCAAAGAGTTGATTTTCAAAATTTTGAGTATATTCAGAATCGAATTCGAACAAGGGATTCGTGAATGTCTTAAAAGATTCTGGATCGAACGATGTCTCAAAAGAAGGTTCCATGATTTTAGAAATCGGAGGTGGGACAAGTGGTGTGCTCTTAGAGCTAGCAGTTTCCACCACTACCGTTGTAGACTCCTTTTCTCGTTTCTTTTTTCGTTCAGCTTGTATTGTTGACATACTCTTAATCGTAAACCTTGAAAGATCAATTCGAGACGTTTTAAGTTCAACTTTCTTTACATCATTCGGATCATATGGTAAAATGGGATCACCACTTTCTTGAGAAAAATCAATCACACCGATGCTATGAATCGAATGATCATCGGGTGGAGGTTTTGACGTTTTTTCGGCATAGAACACTATTTTTTCATTTCCTTTTCTGATCGTTAACGTTCCTTGGTAATGATCCACAATGACTTTCGCTGTTCTCAAGAATGGTCTTCCTAAAGTGAGAGGGACTCGGGCATCGACCTCTATATCAACTACGGCGAAATCTACGGGAAAATGGAATTTATCCACTCGTACCGTAACATCGTTGACTACACCAACCGTGTGAGCAATTGTTCGATTAGCTAATTCGATAGTCATACGAGTCGGTATAAGAGTCTTCAATCCAAGCTCATGATATATCGCAAGAGGCATGAGACTTATGCTTGCAACTGAATCGGTTAGGGCATTACATTCCTTAATATCATTTAAGGAGCAAGGAAGGAGAAATTTCTCGGGATCACCAAGCTTCTCGGGAGCTTGGTTCGAGGAAGAATTAAACGGTGTAGGCTCAATCTTTGAAATTTGTTCCAATTTCTCTTCATAAATCATTTCGGCGGCTTTAATCATATCGGTCGTAAGTTTGAACTTCGTTCCGGAAACAACTTTCATTTTGTCGAATCGTGCGAGCAGATTTGCATGGTGTAAGGTTAGAACTCGGCATTATGACAGATATAGAAGGGACTTGGGCAACCCGGAGGTTGGGCGTATTTGGCTTTTCCATTATCAAGAGGAATTACCGGGTCCTTTGTCACCTCGGTCTCTCGTGCTACACTCCTCACCGGAGAGGAAGTAGTCATCGAGGGCCCATCATCTTGAATGGTAACGGATTTCATTTCTCCCTTCGGGTTTGGAATTGTGTTACTTGGGAAGAGAACCGAACAGGGTTGACTCATTTGGCACAAAACAGCATTCAACATATTCTCAAGTTTATTTTGCGAAACATCCATCTTGTTGTTCGAAGTCAATTTCGTTCCTAAACTCATTGCTTTGTCTAGTTAATGAAGATTGAAACTCGTTTCTCAAACTTGAAATCTGGGTTTTCATGGTTTGGATGGTAGCATTATTGTTCTGAACGTAATTCGAGAATTCATTAGAGGGCAAAAGCGGAGCTTGATAGCTTGAAGCTTGATATCCTTGATTGTAATTGACTCCTTGATTCGGGTATTGATTTGGTGGGGCTTTGTATTGGTTTTGAACATTTGGTCCACGAACTTGATTTTGATTAAACGAGTCGATTATTCGATTGAGAAAATCTCGGAGGTACCATTTGATTACTAACACGAGGGTTTGGTTCAACTTGAGAACGGTATTGGTTACCTCCGGTTATGGCATTAGCATCAAAAAGATTACCATCGGTGGCGGTACAATTGTAGTAGGCATGCGGGCCACCACAAGTAGTACAAGTCGATTCCATCGCTTTGACTTGAGCGGGTGGAGAAGAATTAATCTTAGCGGTCTTAATATTAACCAAAGCCTGAATCATATCCGTAAGCTTATCAATCTTAGCATCGGTGCTAGACGTATTTTTGTAAGATGAGGACGATGGTGTAACACTCACTCGGCGAACCGATTTGCTACATGAGGTACGAACTTTAGATTTGTTCTCAATAATCAACAAGGCATCTCTCGTTGATCGGGTCAACAAATTACCACCCGCGGCGGCATTGAGAGAGTCTTGATCAGTCTCATTCAAACCATTATAGAACGTATCAAGTTGGTGTAATTCCGTAAAACCATGATGGGGACATTGCCTAAGCAAATCTTTGAATCGGTCCCATGCCTCACTAAATGATTCATCAAATTTTTGTGTGAATTTTGTTATTTCATTTTTTAGGCTTGTTGTTTTAGACGGTGGGAAGAATGCGTTCACGAATTTTGACACTAAATTCTCCCATGTGGTTATCGATCGAGGGGTAGTTTCTCGAGCCAAATCCGGGCGGCCCCTCAAGTGAAAATGGGAAGAGTAGAAGCTTGATAGCCTCTTCGGGAACGTTACGGTACTTGATCGTAGACGTGAGCTTGTTGAATCGTCGGATATGAGAGTGAGGATCGTCTCTCTCAAATCCGTAAAATTGGCTTGACGAAACCAAATTTATCAATCCGTGTTTAAGTTCAAAGTTATCGGCAAAGCGATTGCCGGACGACGATGGCTTCTCCATAACCCTCGGTGGGTGCTTGGAGTTTCTCTAGCATGGATCGGTTGTCCTCCGCCATTTCGATAATGGGCGGAGACGGATTAGTTCGAATCTCGGGTTCGACTAATGGAGCACGTCTATTTCGCCTTCGCCGAATTGTAGCGGCTTCACGTATCGGTCTCAGTAGTTATTAGAGCGAGTCGCGCATGCACTTTCAAAAACCAAGGCAATTAAAACGAACGGTATTCGAAAACACAGTGAACTTAACCAATAATCCCAAGTGAATAAATTACCTCTATAAGACAAAGCGCTGGCGGCGGAGAAGCTTTTAGGTCAGCGCGAAGCTTATTAAAAACCCGCTTCTTTTCAGCCGCAATTTAATGTCAGGCCGTCCTTATACCCACCACACAGTTTGTTTATCAAATAGAAATAAATAAATTCACAAGCGACACAAAGGCAAGTTTTTGATCTTTGGTTCGGGAACTTATTAATGATAACACCTCCGTTGAGAATGTTATATAATTGGTGTATTCTATTTATTAGCAAAAACACAAGAGAAAATCTTTTTGTATTTTTAATATGATATATATATATATACAAAAGAAAAAGGAAAATATTTTTTTACTTTTTTATTTTATAGAAAAATAGTAACTTCACGAATGAAGGATCTCGAGTCACTAATCGTCAAACCTCAAACGATATTGTCATTACACAACCTCCCCGGCAGCGGCGCCAAAATTTGATTTATGCAGACACAATGCCAAACCGTCAAGTTATCTCACACAAGCTAGCCACTTGTGAATGACTAACCGTAAGAAGCTTAAAACAGTTCGGAATCGATTACGATAATGAAGGCTTAAGGGTATGTGTGTACGGATAAAACCTCAATATCGATATAAAAATAATCACGAAGATAGATTCAAGATTCCTTTAGGAAAAGAATATCAAACCAAATCCCGTGTGTGATCGTTGATACGGATTAGTCAACCCGAATCGTTTCCCAACGAAGTGAATTATAACGTCGTTATTGGTTTGGAATTTAATGCTCGATGTTTTGGATTAATGATTTGATTATATTAAACTACGAGAATAGGGAAAGTAATTAAGGGAAATCTAATCTCACGGAAATCCTAAGTGCAAAATTAACTAAAAGCGTAATTAACGAAACGTAATTAAAATGCAACTACGTCTAAATTATATCCTAAAATGCCTAAAATTACTTTTACTCTAGAAATGTAATGTGAAAACTATTTATGAATTAAAACTATTTTTTTGGATTTTTCAGGATTTTATTAAAATTAAAAACTAATTTCTAACTTTTAAATCTAATTTAAAATACTAAAAATATTGAAAATAAAAGGGAAAAATATGAAACTATTTTTATAAAATCTAAAATATCCTAAGAGAATTTTCAAAACTATTTTTGTATTTTTCTGATTATTTTTCTATTTTCTACAAATTTAAAACTATTTAAATCTAATTTAAATTGTGAAAAATACCAAATAAAAGGGAAAAAATAGGGAAAAATATTTTTTATGCTTTTTATATTTTTCTTAAACTGAGAAAGTTGAAAAATTATTTTTTGGAACTTTTTCTTAATTATTTGCAATAAAAGCTATTTAAAAGTGACTAAAAACTATTTAAAATAGAGAAAAATAGCAAGATGACTAAAAATTATGAAAAACTCAGGAAAATTCTAAAATGTTATTCTAATTCTAGGAAAAATATAAAATATGATGCTTATGTGGAAGAAATAAGAGCTGCAGTGTAAATGGAATCTAAATAAGCTACTTAATTAAGCGATAAGCTCCTAAACTGAATTCTAGCTAAAGACAGCTTAAAGAAACCTTAAAGTAACAGTATTTGAACTATGGGAGCATGCAATTAACTAAGGAACAAGGGAGGATTAAGCTAAAATAAGAATTACTAGATAATAAGCTAATTAGCTAAAGTGAACATACAAATAAGCTATTGGGAAGGGGAGTCCTAATAAGCTATCTATCCTAAGTTATCTAGGAGTGACTTAAGCTTTACCTAAAGTCTAATAAGCTCTGGAAGCTTATTTTGAACTCTGAAATTCCAACAGTTAAGGTCAGCAAGGGGGTACTTTGAGCTTATTTTTAAGCTAGCAAACAAGTTTGTTATCCAAAAATAAGTTAAATCGGTCGAGACCATGTGCGGAGAGTTGAAAAGAAACAAGTTTCAACACTTTTGAAGCTAAAATGAAGATTTGACAAGATCTGATATAGAGGGATGTTTGAGACTGCTTAAAGCTGTTAAAACACAAGCTGATGAGAGGACGATTTGAAAGCAGTTAAGAGCTTGTAAAAGCTTTTGGAACTTTGTAAAAACTGAAGATAAGCTAACTATTACTACTAAACTTTGTAGAAAACTAATTTTTTTGTGTTTTTGACAAGATTAAGACCATAAAAATTGCTTGAGAAAATGAACCTATGGACTGTTTTGAGAGAAATATTTGACAGTTAAAGAAATTTGGCCAAAATGTCTTGACACTTTGACACTAATTCAGATCTTAAAAACAGACTTAAGAGGACTAAAATGACACATTAACTGACTCAAATAGAACTTATACTACTGACTAAGCCATAAGCTGTTTTGACAGCTTATGGGTACCAAAATTATTAAGATGACTGTAGACACTAAACAGGATGAAGCAAATGTTAGAAACACTATAATAACTATTGAGATTAACTGATCAAACCAGAACTAGCTCAAAAGGTACCTTGAATGGGTCAAAAACCCTTAGTGCCAAACACTCCTTATCAAGGACTGTTTGGTACAAAAATGCTTGGATTTACCCTTTTCTTGAGTCTAGCTGGTAAAATGAGTATGCAAACATAGCTTCTAGATGATGAAAGACAGGTTTGTTTTGAAAATAAGCATAGACCAATAAGCGAGCTTTGACTTTTATTTTTACCCATGTTGACTTAAGTAAATTTTTTTGTAAAATGGAATGAGATTAGAATAATGAAGCAAAGTTTTAAACTTACAAAAGCTATAGGAAGCTTATATAAGCTTATGACAACAGTAACAACAACTTAATCAACCATTGAATCAGTACGAATTTAAATCAAGAGAAAAAGGCATAAAACTTGAGATTTTATTAAAACTGAAATAGAGATTACACTGAAAACTGAGATTACATTTAAACTTAAAACTACTGAAAACAATGAAAGACTAATGAAAACATAAAGCTAATTTTTGAGAAAATAATACACGATCAAAATGGTGAGCCAAGGGGTCTTTATATAGCCTTCAAGAGCCTTGGGATTCCTCTTGGAAGAGCCTAGAAGTCCTATCCACAGCCACACAATCATCCATTGTCACTTCCTCCAATGATAGAGCTCCAATTCACCATGGTGAGGTGTTTTGGCCAATAGGAGAGCTTGAAAGGGCCACGTGGGCATCCTTATCTGACAAGTCAGCTTCTAGAAGCCTTGGAGATGCTTAGTACGAGGTAAGGTGGGTGATTGGTGGGTAAATGGTTAAACGGGTAAATGGTTGTTTGGATTGGGTAAGAAGGTAGATTAGGCGCGTTTGGGATTGTTTAATATATTTCAATTGGGGTTGACCGGGTCATGGGTTGTTGACTCGGGATCCGGGTTAAGGATGGGTATACCGTTGGGGAGTTTATTTTGGGCTTTGGGTTTGTCTTTGGGCCAAGGGTTTAATAGTATTGGATTAGGATATATTAAGGGCTCAAGATGTGATCCATGGGCAACCATAGGGACTAAAGATGTAACTTCTGAAATTCCAGGGACCAGACATGTAATTCTGAAAATATCTTCCAAGGACCACTCTTGTCATTCTTAAATAGACCAAGGCTGAATTTGCAACTCTTGATTCTTCAGGGGTCATTTTTGCCAAAAGCAGAAACTTGAGGGGCCATTTTTGCCAATTCTTCAAACTTGATTATATCTTCCAAAAATCATCCTCGGAGAAAAATCTTCATAAATGCACAATTTTGATCTTCCGGCTCGGCTTAAGCTCTCTCAATCTCTCGTGCTTTCGGATTTACGCGTCGATTTGGTTCCTTTGTGTGTTTTACATATCCGTACACATTCTGACAAGCACAAACTCAAGAAAACCACAAATATTAGCAATAAAAGGCTCTTTCTTGGTTATTTTGGGTTAGTTTTGATAATGAAAAGATATGTGTTTAAGCACATATCAATCAGCTATCATAAATCTCTGACTCTTCCTTTGGGGCGTTGGTATTATGTGATGTTGTGACATTTTGGACCGTCATGCTCACATTCTGGATCATGATTTCTTCTCATCGAGTAGCGGACGCTCGTTGATTCATGATATTGGCAAAGCGGTGTAGCGTGAAGCATGGAATGAGAATATCAGAGTCATTGATGCACTAATCATGATTTCTTTTGAAATGAATGTAATGTGTGAGCATGCGGCTATGGATTGACCTCTCCATTACGATCGGTACCGCAAGCGTGGAGTACCTACATACAACAGTTAGCAATAAAGCGCACGAAAGTGTCTTTGATCACTTTCGTTGAATTGAGGTACACGGCCCACTGTTCCCCATTGATCAGTACATGTACTGCTGTGATCGAGTATAATTCGAAGAATCTCCTTGACGAGGGTTTGCAGATTGTTCTAGCCTTTCTCAAACCGAACGTCTTAAAGAAGACAACACGGGTGAGTGAACCAACAAATATGAGATTCACCGATTGATGAAAAGAGATTTGAAAAACAATGGTAATGCGATCAATAAAGTGTTTTTGCAATACAACGAAGGTTTTAAGAAAAATCAATTATCAATCATAAACACCTTTTTTAATTTTTGAAACATTAATACACAGTCGATGTGCTAGAGAAAAGATTTTTTTAAGCACACCGACTGTTTTTTCAAAGGTATCCATCAATCCATAACCTGAACCAGGATTGAATCATAATTATAACTCGCCCCATTGTTTACATTCGGTTGTCACATGGTTGATCTATTGGATAGATCTCACATGCCACCCACCAAGAGCTTGTTTGATGTTGGCTCTAGAAGGCTTTCCATCTTCATTGTAAAAATGTTTGCATATCACTCGAGATGTTACTGCAATACCACAAGGATAATGCGTAGGACTCATAAGATATAATCTCTCTTTCCACATTGTGTGAAACAGAGAGTCTTCATAGACAGTGTCCTAATGAGATTTATTTGATGATCTCGTGGCTCTAGACTCAATAGTGCACATTTGGTTCCTATGCCGGAGACTAGGGAGAGGGTCTCATTCTTCAATATCAACAATCTCTAGGAGAAAGTCGATAGATAATGTCGGTTCCCCGTGAGAATGAAACAAGCCCTTTTAAGAGGAACTTGAGTAGCTTGGAAGTTTAGTGCGGTCGTCACTGGGTCCATGACGTCTTGTCTTCAATACCAGTGTTACCACCAGTAGCATATGAATTGAACGGTTTACGCCCTAAGGTTGAATAATTGGAGGGCTATTTGTTTTCACCCTTTTCTCATTTAATTCGTTTTCATTCTTCAACCCTTCATTACTTGAGACTTCATAACTAGAACCTTGTTGGGTTTATTCCGATTACTAGCTCGTCTCGGTCCGCACTCTTCCCTTATTCTCATTTTTCTCCTTTTTTCATCATACCTACGGACTTCTACACTATCTAGTGGATTGTCCCTGGGTAGATCCCTCCGGTTCTGGCGAATCGTGGGAACATATACCTAACCTTATCATCCTTATATCACCATACATAAAGTAAATTTGGTCGGTCTATTTGGTATTGTTCATCTGCCATTGGATCCAATTGAAAACCATTTTAAAAATCAATTAAGATACTTGTGATATATTATCAAAGCATTTTGTACCTGAATTATTTTTGATATTTTAGAAACAGAGCTCCCCCTCAACATGTGCATCATGTATTTGAAATCGTTTTGGCACAGGGAGTCAAGAGGAAGAATTAACTTCTTTGATTACCATTTTCAAAAAGATATCAACATCACTTCCCTGATCAAATCAAGTAGATAAAGCATATTGGGGAAGGATGAGGTTTTCATAAATTTGCTCCCCCTCAATATGTGCCTCGAGGTTTGAAAGAGTTTTGCACATATTAGAAGGAACCTGCACTTAGAGACAAATCAATCATGTTTCAATTCTTTGTGGTTTAAAAAGGATGCTCCCCCTCAAAATGTGCATGGAAAATTTGAAATCGTTTGGCACATGTGGGGAGGATAGCTTGCAAAACACTTATGAAGACCATTTATCGACTTATCAGTTTAAATCCAATTTAAATCACAAATTCTCCCCCGATCACAATTTTCAAATCATTTGAGATTTGTGTTCTCTGTAGATTTAAATTGATTTTGAAAGCTTTTGAGGGGAGATGTGACTTGATTATGAGAAACATTTAACCGATAAGGATCAAGTTTGAGACTTTAGAATCTAAAGATTAAACATGCTTGCGTATCTTTTGAAAACATAATAATAACAAAGGTCTTGTACCAATTGTATACAATATTGTAAAACATTGTTCTTTTTGATTATTCAAGAGTAGACCTTTCTCGATTACGTGTCAATTGTTTGAAAAATACTCTTTTTGATTTGAAATCATTCTCCCCCTCAATCAATGACATACGTTGTTGATTGAAGGATAGAGATTTTGACAAATGAAAAGCCCGGATGATTTTCAAAAGTAGAGTCCGAAGTATTTTCAAAGCAATTTTGTTTTCTGACAAATATTTTTCAGAAGAATCATTTGAAGGAAAAATATTTGATAGAAAACATTTGTCTTTTTGACAACAAACATTTGTTTTTAGAATCAGAGCATGAGGTTTGAAGATTTAAGATAAAGCATGGCTTTGTTCTTTCTTTGAAAAGCGGGTTACTGCCTGAAATGACAATAAACCATTGTTTCACTTTCTCTTAATTATTTTTTTTTAAACATTCGAAAAACATCTAAAGACCCGTGTCATTCTTTGAATGACAGCACAAAGACCGTAGATATTATCGAATCGAGAAAAATATGACAAAAAGACAATATATATATATATATATATATATATATATATTTTCAAGTTTGGATTTTTTGAAAGTTTTATAATTTTCTATTTGCTTTTCGAATAAATATTTACAAGAGATGGATGAAGAAAGACCTTTACTCCTCGTCTTCCTCTTGAAGACGTTTGAGTATTTCTGGTTGTAGACTCTTTAGACCAAGTCGTGGGAGGATAAACTCAAAACGTTCTCTAGGAAGAGCTTTGGTGAATATGTATGCTAATTGATATTCGTCCTCACAAAAAGAGTTCCACCACACCGTTCTCTACTTGCTCCCTGATGAAATGATGTCGAATGTCGATGTGCTTTGCTCTTGAATGTTGTACGTTGTTGCATGAGAGAGCAATAACACTTTTATTATCACAGCAGAGGGATTTTGTTGAATTCAAAGCCATAGTTAGATAATTGGGATCTCATCCATAGGATTTGAGCACAACAAGATGACATGGCTATGTATTCACTCAGAGAGGAAATAGAAGTACTCATTTGTTTCTTTGAAGACCAGCTCACAAGCTTATCGCCTAAAAACTAAGCACCTCCGGGCGTGCCGACGTGTATCTTGACATCTGCATGATCGGCATCATGCATAGGTGTTAGTGACATACCGGTGTCCCGGTACCAAATTCCCATATTGATGGTTCCTTGGAGATACCGAAGACCCGTTTAACCGCTTCAAGGTGCTTTTTTGTAGGCTTAGCCTGATATCTAGCACACATGCAAACAGCGAACAGAATGTCCGGTCTCTTGTGAGGTACATCAAGGATCCAATCATACTACGATATTTCGTTTGGTCTACCATGATCCCTGAGTGGTCCTCATCCGGTTTAGTACGCTCTATCATGGGAGTGTCAGCGGTCACAAGAATCAAATCCAAATTTCTTTAAAATCTCATTTGCATATTTAGATTGATTGATAAAAATGCCTCCGAGACTTTGCGAAATTTGTAATCCTAAGAAAAATGACATTTGTCCCATCATTGGCATTTGAAATTTGGAACCCATTTCATTTGAAAAACGGTCACATTCATTGGGGTCGGTCGAGGCAAAGATAATATCATCAACATAAATTTGAACGTGAATTAAGTGTTGCCGACTTTTCGGTGAACAATGTCGGATCAACTGCTCCTTTTGTGAATCCAGTAGATAGAAGAAACTTTGATAGCGTATCATACCATGCCCTTGGAGCTTGCTTCAAACCGTAAAGAGCCTTCTTCAAACGATAGACGTGAGAAGGATGCTCTGGATTCACAAAGCCTTCAGGTTGGCATACGTATACGACTTCTTTAAGGTCACCGTTAAGAAAAGCCGTCTTTACATGCATCGATAGACTACCATGTTCTTACTTGCAGCATTAGCCAAGAAGATTCTGATTGCCTCGATACGAGCAACTGGAGCAAATGATTCTTCAAAGTCAATACCCTCCTCTTGACGGTATCCTTTTGCAACCAATCGAGCCTTGTTCTTTAAAACATCACCATGCTCATCAAGTTTTGCTTTGAAGATCCACTTTAGAGCAATGATCATAGCACGTCGAGGGCGGTACTAGTTCCCATACATCTAGTCGATCAAACTCATGAATTTCTTCTTGCATGGCATTGAACCAGTTGTCTTCATTCATAGCGGTTTTTACATCTTTTGGTTCGATCTTTGAGAGTCTGAGTTGAAGAAACACCATAAGGCATCGGTTTCAAGTTGTCGATGAGTGGATAATGAATGAGAAGGGTTTCCAATGATGTTGTCCAATGGGTGATCATGTGTCCATTTTCTAAGGTGTTCATGTGGTTGTTGTTGAGGAACGGAAGTAGCATAGTCGATTTCTCCGATGAAGATGGTTAGGATGATTCAGGAGCAAATATGTTTTCAAATGGGGAATCTTCAGGAGTATCAAAGGGATTATCTCCATTATTGGTACGAAACAATTCCATGATGTACACTTTCGATGATTGATGATTTGTTGATGAAACGGAATGATCAGCAGCAGCGCTTCTTGACTTAATGACATTGACTGAAGGGTTAACTTCATTGACAGGGATAGGAGCGACCTCTGTTGATGGAATTGAGAGATCATTAGCACTTGGCTCATAGTGTTCATCAAACATTGGATCAAATAGTTTCTTCAAATCATCTTCTGAAGGAGGTACATAAGGAGTTGTTGGTGAGGGATTTGAAACAAGAGTAGAACTGATAGGACTACTTGATGATGCTTGAGATGCGGGTCCGGCTGGATTGTCTGGAGCCATTTTCCGATCACTCATCGAGCGTGGCGTGAATAGTTTCCATTATATCTCGAGTTCTTTTGTTGTAGATTCGGTAACCCTTCTTGTTTGATGCATAACCTACAAAAACTCCAATGTCTGCCTTATCTCTTAATTTTCCTAGATCTTGACCGTCATTCGTAGGATAGCACAAAGCACCAAATACACGAAGGTAGGAGAGATCAGGTTTTCGTTTATGGACAAGTTCGTATGGAGGTTTTCCATGAGAGGTGTGTAAAGGGAGCGATTTTGGGTGTAGCAGCGTGGCAATGGCTTACCCAGAGAAACATTGGAACCTTTGAGTAAATTAGCATTGTTCTTGCGGCTTCCACAAGAGTTCGATTTTGTCTTTCAAATACACCGTTCTATTGAGGAGTTCGTGGAACACTTCTTTGATGACTGATTTCAACACTTTCATAAAATTGACTCAATTCTTTGTTAACAAACTTGCCATTGTGCATTCGAACAATTCTACAGTTGTTAACTTCGAACATGAAGCTGCTTGATAAGTTTGATGATGACATCTGGAGTTTCATCCTTTGTCCTCAAAAACTTTACCCAAGTAAATCGAGAGTAGTCATCAACAACGACTAGAATATATTTCTTCCCATTTATCGTTTGCACTCTCATTGGTTACAAAAATCCATATGAAGGGTATGAAGAACTTCCATTACTGAGTTGGTGGGTTTGGGTTTGTGGGCATATTTCGTGCTTTTACCCAATTGGCATGCTGAACAAAGATGATCTTTCTCATATTTCAATCTGGGTAAGCCTCTTACTAGGTCCTTTCTAGACAGATTATTAATGGTGCTGAAGTTCAAGTGATTGAGACGACGATGCCATAACCATGACTTTGTTTTAGAGGACTTTTGAACCACGTGTACCTCTTAACAGTTCCACACCATCAAGTTCTCTAACGAAGCAGGTATGTTTTCTAAAAGCCACTTCTAGATCGGAATCACATAATTGACCAACAGAGAACAAATTATGACCAAGACCTTCTACATAATATACCCCGGAGATTACAATTTTACCTACAACATAGTCTCCATAACCCATAATTGCACCAAAATGGTCGTTCCCGATGAATTTACTTACGAAGTTCATGAGCCTGGCGATCTCGGTCATATGCTTGGAACAGCCTGAGTCCAGGTACCACAGAACGATTTGAATGTGGATAACTGGATAATTGGGATCCCCATGCAAGAATGGGTTTCATTTGGTTAGTAACATTGATTGAAACACCCACATCAGAAGTAGAAACAATGGAATCATCAGGGATAGATGCAGTGCTAGTGTCCACATTAGACCTATTCAAAGTATGTTCACTTCTTAAAGGAATAGTTCTACCAGTAGGCATCCATTTTCTAGTGGGCATTGACTTAGAAAATTTAGGGCACAACTCATTAATCTTACGGCCAGTAGGTATCCATTGATAACCTATATTACTAAATTTCCTTCCTGTAGGTTTCCACTCTTTTCTAACTTTCTTTCGCCTTTGCCTTTTAGCATTCTTAGCTTGATTTTTAACATTAACAGTTTTAACTGGGTATTTAACAGCATTAATCAAATCATTCATACCACATTCAAGATTAGTAACAGAAACCACGCAATCATCATTACATGTTTTGCCAAAAGTAGAAAAATTCGCATCAATTACAGTACGCTGAGAGCTAACACTAGAATCAATACGATTCGTTTTATTCAAATTATCCCTAAGGTGATCTTCTACTCTCTTCCATGAACATTCCTAGCCGCAAGGTCCTATCATTCTTTGTTTCCTTGAGGCTTTGACCGCTTGCTTTGGTGTCACTTCTTACTCCTGTAGAGGGAATTGGAACATTAGTTGGTTTTGCTACTTTTGCATTCCTGAACTAGAAGTGCAGGGATCTGAACTACTTGAAGGCACATTGAAATTCACTTTCTTAATGCTGGGCATCGAATGGTTTCTATACTTAGCACTAGGCATGGAACAAGGCATCACAACTTTATATTTCGCACCTAAGGATTTAGGACATGTTGCTATTAAACATTCTAACATCTCTTGAGATCGTTTGGCCTGAATTCAAGCAAATCTAATTTCACTATCAAGTGGCTTATTTATGAACTCCTCTTCTACAATCTCACGAAGACATTCAAGACTATCCTTAAGACGAGCAAGATAATTATGAAATGAAAGTTCGCTATTCCTAAGATGAGGAGGAATATATTTAACTTGATCACGGCATATTTGCGATCTGAGATGACTTTGATGCAACATTCTCATTAAAGACAAGTGGCGTTTTCCCTTTTTCTGACTCTTGATTCTCAATTTCCTTTTGTAAAGACGTTATTTTTTCGTTGTTCTTGTCACGAGTGACTTTCATTGAATCATATAACTCTTTAAAGTGTTGTTTAACCTTTTCATTTTCTTCTAGAAAACTCTCATTTTCCTTTTGTAAAACATTAACCAAGTTTTGAAGATGAAAAGTTTGAGAACTCTGAGAATCAAAAGGAGGAGGCATTTGGGAGCCTGTCACATTGTTCTTTTCACCCTTTAATTGTGAAATGTGGGTTCTCAATTTTCGATCGTGTTACAATGAGCTCGAATCTGTTCATCACGTTTGCTAATTTCAAAAGTAGCATCAAATTCAGGAGCATCCAAGGATGTCTTGATATTTGAGGTTTTAACATTTTCTTTTAGATGTTGATATTTTAATTGCAAAACAAGATGCTCAACTTCCAATTTAGAAAACTGTTTCACCAAGTTATCATGATCATCTGCTCAATTTTCTCATGCAATTTAGAATTAGTTTTTCAAGCTCAATGAACGATCATGGGAGACTTTCGAGCAAAGATAATTCATGAAATTGAGAAGCATTAATGGAACAATTAGTAGCGTGTAAAACACATCTTGAGTAATACATTCAGAAATAAGATTCTCATTCAAGGTATGCAAGTTCTTCCCCTCAATCTCATTATATTTTAATTCTCGCTCATAGTCACTAACCTCAACTATCATTGCATCAAATTCCTTTTCCATTTCTTTAATATCTAAATCCATCCCCTTTTTAAGACTCTCAAATTGACCTTTTAATTATTTAAAGAAAGGCACGACCTCAGTTAAATAGCATTCTTTAGTTTGCTCAAAACCCCTTTCCCCTTCAGTTATCCCAGTGGGTGTGATCCATTTCTTACAAGTTTTCTCAAAATCAACAAATAATTGAAAAATTACATATTGACTGATTAAGGTCTTGCTCTTAGTGGGAATAGTTCTAGGAACTAAATGCATTGGGGTATTGGGGGGATAAACAGTGGCGTGAAGCATTCTCATACATGGGGATTCTTTTCAACAAACTCATCACCTTTTTATGTCCATATCCTTTTTTTCGAAACACTTGTTCGGGGTCACTGTGTTTGAGGTCTAAACTTGTTAAAGGCAATCCAGTTTTCCTTAGCATAGTTGGGTGTTTTATAACTGATTTTCATTTCTATGCATAAAGGGCTCTTAAGCTTTTCATCCAATTTCTTTCTAGTTACTTCTTCTAACTGTTTATCTTCCTCGGTATTGTCAGTAACTAGGTTTTGTCTAAGCTTAAGGATTTCATTGCCATCATAGATTACCTTCTATGCTTCTCTAGCTTTCAGACACACCTTAGGGTTTGGTTCATCAATTAAGCAACACTATGTTTGTCACTTAGAACTCTATGCTTAGTGATCATGTGAGCAGTCTGAATGGTATTTCCTTGTACGTACAATTTGTTTTCAAGTTTGTTTTTCAAAGTTTTTAGGTTGGAAAATTCATTTAAGAGTTTTGATTCCTTGGCATTAAATTCCTGTTTAAGCACTTTCACATTTTCTTGAAGTTCTTGGTTTTGCTTAGCCGTTTTGTTAAGCTTTTCTTTTAAGGAATCTAACTCTTGTTTAAGTATTTCTTCCCTAAAATTACTTTATCTAATAATTGTACGCATTTGGTCATCCATTTCCCGCTCACGGGTAGTTAACTCAAACTTAGCACGTTGTTCATAAATGGCAACTTGTTCTTTATATGCATTAAGTTCGAGATGGCAGAATCATTAGGAACACTAGCAGTGTATTCATCAAAGATATAGTCATCATTGAATGCATTAGATACATCACTTGATTCAATCGCACTCTCACATTGGGTCACATATTGATCATATTGGACAATATTATCATTGCCCATATTAGCAATATCTGAGTCCTTTGGTTTCCTAGCGATTGAACTTTATCATGTATCTTTTCGATCAACATTATCATATAGTTTTAATACCTCGAGATGATTGATTCTTTGGATGGACCGCTTGATGTGGTGAGGGACCTTTGAGAGACCATTGGAGAAATGCTAGCCATGAAAATTGTCTGCATGCAGAGGTTCATCATCAACGTCGAGTCGTATGCATCACGCGGCGACTTGAAAGGCATTCGATGATTATGACCTATCTCCTGAATTGGTACGCTCATCCACATCACGCATCATATGTCTTGGCATTGCCCTCAAAGAAGAAACAACAGCTCCTCTTCTTCCAACCCGGCTCCATTATCCCGAGCTTGCACAAGCAACATCTTGTCTCTGAAGTAATCGATTCGTGGGCGTTTTGGAGATGTGCAGTTCCTCACAATATGTCCCTCACCACCACAGTTGTAGCATTTGATAGGCTTTACTTGTACTTGATTTGGATTCCTTCCACGATTCTGATTTGCCACATATCCTCTACCAACTCCACCTCTTCCTTGTTCATACCGCCTTTCTTGAACTAGTTGTACCATAACCTTCCCATCTCTGACAGTGGCTTGATTGTGTGGGTTGGATGCTATTCTGAGGTTATTATTGGTGTGTGGGAGAGAGTTCATGTTTTGACTAACCATGAGAGACAGTTGATTAATGAAGTTTTCCATGAGTGTGTTTGAATCAGGATGCTTGTATGATGGATCAGGAATGAGTTTGTAGTTACCATTTCCACGGTATGACTTGAGAAGCTTTGGTAATAATACCAACATTGGTGTAAAAAGTTGTAGAGTCATTTGACGAACAAGTTTCACCACGCTTAGATTTGAAGCTGCTCAAGGATCCTTCTTTCAAACATAGCATGTCTTTCATTACGAAGAAGAAAGGCATACAGTTGCTCATAGTTGGTATTCTTCAACCCTTTGGTTAGCTTCAGAGAGGTGACAAACTTGTGCCATTCGGGATTCATGTTGTTCACAAACTTTGAGTTCAGTTGAATATTTGGCATAGTCATTTTGATATTCCTCATATCATTCACAAGTTTGTGGAATCTCACGTAATATTCATAGATACTCTCTTCTGGTTTCATCTTGAAGTGCTCAAATTCATCATACATTTGTGATTCTCTATCTTCCTAGTTAATTGAACCCAGAGAAGCATCTTGACATTATCCCAAAGCGACCTTGGCCAGGTGTTGTGATTGATAAGCTTGTAGATGTCTTTTGGAAGACCACGAGTATAATGTTTGAAGCCCCGATATCAGCATTAAATCTCTTTTTCTCCTTATCATCAGAGCTCATCATACGTCTTTGGTGCGTCCAATCCAAGATCATGGTTCCATCTGCAGGCAGTATCAATTATGTCTCTTGTAGTCTCAATCGATAAGGTCCTTCATCAATGGATTTGAGAATGTTGACCCCATTTTCCTTTCCAAGACGATTACAATCGATTCGTTGAGCCCAAGAGTCATAAGTCCGTTCAATCAAGCATGGGTGGACGAGTATCGAACCAGCTTGAACATCCTCGGCAGTGGAGATGATTGTAGGTACGTTGGTAGACATGTTTACAGATTTCACGGGATTTTAAAACTCAATGATTAAACCGGGAAATAGATTCTTTCACGAGATTTTAATGAAACAAGAGAAAACCGTAGGATGTAATTAAGAAGAAAAACACTAAGTCACAAGAGACAAATCGCTAAACAAGACAAATCATAATCAACAAGTCGCTCAAAAATGACAAGTCGCATCTACTACCAAATCGCTTAAATCACAACAAGTCGCTTGATCAAGACAAATTGCTTAAGCACAACTAAACTTCAATAAGCAAGTCGCTTAGAATGACAAATCGCTTAAATAGCACAAGTCGCAAAAGATACACAACTCGCTTAGATAAGCAAGTCATTTGAAAAGTGACAAGTAAGCTACTCGAATAATTCGTACAAGTACACCCACTATCCGGACAAATCGCTTAAACAAGAGATTTGAAACTGACACAAATCGCTTCAAAAACAAGGACAAATCGCTCACTTGAAACACTTTACCGAGAGACAAATCGCTTCAATGAACATAAACAAAACGCCATTTTATAATCCAAAAACAATCCAACCACAGTGATTCAAGCCTTCCAAATCACAACCTAAACACTTATGATGATCCTAAACACAAAAGTACTATCAAAATCCAAACTTTAACACAAGAAATTGTCCAAATGATGCAAAAAGGAGAAAAAATTACTTGATAGGAATCAAGCAAAGAAACCTAAACGAGGTGGACTACTAACTAGCTATTCTATTCCCCGGCAGCGGTGCAAAAAACTTGATAACGGCGTCGTTCGGGGTCAAAGGAACTTCCTTTTCTTCGAGCAAGTTTTATAACACCCTAGGCAGTGAACCTAATCGTTGTAGTGTAGTATTAGGGTAAGCCACGGGTATTGATATCGTTCTCTAGGGGAATAGGAATGCTAGTGAGAAGTTACTACGCTAAGGTTGGGGTTGAGGAAGATTATTTTTATCTTTTTTATGTTTTTTAGAAAATGGAAAGGTACGAATCTCGAGGTTTGGATTTGGGGGTTGGTATTTCTACCGATTACTCTACTCGTCTACTTATCTAATCTAAGGTGTATGTAGTCTATGTCTAATTATTGTGTGCTCGTATGATAGTTTAAAGATGTGTTCACTTAGGTTTTATTACTCCTTAATTATCTCCTATTGATGGTTGAATTGTCACGTCCTTATTCTTAATCGCGTTGTGTGTCTAAGGTCGTAGGATATGCGTTTGTCCCTAACTCTTTGAAACTACCAAAAGGGTCTCGTCTACAATATCTCTAGGAATTATAAACTCTAACTCTAAGGTACTCTTTGGATGGTTTAGCCTACAACTGCTCTAAGTGTTATAGTCTAAGGTTCACAAAGATTAATCAAGCATTAACTACAAAACGAATGACCTATCGCATTACTAGATCATTAACAATTAAGATAAGAGACAAACAATCAATATTCAATAATTAAGTTTCATATTCCCTAAGCAAACACACAAATAAATTAGCCGGACATGGAGAACATGCAAGCATACACACAAATAATTGAAGACATAATTGAATTAATGAAGTAAAACACTTATCTTGTGGTAATATAGGGTTTGGAACCCTAAAATACTGTACAAGACAGCCTTGGTTCGGTTTAGGTTTTTATTCAAAAGACTACACACAAAAGCGAAAATTCGTGTATTCTATATATAAGATTACAATTGCGACGGCGTCACCTTATGAATTGTGACGCCGTCGGGTCGCTAAATCATTAGGATTTCGTCTTGGCCACGTTAGTCTTGCAACGGCGTCACCTTATGCTTGTGACGCCGTCCCTTCCGATCTCGGCGCCCGATCAAATCTAGGCCGTCCGAGTTGCGACGGCCTACTCTTTTAAAGCCTGACACCGTCACTTGAAAATAAGCAATTTGGCTCTTGAGCGTCGAAGTGCTCCACGCGTCAGCAATTAAGCAGATGACGCCGTCCCTTGTATTTCAGCTTGAGTATCTCAATTCTTGACTTTGGCCATTTTCTTCGTATATCCGCGCCTTTCCGTCCAAATAAGTGCCATTCCAGCAATTTGCCTTCAAGAGACCTAAAAAGTGAAAAGGAACGATATTAAGTAATACTGGATACAAAAGTGATCAAATAAGGGCTTAAACGACCCCTAAAAAAGGTACATTTTAAAACCTTATCAAATATCCCTACACTTGGTATTTGCTTGTCCTCAAGGAAATGTGCTTTTAGCCAATTAATTTATAAGTTAGGGGTCATGAAGCATTGGTTTAAAACAGTCCACAACACATATAAGCCCCGCAAAAGTCATAACAAGCACGGAAATTACACAAATACAATTGGACAAAGCAGATAGTCAAGGATAAGCATAGTTTCAAAGTTCCCGTTTTATTTTCCCTCCCTACACTTAAACTGAACATTGTCCCCAATGTTCCCCGAAACTATCAAAGTTATGATAATAGAAGGTAATGAAAACGAAAGAAACTAATACTCCCCTGATTAGCTCGGTAGGATCCGTGTGTGAAGTAGTGGTTAAATCCTTTCCAAGAAGAATGTATGCGTGAAAAGCTCCTTCCAACCTTATGTTTCTTCTTCTTGATAAATAAAACCTGCAAACTTGAAGAAAACGAACGAAACCCGGCGTAAAATCGGCGGTAATAATATATATAAGACTCTATTAAACTAGGATATAATGCTTGTGGAATGGATGTTTACAGAATTTCTGGAAAATTCCAAAATTTTATAAGTAGCTCAGAAAACGAGAAAAAAGTAATCTGTTGTTTTACTCCTTCCGACGCCATCATCGGGTTGCGATCTCCGACGCGGTCGAGTTATCCTAACAAAACTGGTCCGAGATTTTACGGAAAAAATTACGGAAAATTTACATCTTTAGAATCTGGAAAAATTTACGCATAACATCCATTATGACTCGATACAAGCATTTGACTCGAACAAACACACATATATATCTTTTAATTAATTGTTATTCTCATGTTTACGTTTCTTGTGAAAACGTGTGTAATCCTCCCTACACTTATCCTTTATGTAAAATACCTTTATATGCAATTAAGACGAGGTTAAAAACAAAATAAAGCATTTTTACAAATTTAAACATGAGAATAAGCAATCAATAAAAGATATATGACACTAACAAGCAAACAATTAAACATGGGTTGCCTCCCCTTTGGCGCTTTTCTTTATTTATGAGTCTTGTAGCTAGACTCGTAGTCGTGCTCCTACGTGACTTCATTACCGTCATCTCCTTCCTTATGATGGTCTCTAGTGGTTGGTTCCATGTTGTAGAAGTGTCTTATGATACACCTCTCTAAGAGTTCATCCTCTCCCCACTTATTTCTATATTCCGGTCCGAATTTCAAGCAATCCTTATAGAATCCAAAAATCTTAGCCATAACATAATCTACTCCTTTTTCCTTATCCTCATTATTCCTATAATAGACCGACAGTTTAAGTTCCTTTTCATCATTAGAGAGTGATGAAAACTTCTCAATCTTAAACGGCATTTGGTAAGCAATGTGCGTCGGTCCTCATCCTTGAATCGCACTATTCCTAATGAGGGATCATAAGTCATCCCGGTGTTTTCTATGAAAGGTTTTCATAGAATAACATGGGACAAGCTAGGATCTATGGCCGTGCTAATATCATCCACAATTATGAAGTCCGTAGGAAACGTGAAACTACCTACATAAATGGGCAATCCCTTAATTCTACCAAGAAAATTGCAACTAACACTAGGATTATCAGGGTCTTGCCTAGTTGGAATAGGCTTCTTCATTACCCAATTGTAGTAGGTGCTAGTCATTATGTTGATTGGGGATTTGCGATCAATGTAGGCCTTTGCCACGAAAAGGTGTCCTATGCAACATGGTATGTTAAGATTCCAAGGGTTCCCAAATTTGATCCTAGGGCTTTTTCTAACATACATGTGACGGAGGTCACGCACTAAGTGAGGGTGGCGAGATAGTTCTTCTTTTGTAAGAAATTTATTGAAGTAGTCACTGTCTACTTCATTTACTTCCTCGGTTGTTTCATTCGTCGGTGTTTCCTTAACCTCAAGTATCATCTCATGGTTCGCTTCATCATTTGTTCTATTAGGTTTCACTAAGGCGATGGTATTGACGAATTTAACGTGCTTAGCTAACTTACTTGGGTCCTTAATCTCTACACCGGAAGGCTCGGGAGTTGAGATAGCATTAACCTTCCTATCACTATGGGTCATGGCTTTCAAAAGGTTATCTATCTTCCTATCCATTTCTGCTTGTTGTTGGTTAAAGCGGTCCGAGAGCTTAGCTATTTGGGCTTCTTGGGATGCGACTAGGTTTTGCAACATCCCTTCAATGTTTTGTTGGTTAGGACCGTGAGATGGGGGCCATGAGAAATCATTGGAGGTGAATTCTTTGGTTTGTCCCCAATAGAAGTCGGGCTTTCCCTTCCATGCCTCTCAGTTTTCATTGAAATTCCTAGGTCCGGGTATTGTAGGGAATCTTCCTCCCATTCCATTAATACACGAGGATGCGTAGTCAACGGAAGCATGTTCGGGGGGATCGGTGCAAGTTCGCTGTTATGAGGATCATTACACGGCTCATAATGAGGAAGAAACTTTGTTCACATGGCGTGAAGACTTAGGATTTTCGTAGTAGAGCTCATTAGGAATTTTACTTGATCTTCAAGCTCGATCATCCTACGATCGGAAGATTGTGAGTCAATGGAAGGCAAGGAGATTGCCTTAACGGTTTTGGGCAACTCACGGGGGTCATTTCAACTTTCGTTGTCATAGAGAGCAAGGTCCTCTATTATACCCCATGATTCTTCCGCCGTGAGATCACTAAGTTTTCCACCGGCCGCTTGGTCAATGGATCGCTTGGTTGGGAAGTTGACATGATCATAGAAAAGTTGGACTTGGAGCCAAAGATCAATGCCATGATGAGGGACTTTATGAAGTAAGTCCTTGAATCGAGTCCATGCCTCGTAGAGAGATTCACCTTGACGTTGTTGGAACATCAAGATGTCATTCCTAAGCTTAGTGGTTCTCTCCCAGTGGGAAAAACTGAGCAAGAAGCGAGGCTGAGATCATCCCAACTTGAGATGGAGCGGGGAAGTCGCCAAGCCAATTACTAGCTTGGTCCCAGAGAATTAGAAGAGAGTAAGCGTGTCTCCCTCAGTAGTAGCATCAAGGTCAATGGAATCGACAATTTTGAGGAAATCCTTAGATGTCGATTTGGATCTTCGAACGAAGTCCATGGAATGCACATCCGTTTTGCACCAACCGGATGGTGTCGGATCGCAGGCCGTAGTTTGGGCTTGGTCGGAAGCTCAATGGTGTTCCTATAGCCTAGGTGTTGGTCTCAGTATTCACCAAGAGTACGGGCTCTTGGCGAGTCATTTGGTGGTAGGTTGATGAATGGTGGTTGGTTATCACCTTCCATGATGACAAGTGATGGGATTACTTAACAAAAGTCACAAGAAAGGGGGATAGACTACGAGGAAGCTAAAAAACGAGAAAAAATTACTTGATAGGAATCAAGCAAAGAAACCTAAACGAGGTGGACTACTATTTAGCTATTCTATTCCGCTGCCGCCAAAAACTTGATAACGCCACACGCTGTCGTCGGGGTCAAAGGAACTTCTTCGAAAAGTTTATAACACCTAGCAAAGGAACCTAATCGTTGTAGTGTAGTATTAGGGTGCCATATTGATATATCGCTTCTGGGGAATAGGAATGCTAGTGAGAAGTTACTACGCTAAGGTTGGGGTTGAGGAAGATTATTTTTTATCTTTTTATGTTTTTATAGAAAATGGAAAGGTACGTGAATCTCAGAGGTTTGGATTTGGGGTTGGTATTTCTACCGACACTCTACCGCCTACTTATCTAATCTAAGGTGTATGTAGTCTATGTCTAATTATTGTGCGTCAGAGATAAAGATGTGTTCACTTAGGTTTTATTACTCTTTAATTATCTCCTATTGATGGTTGAATTGTCACGTCCTTATTCTTAATCGCGCTGTGTCTAAGGTCTAGGGTATGCGTTTGTCCCTAACTCTTTGAAACTACCAAAAGGGTCTCGTCTACAATATCTATAGGAATTATAAACTCTAACTCTAAGGTACTCTTTGGATGGTTTAGCCTACAACCGCTCTAAGTGTTATAGTCTAAGGTTCACAAAGATTAATCAAGCATTAACTACAAAACGAATGACCTATCGCATTACTAGATCATTAACAATTAAGATAAGAGACAACCAATCAATATTCAATAATTAAGTTTCATATCTTCTAAGCAAACACACACAAATAAATTAGCCGGACATTGAGAACATGCAAGCATACACACAAATAATTGAAGACATAATTGAATTAATGAAGTAAAACACTTATCTTGTGGTAAGATAGGGGTTGGAACCCTAAAATAACAGTAAGACAACCTTGGTTCGGTTTAGGTTTTTACTCCAAAAGACTACACACTGAAAAATTCGGATTCTATATATAAGATTACATCGCGACGGCCAGTCACCTTATGATTTGTGACGCCGTCGGGTCGCCATCATTAGGGTTTTGTCTTGGCCACGTTAGTCTTGCGGCCGCCACCTTATGCTTGTGACGCCGTGCGGATCAAATCTAGGTCCGAAAGGCGACGGCCTACTTTTTAAAGCGACACCGCTACTTGAAAATAAGCAATTTGGCTCGGAGCGTCATAAGTGTCTCGATGGCGCCGCATTAAGCATTGATGCCGGCCCCTTGTATTTCAGCACAGGTGTCCGGATTCTTGACTTTGGCCATTTTCTTCAGATATCCGCCTTTCCGTCCAAATAAGTGCCATTCCAGCAATTTGCCTTCAAGAGACCTAAAAAGTGAAAAGGAACGATATTAAGTAATAACGGATACAAAAGTGATCAAATAAGGGCTTAAACGGCCCCTCAAAAAGGTACATTTTAAAACCTTATCAGTATTTGTGATATAAAATCAAAGCATTTTGTACCTTAATTGTTTTTGATATTTTAGAAAAGTTCCCCCTCAATATGTGCTTCAAGTATTTGAAATTGTTTTAACACATGGAGGCACGAGGACATTAAAATCTTAGATTAAGAGTAACAAATCCAATCTTTGATTACTCTTTTTCTAAAAATATCATCATCACTTCCCCAATTACATATAGTATTTTAAACACTTTGAGTGAAATATTTTGGGAAAGGATGAGGTTTTCACTTGATTGCTCCCTCTTGATGTGTGCATCGATAATCGAAATAATTTTAAGACGGTTTAGAGCATACAAGAGGGATATGAAGCAAATTTCATGATCATAGTAACCAAGGAAACAGTTTAAACTTTCAATCAAGGTACTTCATGAAAAGAATTTTGTGCTTTAGTACCTTGAAGTTTTAAATAATGTTTGAAATGCTCCCCCTCAATATGTGCTTCGATATACGAAAAGGTTTAGCACATATGGGAAGAGATGCCTATTTATTGAGTCTTGAAGATCACATTTTGTCAGATTGCATATTTATATCACATTTTTCCTCCGATCAAAAAATTCAAATCCTTTGAGATTTTGGATCTCAAGTGATTTAAATATGTATAAAACCTTTTGGACAAAAATGTGTCCTGTTTTATTTGATCTGAATAGAAACACTACAATGCTCCCTCTTAAGACAGAGAGGGAAGCTACAAGCCATACACCTATCACTACTATATCCATTATAGTTATTATTGTTCATATTACAATTATCACATCACACATAAGAGTTAGACAAAAATAGCTACTTATGAGAGGATATCTTCATTCTGTTCTCTCGGCAGCTTGTAGTGTCCTTCACGAACTCTCCCTCCGACAAAAATTTCAAGGCTACGGAATATCTTTCTAGTCTTGAGTCTTCGTCCGACAGAAGCAATGAAATCTTCACATCTTTTTACATCCTGTCTCGGCCCAAAACCTCGTGGTTGTTCCCCCTGCCTCATCTCTAGCTTAAAATCCTTGACCCTTGAATCCAATTCTTCAACAACCTTTAAGGTACCATCACTGAACTTGTATAGTTCACACAGTCTCAGTAGCATCCTTGATCCATATTTTTTTGTAAAGACAACTGCTCTTGGAGAGTCAATCACTGCGTAGTCATGTTTGAATTCATACCCCGTGGATTCCCATTGAGGTTTGGTGAGGTTGACTTGAGTCTGATAGCTTTCCACTCCAAGGTGAAAGTCACCCACTCTTTGTCGTATCACTAACCCTCTTATCCATAGATTGACTGCAGCAGCGAGAGACTTCTTTTCACGAATGGGCAGATGATTAAGGTGGCCTTGGAGGTTCAATAGGTACAGATCTTCAAAGTCACTTGGAAACAAATGCTTGAAGTCGTTTTCTTCAATTACTTGGTCTTTCATATCAACTCTTCTGAGAACGATCTTCTTTAGATATTCATAACCATAGATTGGAAAGATTTTCCAATTCACACTTAGAATTCGAAGCTTGGAGCTTAACGGCTCGCGCTTCTTCTGCACCATGTCTCTTTCAATGTAGAACTCTTCTTTTTGAACCACCAATGAGAGACGCCGTGAGGCGTAAATATCATATACATATTCCCTTGTCACCCGAATTGATCGGTACCATCCGCTTCAAGACCGGATCTAAATAAGTTGTCGCCTTCATCTTAGAATATATAAGGCGGTCTTCTTCCTTGAGTACTAGCCCGTAGATAATCCAGATCTTTGTTGAAGAAAAATTCTGATTGAATGGTCTTCGTCTGGTTCACCACCAAGAGGAAGAGGGTTGTTGACGTTGAATCGACTGATATTTTCATCTACTTGATCCGTCAATTGCTTGTGACATTCTTCCATTTGGTATTGCAGATGAGCCGCATCGTAATGGAAGACTTTGACAATTTCATAAGCTGGGCCTTCAAAATCCTATGGAGTGATTGATGAGATTCCCTCTTTCACAATACCATTTAATGAAGCTTCTCATGTCACCAGTAATATGCAAGAGTGATTCTTCCAAAGGGGCTTCATGGTTGGCTGCAATGGTGGTTGCCCAGTTATTGTCAGGGATGATCAAATCAGACTCCGAAATGGCCCATGATGGTTCAGTTGATTCAGGTTGTTCTTCGGGCCACCAGCTTTGAGTCATGTCTTTAGTCAGTGTAGTCCTGGATGATTTGATGTGTTTTCCCCCGATGTATGCATTCCACCAATCTTCATCATCAAAGGGCTTGGGAATGTGTTTTGTGGAGGCATCATCATCCTCTGAGTCTGATTCTTGAACAACATAGGACTCTTCATTCATTACCTGTTCTTCTGGGATTTTGGTGAAAGTTGGTGTGAACCGGGAGTCAATCGTAATCCATGTTGCATAGGGTAAGGTTTTAGATGTCTTTTGAGACCCTTTCCCAGCAGATGAAACAGATTGGTTTGAAGGCTTTGGTGGTAGAGTTGGTGGATTTGCCTTTTGAGTTTCAGCTGTCCCTGATGATCCACCTATCCCAGACGACCCAGCTCCACCAGTTGGAGGAGGAGGAGGTAGTGGTTTAGGAGCTCCAGACATAGATTCAAGCATGACTACTCTCTTCTTCTTCTTTCCCTCCCTTTAATGAATATCTTCCAAGAACTGCAAATGATTATCATGATTGATAGAGTTCTAGAGAGCTTCATACAACTTCATGTGAACTTCGTCCTCCTTATGCTCATCTGTTTCAAACAATCTGTCGAAGATGACTGATCTCATATCCGAAGTATGTAAATCCTTGAACCTCTTATGAAAAGGAGCTTTCATTGCCCATTCAACTGCATCCTTGACTTCAGCTTCAATGGCATTAATTACTTCGGTATCAAAGTTGAACCTTTCCAACTTAGATAAATTACGATCAAGGTAATTGACTGATTCGGGCAGGTGGTGTTTCTCGAGAGCTTCGATTCGCTTTAATGCTTCATCAAAAAGTCAGCCTGCTTGTCTTGCGGGAGGTGTTGGTAGTTGTTAATGAGGACACAGTGGTGGAAGTGCTGTCGAGGTGTTGTTGATGTAGACTACTGGAGCCACATAGGAGGAACGTTGATGTATCCCTGCTGAATAGTGACTGAGAACATGGATTCAACCTCTTCCTTTTCATCATTTTGCTTGTCCAACTCAGCATCTGAGGGTCTGTCCTTGAGGAACTAGTCACCATATGTTATGTCTGCATCAAGATTCTTCAGAGAAGATAGGGATCCTGTTGACACGCTGCTTCTTCAAGACGCACTTGTTCTTTAGATCTTGGTTTTAGAGTGTCCCTGGGTTGAGTGTGTTTCTTGCAGTAGTTCATTCCCGCCTACCTCTGTGCCTTGTTTGTCAGCATCCGTTTGCTCAATTTTCGGTTCCAGTTCTGGTACAGTTCTCGTAGTAGTCTCTGTCTGCACATTTGTCAGAAATTCAGATTCGTGACTCTCTGACTGGGTGTCACTAGAGTCAAGAGTAGGGATGAGCATTTCGAACCGAATCCCGAGTGAACCGAACAGAATCGTACGCAGAATCAAACGGGTACCGATTCTTGAAATACGGTACGTACCGGACTACGTAAATAAGGTGAAAAAATCGGGACCACTAATTGTATGGGACGTACCAAATCGGAAATTCCCAAAAGTGGAAAAACCCGATTTCTGCATTCCGCACCGATATCCAATCCCGCTCGCATACGGCATCGCACCACTAATTTATACTCGGGAAAAAATCGGTACCACTATTCGGTACGGGATCGGTACGGGACCGGTACCGTGCTCATCCCTAGTCAAGAGTGTCCTCCTGTGTAGCAGATTTTTCTCCTTCAGCTCCAGTTTGCTCTTGTGGAGCAGATGATTAAACATTTCTTTTCTTGAGCTCAAATTCGTTTGTAGTATTTGGAGTTGGAGTGGAGATAGTCAACAACATCTGAGCAGCTTGCTCTACCTCTTCACCAAATTTTCCCTTTTCCTCTGCCCCGTAAACCCGAGTGGTTTGACGTGGGTACGATTCTGGTTCCTGATCATAACTCCTTTCCTTGGTGCCTCTGAGACACTTCAAGACTTTGCAAGCTCTCTTAAAGCCTTGTTGGAGCTAAAGATCGCCTTCATCCATCAAGGTCATCTCTTTCTGTACCTTGGACCTTTTCCTTTCCCCTTCCCTGTGTATCTCCTTCTCTTTTTCTGCTTTTGTGATGGTGAATCAGTAGACTCTGACCTTTCTTGCCTTTTCTTAGGGAGGCTTGCATAGGTTGACTTTGAGGATGATTTGGTTCGTGATCTAGACTTTGTTTATTTGGGTGGTGTGAGAGTTGGATTGGGTGTGTCTTCAACAGTTGTGCCTGATGCCTTTTTCATATATTTCTTGAAGTAGTCGGCTTTCTTAATTCTATCTGTGAGAAGTGCTTCGTGATTGGCATTCCAAAGATCTCTTTGTTCAACTTTGGCAATAAATTTCAAGCTACCAAGAACAAATTCATCACCTGGCCATGGAGAGCAGATTCACT
Organism: Chrysanthemum makinoi; assembly: GCA_910596185.1. Classification (NCBI taxonomy): domain Eukaryota; kingdom Viridiplantae; phylum Streptophyta; class Magnoliopsida; order Asterales; family Asteraceae; genus Chrysanthemum; species Chrysanthemum makinoi. The sequence goes on from OU343221.1 coordinate 47,097,069, forward strand.
TTGGAGAAAACTGATGTTTCTCGCCAAGTAGTGTTGATAATGATCTTCGAGAATCTTATGCTGGGAATCACCCTTGTATTTGGATTTCTTTCCCTTGACTTGATTCAGAAAGTTTTGTTTGTCAGTGATGAAGGTGTCCATAGCCAAGGAGAATTCTTCCCAAATGCGTTCCGCAAAGTCAATGTTTACTCTTTTAACTATTCCCCACAGAATTTGTAGCATTGGAGCCCTCACCCTCTCAAACTACGAAGTCTTACCAGTTAAGCAAAGGTTGAGAATGGTGATAATAGCTCTCCAAGGTTGATACATTTTATTGGTGATGACCCCCGAGATCTTTGTGATCTTGCATGGGTATCCCAATTCTTCAACAAATTCCATTAGCTCTTCAGCTGTAGGTGGAGTGACGAATGGATTTGCGGAGTCTCTTGGAGTTATTTGTAGAGCCTCCCTGAGAGTGTCTGCGGTAATGTCATAGCACTTGTCTTCAAGTTTACAAGTGTATACGGCTGTGATCTTGTCCCATTCTATCGTATTCCAGAATTTTTGCAGGTATATAGAAGGAATTGTGCACCGCATAGTTAAGGCACCAAAAAAGTTGGTGTTCTTCAAAAGATCAATTGCTATTCGGTAGATGGGATTAGGTTCGTTTCTTTCCACATCCACAAAGCGCTGCTTCTAGCTATTTCAACCCATTCCTCATAAGGAAGAATTTCCTCACAGTAGGTACAGTGGTGCAGTAGTAAGATTCTCGAAGATGTGGTGCCGCCATTGTATTTCTATAGAGCACACATTCAACAACAATATTTGGAAATTTGTGATGTTAGACAAGGTCAGCAGATCAACCTTATTGCAACAAAATATCTTAGTCACTAAATTAGTAATTCATGCTTATGACATAGCATACACATATTAGTGAACATGATATTAATGAGGCAAAGGCACATCAAGCAATGGACTCTCATAAACACCACAGAGAATTGACAGTGAATGATGGTTAAGTGCACAAAGACATAGCAAGTATACGATCAACATACAAGACCAAGGAATTATAATGATGGATACAAATTAATCAGCCTATAAGACAAATCGTATAAGATCAACCATTATATGGACAAACCGCTTAGGATCAAACCGCATAGAGACAAGTCACATGGGTCAAACCGCATAGTTAGACAAGTCGCATGAGTCAAAACGCATGCATCGAACCGCATTGGTCAAAGTTCTGGTCAAATCGCATAGGTCAAAACGCTATGGTCAAGTCGCATGTGACAAACCGCACACATCAAGTCACATAGGTCAAACCGCATCTATCAAATCGCATAGGTCAAAACTCTATGGACAAGTCGCATATATCAAAACGCATACAACAAACCGCACACGTCAAACCGCATTTGGTATACAAACAGAGAAACCGCTTTAGAATTTGAAACGACAAATCGCATCAATTATTTTAGACGACAACTCGCTTTCAAGAATTTACGAGACAAAACGCATTCAAGAATCTTAAAAGAAAACTCGCTTTCAAGCAACATCCCTCAAACAGCTTACAAGAACATAATACGAGAATCAACATATACGACCATCATTTAATCTACACATACTACAGGAATACAAATTCCACAATTATGCAACATAAACACATAAATTAAACGTACACGCTACTCACTAACATCAACCAAACCACTACATACTATTTAACCCAAATCCACTATTAGGGACACACGAGCTTAAAGGGGAGACAATCACACACAATCAAAGCCTATTCATAACAATGAAACCTCTACACATCCCAATCTAAACCCATATTATAAACACAGCAACGAAAACAAACCTAGATGATGGTCATATCGAATGGAATAAGAAAGAGGGAATCTGCAAAGAAAATGTTAATCAGATGTGTGTTCATGATGAGATATTAGTAATTAGATGTAGATCTTAGTGTTAAATCATACCACAAGTGAACACGTTTATCAAATCGCTTCGAAGAGTGATTAGAGAGAAAAGATGCTTTGTTTGACTGAGGTTTAGATAGGTTTGACCAATTATACAAATCGCATCCTTTATACCCAAAACCAAGATTACACTTTTGACATATTTAGTCCTTGCGATTTGACAAATCACATTGAACACATGGACTTGACAAACCGCATAAGACATATTTGATTTAAACAAAACGCATGCACCACTTGGACATGACAAACCGCATCCCACTTATTAATTTAGACAAACCTTAGACACACAACATCTATATGAACATTATTTGGCAGATTCTATCCCTTAAAGTAACATGCAACATATTCAAAGACCATACAAATCCTAATAGGACATATCACTCATGATAAATGCATACAAGAGATACATAATCCAATTCAAACAATGCATATAGTGCAGGAAGCATAATGACATGTATAGAGCAAGAATTTTTGCAACAATTAGTTACTTAGAAACACATACATATCTCAAGAAATCATATAGATGCAATCATGCAGAGACGAATTGACAGATAGGAATAGCAGTATGAAATTAATTATCCCCCTCAATCAGTGACACGAATATAAATGAGTGATCATTGATTGAATTAAGCCCATTTATGAATCCAAAGCTTCATAGGTATGTGAGTGTAGATGAAAGATATACATGTTTTAAAAACAGTTGAACTTCTGTTCGAACTTCATCTAAAGACCCGTGTCATTATTAAATGACATTTCTAGGACCGTAGATGTTATCGATACCAGAAGACATGCCTTTGAATCTATTTTAGTAATTTTTTGATTTTTCAAATTTTTATGGATTTAAAGGAATTTTAATGAGATATCTTGTATATGTATGTATAAAAGATTTTTTTTTTTAATAATGTTTCAAGATTGGATTAACCGTCAATAGATGAGGTACGAGTCCTGAGCTGAGATGATCAGGAGTCATAGTACTTGCATATCAATTCTGACATGCTGAAACTCTTGGATGAATAGACTTCAATTCAGTTGGAAACCAGGTCATGATGTTCATGATTGAATTGAGCATTGTACCTGTAAAAGACTAAGGAGTATCTGCACTAATAGCACATGTAGAATTGTATTTAGATGGGTTAGTAGCAGAGTATCCTCGGCCCTTGGATGATTTATACCACCTTGGAATGTCATTAGTGGCCAAGATTCGATGGGAATCCATTTGAATCCAACATTCTTAAAGATTTTTCCAAGAGGGAATCCACTTAAGACAAGAGCTAGGAGTGTTATTCCATTTGATTCAATGTTCTTAAAAATCTACCAAGAGGCATCCACTTAAGATACAAGAGTAGGGTGTTAGATCCCTTAGTCACATTAGAAGATGTAACCATTTCCCTATTCTTAATTTTAGACATTTTGTTGTTAACTGTTTCTTAGGGAGTGTCGTCAGCCTTTTGATACTTCTTAAGTGCACTAGATGATCTTTTTACATCCCTGGTCTTAGAGATTTGAGCTTTAGTCTGAGCATTGTCTTTCATTTTATCGGAATGAATTAGTGAACTGACTGGTTTTGACAAAACTGTGTTCTTATCAACTTGGGAGGCAAGCCTTAATTTTGAGGGTTTAGTTCTTTCTGACATAAATGCATTAGGCTGCCTAACTGCAGACCGTTCTTTAGTGATTTGTGAAATTGGCTTCCCCAAGGTTGATGGTTTTGCAAACTTAGTGTTCACACCATTCCCAATAGTTTTTCTAAGCTCATTTTTTAAAGCAACTATGGCAAAACTCTTATCCTGAAGTTGAGCTTTGAGAACTTCAATGTCTGCTAACAAAGAGCTTGTTTGATCTAAAGACTTAGTTCTATCTTCTTTAGCAGGGACACATTGTTCTAAGTGAATCTTTCTCAAAGACTTATTCTCCCTTAATAATTTGGCACACATAATGCTAATTCATCATTCCTAGCTTTAATGGTATCATAACCTCTATATCAAGATTGTTCACACCCATATTAATTTCCTTATGCATGTCTGAGATGTGTTTTTTCAGATTACATATGGTTGAGTCTTTGTCTTGAAGCTGAGTTTTTAACTGGTTGATTTCAAAAAATTCATGAAATTCTAGGAATTCTGGATTTATGCATGGTTTTGTAGCTTGAAAACTTTCTTCTTTTTATTGTATTGCAATTTCCAGAGAAATGCAATGTTTTCAAGAATTGAGTATTTGTTTGAAAGTTCGTCAAAAAATTTCTTATCAACCACGTTATTAGTCATGATATGTTTTATCTTTGACTCCTCGCCACAAACATTCATCAAAGATTTTGTTCTGTAAGGTCATTCAGCACATGCAATAAACACGATGGATCATCATTAATAATAGTTACCGGGTTCTGCGCCCGATGCTTGTTCATTCACCATTCTCAGACTCGCATCCTCCTTGTGTGAGGCAAGAGTTTATGTACATCTTGTTGCATCCATTTTGTTGTCTGTCATTCTAACTTCAAAGAATACCCGATGATTCGACTGATAGGTTTCCCAACTCATTATACCTCTCTGTTGACTGCATCCCATATTCATTTATGTTATCACAAATCCGGTAGCTTCCTCAATGTACTTCTTCACATTGTCCATACGATGGATAAGTGTCTCAACGAACTCATTGATTTCCATTCCAGTGTGTCTTTTGAAAGACACTTCAGTCATGTGTTGAGCATAATCATGAATATTCCCCAATCGATGAACGATTGAAATTGTTAGATTATTTTGAAAAGATCGAACTATCCTTTGAACCTTATCTTTGTCAAGTTGTAGCTTCAATTGCTCTAAGTTTAACAGAACGCTCATGTTAATGTGGATAAGTCCCATGGAAGAGTGCATTACATGTTCGCTCCATTCTATGGGTAGAAGTAACATGAGGTGAGAGTAAAGTCCGATAGGGCTCAATGCAGCATTCCTTTTTCATGGCATTATGTAGCATGATCAGGTGCAATTCTTTCTCATTGGACTCAGAGAATGAAGATCTCAAATCATCATTGGTTGAATCAATCATAGTTAATCTTTCAGAGTAACTAATACTTTCTTTGTTGTCCACAGTGTCATATAATTTGAGCACATTTGAGATTACAGGATCAGTGGTGTAAGACATTGTGTTAATATCAGATGTCAAGTCTCAATTTTCAATAAGATATCAGACTATTAAGCAAAAACCGCTTCTATCAATCCTCTTCTGACAAACCGCTTCTGACAAATCGCATGGATGACAAACCACTTCTGTCAACTCGCTTCCTATTCAAATCGCTTTCCAGACAAATCGCTTAAGTGTCAAACCGCTTAGCGGACAAATCGCATAGCACACAAACCGCATAAACTGACAAATCGCTTAGTACACAAGTACACCCACTACTTTCACTACTTTGTCCTTTCTTGTCGTTTTGTCTCAATAGACAAACCGCTTCTTTCACAAACCGCTTCAAAGAAATGAGACAAATCGCATACAAAATGAGACAAATAGCTTGATTAGGCTGTCAAACCGCATCAAAGAAAAGACATCCGAGAGACAAACCGCATCATAGAAACTTTCAAAAAACAAAACTTTTCATTCTAAAAACAGTCCAACCACGATGATTCAATCCTTCCAAACCAAAACCTAAGCACTTATAATGATTCTAAACACAAAAGTACTATCAAAATTCAAACTTTAACACTAGAAAAGATTTAAATGATTAAGACTATTCTAAACTCATTCAAGCCCAAAAACCTTATGAAAACCACTGGAAATCCAAGAATATGAAAGATGAGTGATCAAACCATGGCTCTTGATACCAATTGTAACATATTGGTTTTTGCCAAACACATAATCAAACACAAATAATGGGGCGTATAGAATAGAGTTTAGAGAGAGAAAGTGAGATGTTCTAGAGAGATAAAATCCAAATGAAATATTAGATTAGAAGCTCCACCCCTTCCAAGGATGGAAGGGGTATTTATAGTTACAACCTAAACGTCCTCCTGTCGGACTGTGGATCAGGTATACAGTGGGTAAAGACCCGTCCTTCCTCCACGGTGTTGCTCTAAACTAATAACTAACTAGCTAACTAACCACTAAATAACGTAAATAACGATATGTCTACGAGCTAACTTATGCTAGATTATATTTGGGGTGACCGACTCTTCACAATGGATTTTCTAAATCCTAACATACCAAAAAAAAATTCAATGAGTAACCCGTCAGTAACGACTGTTACCTACGGATTAATGATGGATTTGGTCATCGGTGTTGCCCTGTTTTCTAGTAGTGCTTACTCATCCATGAGATAAGCGAATCTTCAAGAAAAATACAAAACCCAGTTGTAGACTTACGAGTAACAAAATCACCAGCTCAATCTGAATCACAATAAGCAAGCAAGTCAAAAGAAAATGTGGAAGGAAACAAAAGTGTATAAAACTGAGTACCTTGAAGATACCGAAGAATCTGTAGAACAACAACACAATGAACTGTAGTGGACGCAGTAACAAACTAATAAAAATGTGGATATCAGAAGAAAAATCCGGTGACTTATTGTAAGACAAACTAAAATCCTAACAATAGTGCGATATAAAGTACGACAAGGTAAAATACACCATCTGTAGGAGTATATTTTTCTTTAACATCAAAAGGAATTTCGCCAATCTTATTATTTGTCATTCTGGCATGATCAAACAAATAAGTTGTTGGTCTGATATATTTGTGCAACACCATGAATTTTAAGAACAAAAGCTTGAGCAAATGAAAATAACCAATGTTCATGAGAAATAATATCATGGTTACACAATCTTGACCATGATAAACTAATGATACCCATTTGTACATTACGACAATATCAGTCTCACTTAGTAGTTCTCTCAGGTGAAGGCTTTATGAGGGATTGTTGCTGAATACCATCCCTAGTAATGAAAAATGCTTCTCATCAAGTTATGAAGAGAAAGATCCCACTTAGAAAAGGAAGTGTGTTCTAGAGGTAGAATCATTATCTATCACTACTACTAACCTACCTTTTTATAGACAAAAGGGAGATACACTGTTAGTAGTTACAAGAATAGTAATAACTAAACTAGAAGCAAACTGGAAGTAACATACATGTGCACTTGTGTGGCTAGGTTTGCTTTATTGTGCTGATAACTCTAGTACATGCAAGTTTCTTTCCCTGCTCTTGATGAATCCTTATCTTCCCTAGGGTTTTCCTGCTTTGCTTTAGCTCAAATTACTCCCGCCTAAGTATGGTTGAGTGCTCTAGTCAGATTCAAGGATACAGTTTGCAAATATGTTGAGGAAATACTCTGAGTGTATCTGATAAGTGCAAATGGTTCGTTTGCATGGCTTAAGATGATGAGTCATTCTTTAGAGACCTAATGGCATTTTTTCAGTCCTTGAGGTCTCAGGGTTTTGTCACTTCTCTGTCCTTTGTTTTAGCTGACTTCGATATCGGGTTACAAAGTTTTCATTCAGTTTTTGACTTTGTATTTTACAAAGAAAGACTATTCTAGCTGAGAAGATATACAACATACCTGAAGTGTTTATCCTCAAATATGTGAACACTCAGTGAGTCCCATTAAATCGTTGTTCTTCCATTCAATGGTCTTTTACTCTGACTTCTCTGAGGTTCTCTCAAAGGTGTTTCACCTTTGAGTCATTTGGATATCTCATGATAATCAGTTGTGATGATCATTCAATCAAAGGTAAACTTTGCTCCTTGGTTTACGTGTTGACTCTATCAGAGAGAAAGTTGGATCTCTGACGTAATAAACTATCCTTAACTTAAGCTGATTTAATGTTTCAAATACTTGTGAGGGATAATTTGACTCAACATAAGCAATATACTTGGACGAAGATAGAAGATAACCTTTCAATGATGAAACAACCTCAACCATGAAAATAACGCAGTAAACCCAAATCTTTCATAGCAAACTCTTTCGTCAGTAATTCAATTCCATTATAATCATCTCTAATAATAATCATATCACCAACATACAAGGACAAAAAAATACGTCCTACACTTAAACGTTTAACAAATAATACAAAATCATGATGGCTAGAGACAAATAATACAAAATCATGCATGTTTGAAACCATAAAGAGCTTTTCGGAGCTTAAAAACTTCGCATGACTGATGAAGAATGCCAAGATGTGGTTTCATATAAACTTATTTATTTAGGTCACCGTTCAAGAAGGCATTCTTGACATCCATTTGAAATCGAAGTTCGGACATTTGTCATATTTTCAACAGGAGCAAATGTCCCTTCATAATCCACGCCATACTTTTGGATGTAAACTTTAGCAATAAGTCGAGCCTTATATCTTTCAATTGACCCATTAGACTTTGTTTTAATCTTGTAGACTCAACGAGAGCCAATGACACGCTTTCCCGCCGTCAAAGGTACCAAGTCCCAATTGTGATTAATGTCATTTCCAATATCATAAGATACTCAAGATGTTCCTACCATTATAACACCAACTGCTACACAAAATGATACTCAAGATGTTCCTACCATTATAACACTAACTGCTACACAAAATGAGCCCATTCATATCAAGCCTTCCATTGCTCCTGGCCCAACTTCACCAACCTAACAACATCCAAACAATACTGGTTCAACTCCATCAAATTATTACCGATTCAAATCCATCACAACCTGCTTCCGTTTCCGTTTCCGTTTCCCAAAATCAACCCACTCAACCTGTTAACCTAAACCTGGTTTCAGTTCATCCTGTGGTCACATGCTTTTGTGTCGGGACTAAACATCCCACTCAGCATCTAAGTCTTCATGTGTCCTCTATCTGCCCTTTACGTAAGTCATTTAATGATGCGTTTACTAATCCTTAATTGGCAAAATGCTATGTGTGATTCCAATATTGTTCATTGTATGTTGTTATTTCGTCACAAGTTTTTAGCAGATGGTACCCTTAGTCGCTACAAAGCTCTAAAAATTCGAATCTTGTGCCTAGACCCGCGGATGCCAATATTGTTCGTTGTATGTTGTTATTTCGCCACAAGTTTTTAGCAGATGGTATCCTTAGTCGCTACAAGGCTCGCCTTGTTGAACAATGACAGTACTCATATAAAGGGTGTTGATGTTGATGAGACTTTTAGCCCAGTTGTTAAAACTGGTACTATTTGTACAGTTATTAGTTTGGCTATTTCTCGAAATTGGCCGGTTCATCAGCTAGATGGGCAAGAATGCCTTTTTACATGGTAATTTAGCTGAAACAGTTTATATGCATCAGCCGCCTGGGTTTCGGGATCCTGCACATCCTGATTATGTCAGTTTATTGTAGAGGTCTCTATATGGCCTTAAGCAGGCTCTGGGTTTGGTTTTAGCGCTTTCAGCTTATATTACTTTGGTTAGGTTTAGTCATAGTCGTTGTAACTCATCATTATTTATATATAGATGGGGAACAAAAACTTCTTATTTGTTACTATATGTTGATGATATTGTTCTCACTGCTTCATCTGAGATTTTGTTACAGCGGATTATTGCTTCTTTACATTAGGAGTTTTCTATGACGGATATGGGTTCCCTTAATTACTTTTTAGGTATCTCAGTTACACGTGATTCTTCAAGGATATTCTTATCTCAACGTAAGTATGCTACTGAGATTATCTCAACGTAAGTATGCTACTGAGATTCTTGAGTGGGCTCATATGGTTGGTTGTAACTCCAGTCGGACTCCTGTTGATACTGAGTCTAAACTGGGTGATGATGGTGATCCTATTTCTGATCCGACGTTATATCCGGAGTATTGCGGGTTCTCTTCAGTATCTCACTTTTACCTGCCCTGATATTTCTTATGCAGTGCAGCAAGTTTGTCTTTTTATGCATGATTCAAGAGAGCCTCATTTCTCAGCTCTTAAGCGGACATTGAGGTATGTTTAGGGTACTTTAGACTATTGGTTACATCTGTTTCATTTTCTACTTCCTCACTGGTTGCTTATTCTGATGCTGATTAGATTGGTTGCCCTGCTACTCGGAGATTAACTTCTGACTATTGTGTATTTTTGGCAACAACTTACTATCGTGGTCCTCTAAGCATCAACTGACGCTTTCTTGTTCTAGTACAGAGGCGAGTATCAGTATTGGGTTATGCAATGTTTAGCCGAGACCCGTTGGTTATGAAACCATCTGTGAGCTACATACCCCTTTGTCTTCCTCTACGCTTGTCTATTGTGATAATGTTAGTGTTGTATATTTATCCTATAATCTGGTTCAACATCAGCGTACGAAGCATATAGATATTTATATTCATTTTGTTCGGGATTTGGTTGCAACTGGTCAAGTTCGAGTTCTTCATGTTCCCTCACGTTATCAGTGTGCGGATATTTTCACCAAAGGTTTGCCTTCAACTTTGTTTGAGGAGTTTCATACCAGTTTCGGTGTCTTGTGCCCTCGCTCAAACTGCGAGGGAATGTTAGTCGTATTATATTTGTTTAGCCCGATTGTATTTTGTACGGGCTAAGGCCCGAGTATCACTTGTTAGGGTTTGGATATTATATATGTATCATTCGGTATTGATGAATGACATAAAATACATTAACATTTACAGTTATAAGTATCAATGTGGTTTAATTTAATACGATTCGGGATTTCTTGAAACGATTTAATATTTTTTGACACTATTAATGTTAATATTAATTATGTTGTTGATATTTGGGATTGTTTGTATGTTACGAATATGAAAAAGGTCCGAGAAAAACCCGAAAAACTACAGGATTGTTGCTAATACAACAATTGTATTGCAGAAACATATAACACTTTTAGCTGCAACAAGTCAAGGATAAAATTATAATATTATTTTAATTTTACACTCAACCACAACAAACAGAGACTAAAAATTTAATATTAAAATAGTATTGCTACTTTTTAACGCAACTTGTCGTCGTAAAGACTAAACGAAGTGGTGTTTAACTCACCATTTGTGATGAGTCACTCGTGCCCCAATTAAACATATATATCGCCCCATAGATTGTCCACTTTTACTATTTTGAAGTCTTTCGTTTAACTCACAATTTATATTTTTATTACAATATATAATACTGATGAAAATTATACCAAATAAAAATACATTTAAAACCCAATCTATTCATATATTTTTCATCAAGTATTATATTATACAAATAAAGATATTTATGGTCAAAATTGAATAAAAAGACTTAAAAAGTCAAAGTTTTAAGGCAATTATTATGACGGCGAGAATAAAAATATCACAAAATGAGTGGTAGGTGAGTTACTCACTAATGTTTATCACTGACAATTTTGAGCCCCACTTTTGTTTTAATATATATTTTATTTGATTTCATGAAATAAGGCTGGTGAAAGATTTAAGATTTATACATTTAACAAAGTAGTATTTAATGAAAAGCTGGCGTGATAATAACCAAAACAGATGTATAATAAGTGAAAATGAATAAAAGTGAGAGAATAAAAAAAACTGAGATTACGCTAACATAACGGTTACCGAGTCACCCACCGCTACTTTATGCCTAAAATCACATGTGCTTTTTTAATCATCATCACACCCATTCAAAACCGCTAAGATTTCATTCAACGGCACAAACAAAACGAAACACTCAACCAACAACGGCGGTTTCATTGTACTATTTCTTAGCTAGTATACTAAAAAAGTTTATTTGCGTCACCATTTAAGTGATAAGTTAAAATAATACATAAAAAAATACATAAAAAAATACTATAAAAACATATGTGGTACCTATCTCATCACATCACGCACTTTGATTGTTGATATTTAATCGGTCACAATCAATATAAACCGACATAGCTTTTAGTATTTGATTCCGGTTTTCAAAGTTCCCATCATTCTTTGTCCTTAAACCACCGTGACACTTTTTCTATCCAAACTCACATATTTTTCCTTCGCTAGTGCTCTATTCCTAATCCGACTATACCTCAAATGATAGTTGGTGTGTTCTGTCAACTAAAAGTCGTTAGTTTTTTTCTTCGATAAAAGTCATAGAGCTAGTGATTATGTGTCTAATCAAGCAAGAATCCTTGTATATATCTACTTGATAAATTGCACCACAAGAGCAATATTATCAAAGTTAGAGCGTCTCATCATCTTAAAGGTTTTTTTAAGACCAAAACCAAGTCTCTCATGTAAAAGATTGTGGGTTCAAGTCTTATAAATATTCTGTATTTCGGATAAATATTGATATGTCGGACGCCGATTTCATCCACCACTATCACCACAACCACGATGCCACCATTAACCACCATGCACCACCACCGAAAAACAACACAAAGCTACTCTCCATGTTCCTTAAATCCATAGTCATGTTCCTTATCCTCTCCTTCTCCCTAATCTTCATCGGCCTAGCCGCCATCCTTTTCCTCCTAGCCGCCACCTTCCTCCACCGCCGCCGCCGCCACATCACCGCCAACCCGCCACCACTCCACCGCCTCCCATCTTTCCAATACTCTAGCCAGAACGACGTTTCGCATGACTGTTCGATTTGCTTGGAGGGTTTTGAAGATGGTGACACGTGCCGTGCGATGCGATCATTTTTTTCATGCACAGTGTGTGGACACGTGGCTTGTGAAAGTACCCAGTTGTCCGATTTGCAGGAGGATGGTTCGGCTGGAAGATGATCGGATGTCTGGTGATGAGGAGTGTAGGTTCTTGTGGGCGATTGGTGTGGGTGGGCAGGTAGATTTGGGTTGGTAAATGGTTAAAGTAAATCTTATGAATGTTTTTTTACTTTGGTTTTATTGTAATTATGCTATTTTAATTCAAAGATCAAAGTTGTTTTTTTTTTCTGCAAGTGGGTTGGATCTTGATATATGGTTGAATTTGACTTTTGGATTTTACTTACCAACCGTAACAAGAA
>OU343221.1:47109987-47209692 GCA_910596185.1 Chrysanthemum makinoi
TTGAAAATTAGCCTTTAGATCACAAAGTGAGCAAAATTTAAATTTAAGCAAAACTCTAATTTTCCTATTCTTACTGTACACTTAAGTTAAACATTGTCCTCAATGTGAAAAACAAACTTCAAAGTATAGAAATAGGGAAATAGGGATAAAACCAGATTTTCCGAATGAGTTTGTCAGCTTAACTTCTTTTGATCCAAGCGTCCATGAAAGTAATTATTAGGAATTAGAAATTCCATAGTGAAGTGTCGGTCACCCCAATTATTATCTAGCATAATTTAGCTCGTAGACATATCGTTATTTACATGTTTGTTAGTTAGTCATTAGCCTAGTTTAGCGTAGTGTAACACCGTGGAGGAAGGACGGGTCTTTACCCATTGCATACCTAATCGGCGAGGCCGTCGGTGGGTGTGGTCTGTAACTAATACCCACTTTCATCCTTGGAAGGGGGGTGCCTCTTCATTAATCTAACATTTCATTTGTTAAGCAAGTCTCTACCAAGAACACCCTCTCACTCTTTCTCTCTCTAAAACATGGCATACTTGTATAATCACCATCCAAGGCCACCCGAATCATCAAACACAATATATTTAAGATCCTACAAATGGTATCAGAGCCTAGGTTTTGTTTTTTTGGTGATTCGAATGGTTTTTATATGGTCTTTCTTATGCGGTTTGTGTGCGGTTTTTTGGCGCGGGTTTGATGAAGTCTTATTCATAATAATGATTCTGCGATGTTAACAAGTTTTATGTTGTGATAAATCTGGTTTTATGTTGTTTAAGTTTTAACAACTTTGTCCCTATTTTTGAGGTCATCAGATTCTGGCATGAAATAAGGTCAAAATGTTAGAAGTCTTACAACTGTTTTTGATGGATCTGATTAATACGCTTTCTGGTCAAATTGTTCTTGCCGTTAACAGTTTTCAATGATAAGTTGTATCAGTTTTTCTGAGTCTGAAAAGATAGCGGTTTGTGGTCATATTCTTGGTAGCGAGTTGTGTTACATTTTTGAATGCAACATGATATGTTGTCCAGATTCATGGTTTGTTTAGCGACTTGTCTTTACAAGTCGTAGCGAGTTGTCTAAAAGTCAAATGATCTAAGCGACTTGTCTCAACTAAGAACTTGTTTCAGAAAGCGACTTGTGCTTAATGTAGCGACTTGTTTCAGAACATGGTCAAAAAGCGACTTATCTTTATAAGTTAGCGATTTGTGATGCAAGTAAAAGAAGTAGCGACTTGTTCTTGAAAAAGTTGTAGCGACTTGTCAAAATGAAGCGACTTAGTGTCAAAAATAATAGCGACTTGTGTGTGAAAAGCAAGAGAGGTAGCGACTTGACAAAATTAGATATAGCGACTTGTTGACCTCTAACAAAACCAACAAGACCTCAAACCAATAACACTATGACTCGACCTCAGGTTTTACCATCATCGGTCCAAGACTAACCTATCATAACCCATATTCGAATATCAACTATTTCGAATCAAACCTCTATTTCAACCAACAACTGATTCTCAACCCAATCGTATGACTTAACTACATCTTATACAAGTCTCAACAATTATCAAGATCTCAGTTTTTATTCGTGGAACTTAAAGGTTATACCATAACTAATGGCCATCACACGAATATTATAACATCATCGATATATGTTGAAGATAAACTTCAATTCACTATCCGAACATAAGATAAGGTGTATAACAATTATGTTATAACCTTCTCCTTGGTTCGTTTATGACCTTAACAAGAAAACAAAAGAAGGATTAATATAACCTACCCATAAACCTTGGTTTGTTAAGGTATCTTGTGGTTGAATCTTTTATGTTCTCACCATCCCTGTGGCGTTAACAATTTGCTTCTAACCATCCTTGTGGTGAGCTCATGCTTGTCATAGGTATTCGATGATGATCTATGATGGGGGCAGTCGACTATGGTGAGTGATTTTGGTAACTGCGTTGTGTTTACAGAAGAATGTAATGGAGGCGTACTGATGAAACTTTAGGGTTAAGGTGAGAGAGATTAGGAGGGGGCGGATGATATTAGGGTTTGTGAGTGGATTATTAGGGTAAAGAATGAGATATGAGAGCCTTTTATACCCATAATTTTAGGGCAGCTTTCTTATTAACTGGGTAATATCTCGTTTTCCGAATGGGTATTGGGCTTGACGGAAGTTTTGTGGGCTATGCGATTATGTTATGGTTTGTTAAGTTTTTTATGGGCCTCGTGGATTCTTTTTGCCTCATGTGATTATATGGATAGCATGTCGTGTGAAAAGTGGCATTGTCTAAGCAAATTCATAACTTTTGTGTGTTAGTATTATATTAAGTTTGGTTACTATATTTTCACATGGTTGTGCTTCATGGCTATAATTTGCAACGCTTATCAAATGTGACTACGGAGAGGACTCATTCTTCATATTCGAGTTTGACGGAGTTAGTGATGATTTGTAAAGTGATTTGGGCCTACGATTAAATATGAACCGAGCAATATATCACTTGAATTGAGCATACTGTTTGAACCGAATAAAGATAAAATTATTTGGACCGGTTGATGATGATTCTTGGATATGGACTGTGAGTTGCAATTTGATCAAGAGTATTGATAATGTGATTTGTTAAAGAGACATGATGATGATGACATTTGTTGAGACCTAGTATGATAATGAGAGTTGTTGTGGTATGCTGTTTGGTAGTTTGGTTTATACTTTTTTCATGAAAAATATTCTGTCTCGGCTTGAATTGATAATTGAACAAGGTTGACTAATGGGCTGCTTGTATTCGGTATTTCTTATTTGGATTTGATGTGAGATTTTCTGGGCGCGATTGCTTATTTCGTCTTCTTTCTTTCTACCCTTCCATGAAGATGACTTGTTTGGGCATTTATAGAGTGTGATAAAGACTTGGCTATTTAGTTACGGTTGTGAGTCTTTCTCGCTTAACCCATAACGTAGCTATCACTTCGGTGTCTCACGCAGTTGAGGATTTGTCAAGAGGTTTTGTACATTGGGTACACCGTTTCTTTTTCACGAGGATTAGTACAGGTTTAAGTAACAAATATGAGGAATTTTACTTCATGATCAAGTTTGGCATATTGGGTTTACTTCACCATATGGTCACCATAATAGCCGACAAAATTCGTGAATGGTGTGTCTACCAAAGTGTTTAATGGTTGTTGATGTTGGTGAAAGAATCGTTGATGAACCGCTGCATGTTTCCCTTAAAACATATATTCACTTAAACCAAAGTTTTCTTAACACATTCAAGCTAACATTTTTTACGGTTTTGTCTTGATTTTGTAAAATCCCACGAAAGAATCTATTTCTCGGTTTAAATCATAGACTTGTAAAATCCCGTGACAATGGAAACATCCTAGTTAAAGTAAAGTGCATTTCCGGATCTATCTTACGGTTTATTCTTGGTTTTGTAAAATCCCGCGAAAGAAACTATTTCTCGGTTTAAACCATAGAATTGTAAAATCCCGTAATGATGGAACCATCCTGGAGAAAGGAAAGTGTATTTCGGGATCTTATATGATGCTGGTGCTACGGTTTCTGCTTCGAAGAAGGGATAAAAGGGTGTACTTCATGAATTGGGTGATTGCTTGGATATTCTTCATGGCAGTTTGGTTATTACATGGTTTTACGAGGTTATGTGCTTTTAACCATGGTCGGATGAAACCATTATCAGAGTTCACCTAAAACGTCAAAGGAGGCTAGAGTTGAGCTTTTAACCAGAAGATGTGACAACGGCGTAAATTCACTATTATTTATTTGAGGTTGAAGTGAAATATCACGCAAGTGCATTACTTAGTATCTGGGTGGGGGATGGTTGGATGAAGATTCTTCAAGATCCTTGTTTGAGCTTATTATCAAAAACGAAGACTTGGAAATATAGTTATTGTTGGGTGACTTTTACATTTTCTTTTACCACTTGGGGAATTGGGCTCTTACCACCACAAAATAACTATCACTTTAAGGAGTTACGTTGTAGTGCTCAGTGTCACATTCAATTGTGGATTTTCAAGAGATGATGTACGTCTTATACTTGATGGTTGGTTGGATGAAGAGTATAGAGTACATAGATATTCAATGGAGGATGAATTTCGCACCGCTCTTTGTTACATATGTGCAAGATTAAGTCACGAGTTCGGGTTAGTTTACTTCAGAGTCAAATTCATCATATTGGGTTTTCTCCATCAGTTATCACGACAAATAGCCTACTGAATGATAATGGGGATGATTACAAGTTTTGCCAAGAGATGATGAAAAGAGAGAGATAATGACGTTTGAACACATCAGTTCAAGCCTCGTACTCTGATGAGTGTGTAAATACTCATCATTTTTTGGTTAAATCTGAACTGCAAAACGTCTAAAAATGCTCAGAAATGCATCAAAATACTGAAAATATTCCAAAATGCATTTTATAACGTTTATGCAAAATGTTTAAAATCAGATGAAAAATGAGCAAAGTTTGCATAATTGGCAGTTTCACCCCCACTTTCGAAAATGGCAAAATCCGTCCCTAGGCATTTATTTTAAAAGAAAAGTCACCAGAGGTCCTTTTGGAATCATAAATTGTCATATTTAGTCCTTTGGTGAAAAATCTAAAAGTTTTGAGAAATTACAGTTTTGGTCCCTGGATTTTTAAAATGGTCAAAATTAATCCTTGGTCTATTAAAGATTGGCAAAACTAGTCCTTGGATTACTCTTCATAATTTACAGATTTGGTCCCTTGATTTGAATTGCAATTTGGTCCTTGTGTTTAATAAACAACCAACCGGACTTTCTAATAACCCAAGCCCAGACCAAATCCCTTGGCCCAAATCCTTTACCCGCTACCCATGACCCGAAACCAACCCAATACCCAATGTTTAAAATAACAACCCCGCCCCCTTTCCCTGTCCTCCCCGACCAACCTGTCTGCAACCAGCCTCCAGCCACCAACACCTCCACTTTGTCCCCCTACTCCACACCTTGTCTCCCCCCTCCTCACCTACCCTTCAAATGCATTAAATGCAACCTTGTTCCTGTCTCTAATATCATAACCAAGATTTGGCGCCAAAACCATCTAACGGCCAAAAAGTGCTCAAGACATCCAAGGGCTCAGATTAATGCTGGGATTTGCTCAGAGACACGTGGGGAGTGTTTTTTATGTATAAAAAGAAAGAGAAGCAGAAGGTTCAGGAGGAGTTAGTTTATTTATATAAAATGTATGTCGTTTTTTAGTTTATCTTGTCTTAACTAGTTTTCATTTGTATTTTCAAGCTTAATTGTATTAAACAAAGGTGTTTCAGTGTATTCAAACTATTATCAAGTTTCAATTTAAGCCTTTGGTCACATTTCATATTTTATCTCAACTGTTGCAAATTTCCATATTAAAATCTGTTGTTAAAGTTTCAAGAAGCCTAATTATAAGCTCAAACAAACCTCCACTAGCTTATTAAAGCTTTTTGCAAGCTCACTTTTAAGTTTCAAGCAGTTTAGAAATTGGTCAACACAAGTCAAACTTGGAGCAAAATTGGTGCAGGAATGATATGGGTTGTTTCAGAACTTGAAATGGGTAGAATTGGAAGCAATGGGTTGGATTTGATAGGTTAGTGATCTTGGTTTCACTGTTGGCAAGCCATTGTGGCTAGGGACACTTGTAAGTGTTTTTCAACAATTTTTAGCATAATCTGTTTTAGTGGTCACTAGTAGCTAAAACCTGTTTAAACAGTAGTATTAGGGGTATTTAAACTTAGATTGATCATTAAAACATGTTGGATTAGAGGGTAGGGTAGTTTCAGTTTGCAAAACAGTTATAAAGGTGTGTTTGGCTCTGCTGATTTATCTGTCTTTTAGGTACATTCAGTGGTTAGGCCTTATAGTCTCATGTTTGTTTAGTTCATTTAGGTTCTTATCTGTATAAGTTTGTGCCTGCATAATACCAAAAGTCAAAATTGAATCTTAATCTGTCTCAATATCTAATTGTTGATTTTGATTATCAAAGTCTTGATTTGTGTTTAAGTTTCATAGAAATAGATCACATTAGCTTTATTTGGTCTTAATACATCATAATCAGTCATTAAATTGGATTCAAATCTCACCAAGGTCAAACTTTCAAATTCATATCAAAAGTCAAAATTGGCAAAAACTTGTTTTGGGTCCAATTGCAAGGAATTTTCATGGCTTCATTTCGGGACATATTCGAAACCGGCATTTTAAAAAGTTCAACTGGTCTCTTTTCTTATTACCATTTTTGTATAATTTTACAAATTTCTTAAAAGCTCCAAACAGGCTTGTACTTTTGATCCCAATTGCCCTGCTCCAACTCTCGTGACTATGTTGAGTTTTTTCGATATTGCATGATTGTCACGGGGCTTATTAGAGCTTGTTTAGGTCTGGTTTATAAGGTCTAACCCAGTTCTTTTCCAAGTTCCAATTGCTTGATTTCAGTTTTAGCTTAACGTGTGGCTTGTGCTTATGCCCAAAGTGAGCACGATAATGTTTTAGCTTATTCTCATATCAACCAAACCTGTGTAATCAGCTATTCAGAGGCTATGGCTTATTGTTTTTAGTTGCATTTTGGTTACTTTAGCATATTGTAGCTTCGTTTCCAGTGTGGTGCTTGTTTGTGTTCACTTGGCTTATTAAAGAGCTTATTCATAAGCTCTTTTCATAGCAGTTTCATAATCTCACACACAACCACTTGTTTTTCCATTTTTCCTTTATTCCTTGCATTATTTTAAGCTTAACTTGAATTTTTCAGATTTTTCCAGTACTGTTTAGTATTTTTCTTGATTTTAATGAGTTTTTAAGCATTTTTAATTAGCAATTAATACAAATAATTAAGAAAAGGTTCAAAAAAATAATTTTTCATTTTTCTTAAGTTAAGATAAATATAAAAAGACAAAAAAATATTTTTCTAGATTTTTCTTAGTTAAATTTGTATTTTTAAGCCATTTAATTAGTTTTTAATAGTTTAAAATTCCTAGAAAATAGAAAAATAATCAGAAAATTACAAAAATAGTTTTGAAAATTCTTTTTTGATATTTTAGATTTTTCTAAGTCTTAATTTTATTTTTCTAGCTTTATTTCACATTTTCTTGTATTTTAGGTAATTATTAAATAGTTAAAAATAGTTTTTAATTAATAATAATTAGGTAACTAGTTATAAAAATAATTTTCTTTTTCTAAAAATTTTCTTTTATCATTAGGTTTGTAAAAATGTCATTTTCATATTTTTAGGACTTTTATTTCTTAGATCTCACTTTTTATTTTGGTACGTTTACGTAATTTTATTTTAAACGTAAATTTTAAGTTTTAAACGTTCATCAATTTTAAAAATAGTGATAGCGTTTATTTAATATTTTTTTATCTTTTTAATTTCCTTTAATTTGCATTTAAGCCGTTGTACTTTGTTGGCTTGTCTGTAGTTATAATCACTATCATAATCCCTTTTCTGTTCAAATTTCTCGATCACTATACGTTTGATAATCCATTGCATAGCTCGCTGGGACATAACGACCCGGGGAGACCCTATACTCCTCAGATCTTCATTGCATTCGTGCTTGAGCAGTTTAGTTCTGATTACGGTCTGCTATTCACAAGTGGCAGGCTTGAGTGATTTAGCTTGACTGTTTGGCACGCATCAAATTCTTGGCGCCGTTTATCTAAACTTAAGAAAAATGAAAAATTATTTTTTTGAACCTTTTCTTAATTATTTGTATTAATTGCTAATTAAAAATGCTTAAAAACTCATTAAAATCAAGAAAAATACTAAACAGACTTGGAAAAATCTGAAAAATTCAAGTTAAGCTTAAAATAATGCAAGGAATCAAGGAAAAATGGAAAAACAAGTGGTTGTGTGTGAGATTATGGAACTGCTATGAAAAGAGCTTATGAATAAGCTCTTTAATAAGCCAAGTGAACACAAACAAGCACCACACTGGAACAGAAGCTACAATATGCTAAAGTAACCAAAATGCAACTAAAAACAATAAGCCATAGCCTCTGAATAGCTGATTACACAGGTTTGTCCAAAGAAAATAAATGTGTACGTTTCAGTGTGCATTATCTTGGAAAGAATAGAAATCTTCTTATGACGCTTGAACACAACAGTTCGAGCCTCGTTCCTCAAAGAAAAGAAAAGTGTACGTGTCAGTGCGCTTTATCTTCTGAAGAAGAGAAATCTTCTCTATTATGACCATTCTCATCAACATGCTTCATGCTTTTTCCATGCTATCATCAAGTGAACCAAACTACTGATAATTACTCTTATTCCACTTGCTCAATATAATGAAGATGGCGACATCATGTGCTAATTTTGGGGGGGAGAAGTGTGAATATGATACATTTGGATGATAATCACTTGTTTAATCAAGAATGGCATCTCCGTATGCAATTCTTGAGGGGGAAGAAGTGTGAATTTTCGCATGGTTGATTGATTTATGAGAATATGTGGTCAAACGGCTCCTAACTCATGTAAGAACCGAGCTTCTTCTTATCAGATCATCTTCACATGTAGTTTCTTCTAAGAGCCGTTGGTTGACATCTTCACATGGGCTGATATGATTAAATGACAAAGTGCTTGTTGCTGGCTGATTTCTTTGATGAACATCTTTCTGTTCTTGTTTGATTGGGAGGGATTTTAGTTAAGGATATTTGCTACATATAAGGTAATTGGAACGCATTTGGTGAGATGAAGATGTTAACTATATAATCCCCAACTGGACAATCTTTAAGAAGGTCGAGTCTACAGTCTGTTCTACATTTTCTGCTACATGTTAGAAGACTAAAGACGAGTTGCATTTAAAGATCTAAAGACTTCTTCTTAATTTAAGCATTCATTATAAAGATTGACGGTTTAGGGGAAAGCACTAATTGGGGGAGGGTGAAATGTCTGATTTAATCCCCAATTAGACTTGCTCATATTCTTCAACAAGTTGATTCTCACAAGAGCTCAAGTGTTCTTCTCAATGATTTCTAGTATACGGCTTAATGTGTTGCTGATTTTGAAGCATCAAAACCAGCAAGGGGGAAGGAGACACGCATCTAAACGCGAGTAAACATTGATGAACTTAATACTTCTAAGTGATTGAAGATATCTCGGGAAGACTAATGTCATTACCATAGAGAAACTCAAGGTTTGACTCATGGCGTTTAGTGTTCTTATTCCAACTATGTGGAGGAAGAGATGTTAGAGAATGTTTCTGAAGATTAAAGAGGTACACAAGTATGACATATTCAGGGGAGATAAATATATAACATGAGGGAGGTGTTATCAGTTATTCTTTCGGTGGGAATGTGTGTACTGCGGGTTCTTGAGCTTCATACACATCATCATCGGGAAGAAAGCCATTGTTTACCAAAAACATGGGGAGGTGTTTTCTTCGGGCATGATGTGTATTCGGGAGAGTTCTTGGATATTGGTGTACTTCGGGTTCTTGATCTTCATACACGATCATCAGGGAAGAAATCCATTGTTTACCACAAACATTGGGGAGGCGTTTTCTTTCCGGGCATGATGTGTATTCGGGAGAGTTCTTGAGCATTATACAAAGAGACTGATTGCATCAATTCATCTACTTGGGGGAATTGGTCTCTTGACAACCTTTTGGAATGGATCGCTTCAGACTTAAGTGGAAAAGGAATTTGAGAAGAGGTATTCAAATGTGGGATGATACGTTGTTGTTCTTCTTCTTGATGATATAACCCCGAACGGAGAATCTCGATTATCGTTCTTAAAAGGAGCGGGATTTTATTGATAATGGTGTGCTTCTGTGTGCACCTGGCTAAGGCAAGCTTGAAATAGAGCTTCGAATCTGCTCATCTAATGGATCTTCGATTTGGGGGGAAGCTGTCAAAGTCTCTTTTTCTCAAAGGCTCATGTTCTATCTTCTATTCTGGAGCCTCTGAAGCTTTGGTGGTGGAAGTTTAAGAGATGACATATTCTATCTTCTACGACGTGCTGCTCGATATCCTTATCTCGGTACTCGTATCATCATCCTCTTAAACTATATCATCTTTTCTATCCTTGTAAATATTTATCAAAAACCAAAATACAAAAATATAAAATCAGCAAAACAAAATAGAAAAATATAAAACCATCAAAAATCCATAAAAATTTGAAAAATCAGAAAATACCAAAAATATTGTTTTATCAAGACATGTCTTCTGGTATCGATAACATCTGCGGTCTTAGAAATGTCATTCAATAATGGCACGGGACCATAGATGAAGTTCGAGCAGGAGGTGTAAATATTATTTTCAAAACATGTCACAAATCATATGGCTTACAGTTATTTCAGACAGTAACCCGCGCTTCAAAAATGATGGCTTGCAGTTATTTCAGACTGTGACCTGTGCTTAAAACTATGGTTTGCTATTATTTCAAATAGCAACCCGATCTTAAAGAAAGGAAAGTGCTGCGCTAAACCTATTTTCAAATATTTCGTGCACTTATCCTAAATCAAAATGAGAAAAGTATGTCGAAGGACTGCTGTTCCTACTCGAATATTTTTCCTTCTAAAATTCTTCAGAAAAATATTTGTTTTAACAAATTGGTGGTAAATTGAATTGCTTTATAAACAATCAGATTCAGAGTTTTTATAAAATTTGCAAACTCAATCAATGACTTCAGCGCTTTTAATCTTTTCAAAAAGAGTCATTGATTGAGGGGGAGAATGTTTTTCAAATTTACATCATCTAACGGGCTTTCTTAATCATCCTACGTGCTTATCTGAAAAATATAATTTCCTATGTTAAAGGACTAGGTTTCTAGGAAGTGATTGTTAGGATTATATGATTATAGATTGATAAACACATTATTTCCATGCCTATGTATGATTTGATTGATATGTTGAATTGACTTTTATTAGTGATTGCTGTTTGGGTGATGTCGACCATCATATATCTGTTTGTGTCCACTAACATATTCAGGTATATTGGTATATAAGAATGTTCCCGATCCGGATCCCACAATTGAAGATGATTGGATTCCGAATGGAAAGGGTAACTATCTCTTGGGTTGACAAATGAAGAAACGGAGCTTAAATTTGACTTCTATGGAGAGTTGGCATGAAAAAATGCAACGTAAGAGGTCTCACTACATCAGCAGATGGTTTTCTTCATCATCAAATGAAGAAACGAAGCTTAATTTGACCTCATGGGGCGATTCATTCTTGAATCAACCTTGGTCCAGGAAATGAATTGACGAATACTTTTGGAAAAACCGTTCGATGTGCGAATCTCTTCTTTTCTCTAGCACATCGAATGTGTACTCTTTTCAAATACAAAAAGTATTTCTGATTGAAAATTGATCTTTATCATAAAACCTTCCTCGTATTGCAAAACTCTTTCTTTTAAGCAATACGCGATTGTTTTCAAATCAAGTTTTCATCAATCAGTGTATCTCAATTCGCTGGTTCACTCGCTCTGTGTTGTCTTCTTTGAGACGTTCCGGTTTGGGAACAGCTAGAGCATCTGCGAAACCCTGTCAAGGAGATTCTTTGGAATCATACCTGATCACAGGCAGTACTTGTACTGATCAACGGGGAACCGTGGGTCGTGTACCTCAATTCAACGAAAGTGATCAAAGACACTTTCGTGTGTTTTATTGCTAAATGTTGTTTGTAGGTACATTTGGACGGTTGTAGCTGATCAGAATTGAGAAGTCAATCCAAAGCCGCATGCTCACAGCATCCACACTTAATTGAAGAAATCATGACTAGTGCATACCTACAGAACCTAGCTCTGATATTTTCATACTATGCTTCTGCTATGCTGCTGCAAATATCATGAACCAGTAAAGCTTCCGCTACACTAATGGAAAGATGTCATGATCCTGAAAGTGTGAGCATGTCGGTCCAAAAGTCACAACATCACATGATGGCAACACAATAAAGGGTGGTCCAGAGATTTACTATGGCTGATGATCTCAAAGAAAGCTTGAAGATCATCAAGATGTGGATCAGTTCAAAGACCTCCACTGAAAGTACAAAATATGCGGACTATGAAGAGTCATTGCTAAAGCACAAAGATTGTGGAAGTGAAGAATTCAAGTCTACGAGCTCAGAATAGAAGAGAAACTAGAATGCTAGGATTCGAAATGTAAAACATGGGGTGACCTCCCTTAGGGGGAGATTGTTAGGAATTAGAAATTCCATAGTGAAGTGTCGGTCACCCCAACTATTATCTAGCAAAAGTTAGCTTGTAGACATATCGTTATTTACATGTTTGTTAGTGAGTCATTTGCCTAGTTTAGTGTAGTGTAACACCGTGGAGGAAGGACGGGTCTTTACCCACTGTATACCTGATCCACAGGCCGTCAAGAGGTCGTGTAGTCTGTAACTATAAATACCCCTTTCATCCTTGGAAGGGGTGGTGCTTCTTCATTAATCTAACCTTTCATTTGTTAAGCAAGTCTCTACCAAGAACACCCTCTCACTCTTTCTCTCTCTAAAACATGGTATACTTGTATTATCACCATCCAAGGCCACCCGAATCATCAAACACAATATATTTAAGATCCTACAGTAATCATTACCTGCAGCAATCTTATACAAAAACAAAAACAAAAAGAGTTTTATTAAGTCGTGTCACCCCCCACACTTAAGTCCAACCAAAGGTTTAAACTTTGGGGCGTGACCACAGAAAAAATCAAATCTGAAAGCAACACGGGTTGCCTCCCGAGAAGCGCTTGTTTTATTAACTAGTCATTAGCATGACTCAAAACTTCCCGAATTCACGTAGTTGCAATTGCAGCTTTGGATTTCTTTTTAAAATTTTTGGGAATATACATAAATTCTTCACCAGTTGCATCAATATCTCTCAAGATGAATTCAGTAGAAGGTTTCCAAGGAACACTTTGTTTGATTCTTCCTGGAAAAAGTGCTACAAATGTGATGGTTTCGAATTCAGTCTCAGGCAAGATTGCCTCAATTGAAATTTCATTCAATTGCTCCTTATCATAGTATAACTTGATTCGGTGCCCATTAACAATGAAACTTCCACCTTGCTTGTCATAAAGTTTGACATAACCGGATGGATATCCATCTTTCACGACATAAACTCTGAACCATTTCGGTTGCAGCTTAGGAGCTTTGAATTTAAATTCATGTTGAAAAGCATAACTTTATCTCCGGCTTTGAATTTCTTTCGAATTCTCAGCTTCTTGTCATGATAAGCTTTGGTTCTAGCTTTGTACAATTTGGAATTCTCATAAGCTTGGAGTCTTAATTCATCGAGTTCATGCAATTGCAAGAATCTCTTTTCTCCAGCTACTTTAAGATCGGTGTTACAGCTTCTAAGGGCCTAGTAAGTACGATGTTCGACTTCGAACGGCAAATGACAAGTTTTTCCATATAGGAGTCTGTAAGGAGTTGTGCCGATAGGAGTTTTGTAAGCCGTACGAAACGCCCACAGAGCATCGTCAAGTTTTTTTTGACCACCCTGAAGGATTATCCTTCACTGTTTTTTCGAGTATTCTTTTCAGAGCTCTGTTGGTGTTTTCAACTTGGCCACTGGTTTGTGGATGATAAGCTGTAACAAAATGATGATGAACTCCATATCTTTTCATGGTTTTCTCCATTTGTCTATTACAAAAATGAGTCCCTCGATCGCTTATCAAAGCTTAAGGAATTCCATAATGAGCAAAAAGCTTTTTGAGAAAATTAACGACAACACGAGCATCATTTATTGGTAAACGAGAATGTATTCGTATTTGTGGTATTTAGGAAAGGAATCGATTCCTCAAATATCAAATATTTTGCAAACTTGAAGGCTTTTTAATGACATTTCATCTCTGTGAGAAAGGTTACCGGATCTTTGGCAAGCGTCACAGTTTTGGACAAGTGTATATGCTTCTTTGAATATTGTCGGCCAATAGAATCCAGCATCAAAAACTTTTTTTAGTTGTGGTGGAAGGACCATAGTGTCCCCCAGTGGGGCTATGATGACATTCACCAAGAATTTTTCGGGTTTCAGAACCAGAAACACATCTTCGGATCATTCCATCGGGACACATTTTGAAAAGATAGGGATCTTCCCAATAGTAGTGTTTAAGTTCCGAAAAGGATTTACTCCACTGAGCGTGAGTTAGTCCTTTTCTAAGGATTCTTCCGACGAGGTAGTTTGCAAATTTAGCAAACCAAGGATCTTCATTTTCATCAACCGTCATGAGGGTTTCATCAAGAAAGTAATCATCAATTTCTTCTTCCTTCAACTCCTCTAGATCAGGGTTTTCAAGACGTGATAAATGATCAGCAGCTAGATTCTCTGCTCCTTTCTAATCTTTGATCTCAATGTCAAATTCTTGGAGTAGCAGAATCCATCGAGTAAGACGCGGCTTTGCATCTTTCTTGGAAAACAGATATTTGAGTGCTGAATGATCAGTGAACACGACTGTTTACGAAAGCACGAGGTAAGATCTAAATTTGTCGAACGCGAAAACTATGGCCAATAATTCCTTTTCTGTAACCGTATAATTTTGCTGAGCACCGTTTAGTGTCTTGCTTGCAAAATATATGGGCCGAAAGTGTTTTCCTTCTCGTTGGCCTAAAACTGCTCCAACAGCGAAATTGCTTGCATCGCACATGAGCTCAAATGGCAGTGACCAATCAGGTGAAACCATAATGGGTGCACTAGTCAGTTGTGATTTCAATGTTTCGAATGCTTTCATGTATTCTGCATTGAAGTCAAAAACAGAGTCTTTCTCAAGAAGTTTTGTCATGGGACGAGATATTCTGTAAAAATCCTTGATAAATCGGCGGTAAAAACCGGCATGTCCTAAAAAACTTCTAACGACTTTAACGTTAGTTGAAGGTGGCAGCTTCGTGATAACGTCGATTTTTGCTTTATCTACTTCCATGCCTGCACTGGAGATTTTGTGACCAAGCACAATTCCTTCAGTCACCATAAAGTGACATTTCTCCCAGTTAAGGACAAGATGTGCAGCTTCGCATCTTTCGAGCATTTTATCAAGATTGAAAAGACAAGCCTCGAATGAGTTTCTGAAAACTGAAAAGTCATCCATGAAAACTTCCATGGAGGTTTCAAGCATGTCTTGGAATATGGCTATCATACACCTTTGAAAAGTTGCAGGTGCATTACAAAGACCAAAAGGCATACACCGATAAGCGTAAGTTGCAAAAGGGCAAGTAAAGGTGGTCTTTTCTTGATCATTCGGATTGATCGGTATTTGCAAATACCCTGAAAATCCATCGAGGAAACAAAAGAACTTGTTCCCTGCTAGTCTTTCGAGCATTTGATCCATGAAAGGAAGAGGGAAATGATCTTTTCTGGTGGCTTTGTTTAGTTTATTCTCACAACAGTCATTCCTCCTTTCTTAGGGACACAGTGAATGGGACTCACCCAAGGACTGTCCTCGATAGGGTAAATGATACCAGCATCAAGAAGTTTGATGATTTCCTTTTTGACAACTTCTTTCATGTTGGGATTGATTCTATGTTTTCTTTCCACAACAAGTCTAATCCCTTCTTCAAAACTGATTTTGTGCTTGCAAAAATTGGGACTAATTCCTGGTATATCAGAAGTTTTCCAAGCGAAAGCTCTTTTATTATTTTTAAGAATAGAAAACAAACGTTCCTTCTCTTCATCTTTGAGTAATGAAGATATGACTACCGAAAGAAGTGAGTTTTCCTCCAGATAGGCATACTCAAGATGATCAGGGAATGGTTTGAGCACGAGATCTATTGGTGGTTCCTGAAGAGAATATTTTATCCTCATTTCGTCATCGAAAGTTATTTCTTCAAAATTCTCTTCCTCCATTTCTTCCTCCTCAGTTGTGTCTCCTTCGAAGTCTACTTTCATAAAATCAGCGAACTCTTTATCAAGATCGGTTTCACTAATTTTTCGTAAGTAGTCATGAATGGATCAGAATCGTTAAGTAATGCATCCAATACCTCGTCAGTGACTTCATCGATAACACCAATGTTGAAACAAGTGTCATCACTGGAACGTGGATATCGCATTGCTTTGTTGATTAAAAGATAATCGATCTTTCCAACTCCAAGGTTGAGCTCTTTACGTTTTACTTTGATGATTGCATCAACGGTATTTAGGAAAGGTCTTCCTAAGATGAGAGGGACTTTACTGTCTTCTTCCATTTCTAGGATCACAAAATCCACGAAAAAATGAATTTACCAACTTGAACGAGCATATTCTCAGCAATTCCAACAGGATATTGATAAGAATGATTGGCTAATCGAATGCTCATCTTTGTAGGTTTTAGGCTGTCGATGGATAATTTGGAATACAACGAATAGAGCATCAAATTGATACTTGCGCCAAGATCGGCTAGAGCATCGCATTGAATATTATTCCCAAAGGTGCATGGAATCAGAAACCTCCCAGGATCTCCGAGCTTTGGTGGAATTTTGTTTTGAACAATGGCTGAACATTACTCGTTAAGGAAGGTAGCGGATATTTGCTCTAACTTTCTTTTGTTGTTTAGAAGTTCCTTCAAAAATTTCCCGTAGTTGGGCATTACGGCTAAGACATCAACAAGGGGAATATTGAGTCTAACCTCTTTGATTACTTCAATGAACCTTTTATATCGCTCTTCCATTTTTTCTTTCTCAAGGCGTTGAGGATATGGGATTTTTGGTGTGTATGCCTTGATTGGTGAAACATTTTTCTTTTTGGCGGTTTGGGTTGGGTTGGTTTCCTCAGCTTCATCTTCACTATCTTTGGTAATAAGAGCATTATCTTTTGTATTTGGTGGTGGATCTTTTGAGAGACCACTTCCTGTGAATACAGCATTGATATGCTCATTTCTTATTTGTGGTGGATGATAATTTTTATCGTTTGATGGTTTGGGTTTGATTGGGTGTTACTTGGTAATGAACCAGATGACCGAGAAGAAAGTTGATCAAAAAATTTACCTAATTTGTTTTCAAGGTCCTGGATAGAAGCTTCTGTCCTTTCTCAACTTTGGTTTTGAGATTGAAAAATTAATTTTTGATAAAATCATTCGTCGATTTTTGAGCGACCACGAATTCTCTCATGGTTTTTTTGAATTTGGACTCTTCCAACTTTTTGTCAGATTTTTGTGAAGGTTGATTGTCTGTTCGAGGTTGAGAATCATGATTTTTATCCCTTTATTGGTGGTCTTGCCAATTTCCAGAATTCCTACCGTAATAACTACCATGACATCCTCCTTTATGGTATCCTCTTTGAACATAATTAGCTTATCCTTCGTTGGGTCCACCCATAGGTTTATCTTTGAACTCCGACGATGGGTGATTTCCTCCACAATTGTTACATCCATCTCACATTTCTTTCATTTCTCCTTTATGATCTTTGTATTACGAGTCGATTTTTAAAGTCAAGGCTTCCATTTTCTCCATGAGTTTTGAGGTATCGGAATTTTCGACAAAAGCAACAGTTTTTCTAAGAGGTTTGGCTTTGGAATCTTTGGACCAATCGAGTTTAAGAAGTACTCGATCTTCGAGTAATTGATATGCTTCGTTAGGAGTTTTATAGAGAAAATTCTTTCAGATCAAGAATACCTTGCGAAATTTCGTCGGTCCATGGTAATAGATTTAGATGATGGTTCCACGGGGTAGTCCATGTCCATGACAGCTGCGAAGCTAATCTTTCATCCAAAGCCAAGCTTCGACAAGTGATTCGTTGGGGTTTTGTGTGAAAGCATGAATTTCTCCTATTAATCGATCAAACATGGCAGGTGGAAAGAATCGGCTTACAAAGGCTTGCCTCATCTCCTCCTAATTATTGATAATTTATGGGGTTAATTCACTGTACCATACTTTTGCATATCCAGTGAGTGATGATGGAAAAAGATTGAGTTTAATGGCATTGACATCGGTGTTGCCATATCGGAACATGCCGCAGATTTCGATGAATTCGGCAATGTGCTTATGCGGATCGGCTCGCGCACGACCATAGAATTGACAGTCTTTGATCATAGAAAGATGATGACCCTTCACTGTGAAGTTGTCACCTAGGTTAACGGCAACAATAGCACTCTCGGGAGTTGGTGCTACGGCTCGGTTGGTTCCCCACATTGGTTGATCGTCGGCCATGGGAAAAGGTAAATTGGTGAATGGGTTATAAATGACTTTGGCTTCCAAAAGGTTATCAAATGGTGGGTTTGGTACTCTAGGTACACGGTTTTGTAATGGGACAAAAGGTTTTCTTCTTCTTCTTCAGATCAAATGTTCGAGGTTGGTAAGAGGTGAGATTGGTTCTACTCCATTTGCGCGAGTTTTCATACAACTACCTAGAGAATCCAGGCAATATTCAAGCACACAAGCAAATAAAGAAAATAGTTTTCAGACAGGATTGATGAACCGGATCGGTTGTGAAAGGCGACCGATCGGTTGGAATGTTTTTGGTCTGGGTTTGGGCGTAACCGAATCGGTTGGATGGACGACCGATCGGTTATAGGTCTCGTAAATTTTATTTTTTATTTTTTGAAAAGGATCGACTGACGTGGATTTTTAAAACTTGTTGAAACACAATCAAAATCCCCGTCAGCGGTGCGAAAAACTTGATGTGCTACGTATGTACAAGTTTTAAATTTATAAAAGATGATTTATCAATTCTACCAATAACACATACGAGCAAGTGCACTCGTCCATTATAGCAAGATTGTGATGGTAAGTCGGGATCGTTTGCAGAGATTTGGGAGTGAATCAAGAAACAAGTATGAATATACAAAGGCAATCCAAAAGCAAATAATAACGAAAATTATATGATGAAATTCAGATGATTAAAAACTACACTTGCTTAAACTATCTCTTTATCCTTGAGTAGCGTGATTGTGTTAACCTCTTAACATGTTGGTTACGATAATTAGTTGGTGGACTAATCTATTGTTCTTACAAGTTAAACCTTTGTCAAGATTTTAGTTTATAAAAACAAGCATTAAGTTTAACCAATCAATTCAAGATCAATTCAAGTTTCATAAGTTTACTTTCATAAAATTAAACACAAAAACATCATTTTTGCCTTATCAAATTTGCTTAAGAAATGGTCAATACAAAAGGTAACCGATTATAGACAAAATGTCACAATTGATTGTAAACAACTAATCTTACGACCTTTTAGATGTTTCCAATCAATCCAACTTGATAATCAAAAAGCATTCTTATTACAACCACACTTTAGTTTCTTTGTTTGATCAAGAATAATAGGTAAAAACAATCATCCATAGACAAAATGATTATAACTAGTTGAATAACAAATAGTTCTTTCGACCTTTTACATTTACTAACAACTAGTCAGTCTTGATTAACAAATGTCACTACGAAAATTAAGCACAATTAGATCTTAGAATCCACTTGAAATAGAATTAAAACATGATAACACAATCATAGACTAATCATAAGATAATTAACATTGTTTAAGCAAGTGCATAAAGAAACTAGCCACTCATAACAAACATAAACATAAACACATAAATTTGAACATTAGAAAATATGATTAAGAGTCTTACAATGATTGGAATAAGATTACAAATGATTGAGTAATGATTCCCAAAGTATTGGTGTTGACTTCTCAGGGGTTTGACCTCCAAATGTTGACTTCTTGGACCTCTAAACTTTCCTAGAATTCTAATGATGAATTTGAGAGCTATAAGAGATGGGTTTGATGAGCAGAGAGCTGTATTGAAGTGTGTGTTCTCAAATGCTCACAAGAGGTCTCTATTTATACTAATCCCAAGGCCTAGGGTCATAAATGTTGAACTTGGCCTCCAAGGAGTTAAGAAGGGACTAGAATACACCAAGGAAGGACCTAGAAATGTTTGGATGCAATGGGGAATCTTAATGATGAAGAAATGGCAGACCAGGTCTCCTCAGCCAGTCGGTTCCTTGTCCAGCCGATCGTCGTGGTCACTTTGATATATCCAAATTAACCTGCCGGGCAAGCGACCGATCGGCTAGTCCCTCTTCAACGACTAAATAACAGGTTTCCAGCCGAATCGGTTGTGGGGGAAACCGATCGGCTGGTCTTCCTGCTTAGACGGATCTTGGACTTTTTTGCTTGATTCTAGCTCATGGCATTTGATTCTTCATCCAAACTTCATCTTCTTCGATATTTGGAATGCTGAATTATGCTTGACATGCTTCACTGAAATGGAAATCTTCTTTTATCTGATAGTCTTTAACTTTTCCTTCCATTTCCCTGCACTTGGTTATATATACTAGACAAACATCCTTTGATACGATTAAGTACTAAAAACATATGAATATAACCAAATAACATATACAAAAGCACGAATAACGCTACTAAAAACATGTATAATCTGAACGTTATCAGTTTCTCACTCAATTGCAGGTACATTAATCAATTCTATCAAGAAAAGACTCATGATCTGGGTGCCTAAAGAACAAATGTCTCCTAGTTCAGGAGCTCCGGAATGTCAGAATTGATGTGCATGTACTATGATTCTTTAACATTTCAACTCAGGACTTGTGCTTTAACAAACCTCATCTGAGAGTATATCCACCACTGGTATACTCTACACAGTTTTCCAGGTTGTACATATCTTAATCATTCAAAAATCCATAAAAATCAAAAACGAAAATTACCAAAATAGTTTCCAAGGCATCTTCTTCGGTATTGATAACTTCTACGGTCCTAGAAATCTCATTCAATAATGACACGGGTCTTTAGATAAAGTTCGAGCAGAAGTTCATACATGTTTTTCAAAACATGCCTATACAAATATTTTTCTGTATATGATTTGTCAGAAAAGAATTTGTTTTTCACGTGATTGTTAAAGGATGTATTTAAATCAATTTGTTGGAACGATATACTATGACCAATACTAATTATGTAGCTTGTAAGAGCTTAGCAACCTCGGATAAATCGTAAGTTACTAACAATGAAACACTGATATTACTCTACTAAGTATGCGGAAACTACTTCAATAAAGCTAAGAAGAATAACTTAAACTTCAATGATTTTATTAATACTTTGAACCTGCTTGATACACAGATTCACTAACAACCCTAATAACTCTAATATCGTACTTTGTAAATTCTAAATTACGTATCTCTAATATTCTCTAATGTTACGTATATCTAATGCCAATCTAGGGGTCCTTTTATAGGCATAAGGAGTACCCTAGTCGGTTTACAATTACAATCCTTGTACGACAAGTAATACTAATTCTAAACTAAGAACATTCTAGAAAACATAACTTTCCATAAACGATATAACAGTCTTTTAGCCTTTGCAGTACTTTGACTATCTTTAGCACTTTGACTTTCTTCAATACTTTATATCCCAACAATCCTCCCCTAACTTGAATTCTACTTGCTTGATTTCAAGTTTCCTTTATATCTTGAACTTTAACATCTTTGTCTTCAAGGAAAGATTGTCTTTATCTTCAGATTTAGCTTGTATTTTCTGTGCTTGTATCAAAGTAGTCTTTATAAGCAATTATTTTCAGCATCCATTATCAGCAACCTTCATCTTTTCAGCAACTCAGTAACATATGGAAAATTGTACATCAGGTCATAAAGTTTCAGTCTATTCTCATCACTTCTAGGTGTGTTAACTCCTGTGAGAGGTGAATCATTGAAATTTTAATGGATTTAGATGTCTCTTTACCAAAGCCATTAACTCTAGAGTAGCCAAATGTTTCAGTGTGTAAAACCATGGTACATTGATAACCATATGATTTTTAGCAAATCATCAGCTATCAACGGATTTGTTTTGTCTTTACCAAAAGCCGTACCCTTTTGGACTAGTTAGTTCTTACTACCATGGTGAACTAATTACCATATAAATGGTTTTTCCACAGCCTTTACCACAAGACATTTTCTTGTGGGCTAGCTAACTCTTCACTATTTCAGATATGGTGAGTAAATTACCATACAACTTATTGGCAAGTTGTCAACCATCCAACGGACTTGAGATATCTTTACCAGAGCCGTTTGCTCATGGATTAGCCAATCCTTTTGTTAAACATGGTGGACTGATAACCTTTTAACCATCTCAAAAACCATTTGTTGTTGTAAACTTGTGCTTCAAAACATTTTGCACTTTACAAAAATTGCTTATTTCTTTAAAAAGACTTTTACTGGTTTTAAACTGCAAGCAGTACTTTGGTAAAGTACTGTTTGTCCAGCAGTACTTTGATTAAAGTACTAATTTTTCAAAAATTTATACAATTAAGAATCATACCAGTATTTATGCATCATCATCAGCTATAGTTGTCCATTTGATAAACAACTCAATCAATAAAAGAGTTGTTTCATTCTCCTGCTCAACCTTCATACCATGTTCTAGAATTCTGACCATAAGCTCTCTTGTAAGTGGATATCTTCTTTCTGCTAACATATGAATCATGGTCCCATCTTCTAATTCCAAAACATGCACTCCTGATTCTTCAAAGAATCTCCAGCTTGTAATCTCCCAAACTTCTTGGTTGTTCCAGATTTCATCAGTGCTTGTTTCTTCTGTCTCCCAGATGGTTATGAGATCTCCCAGCAAGACTAATCCAATTCCAGTTGAAGGAATATGCTCAAAATACTCTTGCACCAGTTGATATAGGTGAAACAGATCCTCTCTATCTATTATGTGCAATATATCCCATACCAGATTAAATACTCTAAAACTTTCATCTTCTCTATGGAACATAAGATAATCTCCTTCCTTTGATTCTACAACTTCAAAAGTAGACATCTTAGACTTCTTAACTGTAACATCTTTAGACTTAGAATGCTCAAAATCTACAACTCTAAGATAATTTCTCAGCTCATCAATTGTATCTATTCTCAATTGTATTTTCTTTGATGGTTGTTCATCATCAGTTGTTCTTTTTCTTGCATCCTCATTCTGTTCTTCATCATCAAAAGGAATTATACCAGCCACTTCCTTTTGATAAGCTTCTCTAACAGCATCATACAAATCTTTCATCTCTATATATTTCAATTTATGCAGACTTGTATATCCTCTACTTTTTAGATAAGCCATCATAGCATTCCTTTCCTTAGCAATACTCTGAGATCTTCTAGGTATAACAGCTGGCTTTTCTAGTATAGCAACTTCAGCATCCAATTCAGCTTGTAGCTTTCTAGCAGCTTCTTCATTCTAAGCTACTTGAATAGCTCTTAGTTCTGCTAAAGTGAGCTTTTTCTTCTTCATTGTTTCTACCAGCTTACCTTTTCCTTTGTCTTTAGGGTCTAAAGCAGGTTGAGAAGATTGCAGAACTTGAGGTTGTTGTTCTTCTTCAACTCCAGGAATACTAACACCTCTTGGTCTTGACAAATTGAGCATTATGTCAGCAATAGTCTCATCATCACTAGCAGTATGCTCCTTTTGCTGAATAGGACTAGAAGGACCAGCTTCTTCTTCATGTAAGATAGTTGAAGGTCCTGCTTCCTCATCAAAATTTAAATCTCTTGGTGTAATAAGCTCTTGCTTATAAGTTCCTTGCAGAACAGCACCTTGATCACCAGCACCTTGATCACCAGTACTTTGTACACCAATACCTTGAGGCTCAGTACTTTGAAGTTCAGCATCTTTATAAGTTTCAGCATCTGGTTCTTCATAATGTTCTGCATCTTCATTCAAATTCTCTTGATCCAAATTCCTCCCCAATTGGAATGAAGAATAGGAAACTTCTTGTCCTTAGAGGCCTTCTTAAATTTCTTACCTCTCTTCTTCTGAGACTTAACCCACAATCTATGATGTTGGACTAATGGCCAGACAAATTTCTTTAATCTTCTAAATTTGTTGGTCAACGTCATAAGTTGTGCAGCTTGATCTTCATTAGCTTTCTTCAATCTCACTAACTCCCTTGTCAAAGCATAATTATCCAGAACCTTACTCTCAGAAGCCATAACTCCCTCATCTCCTCCAGATGTTTGAGACCCATCTGTGGACGTATAATCATTGGGAGAGGATGGTGCTTCAATGCCTTGTTCTGAATCATCATGTGCGAACCTTGCAGGATGCAGATGTGGAGATGCAGACCTTCGTAAAGACGTTGAGAAGCAGCACCTTCCTCAGTGTCTTCACTTGAAGCAGCTTCATCCCTAACAGCTTGAGCCACTTCCATCATGTGTGCAGTTAATGGTGTATCCCTTCCAGAAAACTTGTCACTTTTTCTAGCCATGAAAGTGAACACTTTAGGTGGAAGTACTACAACAGGTAGCAAGCTTGAAGGTTTAGGTTCATCTTTAAGTTGTTTGTTCAAAAATAGTTGAACAAATCTAGGTTACATGAGGAATGGTGAACCATTGGATATGTGAGAGAGCATACCATCCAGAATCATTCTTGAAAAGTTAAAGGGTTGATTGGTAGCTAATCCCACTAATGCAGATGCAATATTTGATCCAAATTGTTCCCATGAAGTATTCTTGGGACTTAAGCAATGAAGCAAAACATGGACTAGATACTTCCATTGAGGACTAAACAAGGGTTTCTTAAAATTTGTTTCAGTGAGAGAACCTTCATACCCTATATCCCTTAATGTATCCCAAAGCAATTGTTTGTCAAAACGAATAGCCCCTTCTGCATCATCAAACAATAAATCTTCCCGAATGGTGGCTTCACTAAATCTAACAATCTTTCCAGCAACCTTAGCCTGAATGTATGATTCATCTTCTTGCATATGAGACCTAGCAGTAGCCAAAAACTGTTGAATCCAGGGCTCAATGATGTCAGGTTCAACCAATAGAGCATATTTGATAGAAGACCCAGTTAGAAAATCAATTATGTCATGAAAAGCGGCATTGGATGGTGTCTTGTCTAAGTTAGCAACCATATTGTACTTACTAATTGTATTACAATTAGCCATTGCTTGTTTGATATAAGAATTGATGAAACGGCAAAGGTAAATATGATGAGAAAAGTGAGAGATGGATGGATAAGAATAAAGGTGAGAGGGAAAATCGGAGGGTAGTTATTTATAGGTAAGATTTAAAAAATCACAGCTCAATTAATAAAGTTACCGTTGTTTGAATTTTACCCCTTATTTTGACCGTAGGAACAGTACGTTGACAAGACTGCAGTGCTTTCCACGTAAAGACTTAAAGCAAAGATTTCAGAGCAAAGACTTTCGGATAAACTCTAAGCGATTACTTTTCCATCCCGCTCTCATCATAATAGCAAAAACCTCAAAAAGCATTGTATTGCCTCCCCTTAAACAATGCATAGGACTAACTAACTAACTAATAAGTCCTCCCCTAAATTGTAGCTTAATAGTTAATCATATCAATACTCACCACTAAATGATTAAATCTTGAAACATCAAATCCCTTTGTGAGTAGATCAGCTACATTGTCATTTGTGTGGACCTTGACAACATTAATGAGCCTATGCTCATAACAATCTCGAATAAAGTGATGCCCAATCTGAATATGCTTGAAGATTGTGCTATAGTTTCTTGAAAAAGCATCCTATTAAGTTCATCTTGAATGGCTTGATCTTCATCAGACAACTTGGATTTTGGTTCACCAGTACTTTTCTCTTTCTCAATAGTGATCGGTTCTTTATCAGGAACAGCATCAGGTCTAACACTAACTCCATGAACAATGTACTGTAAATCTTCTTCTTTGTGAACAACTTGATTTTCATCTCTGACAGGAACATAGTTCATAGAAGGAGTCACAACATCAAGATCAAACATCCAATCAGGACCCTTACCTTTTTTATTTTCTTGATCTTCTAAAAATTCAACATGAAGACAGTCTTGAACCTTTTTGGTAACCTTGTTGTACACTCTAAATTCTTTGCTATTGGTACAGTACCCCAATAAGTATCCTTCACTTGACTTACCATCAAATTTGCCCAAAGAATCAATGGTATTGAGAATAGTCAGAGGACATCCAAAAGGTTTCATAAAACGAATATTTGGTTTGTTTCCCATAAGCAACTCATAAGGTGTCTTCATCTGAGGTTTAGTGACTGATACTCTATTCAACAAATAACAAGCAAGATTTCATGTACCAAACCCAAATTGAATAGGTAATAAAGAATCTGCAAGCATTATTCTAGCTGCTTCTATAAGTTTTCTATTCTTCCTTTCTACAACACCATTCGGATGTGGAGTTCTAGCAATGCTAAACTCCCTCTTAATCCCTTTCTTGGCACAAAATTCATCCATAAGCTTGTTTTTGAATTCTGTCCCATTGTCACATCTAATACCTCTTACTTTGAGTCTTAATTGATTTTCAAGGGCTATTATAAGATCATGAATAGCATCAAAGGTTTCATCTTTAAATCCCAAGAAAAAGACCCAACTAAATCTACTACAGTCATCTGTTACAACTAAGCAGTACTTCTTCTTGTTTAAGCTTGCAACAGAAATAGGTCCAAACATATCCATATGTAACAACTCTAAAGGTTCTCTAATAGTTCTTTCCTCAATCTTCTTACATGAAGCTTTGTGTTGTTTACCCTTCTTGCACGCCAAACATGAGTGATCATTCTTCTATGCTTTGGAAGGTAAACCTCTAACTAAATTTCCTTTAACCAGCTTGTTGATATTCTTGAAATTCACATGTCCTAACCTTCTATGCCATAGATGTGCCTCTTCAAGTGTTGCTTTTGCTACTAAACATGTTGCCCTTGCAGAAGAGTTAAGATTCTTCATATCTAGACTATACATATCATTGGTTCTTGGTACTCTCAGTGTTACAAAGCTATCATCAACAAGCTTGAACTCAGGGGAAAGAATAAGACATTCGCGGTCGCTGAATACGGTACTTCTTGTCACAGATATGAGATACTGACAAAAGATTGAACTTGAGCTCCTTCACATAACGAACATTCTCAAAATCTATACGCCCTGCCTTGATTGTTCCTTTCCCAGTAATTCTACCTCCATTAGGATCACTCCCAAATGCAACTCTTCCTCTAAAATATGACTTAAAATCTAACAGAATCTCCTTGTCTTCTGTCATGCTTCTAGAGCAACCACTATCAATAATCAAATGATCTTTAAGCTCCTCTTCTAGGTTGCCCTGCACAAAGATGAAAGAGTTAGTTTCTTTTAGGAACCCAAGCCATTACTGACTTGTGTTCCCCTTGTGGAGTAACATACTCAAATTCTTTGAGTATATAATCTCCACGGTTTTTGAAAACAGAATCAAGTATTATCTTTTGTTTCAAAACTTGTGTTGATTTTTCAACAAAACTTTCTTTTTCAGCAAAAGTCTCTTTTTCTTTTTCAACAAAATTCTCTTTTTCAGCTTCACATGCTGAAAGTACTGTTTGTTCCTCATCAGTACTTTCTTTCTTAACCCATTTGGTTTTAACCTTCTGTGATGATTTCTTTGATCTAGGTACTCTATTTGAGGTGTAATGACTTCTAGGTTTATAGTAATTGGATCTCCTAGGGCTTCTTTTTGAAAAAATGCTAGCAGTACCTTGATTGGGTGAAATCCTAACAGTACTTTGAGAAGGTACTACTTGAGAAACTTTTGACTTACCAGCACCTTGAAAAGTGTTGCTTGATGGTATGGTGGTTTGAAAAGGGTCTTTTTCGGTGAGGGTACCTATAGACTTTTGAGAAATTACTATGGTTAACCCTATGTGAGTGATTCCAAACTGGTTTATTCTCCCTTGGCTTATGGTTGGTAGATGCAGTCTTTGGGAATTTGCTTAAGTATTCTGAATGAAAGTCACAGTCTTTAATCAGATGATCAGGACTATAACAAACAAAACATAATTTTTGACTAGTGATCCCAAATTTTCTTCCTTTAGTTCTATGACCAAAACCATCCTGACCTTTTGGTGAATGATGAAAACTATCTTGACCAAAATTATCCCAAAAAGTTTTAGCAGTATTTTGAAAAGTTTTTCTTGAAGGTACTGCTGAATGTTTAGCAGTACTTTGAGATGAAGGTACTGCTTTTTTTAAACAACTTTAGGAAAACTTTTATCACACTCTGAACACTTATCATTATCATCCTTAGGTTTCTCAACTATTTCTTCATTGGATTGACCAGTAAGCTTTTTCCTAAACTCTAAGTTATCTACTCCAAAGCAAGAAACATCTGTCCAAGGTGGTTGAAAGCTACCGGGATGAGGGACGCATTATAACCCTTGTTTTTCTTAAATTCAGGAGGTGTTTGACTAATTGATTCCTCATTACTAGATGTGTTTTCTTCTGAGCTAATGAGTTCATCATCACTAGTTATCTCCTCTAAATCAACTTGTTCCTTATCACTAGTTGGGTTCTCTTCTGTACTACTAAAATCCATACCAAAACCAAATCCAGTTTTAATGTATGCTCTTCTTTGTTTTTCAACATAACTAACATGTGAAAGACCAAATTCTTTCCAACTAGCAAATTTTTCTAACAATTCATCCCTTTCTTTAGTCATCTTTTCAAGTTCAGAGACCTTACATCCTAACGTCCATTCACTTAATTTCAATTGATAATCTTGTTGCTCATATTTTTATGCCCAAGCCATTTCATTATTTTCATGAGTTATTATTTTGGCTTCCATTGACTCTAAGGTTATTTGATAACCAACTACCTCGCCTACCCTTCTAAAATTATCTCTTTCAGTCACATAATCTTTAAGCACTTTTTGATAAAGATTATTACATTTAGAACATACTCGAGATAGTGGATGAACTTGGTGAAGTAGCTAACATAGCAAGCAGAACAGGTTCTTCTTCACTTTCCATGCCCAGATCTTAAAGCAAAGAAATCCTTTCATCAAAAAGTCTGGCTCCAATCAAATTCTTCCACAAAGAACCATAGAGTAGGTGGTGGTTCATCATCATTCAGCACTCCAATCAATTTCTGATAGATTCTCTTGAGCAACCAAAGCTTTTGGTTTTGGTTCAATAATAGGAATTTCCCTTTTTTCAAGCTTGGGTTTCTCAATCATCCTATGTGCTTGATATTTAGCAAACTTGCATTCCCTTGCAAAGTGTCCAGTCCTTTGACAATTAAAGCATTCAATCTTGGACTTGTCAAATGTTATACCCTGTTTAGGCTTGAAGTCAATGCCTCTTCCTGTTTTCTTCATGAACTTCTTGATCCTTGCAGTGATCATGGCAACTTGCCATCTTATGTCAATTTCTTCTAGAGCATCCTCTTCAATTTGTGATAAATATTCTTCATAAGTAACAGGTAAAGTGGCTTGTTGAGCGAAGAAGGAACATACAACTTCATCATAGTGCTCAGTGTCACATTCAATTGTGGATTTTCAAGAGATGATGTACGTCTTATACTTGATGGTTGGTTGGATGAAGAGTATAGAGTACATAGATATTCAATGGAGGATGAATTCTCGGCACCGCTCTTTGTTACATATGTGCAAGTTTAAGTCACGAGTTCGGGTTAGTTTACTTCAGAGTCAAATTCATCATATTGGGTTTTCTCCATCAGTTATCACGACAAATAGCCTACTGAATGATAATGGGGATGATTACAAGTTTTGCCAAGAGATGATGAAAAGAGAGAGATAATGACGTTTGAACACATCAGTTCAAGCCTCGTACTCCAAAGAAAATAAATGTGTACGTTTCAGTGTGCATTATCTTGGAAAGAATAGAAATCTTCTTATGACGTTTGAACACAACAGTTCAAGCCTCGTTCCTCAAAGAAAAGAAAAGTGTACATGTCAGTGCGCTTTATCTTCTGAAGAAGAGAAATCTTCTATTATGACGATTCTCATCAACATGCTTCATGCTTTTTCCATGCGCTTCAGTCATCAAGTGAACTGGACTACTGATAATTACTCTTATTCCACTTGCTCGATTATAATGAAGATGGCGACATCATGTGCTAATTTTGCGGGGGAGAAGTGTGAATATAATACATTTGGATGATAATCACTTGTTTAATCAAGAATGGCATCTCCGTATGCAATTTTGGGGGAGAGAAGTGTGAATTTTTTGAATGGTTGATTGATATTTGAGAATATATGGTCAAATGGCTCCTAACTCATGTAAGAACCGAGCTTCTTCTTATCGGATCATCTTCACATGTAGTTTCTTCAAAGAGCCGTTGGTTGACATCTTCACAGGCTGGCCGATATGATTAAATGACTTGTGCTTTGCCGTGATTTCTTTGATGAACATATTTCTGTTCTTGTTTGATTGGGAGGGATTTTAGTTAAGGAGATTTGCTACATATAAGGTAATTGGAACGCATTTGGTGAGATGAAGATGTTAACTATATAATCCCCAACTGGACAATCTTTAAGAAGGTCGAGTCTACAGATCGCTCTACTTTTTTCTGCTACATGTTAGAAGACTAAAGACGAGTTGCATTTAAAGATCTAAAGACTTCTTCTTAATTTAA
This sequence comes from Chrysanthemum makinoi, assembly GCA_910596185.1. Taxonomy (NCBI): domain Eukaryota; kingdom Viridiplantae; phylum Streptophyta; class Magnoliopsida; order Asterales; family Asteraceae; genus Chrysanthemum; species Chrysanthemum makinoi. Next base: position 47,140,229 of record OU343221.1, read on the forward strand.
GCATTCATTATAAAGATTGTCGGTTTAGGGGAGAGCACTAATTGGGGGAGGGTGAAATGTCTGATTTAATCCCCAATTAGACTTGCTCATATTCTTTCAAAGTTGATTCTCACAAGAGTTCAAGTGTTCTTCTCAAATGCATTTCTAGTATACAAGTATTATATTGATTAGCATCAAAAAGGGGAGGAGACACGATCTAAACGCCGTAAACATTGATGAACTTAATACTTCTAAGTGATTGAAGATATCTCGGGAAGACTAATGTCATTACCATAGAGAAACTCAAGGTTTGACTCATGGCGTTTAGTGTTCTTATTCTGTAGGATATTGGATTTCACAAATACTCTAAACCATGATCAAAGTAGGCGTATAAGAATGTTAGAGAGAGAGAGTTCTAGTGAGAGAAAGGAAGAGAGTTGGGAACTATAGTGAGAGAAAGAAAATATTATTATGAGCTCCAACTCTCTCCCTTGGGAGGTAGAGAGTATTTATAGTCTTACATAAACGCCACAACGGGCTTTGGATCAGGCATACAGTGGGTAAAGACCCGTCCGTCCTCCACGGTGTTACTTAACAAAATACTACTTAACATAAAATAACTATGACTACGAGCTTTCTAATGATTACATATACTTGAGGTGACCGACTTTAATACACGGAATTTCTAATTCTAACAATCTCCCCCTAAGGGAGGTCACCTCAAACATATACTAAAATTACATTGAATACAAACAGATATTACATTAACAATTGTTCTTCCATTCTTGATGTAGTACTTAACAATGCTCTAAGCTCATAGTCATTGATTCCACTCATTGCATGTTTGGTTAATCCAGTGGAGGTCTTTTGTTTGATCCACGTGATAATAATGTTGAGCCAGCTTTTGAGATCATCATTTAATAGAAAATCTCTAATACATCCATTGTGGTGTTGGTATTATGTGATGTTGTGACTTTCGGACCGACATGCTCACATTCGGGATCATGATATCTTCTCATCAGAGTAGCGGAAGCTTTAGTTGATTCATGATATTGGCAGCAGTAGCGAAGCATGGAGTGATAATATCAGAGTCATTGATGCACTAATCATGATTTCTTTTGAGATGAATGTGTTAGGTGAGCATGCGGCTATGGATTGACCGCTTCATTCCGATCATTTTGCAAACATCGGGGTACACGCATAAGACAGTTAGCAATAAAGCGCACGAAAGTGTCTTTGATCACTTCGATGAATTGAGTACCGCCCACGGTTCCCCGTTGATCGGATACAAGTCTGCTGTGATCGGTATAATTCGAAGAATTTCCTTGACAGGTTTCGCGCTGCTCTAGCTGTTCTCAAGCCGGAACGTCTCAAAGAAGACAACACGGAATTGAGTGAACCAGCGAATTTACGTCCATTGATGAAAAGAGATTTGAAAAACAATCGTGTATTGCTCAATAGAAATTGTTTTGCAATATAACGAAGGTTTTAATGAAAATCAATTATCAATCATAAAACACCTTTGATTTGAAAATTAGTACCACGGTCGACATGCTAATGAAAAGAGTTTTAAAGCACAAAGACCGGTTTTCAAAGGTATCCGTCAATCCATAACTGAACGGGATTGATTCAAAAGATTGAATCGCCCCATTGTTTCGTTCGATTGTCACATGGTTGATCGTATAATAGATCTCACATGCCACCTACCATGAGCTTGTTAGATGTTGGCTCCAGAAGGCTTTCCATCTTCACAATGAATATGTAAACACATCACTCGGATGTTCTGGCAATACCACAAGGATAATGCGTAGGACTCAAGATATAATCTCTCTTTCGCATTATGTGAAACGAGTCTTCGGTGAAGGTGTCCTAATGAGATTTATTGATGATCTCGTGGCACTAGACTCAATTTGTGCATATTTGGATCCTATATGGAGACTAGGAGAGGGTCTCCTCCTTCAATATCAACAATCTCTAAAAGAAAGTCGATAGATAATGTCGGTTCCCGTGAGAATGAAACAAGTCCTTTTAAGAGGAACTTGAGTGGTTTGGAAAGTTGAAGTGCGTGCGTCCACTGGGTCCATGACGTCTTGTCTTCAATACCGATGTTACCATCAGTAGCATATGAATTGAACTCGGTTTACCTCTAAGGTTGAATATATGAAGGGCTATTTGTTTTCACCCTTTTCTCATTCAATTCTTTTTAATTCTTCAACCCCCGATTGCTTACCGAGAGACTTCATAGCAAGAACCTTGTTGGGTTTATTCCAGGTACTAGCTTCGGTCTCAGTCGACTCTTCCCATATCTCAATTTTCTCCTTTTATCATCATACCTAAGAACTCTACACTAACTAGTGGATAGTTCCTGGGTAGATCCCTCCGGTTCTGGCGGATCATGGGAACACATACCTAACCTTATCGTCCTTATATCACCATACATAATGGAAAGTTGGTCGGTCTTTTTGGTATTGTTCATCTGCCATAGGAACCAATTGAAAATCATTTGAAAATCAATCCAAATACTTATGTGTGACAACCCGTACTTTCAGGTCATTTCTCGAAACGATTTATGCTTCACTATTTCAACATTTATCGTAAACTTGGTTTACGTGTTCCAAATTCGCGTAACCTTAAAGGTTTAGCGGCGAATTCATGATCATAACATCACGTACATTTCATATGGACTAAGATTAGTCTACATTTCATTGACATCATTTGCATCATGATAATTCATTCATGACATTTTATTTCACATTCAACGCGTAAATTTTATATTAAATAAACGTTATCGCGTGAGTTATTATTTTGAATATTTAGTCCGTTTCTTACAAAAATGATCCCGACATATTTTTAAACTTACATTTAGTTTATAAAACTATATTTTGAGTTTACCTAGTGTTATGAATTTATTTTGTATATAAATCGTTAAATTTATATTATTACAACGTTTTTCTTAAAACTATACGATAATTATTTTATCACACAAATTTCACAAGGAATGTATTTTTACAATTTTTATTATCTCATTACATTCTATTATGACCTATTAAAAACTTACTTGTACCAAAAATCTATCATTTACCTTTACAAGTTACATTTTCCTACACAACCTTTACTTACATTTTTATTTACAAATATATACAAGTATACACAATTAGAAGAGAAAAAAAAAAATAATATCTTGAGATACATTCCCCCCCCAAAAACCGGTTCTATGGGGAGGGTGAATGCATTTATGAGATTGGTCATTTTTTCTTCTTACTTGATTGAATATATACTCCAAGTATCACTCTATCACACTCATTCATTCAATCACAATAATACATTTGCAATCAAGATTTTTCTTCTCTCTTGTATCCTTCCTCTACAAACCGGCCATGATAAGGATTTAGAAGAAATCATCAAAATCTTTCAAGTTCAAGTTATATACAATCTAGTTTACACTCTTGTTTAGGTTTTGAAATAAAAACCTAGGGTGTTTAGGTTTAATCCTTGGTTCTAATCACCTCATCATATCACTTGTAAGCATCTCATATCTATTTTCATCTTACATATTCATTTCATACTCATCTCATCATTTTTGAGCAAAAACATGCAAGACTTGTGTTGTTTATACCATTTTATCTTTGATTTTTAGAGTTTATTATATATAGTCATCCTATAATTATCCCCTTGTTATATATTGGTCTTGATGATATTAAGGAACCCATGACACCCTAAGAAGGTGTATGGTAGGAATAGATTAGCTTTGGAGTTGATTTGAAGGGATTGGAATAGGTTTAGTACGAGAAAAACTATTTTCGACTAGACTAGTATAAAGTGTTCTGTCCTTGTTTTGATTTTCTGGAAAATCCGACAGTTGGTACGAAACTTTGGCCTTGATATTTAGAAAATATACTTTAAAACGAATCCGTGGCGGCTTGAACGGAATAAAACGGAGTTATAACGAAGAAGTTATGGATTTTACAAGTTTGACAACGAAATATATATTTTTCTGAAATTTCAGCAAAGTGTTTTTGGTTTGTACGAGTCAAAAGCGAGTCCTAAGCTTTACAAATTATTTCGACTTATCAAAAATATATTAGTATACTTTGATCACGAAGCTAAAGGCATATAATAGAAACGATTTGAAACGACTAAAATATACACGTTTTCATAAACTTGCCGTAACTATTATTTTTAGAAAAACTATATTATTTTTACGAGATAAGTGTTACGGTAACTAAAATCACTATCTTTAACCTTTAATATCTTTATGATCGAGACCTTTTGGACGAAAACTCCTGAACTGAAACTTCTAAATATCGATACAAACTTTTCAAAACCGTCGAGTTCGTTCTCTAACGATCGGCGATACTGCTTTTTCGACTAGTTTTCCAAAGCCATTTTTGTTAATTTCATGAAAATTCCGGACGACATTGTTTTCGCGGTGACGAAAAGTGATAAATTCACCATAAATCATTATAAAACCATTGTAGGATGACATTTTGACGTAAAAACTTGAATAGTGATTTTGGATTGGTCAAGACGTCAAACGAGTATTTTTCGACGATAAGTAATATTTTCAAAACTCATAAATGGTATAAATAACATACGAAATGCATGCATAACATTACATTGCAACTCATTACATGTCATATCATTCACAATAGGTCAAGATTTACGTATCACACTACATCTCGGTGTACTCACTTTTGTCATCGTAATCATTGCAACAGGTGAGTTTCGTAGCCCCTACTTTTACTTGTTTTCATAACCGTTTTGGGGGAGATACATGCTCAATGATTTTTATTACATTCATGATTATTTGCAAACTACATGTTTATCTAAACTGAATGCTAGTCATAAGTAACATTATCGCCATACTTAGAATTTCTATATCATATATTCAATGGTCTAACGGACTTGGTATATTCATTGGTCTAACGGTCTTGGTATATTCATTGGTCTAACGGTCTTGGTATATTCATTGGTCTAACGGTCTTGGTATACGATTATGGACTAACGGTCTTGGAACGATTTGAACATACACTATATACATTTCGGCAATGGGTTGTGAACACAGGGTTGCAAGTTTTGTATGGGCGGACTTGGAGCGAGTGGATTCACAATGCCTTCTTTGCATAAACGAACGATACATTGAGCCATTCACTATTATGTGAATTCATTTGACATCATGCACTTGAACATTAACTATGCATATTCTGGCAGTGGGTTGTGAACACACAGGTTGCAAGTTTTGTATGGGCGGGACTTGGAACTGAGTGGATTTACAATGCCTTTGCTACATAATCGATTTCGAAAGGCTTTACATTTCAACTCAAAACTCTATGAACTCACTCAACCTTTGTGTTGACACTTTTAGCATGTTTTATCTCAGGTATCTAAGGCATTCACTTCATGGCATGCATTTGGACACATCATGGGAGTCGTGGTGACGACGCGCCTCACTTGGGTTTTTAGTACTTTAAAACATCGTTTGAATTGTAACAAACTTATTTCCGCACAAGTTGATTTTTCATTTGGGACCTACTTTGTAAACTCTGATTATTTTATTAAATCAAGCGATGTATTTTCCAAACGACACTTTAGGTCGTTCAATATAACTTTGATTGTGATGCTATGACAGTCAATCCCCGAGAATTCCATTCATTTGCAAAAGCAGGTAATTGGGGTGTGTGGATTGGTATCGAGCTTCATTATAGAGAACTAGGTTGCATCATTGACCCTAGACTATAACTACATCATCATAGCATCTCATCAATTCATCACAAGTGCATGTTCACTTTGCATGCGAGTTATACGTACATTTTTTCGAGTTATTTACTTTCATTTCAAATCGATTGTCACATGGATGCCCTTAAATGCCCATTCCATTATCTTTTTCCCATACTCTAACGTGGAGAATTCCTTGTCATTCCCTATCACAATTTTTATATCGGTGATTCATCATCGATAACGACGAATGCCGAGATAAACTTTTAAATAGGGCGAAGTCGCTCTCACTCCTTTGTTTCACCACTAACATGTCGAGTCACACTTTATTCACACATTAAGTCTCTAGACCATCATACATTGAAGCACTTACAACACCTCATAACCCATCTTTTCGGAACCCGTCGATCATTTCGAAAAATAACCTCAAACTTATCGTTTCTTATCACATTTCTTTGAAGCGCTTATTATTAACATCGGATTTTGCTACGTCTCACACTTCCTCTTGTTTTGAAGAAGATATGGCCAGAAGAAGCTGATGACGACAATTCAAAAGTTGGTGAATGATAGCATTGCTGATGCTTTAAGGATGGAAAGGGAAGCGGTGGCTACTGCTATTGCTAGGAAGCTGGCTGTACAACTGGCGCCTAAAACTTTCTAACTGTAGGTAAATGTAAGAGGGTCCGGGGTTAAAAGGCTGTTCGTATAAGGATTTCAAGATGGAGATCCCACCAAGTTTAAAGGGGCCAGAAGAGCCACTGCCATGGTTAGATGGTTTGAGAAATTGGAGTCCGTGTTTTTGTTATGTAATTGCGGGATGATAGCAAAGTCAAGTTTGCTACGAGTACACTACTTGATGGAGCGTTGTCGTGGTGGAACTCATATGCTCAACCGATGGGAATAGAGAATGCTTTCAAGCTTACTTGGGAGCAATTCAAGGGTTTGGTAACTAAGAAGTTTTGTCCTCAAATGCGAAGTAGAAAAGTTGGAGCAGAATTCTATGAGTTGGTAACTATTGGGTATGACATTGATACTTACATTCGAAGATTTCAAGAATTGGCCGTGTTATGCCCATCTATGGTTTCGGATAACGAGAAGTTACTAGAGGCTTTATCGGGGGACTTCGAGGTTATTCAAGGAGATGTGACTTCTTCCGACCATAACGATTGAGGAAGCTATTCGATTGACTCAAAACTCATGGCCCAAGTAAGTGAAGAGAGAGCAAGTACACCAACACCAACAAAACAACAACAACCCCAACAAGCGCACCAACTACAGATAACCAAACCAACAACAACAAAAGAAAGTGGGAAGACGACCAAGGAGGTTATAACAACAACAACCAAAACCGTAACACTAACCATCATCAACAACAGAATAGAGGGCAAGAAGCGCAATGGTATATGTTCTGCACCAATAAGCGAGAGGTTATGCTGGAACCTACACTATGTAATCGATGTAAGTATCATCACAGCGGTCTTTGTCCGCTAAGTGTTACAAGTGTCAACAAGCTGGGACACCTTGCCGGGAATTGTAGAGGCAAGGCCATGGTTACATGTTACAGTCGGGAGCAAGGACACTATAGGAATCAATGTCCTCAAAACCAAGGTCAACAAGTCGAAGGTGCTCATGGGAATGTATATATGTTAGGAGGAGGAGGAGCTTCGTCAAGGTATCAACGACGCGGAAGACCGAAGTTCGGAAACTAACGAGTCTTATTTCTCCTTATGTGTATATGCATTACTAAGTTTATGTCTTCATCATATTGAAACTTTATAACCTAAGATGTACTACTTTTGCTAAACTACGGTAAAATATTCTCATCCATCGTACTTTATTTTCTTTCCGATTTGTTATCATTTACGAGGATTTTAATTCTTTTTACTTTAACTATCATTTTAACGACACTTCTCCATGTCTTCTCTCATCGATGTTCATCACAATTTTAACATCAGTTGACTCAACACCAAATAACATATGAGTCGATTAGTCCAAGCATTGCATAGTTACTCCTAAATTATACATAGCCGATCACCTATGTCTAGTGGAAGAATCATGCAATGAAGGGAGTAGTAGGCTTATATGTGTAAAGCAATCAAATGTCGAGCCAAATTTTCAAAAAGATTTTCTTCAAACCACTTGTTTCCAGTTTGATCCGCGTGACAGTTCTTGTTTGATGAGTTGCAAAGATCGAGCTAGAAACAAGTTGTTACCTAAACCGATTTAGCCTAATCGTATGGCAGTTCTTGTTTGATGAGTTGTGGGATTAAGTAAAATCGGTTACCAAAAAGTCTTTTGAGGGTTTTGCTCGGGAATGGGAAAGTTTGCCACATCAAACCCTAAACCGAGACCAACCTGGCTGAATTCGGGGACTGAATTCCTTTTGGATGTGGCGAATGTGACCGTACTTCAGGTCATTTCTCGACACAATTTATGCTTCACTATTTCAACATTTATCGTAAACTTGGTTTACGTGTTCCAAATCAGCAACAAAGGTTTAGCGGCGATTTCATGATCATAACATCACGTACATTTCATATGGACTAAGATTAGTCTACATTTCATTGACATCATTTGCATCATGATAATTCATTCATGACATTTTATTTCACATTCAACGCGTAAATTTTATATTAAATAAACGTTATCGCGTGAGTTATTATTTTGAATATTTAGTCCGTTTCTTACAAAAATGATCCCGACATATTTTTAAACTTACATTTAGTTTATAAAAACTATATTTTGAGTTTACCTAGTGTTATGAATTTATTTTGTATATAAATCGTTAAATTTATATTATTACAACGTTTTTCTTAAAACTATACGATAATTATTTTATCACACAAATTTCACAAGGAATGTATTTTTACAATTTTTATTATCTCATTACATTCTATTATGACCTATTAAAAACTTACTTGTACCAAAAATCTATCATTTACCTTTACAAGTTACATTTTCCTACACAACCTTTACTTACATTTTTATTTACAAATATATACAAGTATACACAATTAGAAGAGAAAAAAAAAAAATAATATCTTGAGATACATTCCCCCCCCCAAAAACCGGTTCTATGGGAGAGGTGAATGCATTTATGAGTTGGTCATTTTTCTTCTTACTTGATTGAATATATACTCCAAGTATCACTCTATCACACTCATTCATTCAATCACAATAATACATTTGCAATCAAGATTTTCTTCTCTCTTGTATCCTTCCTCTACAAACCGGCCATGATAAGGATTTAGAAGAAATCATCAAAATCTTTCAAGTTCAAGTTATATACAATCTAGTTTACACTCTTGTTTAGGTTTTGAAATAAAAACCTAGGGTGTTTAGGTTTAATCCTTGGTTCTAATCACCTCATCATATCACTTGTAAGCATCTCATATCTATTTTCATCTTACATATTCATTTCATACTCATCTCATCATTTTTGAGCAAAAACATGCAAGACTTGTGTTGTTTATACCATTTTATCTTTGATTTTTAGAGTTTATTATATATAGTCATCCTATAATTATCCCCTTGTTATATATTGGTCTTGATGATATTAAGGAACCCATGACACCCTAAGAAGGTGTATGGTAGGAATAGATTAGCTTTGGAGTTGATTTGAAGGGATTGGAATAGGTTTAGTACGAGAAAAACTATTTTCGACTAGTATAAAAAGTGTTCTGTCCTTGTTTTGATTTTCTGGAAAATCCGACAGTTGGTACGAAACTTTGGCCTTGATATTTAGAAAATATACTTTAAAACGAATCCGTGGCCGCTTGAACGGAATAAAACGGACTTATAACGAAGAAGTTATGGATTTTACAAGTTTGACGACGAAATATATTATTTTCTGAAATTTCAGCAAAGTGTTTTTGGTTTGTACGAGTCAAAAACGAGTCCTAAGCACACAAATTATTTCGACTTATCAAAAATATATTAGTATACTTTGATCTGCGAAGCTAAAGGCGTATAATACGTTAAACGGATTTGAAGCGACCAAGATATACACGTTTTCATAAACTTGCCGTAACTATTATTTTTAGAAAAACTATATTATTTTACGAGATAAGTGTTATTTACGGTAAAATCACTATCTTTAACCTTTAATATCTTTATGATCGAGACCTTTTGGGCCGAAAACTCCTGACTGAAACTTCTAAATATCGATACAAACTTTTCAAAACCGTCGAGTTCGTTCTCTAACGATCGACGTACACTGTTTTACGACTAGTTTTCCAAAGCCATTTTTGTTAATTTCATGAAAATTCCGACGACATTGTTTTACGACGAAAAGTGATAATTTCCCCGTAAATCATTATAAAACCATTGTAGGATGACATTTTGACGTAAAAACTTGAATAGTGATTTTGGATTGGTCAAGACGTCAAACGAGTATTTTTCGACGATAAGTAATATTTTCAAAACTCGCAAATGGTATAAATAACATACGAAATGCATGCATAACATTACATTGCAACTCATTACATGTCATATCATTCACAATAGGTCAAGATTTACGTATCACACTACATCTCGGTGTACTCACTTTTGTCATCGTAATCATTGCAACAGGTGAGTTTCGTAGCCCCTACTTTTTTTTCATAACCGTTTTTGGGGAGATACATGCTCAATGATTTTTATTACATTCATGATTATTTGCAAACTACATGTTTATCTAAACTGAATGCTAGTCATCTGAAGTAACATTATTGTCATACTTAGAATTTCTATATCATATATTCAATGGTCTAACGGACTTGGTATATTCATTGGTCTAACGGTCTTGGTATATTCATTGGTCTAACGGTCTTGGTATATTCATTGGTCAACGGTCTTGGTATCGATTATGGACTAACGGTCTTGGAACGATTTGAACATACACTATATACATTTGGCAATGGGTTGTGAACACACAGGTTGCAAGTTTTGTATGGGCGGGACTTGGGCGAGTGGATTCTAATGCCTTTCTTGCATAAGATTCGATACATTGAGCTATGCACTATTATGTGAATTCATTTGACATCATGCACTTGAACATTAACTATGCATATTACGCGTGGGTTGTGAACACACAGGTTGCAAGTTTTGTATGGTAGGGACTTGGGCGGGAATGGATTTTGATGCCTTTGCTACATAATCGATTTCGAAAGGCTTTACATTTCAACTCAAAACTCTATGAACTCACTCAACCTTTGTGTTGACACTTTTAGCATGTTTTATCTCGGGTATCTAAGGCATTCACTTCATGGCATGCATTTGGACACATCATGGAGTCGAGGTGACGAGCTCTCTCATTGGGTTTACGTACTTTAAAACATCGTTTGAATTGTAACAAACTTCTAGCACAAGTTGATTTTCCTTTGGGACCTACTTTGTAAACTCTGATTATTTTATTAAATCAAACGATGTATTTTCAAAACGACACTTTAGGTCGTTCAATATACGTGATTGTGATGCTATGACATTAATCCCCAGAGGAATTCCATTCGTACCAAAGCAATTAAATGGGGGTGTGACATTATGATATTTTATCAAAGCATTTTGTACCTGAATTGTTTTTGATATTTTTAGAATAAGTGCTCCCCTCAACATGTGCATCAAATGTTTGAAATCGTTTTGCACACGGAGGCAAGAGGAAGAAATTACTTCTTTGATTACCATTTTCTAAAAGATATCAACATCACTTCCCTAATCAAGACAAGTAGATAAAGCATTTTTGGGAAGGATGATGTTTTCATAAGTTTTGCTCCCCCTCAATATGAGCCTCAAGATTTGAAAAGAGTTTTGCACATACTAGAGGGAACCTGCACATTGAGAAAAGTGATCACGTTTCAAATCATCGGTTTAAGATAGATGCTCCCCCTCAACATGTGCATGGAAAATTTGAAATCGTTTGTCACATGTGGGAAGAAGAGCATGTACATCCTTATAAAACCATTTACCGAATTATCAGTTTAAATCCAATTTAAATCACACATTCTCCCCGATCACAATTATCAAATCATTTGAGATTTGTGATCTCTTATAGATTTAAATTGATTTTGAAAGATTTTAGGGAGAATTGTGACTTGATTATGGCGTTTTTAGCTGATAAGGATCGGTTTTTAAGACTTTAAACTCCATTGATAAAACATGCATGTATATCTTTTGAAAATAATTGAATGCCAAATAACTTTTTAATTTAATTGAAATCATTCTCCCCTCAATCAATGACATAGGTTGTTGATTGAGAGATGATCTTTGACAAATAAGTCCAGATGATTATCAAAAATAGAGACTGAGTTATTTTTCAAAGCGGTTAGTTTTCAGCAGATAAATGTTTATAGAATCAGAGCATGGAATTTGGTTGATAAGAAGGCTTGTGATGAACGTTCAAACAAATTCTCAAATCTTGAAAAACATGAAAAAGCATGGCTCTGTTCTTTCTTTGAAAAGCGGGTTACTGCCTGAAATGACAATAAACCATTTTTTTCTCTTTCTCCTAAAAATAATTTTTTTATTTTTTTATTTTTTGATTTTTTTATTTTGTATTTTTTATTTTTTTTTTTTTATAAAAAATTCGAACAACATCTAAAGTCCCGTGTCATTCTTTGAATGACAACATCAAGACCGTAGATATTATCGAATCGAGAGAAACATGACAAAATGACAATATTTTTTGAAGATTTTATAATTTTGTATTTTTTTTTTCGAATAAATATTTACAAGAGATAAATTAGTTTAAGAGAATGATGAAATGAGTACCGAGATAAAGATATCGTTTCAAGACGTTGTAGAAGAAAGGAATCAACATCTCTTAAACTTTCGCCACAAAGCATTGAGGCTTCTAAGAAAATCGATGCGGACATGAGCCTTCTCAATTTGAATCTTTGGTAGCTTCCCCTCAAACCGACAAACATTGAATAAAGACCATTTCCATAAGAAGTAGAGTTGAATACAAAGCGGTCTCATTGATTGAAGCTCAGTACCCTGAAGAACGAGAACAGAAGTAACAAGTTGAAACATTGATCGTCTCCGTGGTTATCAAATCCGGATTAACGATTACGACCCGATCACATGAACTGTTATTGCATCCCCGATGTACACCTTACTCTTCGAGATTGACCCGGTTGTCTATTTGGGGAACAATATATCAACATCTTCATTTTACCAAGTGCATTCCGGTTATATAACATATAACCAATCAGCACATAATGTACACATGTACCCAACAAGAGTAGAGACGATGACATCCATGTAACATGTTGAGTCACTAATCATCTCTGTGGATGTCAACTCTGAAATAGCTGAATTAGCTCGATCAAGTGAACATGTTGTGCATATAACCGGAAGCACTTTATCATAAACCGTATATAAGATGTCGATGCATTATCATCTCGTTCCATATATTCTTCTCACATTTCTTCCAGCGAACAACAGTAACATAAACCAAAGGTCTCCGAGACCACTTCCCCAAATAGTTGGAATAATATATCCTTACCCCAAATGGTTTTGATACCTCAGAATCAGCAAAACATAATATATCCATAAACTTGAAATCTTGTGAGAAGAACTCAAATAGCCCAAATGAATCCTGTGAGAATCAACTGCTACATAAACTCTCTCGGACTATCTTTATCAACCCATATGTAGACAATTTGAAGTGACCACTATTGAAGAAAAACCGATATACCAAACTTGAAACTAAAGTCGAATTCCCCGCATTTGTGTCTTAAGCTTGCACTTAAAGATGGAAGAACGGTGTCGAGAATCTATGCTTCAAGCAAATCTCTAAGTACACACACTCAAATAAAGTATGAGACATTAACACCTCTTGATATTATCCACATCGTCATCTGCATGTGACACTGAGTAAAACAACGTAACTCCTAATAGTGATAGTTAACCAGGTCTTCAACCAACCACCCCAACTGCTGGTAACTAGATAAACCAAGTCTTCAACTCAAATTCTTAAGCCCGAGCAAGTTATCAAATAAGAACACGCCTTTGTGAAAGTCAACTTCAATCTCAAATAAGTGATAAATGATTAACTCTGAAGTCATCAACTTGTGTCAAATGCCCAACACGTGAAAACAACATACAATCGAATGTACATTGACCCACTGAATGAACCGGAACAAATGATTCCTCAACATCAATGCATTCTTCCTTAAGAGTATACATGTAGAGATTGATTTGGAAGATTCACCAATAATGTCTTCGAGCTGATGAGGTAGTCATTTTCCTTTAAGTTCATGTGGTTGATTTATAGCGTGCACATTGAGAGGAACAATAATCCGTAAAGATTTGGCAAAGGAATACCAAAGAGCGGATCATTATTCATGAACAATAATCCGAGAAGATTTGGCAAAGATATACCAAAGAGCGGATCATTATTCAATAGTGCAACTACAACATCATGATAGTCGTTATCAACGCCTTGTGAAGTAATTGGAGATAAGGTTTCTTGAGAATTCTAAGAAGTACTTCTTAGATGGTGAACCTGTTGAGTCAGTAGAAACTAGAGCATGAGCTTCAGAAACTAGATGATCAACATTCGTTGGAGATTGAAAGTACTCATCAAACATATCTTTGAAAAAAATGAATCATTATCCTTAGTAGGTGAAGCATTAGGCGTTGAAGGAGAGTCATCAGACCATAAATCAAGCATCCATCAACATGTAGTATATCCCATGAGTTGCCATTTTGATTTGAGCAGTGAATAAGAATAAACACCAATGAACGTAGATCACTTGAGGGTTGTGAGAGTGGGAAAAACATGAAGCTTGTTGATGAAGAATGTCGATGATAATGGTCATAAACATGAAGATTTCTCTTCTTTTGAAGATAAAGCGCATTGAAGCGTACACCTTTCTTTTCTTTGAAGAACGGGGCTGAAGTATTATCTGCAGAGCGCCATAATGATGAAGTGAGTCTGGCCGATGTGAACAGAGCGTCAATGTTTAGAGCCATTATATGTTTAGAGCGCCGAATCCAAATACTAGGGGCGACTTATGCGACCGCTTTGGACAACAGACGAAGCGAGTGGAAACATTGGATCCCCACGTGTTCATGGGGTCCTTTGGTTAGCACAAACAATCTTTGAATCGTGAGAAACCCTAGGTGCAATGTCATTGTCACTAGGAGCTAAACTAGTAGAAGCATCGGACTTAGTCGAGGGACATTTTGTGCTTAATGGGATTATTCTACCAGTTGGCTTCCAAACCTTAAGAGGCACTACTCTAGGCATAGTGGATCTAGTTAAGGGGCAAGGTTTGCCATTCGTGAATATTCGACCTGTTGGCTTCCACTGAAATCCTACATTGGTAAAACCTTCCCTGTAGGTTTCGGGATTGCTTAATCTGTTTCGCTCCAAACTTAAGCTGGGTTATGAATCTTAGACCTCGAAATAACACATCACATTTATCATGATTACCAGAAATTAAACATTTTTGCATGTTTTGCGGAGACATAAGGCCTCGAATTAATTTTAGTAAGCTTGGAGCTAATACTAGAACTAACACGATTCTTTTGTTCAAATCAAACTTCTTGTCCCTATGGTGTTCTTTCACTTCCTTATCATGATCACTTTTAGTTTGTGTAATCTTATCCTTCTTTGCATAGCTTCTAGGTTTTGACCCGCTAACTTTAGTGTCAATCTTAACATCGGTAGAAGTAACGATGGGAACATTACATGGCCACTTCTACATTCACGGTCTAGAAGTCTGGGATCTGAAATTCTAGGAGGCATCACAGGGTTGTTTGCTTGAATTTTGACATGGAACAAGGCATGTCAAGGGTCACATGGCTTGGGCATAGAACAAGGCACCTATTATCTAGCCTATTGCTAGATGTCGGACTTGTGACAATTACATACTCTAAGAGTTTGAGATGGTTTGGCATCCATGCAAACATAGGCTATAGTACTATCAAAAGGTTTTTCTAATCTTTCATCTTCAACCATCTTACGGAGTCCCTTCAAACTTTCCTTAAGGTATGAGAGATATGCTTTATGTGCGAGTTCATTATTCCTAATGGGCGGGGGAATATATAACATATCGATAGCATACTATCTGTCGAAACCTTAGGAGCAGAATATTTGAAATTGGGGATTGGCAACTTTCCTTTCACCTCACGCAGATTCTCAATCTCGTTAAGTAAAGAAGTTATCTTTTCAATTTGTTTATCATGATTAACTTTAAATGAATCACATAACTCTTTGTGTTGATCATTAACCTTTGAAATTTCAACTTTAAAACAATTATTTTCTTTTTGCAAGTTATCAATAATGTTTTGAAGTTGGAAATTCTGAGAATCTAAAGGTGGAGGCATATGGGAACCGTCACATCCTTCTTTTCACCTTTATGTTGTGAGACTTGGGTTCTCAATCTTCGATCGTGTTATGAGCTCGAATCTGTTCATCACGTTTGCTAATTTCAAAAGCGCATCAAATTGAGAGCATCCAAGGAAGTATTGATATTTGAGGTTTTAACATTTTCTTTTAGATGTTGATATTTTAATTGCAAAGCAAGATGCTCAACTTCCAATTTAGAAAACTGTTTCACCAGGTTATCATGATCATCCTGTTCAATTTTCTCATGCAATTTAGAATTAGTTTTTCCAAGCTCAATGACACGATCATGGGAGACTTTCAGAGCAACAGATAATTCATGAAATTGAAAATTAATGGAACAATTCGTACTTGATGTAAAAACATCTTGAGTAATACATTCAGAAATAAGATTCTCATTCAAGGTATGCAAGTTCTTCCTCTCAATCTCATTATATTTTAATTCTCGCTCATAGTCACTGATGAGTGTCTAAATACTCATCATTTTTGTATCAATTAAACTGCAAAAACATCTGAAAACACTCAGAAATGCATCAAAATGATAAAAATATCACAAATAAGTGTTTTATATGTTTTAAATGCAAAAATATCAAAATCGTGAAAAGCGATCAAATTTGCATAATTGGCAGTTTTAGTCCCCCAGTTTCAAAAGTTGTCAAAAGCAGTCCTGGTAAATCTAAAAAAAGAAAAATGTTATTCAAGGTCCCTGAAATATTCTAATTTGTCAAAAATGGTCCTTGAATAAATCTTTTGTTAAATGGCGAAAAGGTCCCAACTTTCAAAATGTCAAGTTTGGTCCCTGGAAAATTTGAAAATGTCAAAACTGGTCCTTGTACTATTGGAACTTGGCAAAAGTGATCCTTGTGAAAACTTTGAGAAAATGGCAGGATTGGTCCCTCAAGATTTCAGAATTGCAAATAAGCCCTTGTCATTTAATTAGCCCATGCCTTGTCAAAATACCAATTGACCCCTGCCATTTCACCAATTGACCCCCTGTCTTTTCTCTTTTTGACCCTTTGGTCAAAACCAGTCAAACAAATAGTTTCCCTCCACCTCCTTTTCTCTTCCACTTGCACTTTGCCCAACTCCTCTCCCATCACCCGGGCTTTATCCCAACACCTCTCAACCCTCATCACCCCTACTACCCACTCTCCACCACCTCTGCAAAACCTAAACACGCCACAATTAATGCATTTCCCACCCCATTTTCACTGCAATACCACTCCTACCCACGGTTTTGAGCAAAACCACCCCACTTGGTCTAAACTTCACCAAACGTGTCCCTCCACCTCATGCTACATCCCAAGAATCCTTAATAGTCTCAAACGCCTCATATCCATGTGGCTTATTTTGGCGCAAAACTGATTTAAACGGACAAGATGAGTTTGAGACTCAATCAATGGCGTGAAACAATGTGGAAAAGTATCGGAAGCTAGTGGGATGCAAAAGAGTGATAAATCAGAAGAAAGGAGAGAGAGCATCATAATTTAACTTAGTTTATGATCAATCGTAGTTAATCAAAGTAGTTTGTATCATTAGTGTAATTGTCATTTACTTTTCTCAGATGTTAATTACCTTTCTAAAGTGTAATAAACAATCTTGGTTACCCAGTTTCAATCTATCTTAATGTCCAGTCATTTCAACTTTGTCCCATTTTCATTACTTGTCATTTAAATTCTGTTGATACTTGTTGATTAGAGGATCCTAACAAACACTACTTAGCTCTTTGTAAGCTATTGCAAGCTTGTAGAAACTCTCAACCAGCAATAATCAATAAAATAGGAAAACACCAAAAAGAAATCAATAATTAAGGTATAAACTAGAAAGTTACTGTAGAAGAAGCTTGGAGCAAGTGCTATTCTGGATTGCCTTGGTTATAGTGCTTTGTGGAAAGCTATAGGTGTGGTACTCAGTTCTTGGTTCTCAGTTGTGCCTTGGATTCAAGTTGTAAGCTAATTTCTTGATTTTTGGCATTTACTATTCTTGTTCTTAATTTAGTATAATCTTTTCTGTTTCATGCTTAGTTATTAGTAGTTAATAGTAATATAGAGTAAAATCAGTAGGTTGTTAATCAAAAATCATAGTTGCTAGTTGTTAATATTTTTAGTTAATATAGCTTAGTTGTGATTATCCTAGTAATAGTTGTTAAATCTGTATTATTTATGTTTATCTGATCTTAGTTCATCATAGTCAAGTGTTAGAATTCAGTTTCATGGTTTAAATCATTATTGAGTAACACTAATCAATAGAACAGTCCTTTCTAGGGGTGTTTGGATCAAGCTGCCATAGTGAGTTTATGCATGTTATTATGCTTTATTCTTGATACTGTATGTTTGTTTAGGTTTATATAGTTCATAATAGTCATAATAAATAGGTCTCATTAGTATAAAAGTCAAAATAGAACTCAATTCCATCTAGTTTGTAATCTGTTAAGTGATTTAGTCTCATATTCCACATATTAGCTTAGAATCTGATAACCTAGCTTAATTTCATCTTAGTATAGCTTAATACAACATAATCAATCAGTAAATTAGGATCAAAGCTCACTTAAGTCAACATATTGGTTTACATAAAAAAGTCAATTTGCAGCTTACACGATTTTTGAATAAACTTTAGATTTTCATTGTGTGTTTATTATTAGGATTTAACTATTCAGCTTTTGGGATATCAATATTTAGTTGCTCAACTAAATTAGAAAAATAGTAGCTCTCTCCCAATTAGCTTATAGACTGCTTATTCTTAGCTGTCTTTTAAGGACCCTTTCAAAATGCATGCCCTGTGCAGCCTGCACCACCACAACAGTGGGCATCACCACCACTTTGGTGGGTCCCACATGCCACACCAGTAGACCCCACTGGTGGTTCTTGGTTCCATATCACTCACAACCCAGCTGACTATCATTTTCAGTAAAGGTTTTGAGCTTAAGCTCTGTGGACCCCACTCTTAGATCAGCCCCAATGTTGTCCCATTTCTGAATAAAGCTAGTTTTTGATTTGCTTAATCTTTGGCTTAAACTGCTTTTCAGAAGTTTAGGATGGTTGGAATAGGTTAGTATTTAGTTATTATAGTATAACCAGCTTCTGTTTTATTGGTGGTCATTTGTGGCTTTTAGCTTATTTTGAAGTGCTTATTTATAAGCCAATCCATTGCAGCTTCTTATTCTCACACATAATCATATGTTTTTATATTTTTTTATAAACTTAGAATAATATTTTAGTGTTTTCTTGAATTTTTCCATCACTGTTTAGTATTTTTTCCTTATTTAAACTAGTTTTTAATCCTTTTTAAATAGCTTTTAATACAAATAAATCAGAAAAAGCTTAAAAAAATATGTTTTCAATTTTCCTAGATTAAGATAAATATAAAAAGCCTAAAAAATATTTTTCCATAATTTTCTTGGTTTAAATAGTATTTTTTAGCATTTTAATTAGTTTTAAATAGTTTTAAATTAATAATAAATACATAAAAAGTCTAAAAATATATTTTCAGTTTTAAAATAAGTTTTATCATATTTTAGATTTTTATAAGTTATAATTTCATTTTTCTAGGTTAAATTTGTATTTTATTATATTTTAGTGCATTTTAAACACTTAATAAATAATTTTTAATTAATAATAATTAAATAGTTTTAAAAATAATTTTCTTTTTCTAATAATTTTCTTTTATTATTAGGATTGTAAAAATGTCATTTTTATATTTGTAGGCCTTTTTTTCTTAAAACTCACGTTTATTTTTATGCGTTTACGTAATTTTTATTTAAACGTAAGTTTTAAGTTTTAAACGTTCATCAATTTTAAAAATAGTGATAGCGTTTATTTAATATTTCTTATCTTTTTAATTTCCTTTAATTTGCATTTAAGCCCCTGTAGTTTATGGGCTTTCTCTTTAGGTATAGATCAATCACTATCCTTTCCGTTCAAATCCGCTCGATCACTAAACGTCTGACTATTCTCGCACGGCTCGTTGGGACATAACGACCCGGGAAAACACCATACTCTCCTGATCTTCATTGCATTCGTGCTTAAACTGTTTTAAGTTTGTTACGGTCGGCCATTCACAAGTGGCAAGCTTGAGTGATAAAACTTGGCGGTTTTTGCGGATCAAATTTTAGCCGCTGCGGGGGCAGTGCTAATAGTCTTACGTTTAGCAGATTAGTGATTTGGATATTCACTCCTTGTCCATACCATCTATATATGTTTATATTTTCTTTTAAAAATCAAAAACCCAAAAAGATTTTCTTTCTTATTTTTACAAAATGTTTATCCAAAAATCCAAAAATATCCATCTTTACCCTCTTACCCTTTTGATTCTTCATTTCTTACCCTCTGTAAACCTTTGATTCTTTCTATGTCTTATCCTCACCCTCTTGGATGTCAATGGTGTGGTGGTCCTTATAATGGTAATTGCCCCAGGTTGTTGGAATCAGGGAACGGGTCTGTCTATAACCAGGATCCCTATTCCTACCATAACACAACTGATTTATTCCATCAGCTACCACAGTGAGACTCGAAGCGATTTTCTTGTTGTGATGTGGTGGTTCACTCCATTCTGATTGTCAATCGGGAAGCACGCTTGTCTATGGCAGGTTCCTGTAACAATTATGACTACAACACATATGACTCACAGCCGCATCGGTTTACTGTTGTGAGTATTGTGGAGGTCCTCACTCTAGCTCGGATTGTCAAACAGGGAATCCATTTCCTTGTAACAATTACGACTCTTCGTATCAAGACCAACCTCCACAATACCAAATGATTCAAGCAACTCCTCATGAAACTACGACCGACCTTCTACTGAAGAGTCTTGAGTTATTAAAAGAACTTAAGGAGGAGTCGGCTATGTCACATGAGAAATCCATGGAAGAATTGTTAGCGGAAGAGCGGACTGCTAAATTAGATTCCCAGATTGCCATTGAAAACACTGTTAGGGAATCAATTAAACTACAAAAAGCATTCAAATCTAGCTCTCGATTCCGTTTCATTCCTGATGACGATGATGATGAAGTTACCCTTGATATTAGTCAATTTTGTACAGGCTCATCAAGTTCATCAGTTGAAATTCATTCCATGAAAAATCAGGGAGAAAAGACTATGATGGAATTACTAGCAGAAGAACAAATGGAAAGTATAAAACATATGTATGCTAGTCCTTCTCAACTCCCTCAGTCTGTTGTTATCACACCCGATACTCCCACTCACTCTCTAAACATGGGGGATGAGCTTCTTGACTTTGTTCTGAAAAGGAATCGGGCAATTTATAAAGTCTAGTGTTGAGGACCTTGTACCAATCGAGAGAGTCAGGGGAATTTCGATCAGATGTGTGATTCTTCTTCCCCTTTTGAGTGTTCAAATGATCATTTTGAGACTTTCTCCGATTTTAGCGATGATTGTAAATCTTATGGAGACATCGAGTATGTTGAGGCATCACTCCACGATCTGATCCTCTTCTTGAGGAATTCATCGATGAAATCACTCACATCATTCCACTTTCATCAGAAAGTGACGATGATCTCTTTGATTTAGAAGCCGATCTTGGAGAAACTAGAAATCTCCTATATAATGATCATCCACTCGTTTTCTTGTCCCATTCCGACTCTTCCATTCCTTCTCTCATCTAGATGAGGAAGATGACAACTTTTGGAAGGAGGTCGATGATTTTCTTAGTGATGAGTCGATTCCAACAGGGATTGACAATACTTACTTTTTTCGGAGGAGACATCCTTTTTGGAAAATCTGTTAATTGAAAACCGTTTTCAGTTCTCCCTCAAATTTTGTTGCCAATCGCCATACAAGCTTCAAGTCTAAGCTTAAAAATCTAACAAATGGTGATTTGCTCCTCACTAATGAAGAATGGGATTGCATTGTGATGCACATCTTTATTCCATTTTTCACAGATAGTGTGGTTTCTCCTGTTCTTCACTCCTTTGGGAATGAGGACACTATTTTTTATCCCGGCATTTTCATTTATCATTTATGAGCCGGTTCTATGTATATCTCATCGGTGTGGAACTTTCACCTACTTCAATGTTTATACAAACATCTTGAATGAAAGTCCGATGGAGATTGTCTCTTCCACCTACTTCCCCATGAACAAATTAATTCGGGGTCGAGTCAAGCTAGCGACTCGGTAATCAAAAACAATATTTAAACATGGGTTTTCACCCGTGTGTACCACCCTAGTGTGGGGGAGATGCCCCACATGTAGTAAAAAAAAATTATATTAAAAAAGAGAATAATTGTTGTGTTTCTACACTTAGCTAGTAATGTTATCTTTTTCGTTCTAAGTTTCGCATAACAGCTGGTACTTTGAATATTGAGGACAATATTCATTTCTAAGTGTGGGGGAAATTAGAATTTGATCATAAATGTACCCTTTTAGTCCTTTTTCCCCAAAATGGCAAAATTTAAAAAAAAATTTAGTGGAAGTACTATGTACTAAACACAACAAATGGTAATCGGTCCACCATGTCTAACCCACATAAGGATTGGCTAATCCAGGAGCAAACGGCTCTTGGTAAAGATATATCAAATCCGTTGGCGGCTTGCAATTTGCCCAAATTGTATGGTATTTTCACTGAATATCCTTAGTGGACGAAATGGCTTGTGGTAAATGCTGTGGAAAAACCATAATTGGTAATCAGCTCACCAAAGATAATATTGATAATTTATCTAAGAGTTGGCTAGTCCAAAGCAAACGGCTTCTGGTAAAGACAAATCAAATCGGATTGGCGGTGGTTTGCTCAAAATCACTTGGTTATCGGTGTACCAAGGTTCTTACTTGACATGAAACATTTGGCTACTCCAGAAGTAATGGCTTTTGGTAAAGAGATGAAATCCATTAATTTTTCTCAAAACATTGCTAGGGACTAGCAATATCTTAGTGTGGGGGATTGATGAGTGTCTAAATACTCATTATTTTTGTATCAATTAAACTGCAAAAATATCTGAAAACACTCAGAAATGCATCAAAATGATAAAAATATCACAAATAAGTGTTTTATATGTTTTAAATGCAAAAATATCAAAATCACGGTGAAAAGCGTATCAAATTTGCATAATTGGCGGTTTTAGTCCCCAGTTTCAAAAGTTGTCAAAAACAGTCCACTGTAAATCTAAATAAAGAAAAATGTTATTCAAGGTCCCTGAAATATTCTAATTTGTCAAAAATGGTCCTTGAATAAATCTTTTGTTAAATGGCAGAAAAGGTCCCTCAACTTTCAAAAATGTCAAGTTTGGTCCCTGAAAATTTGAAAATGTCAAAACTGGTCCTTGTACTATTGGAACTTGGCAAAAGTGATCCTTGTGACAACTTTGGAAAATTACAGGATTGGTCCCTCAAGATTTCAGAATTGCAAATAAGCCCTTGTCATTTAATTAGCCCATGCCTTGTCAAAATACCAATTGACCCCTGCCATTTCACCAATTGACCCCCTGTCTTTTCTCTTTTTGACCCTTTGGTCAAAACCAGTCAACCCAAATAGTTTTCCCTCCACCTCCTGCTTTCCTCTTCCACTTGCCTGTTGCCTGCAACTCCCCTCTCCCATCACCCAGGCTTTATCCCAACACCTCTCAACCCTCATCATCACCCCTACTTTACTACCCACTCTCCACCACCTCTGCAAAACCTAAACACGCCCAATGGCATTTCCCACCCCATTTTCACTGCAATACCACTCCTACCCACGGTTTTGAGCAAAACCACCCCAACTTGGTCTAAACTTCACCAAACGTGTCCCTCCACCTCATGCTACATCCCAAGAATCCTTAATTAGTCTCAAACCGCCTCATATCCACGTGGCTTATTTTGGCGCCAAAACTGATTTAAACGGACAAGATGAGTTTGACTCAATCAATGGCTGTGAAACAATGTGGGAAAGTATCTGGAAGCTAGTGGGATGCAAAAGAGTGATAAATACAGAAGAAAGGAGAAGAAGAGAAGCATCATAATTTTAACTTAGTTTATGATC
The DNA here is from genome assembly GCA_910596185.1 of Chrysanthemum makinoi. Taxonomy (NCBI): domain Eukaryota; kingdom Viridiplantae; phylum Streptophyta; class Magnoliopsida; order Asterales; family Asteraceae; genus Chrysanthemum; species Chrysanthemum makinoi. Next base: position 47,164,219 of record OU343221.1, read on the forward strand.
AATCGTAGTTAATCAAAGTAGTTTGTATCATTAGTGTAATTGTCATTTACTTTTCTCAGATGTTAATTACCTTTGCTAAAGTGTAATAAACAATCTTGGTTACCCAGTTTCAATCTATCTTAATGTCCAGTCATTTCAACTTTGTCCCATTTTCATTACTTGTCATTTAAATTCTGTTGATACTTGTTGATTAGAGGATCCTAACAAACACTACTTAGCTCTTTGTAAGCTATTGCAAGCTTGTAGAAACTCTCAACCAGCAATAATCAATAAAAATAGGACCACCAAAAATCAATAATTAAGGTATAAACTAGAAAGTTCTTGTAGAAGCTTGGAGCAAGTGCTATTCTGGATTGCCTTGGTTATAGTGCTTTGTGGAAAGCTATAGGTGTGGTACTCAGTTCTTGGTTCTCATTGTGCCTTGATTCAAGTTGTAAGCTAATTTCTTGATTTTTGGCATTTACTATTCTTGTTCTTAATTTAGTATAATCTTTTCTGTTTGACTTGCTTAGTTATTAGTAGTTAATAGTAATAGAGTAAAATGTAGGTTGTTAATCAAAAAAATCATAGTTGCTAGTTGTTAATATTTTTAGTTAATATAGCTTAGTTGTGATTATCCTAGTAATAGTTGTTAAATGTATGTTTTATTTATGATCGTAGTTCATCATAGTCAAGTGTTAGAATTCAGTTTCATGGTTTAAATCATTATTGAGTAACACTAATCAATAGAACAGTCCTTTCTAGGGGTGTTTGGATCAAGCTGCCATAGTGAGTTTATGCATGTTATTATGCTTTATTCTTGATCTGTGTATTTTGTTTAGGTTTATATAGTTCATAATAGTCATAATAAATAGGTCTCATTAGTATAAAAGTCAAAATAGAACTCAATTCCATCTAGTTTGTAATCTGTTAAGTGATTTAGTCTCATATTCCACATATTAGCTTAGAATCTGATAACCTAGCTTAATTTCATCTTAGTATAGCTTAATACAACATAATCAATCAGTAAATTAGGATCAAAGCTCACTTAAGTCAACATATTGGTTACATAAAAAAGTTTACGAGAACACGATTTTTGAATAAACTTTAGATTTTCATTGTGTGTTTATTATTAGGATTTAACTATTCAGCTTTTGGGATATCAATATTTAGTTGCTCAACTAAATTAGAAAAATAGTTCTCTCTCCCAATTAGCTTATACTTTATTCTTAGTCTTTTTAAGGACCCTTTCAAAATGCATGCCCTGTGCAGCCTGCACCACCACAACAGTGGGCATCACCACCACTTTGGTGGGTCCCACATGCCACACCAGTAGACCCCACTGGTGGTTCTTGGTTCCATATCACTCACAACCCAGTTGACTATCATTTTCAGTAAAGGTTTTGAGCTTAAGCTCTGTGGACCCCACTCTTAGATCAGCCCCATGTTGTCCCATTTCCACAGATAAAAAGCTAGTTTTTGATTTGCTTAATCTTTGGCTTAAACTGCTTTTCAGAAGTTTAGGATGGTTGGAATAGGTTAGTATTTAGTTATTATAGTATAACCTAGCTTCTGTGTTTATTTGGTGGTCATTTGTGGCTTTTAGCTTATTTTGAAGTGCTTATTTATAAACCCCATCCACAGCTTATTCTCACATAATCATATGTTTTTATATTTTTTTATAAACTTAGAATAATATTTTAGTGTTTTCTTGAATTTTCAGATTTTTCCATCATCTGTTTAGTATTTTTTCCTTATTTAAACTAGTTTTTTCCTTTTTAATAGCTTTTAATACAAATAAATCAGAAAAAGCTTAAAAAAAATATATTTTCAATTTTCCTAGATTAAGATAAATATAAAAGCCTAAAAAGTATTTTTCCATAATTTTCTTGGTTTAAATAGTATTTTTTAGCATTTTAATTAGTTTTAAATAGTTTTAAATTAATAATAAATACATAAAAAGTCTAAAAATATATTTTCAGTTTTAAAATAAGTTTTATCATATTTTAGATTTTTATAAGTTATAATTTCATTTTTCTAGGTTAAATTTGTATTTTATTATATTTTAGTGCATTTTAAACACTTAATAAATAATTTTTAATTAATAATAATTAAATAAATAGTTTTAAAAATAATTTTCTTTTTCTAATAATTTTATTTTATTATTAGGATTGTAAAAATGTCATTTTTATATTTGTAGGCCTTTTATTTCTTAAAACTCACGTTTTATTTTTATGCGTTTACGTAATTTTATTTTAAAAATAAGTTTTAAGTTTTAAACGTTCATCAATTTTAAAAATAGTGATAGCGTTTATTTAATATTTCTTATCTTTTTAATTTCCTTTAATTTTCATTTAAGCCCCTGTAGTTTTTGGGCTTTCTCTTTAGGTATAGATCAATCACTATCCTTTCCGTTCAAATCCTCTCCGATCAACGTTTGACTATTCTCCATGCTACTCGTTGGGACTTAACGACACGGGAAACACTATACTCTCCTGATCTTCATTGCATTTGTGCTTAAACTTTTTTAAGTTTGTTACGGTCGGCCATTCACAAGTGGCAGGCTTGAGTGATAAAACTTGACGGTTTTGCGCGGATCAGTCACTAACCTCAACAATCATTGCATCAAATTCCTTTTCCATTTCTTTAATATCTGATTTTATCCCCTTTTTAAGACTCTCAAAATGGTCTTTTAGTTGTTTAAAGAAAGGCATGACTTCAGTTAAATAACATTCTTTAGTTTTCTCAAAACCTCTTTCTCCTTCAGTTATACCAGTGGGTGTGATCCTTTTCTTGCAAGTTTTCTCAAAATCAACAAATAGTTGAAAAATAACATATTGACTGATTAAGGTCTTGCTTTTAGTGGCAATTGTTCTAGGAACAAGATGCATTGGTGTATTAGGAGGATACAGTCGCTCTAGGCATTTTCCTAAAGGGGGTTGGTTTCAACAATATTTTACTTTCCTTATCTAAATCCATTTTCCAGAACACTTGTTCGAGGTTAACAATGTCGAGGCTTAAACTTGTTTAAGGCAATCAATTCTCCTTTTGTAATCATGGGGAGTGATGATTACTTTCTTTTCTTTACATTTTGGATCAGCTAGTTTCTTGTTTAACTTTTCCTAGTGATTTCATCGATTTTTTATCTTCCTCATTGCACTCAACGCCTAGGGTTTTTCTGTCTAGGTTTAAGGATTTCCATGCCATCATAAAGAACCTTATGAGCATTTATAGCCTTTTTAATGACCTCTGGATTTGGTTCCTCAACAAGGGGAATGCTATGCTTATCGCTTGGGACTCTATGCTTAGTGATCATGTGAGCAGTCTGAATGGTGTTTCCTTGTACGTACAACTTATTTTCAAGCTTGTTTTTCAAGGTTTTTAGATTAGAAAAATCATTCAAAAGTTTTGATTCCTTAATTCTTGCTTAAGCACCTTAACATTTTCTTGAAGTTCTTGTTTTTGCTTAGCAGTTTTTGAAAGTTTTTCTTGTAAGGAGTTTAACTCTTGTTTTAATACTTCTTCTAAACCTACTTTTCTAATAGTTTATACGCATTTGGTCATCAATTTCCTGCTCACGGGTGGTCAACTCAAATTTTGCACGTTGTTCATAAATAGCAACACGTTCTTTATAGGCATTTAGTTTAGAAACTACAGAATCATCAGAGGCACATGCAGTGAATTCATCAAAAACATAATCATTATTGATTGCAGAAGATGTATCACTTGGTACAACTTCACTTTCACTTTGTTTCACATATTGATCATATGGGACAGCATTGATACTATCCATATTTTCAATATTTGATTCAATAGTTTCAGTTGATTGTACTTTGTCATGCAATTTTGCACATGATCATCGTATAGTTTTAATACCTCTGAGATGAGTTTGTCTTTGGATGGGCCAGCTTGTGGTGAAGATGAGACCTTGGAAGAAACCATTGGAGAAAGCCATGCAAATTGTGTGTGGTGTGGGTCCATCATCCACAACAGAGTCGTATGCATCACAATCAGCGACTTGAAAGGCATTCTGATGATTGTGACCTATCTCCTGAATTGGTGCTCATCCACATTCATCATAGGTCTTGGCATTGCCCTCAGCAAAACAACAACTCCTCTTCATCCAAAGCACCATTATCCTGAGCTTGTACAAGCGTCTTATCTCTGAGTAATCAGCATTCTGAGGGCGTTTTGGCTGTAGGTTCCTTGCAATGTGTCCTTCACCACCATAGTTATAGCATTTGATCGGCTTAGCTTGACCTTGATTTCCATTCCTTCCCCGATTCTGATTTGCCACATATTCTCTGCCGACTCCACCTCTTCCTTGTTCGTGTACTTGTCTTTCTTGAACTGGTTGCACCATGACTTTCCCATCTCTGACTAGAGTATGATTGAAATTGGAAGCATTCTGATTTCATTATTGGTGTGAAGGCGGTTGGTATGTGGTGAGTATCAAGTTTTGTTTAACCATGAGGGCGTTGAGAAATGAAGTGTCCCACGGGCATCGTCACTTGTTTGAATCTTGGACCAGGAATGAGTTTGTGATTGCCATCACTCATGGGTATAACTTGAGATGCTTTGTTGGTGATTCCAATGTTTGAGTAGAAGGCAGTTGAATCATTTGATGAGCTTGTCTCTCTGGATTTGTTTTGAAATTTTCAAGAATCCTCTTTTCAAACATGGCATGTCTCTCATTCTGAAGAAGGAAGGCATAGAGTTGCTCCTAGTTTGTATTCTTCAATCCTTTGGTTAGCTTCACAGAAGTGACAAACTTGTGCCATTCGGGATTCATGTTGTTCACAAATTTGAGTTGATTTGAATGTTAGGCATAGTCATTCAGATGTTCCTCATATCATTAACAAGCTTGTGGAATCTCACATAGTACTCATAAACACTCTCATATGGTTTCATCTTGAAGTGTTCAATATCATCATAGAGTTGTGATTCTCTGTCTTCCATAGTTAATTCAGAACCTGAGAGAAGCATCTTGACATTATCCCACACTGCCTTGGCTTCAGTGTTGTGATTGATCAGTTTGTAGATATCTTTTGGAAGACCTTGAAGTACGATGTTAGAAGCCCTGATACGCAGAATCTCTTTTTCTCTTATCATCGAGCTCATCATTATGTCTTTGTGCATCCATTCCATAGATCATTGTTCCATCTTCAGCTGTATCAATTAAGTCTCTAGTTGTCTCAAACCGATATGGTCCTTCATCAATGGATTTGAGAATGTTGACTCCATTTTCCTTTCCAAGCAGTACAATCTGATTCGTTGAGCCCAAGAGTCGTAGTCAGTTCTGTCAAGCATGGGTGGACGAGTATCGGAACCAGCTGCTTGAACATCCTCGGCAGCAGTGGAGATGATAGTAGGAACGTTTGTAGACATGTTTCAAGCTCTACGGGATTTTGCAATTCTTTGATTAAACCGGGAAATTGATTCTTTCACGGTTTTACTAAACCAAAGAACAACCATAAGAGCGTAACGAAGAAGAAAAAGGTCTAAATGAACAAGTCGCTAAACACACAACTCGCATAAAGCAATCAACCGCACACTCACTCGCTTTATCAAGTCGCTAAATAGCCAACTTCGCTGGTCTCAACTCGCAACATAATCAACTCGCTTGAACACTAAGTCGCTTAAGTTAACTCGCTAACGTTACAACCAAGTAGCAGTCTCTTTAGATCTCTAGTCGCTTAAAGAAACAACTCGCTTAGAACCCAAGTAGCATAAATATCAACTAAAGCTGCTACTAAATCGCATGTACCAACTCGCTTTAAGTAACAAAGCAGCAAGCTTTGAGAAGAAACACAAGTCCGAGACACAACTCGCCTAGTCCTTTTTTCAAAAATAACCACTTTATCAATCCAAAACAACCAAACCCCAATGATTTAAGGCTTCCAATTCAAAACATAAACACATATGATGATCCTAAACACAAAAGTACAAGCAAAATTCAAACTTTAACACTAGAATTTGTCCCAATGAATCAAACTCTCCTAAACCCTTAATACTCCAAAACCTTATGAAATCCACCAAAACAAAGAGCATGAAAGATGAGTGATCAAACCATGGCTCTTGATACCAATTGTAGGATATTGGATTTCACAAACACTCTAAACCACGATCAAAGTAGGCGTATAAGAATGTTAGAGAGAGTTCTAGTGAGAGAAAGGAAGAGAGTTGGGAACTATAGTGAGCGAAAGAAAATATTATTATGAGCTCCAACTCTCTACCTTGGGAGGTAGAGAGTATTTATAGTCTTACATAAAACGCCACACAACGGGCTGTGGATCAGGCATACAGTGGGTAAAGACCCGTCCGTCCTCCACGGTGTTACTTAACAAAATACTACTTAACATAAAATAACTATGACTACGAGCTTTCTAATGATTACATATACTTGAGGTGAAGCTCTTTAATACCTGGAATTTCTAATTCCTAACATATTCCAACTATGTGGAGGAAGAGATGTTAGAGAATGTTTCTGAAGATTAAAGAGGTACACAAGTATGACATATTCAGGGGAGATAAATGTATAACATGAGGGAGGTGTTATCAGTTATTCTTTCGGTGGGAATGTGTGTACCTCAGGTTCTTGAGCTTCATACGATCATCAGGAAGAAAGCCATTGTTTACCACAAACATTGGGGAGGTGTTTTTCTCTTCGGGCATGATGTGTATTCGGGAGAGTTCTTGGATATTGGTGTACTTCGGGTTCTTGAGCTTCATACACGATCATCAGGGAAGAAAGCCATTGTTTACCACAAACATTAGGGAGGCGTTTTCTTTCCGGGCATGATGTATATTCGGGAGAGTTCTTGAGCATTATACAAAGATACTGATTGCATCAATTCATCTACTTGGGGGAATTGGTCTCTAGACAACCTTTTGGAATGGATCGCTTCAGACCGAGTGGAAAAGGAATTTGAGAAGAGGTATTCAAATGTGGGATGATACGTTGTTGTTCTTCTTCTTGATGATATAACCCCGAACGGAGAATCTCGATTATCGTTCTTAAAAGGAGCAGTGGGATTTATGATAATGGTGTGCTTCTCTGTGTACCTGGCTAAGGCAAGCTTGAAATAGAGCTTCGAATCTGCTCATGTAATGGATCTTCGATTTGGGGGGAAGCTGCCAAAGTCTCTTTTTCTCAAAGGCTCATGTTCTATCTTCTATTCTGGAGCCTCGGAAGCTTTGGTGGTGGAAGTTTAAGAGATGACATATTCTATCTTCTGACGTCTTTGCTCGATATCCTTATCTCGGTACTCGTATCATCATCCTCTTAAACTATATCATCTTTTCTATCCTTGTAAATATTTATCAAAAACCAAAATACAAAAATATAAAATCAGCAAAACAAAATAGAAAAATATAAAACCATCAAAAATCCATAAAAATTTGAAAAATCAGAAAATACCAAAAATATTGTTTTATCAAGACATGTCTTCTGGTATCGATAACATCTGCGGTCTTAGAAATGTCATTCAATAATGGCACGGGACCATAGATGAAGTTCGAGCAGGAGGTGTAAATATTATTTTCAAAACATGTCACAAATCATATGGCTTACAGTTATTTCAGACAGTAACCCGCGCTTCAAAAATGATGGCTTACAGTTATTTCAGACTGTGACCCGTGCTTAAAACTATGGTTTGCTATTATTTCAAATAGCAACCCGATCTTAAAGAAAGGAAAGTGCTGCGCTAAACCTATTTTCAAATATTTCGTGCACTTATCCTAAATCAAAATGAGAAAAGTATGTCGAAGGACTGCTGTTCCTACTCGAATATTTTTCCTTCTAAAATTCTTCAGAAAAATATTTGTTTTAACAAATTGGTGGTAAATTGAATTGCTTTATAAACAATCAGATTCAGAGTTTTTATAAAATTTGCAAACTCAATCAATGACTTCAGCGCTTTTAATCTTTTCAAAAAGAGTCATTGATTGAGGGGGAGAATGTTTTTCAAATTTACATCATCTAACGGGCTTTCTTAATCATCCTACGTGCTTATCTGAAAAATATAATTGCCTATGTTAAAGGACTAGGTTTCTAGGATGTGATTGTTAGGATTAGATGATTATAGATTGATAAACACATTATTCCCATGCCTATGTATGATTTGATTGATATGTTGAATTGACTTTTATTAGTCGAGTGCTGTTTGGGTGATGTCGACCACCATATATATGTTTGTGTCCACTAACGTATTCAGGTATATTGGTATATAAGAATGTTCCCGATCCGGATCCCACAATTGAAGATGATTGGATTCCGAATGGAAAGGGTAACTATCTCTTGGGTTGACAAATGAAGAAACGGAGCTTAAATTTGACTTCTATGGAGAGTTGGCATGAAAAATGCAGCGTAAGAGGTCTGTTACATGATGAATGGTTTCATCATCAAATGAAGGCAGAGCTTAATTTGACCTCAGTTGGCGTGAAAAAATGCGAGAAGTCTCCATGCATGAGATGGTTTTCTTCCAACCTCCAGCAACAACAAAAAAGCAGCTCAACCTAGCGTAAATATCGTGGGATTTTTTAACACAATTTTGAAATAATCTGATTAAATTGTTTTGAAAATGGAAAATATTGTTTTGAAAATTAATTGGACTTAATTTTGAAAATCATCGGACTTCATGTTATCAAAACTTAAGTCACTCAATCATCGACTACGGTCACCGGACTTCATATTGTTTTGAGGGGGAGAGTGATTTAAAATAAAATATTTTTCAAACCATATTTCTTCACAAAATTTCCGATTTATACGAAATAAAGTGGTGATCTAAAGATTTAATGTTATGTCATGGTATGATTTTCTTTAAAACTCAAAGATCTTTCAAAATGAAATTTTCGTTTCTTGTATGTGTTTTTTATTTTACCTAATAGATCTCTTAAAACAATCATACCTGACACTAACAATCTTTAATGTCTTAAATGGTCCTTACTCAAGTCATTTTCAAAATCAAATCTTGCCACGTATTTCCCCAAAATTTTTCAAATGATTTTAATCAATCGGGATCCAAAATCTCAGTTGGTTTGAAATTTTTTATAGGGGGAGAGATCGTGATTTAAATCTCAAATCGGTTTTAAACGGTGATTGTTTCAAAAGCACTCCTTCCTTCATGTGCCAAACGATTTCAAATACATTATGCACATGATTGTAGAGGAGCATTTAACCAAAAACCAGAAGAGTATTTAAACAAGTCCACATATTCTCCCATGTTTTCCAAACCTTATTAAATCACTTGGGATCCAAAATCTCAATGGGTTTGATATATTTGATCAGGGGAGAATTTGTGATTTAATATGAAATTTGATAAAAGATGATCGTTTTGATTCAAAGTGCAAGTTCTCTCTAATATGTGCCAAACTCTTTCGTATATCGATGCACATATTGAGGGGGAGCAAATGGTTTCTTAATACCTTTTGTGATCGTGGTTGTGCTTCAAAAGAACTCTGTCCTCTATGTGAAAAAATGATTTCAAATATCCAACGCACATATTGAGGGGGAGAATTTACCAAAGAAATTCAAATGGCTTTTTCTACGGAAATTGTGATCAAGAAATTATTTCAAAGAACTTTTGCCTCCATGTGCTAAACAATTTCAAGATCATATGCACATGTTGAGGGGGAGCATTTCTAAAAGATCAAAACTATTAAGGTACAAATGCTTTGATCTCGTATCACAAGTACCTTGATTGGATTTTCCAAATGATTTTTCAATTGGTTTCGAGAAGGAAAGAACAATACCAAAAGACCGACCAATTTACTTATGCATGGTGGGATGGTTAGGTTAGGTATTATTCGTTCCCACGATCCCTTGAGCGGAGGTATCTACCGGGGACAATCCACTAGATAGTGTAGAGTCCTTAGGTATGATGAAAAAGGAGAAAAATGAGAATATGGGAAGAGTGCCGATGAGACAGGCTAGTCTTGTACAAACCCAACAAGGTACTAGTGATGAAGTCTCGGTAAGCACTGAAGGGGTTGAAGAATGAAAAAGAATGAATGTGAAAAAGGGTGAAAAGAAATAGCCCTCCAATAATTCAACCTTAGGGCGTAGCAGGTTCAATACATATGCTTGGTGGTTACTAAGATAACTGCGTATATGAAGACAAGACGTCATGGACCCGAGTGGCCAGCTGCACTAACTTCCCAAGCTACTCAAGTTCCTCTTAAAAGGGCTTGTTTCATTCTCACGGGAACCTACATAATCTATCGACTTTCTCTAAGAGATTGTTGATATTGAAGAAGGAGACCCTCTCCCTAGTCTCCGGCATAGGAAACCAAATGTGCATAATTGAGTCTAGAGCGAAGAGGTCATCCACAAAATCTCATTAGGACACAAAATTAATGAAGACTTGCTGTTTCACACAATGTGGAAAGTAAGAATATATTAAGAGTCCTACGCATTATCCTTGTGGTATTGCCAGAACATCCGTGTGATACGTAAAAGTATTCACGATGAAGATGGAAATCCTTCTAGATCCAACACCAAACAAGCTCTTGGTGGGTGACATGTGAGATCTTTTCAAAAGATCAAGCTTGTGACAACTGGATAGAAACAATGGGGCGATTCATTCTTGAATCAACCTTGGTCCAGGAAATGAATTGAATACTTTTGGAAAACCGTTCGATGTGCGAATCTCTTCTTTCTCTAGCACATCGGTTTGTACTCTTTCAAATACAAAAAGTATTTCTGATTGAAAATTGATCTTTATCATAAAACCTTCCTCGTATTGCAAAACTCTTTCTTTTAAGCAATACGCGATTGTTTTCAAATCAAGTTTTCATCAATCAGTGAATCTCAATTCGCTGGTTCACTCGCTCTGTGTTGTCTTCTTTGAGACGTTCCGGTTTGGGAACAGCTAGAGCAGCTGCGAAACCCTGTCAAGGAGATTCTTTGGAATCATACTGATCACGCAGTTTACTTGCGATCAACGAGAACAGTGGGTCGTGTACCTCAATTCAGTGATGAAAGACACTTTCGTGTGTTTTATTGCTAACTGTTGTTTGCAGGTACATTTGGACGGTTGTAGCTGATCGAATTGAAGTCAATCAAAGCCGCGTATACATGACATCACTTAATTGAAGAAATCATGACTGGTGCATACCTACAGAACCTTTCGATATTTTCATACTATGCTTCCTTTATCTTTGGCTGCAAATATCATGAACCGTAAAAGCTTCCGCTACTCTGATGGAAAGATGTCATGATCCAGAAAGTGTGAGCATGTCGGTCCAAAAAGTCACAACATCACATGATGGCAACACAATAAAGGGTGGTCCAGATTTACTATGATGATCTCGAAAGCTTGAAGATCATCAAAGATGTGGATCAGTTCAAAGACCTCCACTGAAAGTACAAAATATGCAGACTATGAAGAGTCATTGCTAAAGCACAAACATTGTGGAAGTGAAGAATTCAAGTCTACGAGCTCAGAATAGAAGAGAAACTAGAATGCTAGGATTCGAAATGTAAAACATGGGGTGACCTCCCTTAGGGGGAGATTGTTAGGAATTAGAAATTCCATAGTGAAGTGTCGGTCACCCCAACTATTATCTAGCATAAGTTAGCTTGTAGACATATCGTTATTTACATGTTTGTTAGTGAGTCATTAGCCTAGTTTAGTGTAGTGTAACAGGTGGAGGAAGGACGGGTCTTTACCCACATGTATACACGATCCACAGGCCGTCGGGGAGGTCGTGTAGTCTGTAACTATAAATACCCCTTTCATCCTTGGAAGGGGTGGTGCTTCTTCATTAATCTAACCTTTCATTTGTTAAGCAAGTCTCTACCAAGAACACCCTCTCACTCTTTCTCTCTAAAACATGGCATACTTGTATTATCACCATCCAAGGCCACCCGAATCATCAAACACAATATATTTAAGATCCTACGATAATCATTACACAGCAATCTTATACAAAAACAAAAACAAAAGAGTTTTATTAAGTAAATCACCCCCCACACTTAAGTCCAACCAAAGGTTTAAACTTTGGGGCGTGACCACAGAAAAAATCAAATCTGAAAGCAAACGGGTTGCCTCGAGCGCTTGTTTTATTAACTAGTCATTAGCATGACTCAAAACTTCCAAATTCCGCGTAGTTGCAATTCGACTTTGGTTTCTTTTCCGAATTCACGGTTGCATCAATATCTCTCAAGATGAATTCAGTAGAAGGTTTCCAAGGAACACTTTGTTTGATTCTTCACGGAAAAAGTGCTACTACATGTGATGGTTTCGATTAGGTCTCAGGCAATTGCCTTCATTGAAATTTCATTCAATTGCTCCTTATCATAGTATAACTTGATTCGGTGCCCATTAACAATGAAACTTCCACCTTGCTTGTCATAAAGTTTGACATAACCGGATGGATATCCATGTTTCACGACATAAACTCTGAACCATTTCGGTTGCAGCTTAAGAGATTTGAATTTAAATTCATGTTTAACTTTATCTCCGGCTTTGAATTTCTTTCGAATTCTCAGCTTCTTGTCATGATAAGCTTTGGTTCTAGCTTTGTACAATTTGGAATTCTCATAAGCTTGGAGTCTTAATTCATCGAGTTCATGCAATTGCAAGAATCTCTTTTCAGCTTTTAAGATCGGTGTTACGGCTTCTAAGGGCCTAGTAAGTTGATGTTCGGTCGAGCGGCAAATGACAAGTTTTTCCATATAGAGTCTGTAAGGAGTTGTCTTAGATAGGAGTTTTGTAGTACGAAACACAGAGCATCGTCAAGTTTTTTTTGACCACCCTGAAGGATTATCCTTCACTGTTTTTTCGAGTATTCTTTTCAGAGCTCTGTTGGTGTTTTCAACTTGGCCACTGGTTTGTGGATGATAAGCTGTAACAAAATGATGATGAACTCCATATCTTTTCATGGTTTTCTCCATTTGTCTATTACAAAAATGAGTCCCTCGATCGCTTATCAAAGCTTAAGGAATTCCATAATGAGCAAAAAGCTTTTTGAGAAAATTAACGACAACACGAGCATCATTTATTGGTAAAACTTCAGCTTCTGCCCATTTGGACACATAATCGATAGCAACGAGAATGTATTCGTATTTGTGGTATTTAGGAAAGGAATCAATTCCTCAAATATCAAATATTTTGCAAACTTGAAGGCTTTTTAATGACATTTCATCTCTGTGAGAAAGGTTACCGGATCTTTGGCAAGCGTCACAGTTTTGGATAAGTGTATATGCTTCTTTGAATATTGTCGGCCAATAGAATCAAATCAAAACTTTTTAGCTGTGGTGGAAGGACCATGTGTGTCCGGTGGATATGATGACATTCACCAAAGAATTTTTCGGGTTTCAGAACCAGAAACACATCTTCGATCATTCCATCGGGACACATTTTGAAAAGATAGGGATCTTCCCAATAGTAGTGTTTAAGTTCCGAAAAGGATTTACTCCACTGAGCGTGAGTTAGTCCTTTTCTAAGGATTCTTCGAAGAGGTAGTTTGCAAATTTAGCAAACCAAGGATCTTCATTTTCATCAACCGTCATGAGGGTTTCATCAAGAAAGTAATCATCAATTTCTTCTTCCTTCAACTCCTCTAGATCAGGGTTTTCAAGACGTGATAAATGATCAGCAGACTAGATTCTGCTCCCTTTCTAATCTTTGATCTCAATGTCAAATTCTTGGAGTAGCAGAATCCATCGAGTAAGACGCGGCTTTGCATCTTTCTTGGAAAGATATTTGAGTCTTGAATGATCGATGAACACGATTGTTTCACAACCGAGGTAAGATCTAAATTTGTGACAGCGAAAACTATGGCCAATAATTCCTTTTCGTAACCGGTATAATTTTTTGCGAGCACGCGTCTAGTGTCTTGCTTGCAAAATATATGGGCCGAAAGTGTTTTCCTTCTCGTTGGCTAAAAGCTGCTCCAACGAAATCGCTTGCATCGCACATGAGCTCAAATGGCGATAAACCAATCAAGTGAAACCATAATGGGTGCACTAGTGGGTTGTTTCAATGTTTGAATGCTTTCATGCATGCATTGAAGTCAAAAGCAGATTCTTTCTCAAGAAGTTTTGTCATGGGGCGAGATACGTAAAATCCTGATAAATCGACGGTAAAACCGGCGTAAAAACTTCTACGGCTTTAACGTTAGTTGAAGGTGGCAGACTTAAACGTCGATTTTTGCTTTATCTACTTCCATGCCTGCACTGGAGATCTTATGACCAAGCACAATTCCTTCAGTCACCATAAAGTGACATTTCTCCCGGTTAAGGACAAGATGTGGCCATCTTTCGAGCATTTTATCAGGATTGAAAAGACAAGCCTCGAATGAGTTTCTGAAAACTGAAAAGTCATCCATGAAAACTTCCATGGAGGTTTCAAGCATGTCATGGAATATGGCTATCATACACCTTTGAAAAGTTGCAGGTGCATTACAAAGACCAAAAGGCATACACCGATAAGCGTAAGTTCCAAAAGGGCAAGTAAAGGTGGTCTTTTCTTGATCATTCGGATTGATCGGTATTTGCAAATACCCTGAAAATCCATCGAGGAAACAAAAGAACTTGTTCCCTGCTAGTCTTTCGAGCATTTGATCCGTGTGAGGAAAGGAGAAATGATCTTTTCTGGTGGCTTTGTTTAGTTTATTCTCACAACAGTCATTCCTCCTTTCTTAGGGACACAGTGAATGGGACTCACCCAAGGATGTCCTCGATAGGGGTAAATGATACCAACATCAAGAAGTTTGATGATTTCCTTTTTGACAACTTCTTTCATGTTGGGATTGATTCTATGTTTTCTTTCCACAACAAGTCTAATCCCTTCTTCAAAACTGATTTTGTGCTTGCAAAATTGGGACTAATTCTGGTATATCGAGAGGTTTTCAAGCGAAAGCTCTTTTATTATTTTTAAGAATAGAAAACAAACGTTCCTTCTCTTCATCTTTGAGTAATGAAGATATGACTACAGGAAGTGAGTTTTCCTCCAGATAGGCATACTCAAGATGATCGTGGAATGGTTTGAGCATCTAGATCTATTGGTGGTCCTGGTTAGAATATTTTATCCTCATTTCGTCATCGAAAGTTATTTCTTCAAAATTCTCTTCCTCCATTTCTTCCTCCTCAGTTGTGTCTCCTTCGAAGTCTACTTTCATAAAATCAGCGAACTCTTTATCAAGATCGGTTTCACTAATTTTTTCAGAAGTAGTCATGAATGGATCAGAATCGTTAAGTAATGCATCCAATACCTCGTCAGTGACTTCATCGATAACACCAATGTTGAAACAAGTGTCATCACTGGAACGTGGATATCGCATTGCTTTGTTGATTAAAAAGATAATTCGATCTTTTCCAACTCCAAGGTTGAGCTCTTTACGTTTTACTTTGATGATTGCATCAACGGTATTTAGGAAAGGTCTTCCTAAGATGAGAGGGACTTTACTGTCTTCTTCCATTTCTAGGATCACAAAATCCACGAAAAAATGAATTTACCAACTTGAACGAGCATATTCTCAGCAATTCCAACAGGATATTGATAAGAATGATTGGCTAATCGAATGCTCATCTTTGTAGGTTTTAGGCTGTTGATGGATAATTTGGAATACAACGAATAGAGCATCAAATTGATACTTGCGCTAAGGTTGGCTAGAGCATCGCATTGAATATTATTCCCAAAGGTGCATGGAATCAGAAACCTCCCAGGATCTCCGAGCTTTGGTGGAATTTTGTTTTGAACAATGGCTGAACATTACTCGTTAAGGAAGGTAGCGGATATTTGCTCTAACTTTCTTTTGTTGTTTAGAAGTTCCTTCAAAAATTTCCCGTAGTTGGGCATTACGGCTAAGACATCAACAAGGGGAATATTGAGTCTAACCTCTTTGATTACTTCAATGAACCTTTTATATCGCTCTTCCATTTTCTTTCTCAAGGCGTTGAGGATATGGGATTTTTGGTGTGTATGCCTTGATTGGTGAAACATTTTTCTTTTTGGCGGTTTGGGTTGGGTTGGTTTCCTCAGCTTCATCTTCACTATCTTTGGTAATAAGAGCATTATCTTTTGTATTTGGTGGTGGATCTTTTGAGAGACCACTTCCTGTGAATACAGCATTGATATGCTCATTTCTTATTTGTGGTGGATGATAATTTTTATCGTTTGATGGTTTGGGTTTGATTGGGTGTTACTTGGTAATGAACCAGATGACCGAGAAGAAAGTTGATCAAAAAATTTACCTAATTTGTTTTCAAGGTCCTGGATAGAAGCTTCTGTCCTTTCTCAACTTTGGTTTTGAGATTGAAAAATTAATTTTTGATAAAATCATTCGTCGATTTTTGAGCGACCACGAATTCTCTCATGGTTTTTTTGAATTTGGACTCTTCCAACTTTTTGTCAGATTTTTGTGAAGGTTGATTGTCTGTTCGAGGTTGAGAATCATGATTTTTATCCCTTTATTGGTGGTCTTGCCAATTTCCAGAATTCCTACCGTAATAACTACCATGACATCCTCCTCTATGGTATCCTCCTTGAACATAATTAGCTTATCCTTCGTTGGGTCCACCCATAGGTTTATCTTCGCACTCCGACGATGGGTGATTTCCTCCACGATTGTTACATCCATCTCACATTTCTTTCATTTCTCCTTTAAGATCTTTGTATTACGAGTCGATTTTTAAAGTCAAGGCTTCCATTTTCTCCATGAGTTTTGAGGTATCGGAATTTTCGACAAAAGCAACGGTTTTTCTAAGAGGTTTGGCTTTGGAATCTTTGGACCAATCGAGTTTAAGAAGTACTCGATCTTCGAGTAATTGATATGCTTCGTTAGGAGTTTTATAGAGAAAAATTCTTTCAGCATCAAGAATACCTTGCGAAATTTCGTCTGGTCCATGGTAATAGATTTAGATGATGGTTCCACGGGGTAGTCCATGTCCATGACAGCTGCGAAGCTAATCTTTCATCCAAAGCCAAGCTTCGACAAGTGATTCGTTGGGGTTTTGTGTGAAAGCATGAATTTCTCCTATTAATCGATCAAACATGGCAGGTGGAAAGAATCGGCTTACAAAGGCTTGCCTCATCTCCTCCTAATTATTGATAATTTATGGGGTTAATTCACTGTACCATACTTTTGCATATCCAGTGAGTGATGATGGAAAAAGATTGAGTTTAATGGCATTGACATCGGTGTTGCCATATCGGAACATGCCGCAGATTTCGATGAATTCGGCAATGTGCTTATGCGGATCGGCTCGCGCACGACCATAGAATTGACAGTCTTTGATCATAGAAAGATGATGACCCTTCACTGTGAAGTTGTCACCTAGGTTAACGGCAACAATAGCACTCTCGGGAGTTGGTCCTATGGCTCGGTTGGTTCCCCACATTGGTTGATCGTCGGCCATGGGAAAAGGTAAATTGGTGAATGGGTTATAAATGACTTTGGCTTCCAAAAGGTTATCAAATGGTGGGTTTGGTACTCTAGGTACACGGTTTTGTAATGGGACAAAAGGTGTTCTTCTTCTTCTTCAGATCAAATGTTCGAGGTTGGTAAGAGGTGAGATTGGTTCTACTCCATTTGCGCGAGTTTTCATACAACTACCTAGAGAATCCAGGCAATATTCAAGCACACAAGCAAATAAAGAAAATAGTTTTCAGACAGGATTGATGAACGGGATTGGTTGTGAAAGGCGACCGATCGGTTGGAATGTTTTTGGTCTGGGTTTGGGCGTAACCGAATCGGTTGGATGGACGACCGATCGGTTATAGGTCTCGTAAATTTTATTTTTTATTTTTTGAAAAGGATCGACGACGTGGATTTTAAAACTTGTTGAAACACAATCAAAATCCCCGCGTCGTGCGAAAACTTGATGTGCTACGTATGTACAAGTTTTAAATTTATAAAAGATGATTTATCAATTCTACCAATAACACATACGAGCAAGTGCACTCGTCCGTTATAGCAAGATTGTGATGGTAAGTCGGGATCGTTTGCAGGGATTTGGGAGTGAATCAAGAAACAAGTATGAATATACAAAGGCAATCCAAAAGCAAATAATAACGAAAATTATATGATGAAATTCAGATGATTAAAAACTACACTTGCTTAAACTATCTCTTTATCCTTGAGTAGCGTGATTGTGTTAACCTCTTAACATGTTGGTTACGATAATTAGTTGGTGGACTAATCTATTGTTCTTACAAGTTAAACCTTTGTCAAGATTTTAGTTTATAAAAACAAGCATTAAGTTTAACCAATCAATTCAAGATCAATTCAAGTTTCATAAGTTTACTTTCATAAAATTAAACACAAAAACATCCTTTTTGCCTTATCAAATTTGCTTAAGAAATGGTCAATACAAAAGGTAACCGATTATAGACAAAATGTCACAATTGATTGTAAACAACTAATCTTACGACCTTTTAGATGTTTCCAATCAATCCAACTTGATAATCAAAAAACATTCTTATTACAACCACACTTTAGTTTCTTTGTTTGATCAAAAATAATAGGTAAAAACAATCATCCGTAGACAAAATGATTATAACTAGTTGAATAACAAATAGTTCTTTCGACCTTTTACATTTACTAACAACTAGTCAGTCTTGATTAACAAATGTCACTACGAAAATTAAGCACAATTGGATCTTAGAATCCACATGAAATAGAATTAAAACATGATAACACAATCATAGACTAATCATAAGATAATTAACATTGTTTAAGCAAGTGCATAAAGAAACTAGCCACTCATAACAAACATAAACATAAACACAGAAATTTGAACATTAGAAAATATGATTAAGAGTCTTACAATGATTGGAATAAGATTAAAAATGATTGAGTAATGATTCCCAAAGTATTGGTGTTGACTTCTCAGGGGTTTGACCTCCAAATGTTGACTTCTTGGACCTCTAAACTTTACTAGAATTCTAATGATGAATTTGAGAGCTATAAGAGATGGGTTTGATGAGCAGAGAGCTGTATTGAAGTGTGTGTTCTCAAATGCTCACAAGAGGTCTCTATTTATACTAATCCCAAGGCCTAGGGTTATAAATGTTGAACTTGGCCTCCAAGGAGTTAAGAAGGGACTAGAATACACCAAGGAAGGACCTAGAAATGTTTGGATGCAATGGGGAATCTTAATGATGAAGAAATGGCAGACCAGGTCTCCTCAGCCAGTCGGTTCCTTATCCAGCCGATCGGCTGGTCACTTTGACAGTTATCTAGCCGAATCGGTTGCGGGCAGCGACCGATCGGCTAGTCCCTCTTCAACAGCTAAATAACAGGTTTCCAGCCGAATCGGTTGTGGGGGAAACCGATCGGCTGGTCTTCCTGCTTAGACGGATCTTGGACTTTTTTGCTTGATTCTAGCTCATGGCATTTGATTCTTCATCCAAACTTCATCTTCTTCGATATTTGGAATGCTGAATTATGCTTGACATGCTTCACTGAAATGGAAATCTTCTTTTATCTGATAGTCTTTAACTTTTCCTTCCATTTCCCTGCACTTGGTTATATATACTAGACAAACATCCTTTGATACGATTAAGTACTAAAAACATATGAATATAACCAAATAACATATACAAAAGCACGAATAACGCTACTAAAAACATGTATAATCTGAACGTTATCAGTTTCTCACTCAATTGCAGGTACATTAATCAATTCTATCAAGAAAAGACTCATGATCTGGGTGCCTAAAGAACAAATGTCTCCTAGTTCAGGAGCTCCGGAATATCAGAATTGATGTGCATGTACTATGATTCTTTAACATTTCAACTCAGGACTTGTGCTTTAACAAACCTCATCTGAGAGTATATCCACCACTGGTATACTCTACACAGTTTTCCAGGTTGTACATATCTTAATCATTCAAAAAATCCATAAAAATCTGAAAAACTGAAAATTACCAAAAATAGTTTCCAAGGCATCTCTTCTGGTATTGATAACATCTACGGTCCTAGAAATCTCATTCAATAATGACACGGGTCTTTAGATAAAGTTCGAGCAGAAGTTCATATGTGTTTTTCAAAACATGCCTATACAAATATTTTTCTGTATATGATTTGTCAGAAAAGAATTTGTTTTTCACGTGATTGTTAAAGGATGTATTTAAATCAATTTGTTGGAACGATATACTATGACCAATACTAATTATGTAGCTTGTAAGAGCTTAGCAACCTCGGATAAATCGTAAGTTACTAACAATGAAACACTGATATTACTCTACTAAGTATGCGGAAACTACTTCAATAAAGCTAAGAAGAATAACTTAAACTTCAATGATTTTATTAATACTTTGAACCTCGCTTGATACAAGATTCACTAACAACCCTAATAACTCTAATATCGTACTTTGTAAATTCTAAATCACGATTCTAATATTCTCTAATGTTAACGATATCTAATGCCAATCTATGGGTCCTTTTATAGGCATAAGGAGTACCCTAGTCGGTTTACAATTACAATCCTTGTACGACAAGTAATACTAATTCTAAACTAAGAACATTCTAGAAAACATAACTTTCCATAAACGATATAACAGTCTTTTAGCCTTTGCAGTACTTTGACTATCTTTAGCACTTTGACTTTCTTCAATACTTTATATCCCAACAATCCTCCCCTAACTTGAATTCTACTTGCTTGATTTCAAGTTTCCTTTATATCTTGAACTTTAACATCTTTGTCTTCAAGGAAAGATTGTCTTTATCTTCAGATTTAGCTTGTATTTTCTGTGCTTGTATCAATGTAGTCTTTATAAGCAATTATTTTCAGCATCCATTATCAGCAACCTTCATCTTTTCAGCAACTCAGTAACATATGGAAAATTGTACATCAGGTCATAAAGTTTCAGTCTATTCTCATCACTTCCAGGTGTGTTAACTCCTGTGAGAGGTGAATCATTGAAATTTTAATGGATTTAGATGTCTCTTTACCAAAGCCATTAACTCTAGAGTAGCCAAATGTTTCAGTGTGTAAAACCATGGTACATTGATAACCATATGATTTTTAGCAAATCATCAGCTATCAACGGATTTGTTTTGTCTTTACCAAAAGCCGTACCCTTTTGGACTAGTTAGTTCTTACTACCATGGTGAACTAATTACCATATAAATGGTTTTTCCACAGCCTTTACCACAAGACATTTTCTTGTAGGCTAGCTAACTCTTCACTATTTCAGATATGGTGAGTTAATTACCATACAACTTATTGGCAAGTTGTCAACCATCCAACGGACTTGAGATATCTTTACCAGAGCTGTTTGCTCATGGATTAGCCAATCCTTTTGTTAAACATGGTGGACTGATAACCTTTTAACCATCTCAAAAACCATTTGTTGTTGTAAACTTGTGCTTCAAAACATTTTGCACTTTACAAAAATTGCTTATTTCTTTAAAAAGACTTTTACTGGTTTTAAACTGCAAGCAGTACTTTGGTAAAGTACTGTTTGTACAGCAGTACTTTGATTAAAGTACTAATTTTTCAAAAATTTATACAATTAAGAATCATACCAGTATTTATGCATCATCATCAGCTATAGTTGTCCATTTGATAAACAACTCAATCAATATAAGAGCTGTTTCATTCTCATGCTCAACCTCCATACCATGTTCTAGAATTCTGACCATAAGCTCTCTTGTAAGTGGATATCTTCTTTCTGCTAACATATGAATCATGGTCCCATCTTCTAATTCCAAAACATGCACTCCTGATTCTTCAAAGAATCTCCAGCTTGTAATCTCCCAAACTTCTTGGTTGTTCCAGATTTCATCAGTGCTTGTTTCTTCTGTCTCCCAGATGGTTATGAGATCTCCCAGCAAGACTAATCCAATTCCAGTTGAAGGAATATGCTCAAAATACTCTTGCACCAGTTGATATAGGTGAAACAGATCCTCTCTATCTATTATGTGCAATATATCCCATAGCAGATTAAATACTCCTCTATGGAACATAAGGTAATCTCCTTCCTTTGATTCTACAACTTCAAAAGTAGACATCTTAGACTTCTTAACTGTAACATCTTTAGACTTAGAATGCTCAAAATCTACAACTCTAAGATAATTTCTCAGCTCATCAACTGTATCTGTTCTCAATTGTATTTTCTTTGATGGCTGTTCATCATCAGTTGTTCTTTTTCTTGCATCCTCATTCTGTTCTTCATCATCAAAAGGAATTATACCAGCCACTTCCTTTTGATAAGCTTCTCTAACAAAGATCATACAAATCTTTCATCTCTATATATTTCAATTTATGCATTTGTATATCCTCTACTTTTTAGATAAGCCATCATAGCATTCCTTTCCTTAGCAATACTCTGAGATCTTCTAGGTATAACAAATGGCTTTTCTAGTATAGCAACTTCAGATCCAATTCACTTGTAGCTTTCTAGCAGCTTCTTCATTCTGAGCTACTTGAATAGCTCTTAGTTCTGCTAAAGTGAGCTTTTTCTTCTTCATTGTTTCTACCAGCTTACCTTTTCCTTTGTCTAGTCTAAAGGTGTTGAGAAGATTGCGAACTTGAGGTTGTTGTTCTTCTTCAACCCGTGAATACTAACACCTCTTGGTCTTGACAAATTGAGCATTATGTCAGCAATAGTCTCATCATCACTAGCAGTATGCTCCTTTTGCTGAATAGGACTAGAAGGACCAGCTTCTTCTTCATGTAAGATAGTTGAAGGTCCTGCTTCCTCATCAAAATTTAAATCTCTTGGTGTAATAAGCTCTTGCTTATAAGTTCCTTGCAGAACAGCACCTTGATCACCAGCACCTTGATCACCAAGATTTGTACACCAATACCTTGAGGTCAGACTTTGAAGTTCAGCATCTTTATAAGTTTCAAAGATCCGTTCTCTTCATAATGTTCTGCATCTTCATTCAAATTCTCTTGATCCAAATTCCTCCCCAATTGGAATGAAGAATAGGAAACTTCTTGTCCTTAGAGGCCTTCTTAAATTTCTTACCTCTCTTCTTCTGAGACTTAACCCACAATCTATGATGTTGGACTAATGGCCAGACAAATTTCTTTAATCTTCTAAATTTGTTGGTCAACGTCATAAGTTGTGCAGCTTGATCTTCATTAGCTTTCTTCAATCTCACTAACTCCCTTGTCAAAGCATAATTATCCAGAACCTTACTCTCAGAAGCCATAACTCCCTCATCTCCTCCAGATGTTTGAGACCCATCTGTGGACGTATAATCATTGGGAGAGGATGGTGCTTCAACAGCTTGTTCTGAATCATCATGTGCAGAACCTTGCAGGGATGCAGTATGTGGAGATGCAGTACCTTCCTGTGAAGCAGACGTGAGAAGCAAGACCTTCCTCTGTCTTCACTTGAAGCGCTTCATCCCCAACAGCTTGAGCCACTTCCATCATGTGTGCAGCATGGTGTATCCCTTCCAAAAAACTTGTCACTTTTTCTAGCCATGAAAGTGAACACTTTAGGTGGAAGTACTACAACAGGTAGCAAGCTTGAAGGTTTAGGTTCATCTTTAAGTTGTTTGTTCAAAAATAGTTGAACAAATCTAGGTTACATGAGGAATGGTGAACCATTGGATATGTGAGAGAGCATACCATCCAGAATCATTCTTGAAAAGTTAAAGGGTTGATTGGTAGCTAATCCCACTAATGCAGATGCAATATTTGATCCAAATTGTTCCCATTAAGTATTCTTGGGACTTAAGCAATGAAGCAAAACATGGACTAGATACTTCCATTAAGGACTAAACAAGGGTTTCTTAAAAGTTGTTTCAGTGAGAGAACCTTCATACCCTATATCCCTTAATGTATCCCAAAGCACTTGTTTGTCAAAACGAATAGCCCCTTCTGCATCATCAAACAATAAATCTTCCCGAATGGTGGCTTCACTAAATCTAACAATCTTTCCAGCAACCTTAGCCTGAATGTATGATTCATCTTCTTGCATATGAGACCTAGCAGTAGCCAAAAACTGGTGAATCTGGGCTCAATGATGTCAGGTTCAACCAATAGAGCATATTTGATAGAAGACCCAGTTAGAAAATCAATTATGTCATGAAAAGCGGCATTGGATGGTGTCTTGTCTAAGTTAGCAACCATATTGTACTTACTAATTGTATTACAATTAGCCATTGCTTGTTTGATATAAGAATTGATGAAACGGCAAAGGTAAATATGATGAGAAAAGTGAGAGATGGATGGATAAGAATAAAGGTGAGAGGGAAAATCGGAGAGTAGTTATTTATAGGTAAGATTTAAAAAATCACAGCTCAATTAATAAAGTTACCATTGTTTGAATTTTACCCCTTATTTTGACCGTAGGAACAGTACGTTGACAAGACTGCAGTGCTTTCCACGTAAGCAGTACTCTTAAAGCAGTACTTTCAGAGCAGTACTTTCAGATAAACTCTAAGCAGTACTTTTCCATCCTGTTCATCATAATAGCAAAAACCTCAAAAAGCATTGTATTGCCTCCCCTTAAACAATGCATAGGACTAACTAACTAACTAATAAGTCCTCCCCTAAATTGTAGCTTAATAGTTAATCATATCAATACTCACCACTAAATGATTAAATCTTGAAACATCAAATCCCTTTGTGAGTAGATCAGCTACATTGTCATTTGTGTGGACCTTGACAACATTAATGAGCCTATGCTCATAACAATCTCGAATAAAGTGATGCCCAATCTGAATATGCTTGAAGATTGTGCTATAGTTTCTTGAAAAAGCATCCTATTAAGTTCATCTTGAATGGCTTGATCTTCATCAGACAACTTGGATTTTGGTTCACCAGTACTTTTCTCTTTCTCAATAGTGATCGGTTCTTTATCAGGAACAGCATCAGGTCTAACACTAACTCCATGAACAATGTATCAAATCTTCTTCTTTGTGAACAACTTGATTTTCATCTCTGACAGGAACATAGTTCATAGAAGGAGTCACAACATCAAGATCAAACATCCAATCAGGACCCTTACATTTTTTATTTTCTTGATCTTCTAAAAATTCAACATGAAGACAGTCTTGAACCTTTTTGGTAACCTTGTTGTACACTCTAAATCATTTGCTATTGGTACAGTACCCCAATAAGTATCCTTCACTTGACTTACCATCAAATTTGCCCAAAGAATCAATGGTATTGAGAATAGTCAGAGGACATCCAAAAGGTTTCATAAAACGAATATTTGGTTTGTTTCCCATAAGCAACTCATAAGGTGTCTTCATCTGAGGTTTAGTGACTGATACTCTATTCAACACATAACAAGCAGTACTTACAGCTTCAGCCCAAAATTGAATAGGTAATAAAGAATCTGCAAGCATTATTCTAGCTGCTTCTATAAGTGTTCTATTCTTCCTTTCTACAACACCATTCGGATGTGGAGTTCTAGCAATGCTAAACTCCCTCTTAATCCCTTTCTTGGCACAAAATTCATCCATAAGCTTGTTTTGAATTCTCGTCCCATTGTCACATCTAATGCCTCTTACTTTGAGTCTTAATTGATTTTCAAGGGCTATTATAAGATCATGAATAGCATCAAAGGTTTCATCTATAAATCCCAAGAAAAAGACCCAACTAAATCTACTACAGTCATCTGTTACAACTAAGCAGTACTTCTTCTTGTTTAAGCTTGCAACAGAAACAGGTCCAAACAGATCCATATGTAACAACTCTAAAGGTTCTCTAATAGTTCTTTCCTCAATCTTCTTACATGAAGCTTTGTGTTGTTTACCCTTCTTGCACGCCAAACATGAGTGATCATTCTTCTATGCTTTGGAAGGTAAACCTCTAACTAAATTGCCTTTAACCAGCTTGTTGATATTCTTGAAATTCACATGTCCTAACCTTCTATGCCATAGATGTGCCTCTTCAAGTGTTGCTTTTGCTACTAAACATGTTGCCCTTGAGTTAAGATTCTTCATATCTAGACTATACACATCATTGGTTCTTGGTACTCTCAGTGTTACAAAGCTATCATCAACAAGCTTGAACTCAGGGGAAAGAATAAGACATTCTGGTCAAGAATAACACAGTGGTACTTGTCATAGATCTGAGATACTGACAAAAGATTGAACTTGAGCTCCTTCACATAACGAACATTCTCAAAATCTATACGCCCTGCCTTGATTGTTCCTTTCCCAGTAATTCTACCTCCATTAGGATCACTCCCAAATGCAACTCTTCCTCTAAAATATGACTTAAAATCTGACAGAATCTCCTTGTCTTCTGTCATGCTTCTAGAGCAACCACTATCAATAATCAAATGATCTTTAAGCTCCTCTTCTAGGTTTCCCTGCACAAAGATGAAAGAGTTAGTTTCTTTTAGGAACCCAAGCCATTACTGACTTGTATTCCCCTTGTGGAGTAACATACTCAAATTCTTTGAGTATATAATCTCCACGGTTTTTGAAAACAGAATCAAGTATTATCTTTTGTTTCAAAACTTGTGTTGATTTTTCAACAAAACTTTCTTTTTCAGCAAAAGTCTCTTTTTCTTTTTCAACAAAATTCTCTTTTTCAGCTTCACATGCTGAAAGTACTGTTTGTTCCTCATCAGTACTTTCTTTCTTAACCCATTTGGTTTTAACCTTCTGTGATGATTTCTTTGATCTAGGTACTCTATTTGAGGTGTAATGCCTTCTAGGTTGATAGTAATTGGATCTCCTAGGGCTTCTTTTTGAAAGAGTGCTTGCAGTACCTTGATTGGGTGAAAGCCTAACAGTACTTTGAGAAGCTACTGCTTGAGAAACTTTTGACTTACCAGTACCTTGAAAAGTGTTGCTTGATGGTACTGGTGGTTTGGAAAAGGGTCTTTTCTGGTGAGGGTACCTATAGTCTTTTGAGAAATTACTATGGTTAACCCTATGTGAGTGATTCCAAACTGGTTTATTCTCCCTTGGCTTATGGTTGGTAGATGCAGTCTTGGGGAATTTTCTGAAGTATTCTGAATGAAAGTCACAGTCTTTAATCAGATGACTATAACAAACAAAACATAATTTTTGACTAGTGATCCCAAATTTTCTTCCTTTAGTTCTATGACCAAAACCATCCTGACCTTTTGGTGAATGATGAAAACTATCTTGACCAAAATTATCCCAAAAACTTTTAGCAGTATTTTGAAAAGTTTTTCTTGAAGGTACTGCTGAATGTTTAGCAGTACTTTGAGATGAAGGTACTGCTTTTTTTAAACAAGTTTAGGAAAACTTTTATCACACTCTGAACACTTATCATTATCATCCTTAGGTTTCTCAACTATTTCTTCATTGGATTGACCAGTAAGCTTTTTCCTAAACTCTAAGTTATCTACTCCAAAGCAAGAAACATCTGTCCAAGGTGGTTGAAAGCTACCAGTGGGATGAGGGACTGCATTATAACCCTTGTCTTTCTTAAATTCAGGAGGTGTTTGACTAATTGATTCCTCATTACTAGATGTGTTTTCTTCTGAGCTAATGAGTTCATCATCACTAGTTATCTCCTCTAAATCAACTTGTTCCTTATCACTAGTTGGGTTCTCTTCTATACTACTAAAATCTATACCAAAACCAAATCCAGTTTTAATGTATGCTCTTCTTTGTTTTTCAACATAACTAACATGTGAAAGACCAGATTCTTTCCAACTAGCAAATTTTTCTAACAATTCATCCCTTTCTTTAGTCATCTTTTCAAGTTCAGAGACCTTACATCCTAACGTCCATTCACTTAATTTCAATTGATAATCTTGTTGCTCATATTTTTATGCCCAAGCCATTTCATTATTTTCATGAGTTATTATTTTGGCTTCCATTGACTCTAAGGTTATTTGATAACCAACTACCTCAGACCTAGCCCTTCTAAAATTATCTCTTTCAGTCACATAATCTTTAAGCACTTTTTGATAAAGATTATTACATTTAGAACATACCTCAGAGATAGTGGATGAACTTGGTGAAGTAGCTATCATAGCAAGCAGAACAAGTTCTTCTTCACTTTCCATGCTCCAATCAAAGCTTCCAAGACCATCTTTTGATTCCAAAGCAGCAAATCCAGGTTCCTCATCAAAAGTTGTGCTCCAATCAAATTCTTCCACAGCAACCATAGTGTAGGTGACTGGTTCATCATCAAATTCAGCACTCCAATCAACTTCTGATAGATTCTCTTGAGCAACCAAAGCTTTTGGTTTTGGTTCAATAATAGGAATTTCCCTTTTTTCAAGCTTGGGTTTCTCAATCATCCTATGTGCTTGATATTTAGCAAACTTGCATTCCCTTGCAAAGTGTCCAGTCCTTTGACAATTAAAGCATTCAATCTTGGACTTGTCAAATGTTATACCCTGTTTAGGCTTGAAGTCAATGCCTCTTCCTGTTTTCTTCATGAACTTCTTGATCCTTGCAGTGATCATGGCAACTTGCCATCTTATGTCAATTTCTTCTAGAGCATCCTCTTCAATTTGTGACAAATCTTCTTCATAAGTAACAGGTAAAGTGGCTTGTTGAGCGAAGAAGGAACATACAACTTCATCATAGTTGATGTTGTTTGTTAGAGATGAGGTGGGGGTAGTTATGGTAGTGTAAATACGTTGTTTATCATCAACAGTACTTTGAGCAGGATAAGCAGTACTTTTAGTAGAAGTACTGCTTCTATTTTCGGAAGACACAAAAGCAATACTGTGAGATTTTGAGCTTGTTTGGCCATTCATCTCATGCTATACACCTTTAAGTGGTTATAGAGATCATCAAAGTCCATAGTGTCCAAACCAGGTTGTCCTCTGATCATAGTAGCAATAACATGCCATATGGATGGCAAATTTCTTAAGAACTTCAGGTTTGCATCTTCAATAGATACCTCTGCTTTGTATAACTCTAGCATACTAATAAGATTCTGGAATCTGTCATAGGCAGCATTAAGACTTTCTCTTTCACCAACAGTGAAAGTTTCAAAATGTTCCTTCAACAGATTTCTGTGCATCTTCTTGGAAGCATCATTACCTCCAAATCTTGTCTTGATAGCAACCCATAGTTGTTTTGCATCCTTAGCATCATGAAACTTTAGCAAGTAACCATCAGGAATAGCAGACAGCAGTATGTTAAGAGCCTTTTCTTGATTTCTAAGTGTAGCTGCTGGCAAGGTAGGCTTAGGTGGTTTAGGTTTTCCAGGAACTTCTACAGGTTCTTCAAGAACGACATTACCATTGACAATCACATTCCACAGTGCATGGTCTGTAATAGCAATGTACTGTCTCATCTTCATGCTCCAGAGATCATATTCTCCCTTCTTGATGATGGGAATTCTGAGTGAGGTGATGGATGGTGGTGGTGCAGCTTCAAATCGACATCTTTTAGGGTTTGTTAAGTTAGGTTTTAGGGTTTCTTAATCGAGTTTCCACACAAGCTCGATACCACTTGTTGGATCGATATACCACCAATACTAATTATGTAGCTTGTAAGAGCTTAGCAACCTCGGATAAATCCTAAGTTACTAACAATGAAACACTGATATTACTCTACTAAGTATGCAGAAACTACTTCAATAAAGCTAAGAAGAATAACTTAAACTTCAACGATTTTATTAATACTTTGAACCTGCTTGATACACAGATTCACTAACAACCCTAATAACTCTAATATCGTACTTTGTAAATTCTAAATTACGTATCTCTAATATTCTCTAATGTTACGTATATCTAATGCCAATCTAGGGGTCCTTTTATAGGCATAAGGAGTACCCTAGTCGGTTTACAATTACAATCCTTGTACGACAAGTAATACTAATTCTAAACTAAGAACATTCTATAAAACATAACTTTCCATAAACGATATAACAGTCCTTTCGCCTTTGCACTACTTTGATACAAGCAGTACTTTGACTTTCACTAAGCAGTACTTTGACTATCTTCAGCACTTTGACTTTCTTCAGTACTTTGACTTTCTTCAGTACTTTATATCCCAACACAATTGGATTCAAGTGTGCATACAATTTTCATACTCAATCAATGACTGCAATAGTTTTACTTGAACAACGGGGTTGTAGAGTATTTTAATTTATAACACTTCGTTGCGCCGCATACTAATTGTGTTTCATCCCGCTTCATCCTACCATGATTTGTGTTAATTTAGGGACTTGCTTGTTACAACGTTAATAAATTCTCATTCATATATATATATATATATATATATATATATATATATATATATATATATATATATATATATATATATATATATATATATATATTTGAGGTCCAATCATGCTTGTGCTTTATCCTGACTTACTTCCCAATGTCTCTCATATCTCTTAATGTTCATAAAATGATAAGTGAGGGTCCTAATTGGATTTAACATAATAAATTCAAATCTAAGGAAATGTGAGGGGCTAAATCTGTTAATTCATGAAGCTTTTAATGAAAATGATATTGCAGTTATACAAATAGAAGGACCAAACCTGTCAATATGTGAATTCTGTTTGGGAATACGGAATTGCGATTTGTCAATCTGAGGGGCTGATGCAGGTTTTACTGACCAGGTTTTAATATTTATAAGTTCTCATTATACATATGGTCTAATGCACTAACGGGTAGTGTACCCGATCATGTGTAGTGTAGTATTCGGTAAAACCGAAGTCGTCCCAAGAGCTATGTGAACGGATTCTAATTAAGTCTAGGTGTCACAGATTTTAATTGGTTTTAAGATTGAAATGATTAATAAACTAATAAAGCAAGAAAATAAAGGAAAGCGAAGAAAGGCAAGGGTTGTGATCAATAGAGGAGAAGTTTGCTAACCTAATTATTCATCATATCATGTTATGTTCACGTATAATTACTTCCAATTGCTTCAAGTGGGGGTTTAAGTTGCTAGGACAAAGATTTGGTCAGTTCGTCTAAACCTATCAGCAAAGGTTTCCACCAGAGATCAAGCTACTACCCTTGAAAGTCTAGTTGTTTTTAGACCCCAAGCCAGTCATTAAGTTCCACTACATGCAAGATTCATAACAATGAGTGCCCGGACGCTAGCATCTTAGACACTCATCCCTAACTTCTTAAGTTCATCCAAACGGTAGGTGATCGGTTGGTCAAATTGCAAAGCCGGGAAGCTGGTCGCCGGTTGGTCAATCCTTACCTTTCCCACTCAGTCTACCTACTTAGGGTCAGTTGGTCATATCTCCTAAGCAACTAGACACTACCACCATTCAAAACTACCGAAACAAGGGTAGCTACCAACAAACTATGTATGCATACACTAGAAACAATTATACGGAAGCAATGTAAACATAAACAAAACAATTAAGGAATCATAACTAGGCTAGCACCAGAGGTGCTCAACCGATCATATTAACTGAAACAATCGATTCAATGTTTAACATAATGAAATACATAAATTGAAAGTAAAAGAAATGATAAATTGATAATGCTTATCGTTAGGGAGTGATTTCTCCCTAGGAGATGGCTCCGTATGCTCCTCAAGATCTGCCTTTAGCCTCCTACCCACGTTCACTGCTTTTGTGTGTGGAGTGAATGATGAGAAATGCAGAATTTGTGGTATTTTAGGCGAGATCTGGTTACGGCGTAACTTAAGTTGAGAGTTACGCCGTAACATCAATATCTTCGTATTTTTCTCTGGAAAAGCTGGTTACGGCGTAAGACATGGAATGAGTTACGCCATATCTTCAATAAATCATGATTACATCATAATTATGAAAATAGTTACGGCGTATCTTGCAGCGGCGTGGAACATCATTTGACCTAATTAGTTATGGCATAATCCTAAGATGGAGTTACGCCGTAATCTTCAGTTAAGTTGGTTTTCTGAGTCACGCTTCTGTTATGGCGTAATGTGAAGCGAGTTACTGCATTACTTTAAAATGGGCATACTATCATATATCTTTAATAAACTCTCCAAATCCTCGTCTCATTAGCTCCAATTCTCGTAATTTACCTGAAAGTGAAATATAGAGGAAAACAAGCGTAAATCCATATAAATGATATAAAATACGAGCATTATCGGGGAAAATTGACACTTAATATTCAGGACTATTTGATGTTATCAGGGGCCTAAGTTGCCAATAAGTGATAGTTAAGTGTGGTAGTATAAGATCCTTGCGGTTTAACCGGTCAAGACTTTACCAAATCTTCAAGCTTTCAAATCCTGCTTTCTCTATCTCTCATAGCTGCGACTTCTCCCCTGTGGTACTTTTGTGTTATCATTCTAGGTATGTGATGAGTTATAGGTTCATTTCATATGTTTGACATTAGTTATCTTATCATCATGACCTTAAGTCTCATCTATTGATTGTTTTGATTAGGTTTTCGTTCCGAATCAGAATCATCTCATAGGTTAGTAATCCATATCGTGTTTATATGTTGGGTATAGTATCAATTAATGTTGTTGTTTCCTGCGTGCTGATTCTATTTGATCTCCCTTAGGTTTTGAAAATGGCCGATTGATTAGTGGTACAATTTTAGTGATCTTGTGGTGATAGTTCCCAAGGTTATGTTGTTAGGTTAGCTCTAGAATGCATTTAGGTTGTCAGGATTTGATAAGTATTAGTTTTTGAGTTGTTTGTATAAGATCAGTAGATTGTAATGTGTTATGGGTTGGATTTTTGATAAGCATGTTCTTAGTTGCGAGTTGTCCTATATGTTCTTGGTTAAGATTTCGAAATTGTTCTTAGTTGCGAGTTGTCTGATATGTTCTTGGTTGAGATTTGGAAATTTTGTGGGGAGTTGTAAATCAAGCCAACATGGATTATGCTGAAAGAATTTGGGAGGAATTTACGCAATCAATTCACACTTTCATCAGTGACAAGGAAAAGAAAGCACAAAACATCAAAGGCAAGAAGAGTATGCGCTGT
Source organism: Chrysanthemum makinoi (assembly GCA_910596185.1). Taxonomy (NCBI): domain Eukaryota; kingdom Viridiplantae; phylum Streptophyta; class Magnoliopsida; order Asterales; family Asteraceae; genus Chrysanthemum; species Chrysanthemum makinoi. Next base: position 47,196,964 of record OU343221.1, read on the forward strand.
GATCCCAAGTATCAGATTCTCCAAGCTAATTATCAAACACCTTCAGGCCAAGCACCAATTCCACCCAAGAAGCGAATCTGCACTTCACCTGCCTCAGAGGAGCATATTCTTGGATATCTCAAATTTGCAACTAAAGGTTCGAATCATGAGATTTTTGGAAAGGCTATACCTAGTGCTCTCCTCACAGATGATATTGTCACTGCTTCATATTATCAAGACTATTTGAACAAGGTGACCAAGTCTCTCACCAATGAATCACCAACTCCAACCCCAACCAAATCAACAAGAAAAACAAAACCAACTCACAAGTCCACCAAATTCTCTTATGCTACTCTTCCCAAGAAGTGTCAAGACAAGTCTACTACCGACGATTCATCTACTCAAGGTAAGAAGAAGAGCAAAGGCGAAAAGGGGAAGGGAAGAGGGTCAAAGAAACCAAGAACCGAACCTACCCTAAAGGGTATTGATCAGATTAACCTTTAAAAGGGTGTAGAAGCAAGTTTAATGGATCTTGAGGAGTTAGCCAGATGTCCGAGGAAGAGTGTGACCATAAAAGAACCGGACTCTGGGAAACGTCACTCTCTTCCAGTAGTTGAAGGTAAGGGTAAGGGAATTGAGGAAGTTGAGCAGGTTGCTCAGACTCTGTTGAACATTTCCTCTCCAGCTCACAAGACCACAAGCAGATACATACTCCAAAAGCGGAGCACAGAATCATCACAAGCTACAAAGTTAGTTGAAGATGAAGAGGAACATTCTCTAAATCCTGAACTCAATGTCGAGACTAGTGACACTTAGTCAGAATTTCAGGATACCGAGGGTGGTAATGTAGACTTAAATGAGCCAGAAATCCAGACTGAGTCTCATACTGAGGTAGGTAAAGATGAAGGGTCCTGGTTAGTCAATACGAAAAAAGGAGGTTGCTTCTTAAGATAGAGATTTTGTTGCGGATGAATTTGTTTCAACCGCCTGCCCAAACATTCTGGAAAACCTCAAGCAAAGAAAAGACGACCAAACACGCCTGGAGGAACCTAAAAACTCTACAGGAACCCTTTCATCCTATCAGAACCTTGAACATCATCTTACCTTTGGAGACCAATTCATTAAAGATGGACCCGCTAATGCTGAAGCTAAAAAGACGAATGATGAGAAAGAGGTCGTATCAATGGTTTCAATCACAATTCAACAAGACACATCTGCAGTTCCTACGATGTCTGTTCCTACACCAATAACCTCAAGTGCAATCCCACCTCCCGTAACTACCTCTGTAACAACAACAGCCATCACTACAACCGCACTCCCACCACCACCACCACCTACAAACACGAAGGTAGAGCAGCAATTGGAAGAAGCTCTTAAACGTATTAAAGCCTTGCAAAAGCATAACCTGCCAAAATTGGTTACACATCATGGTACTCGTCTGTCCAATCTGGAAAATCTTAATTTTGACTATCAGGTGACGAATGCAATTAAAGAACATGTTAAAGATGCAGTTGAATGGGCAATGAAAGCGCCCCTGCACGCACGGTTCAGAGATCTTCCTACCTCAGACATGAAAGAGATTCTCCTGCAACGTATATGAGACAGACGAATACAAGGAGCATGATGAACACAATCAGTTGTATGACGCTCTGTAAAAGTCCATTGATTGTGATAACTACGCTCTGTTTTAGAAGAATATGGCTGAAATAAAATGAAAGAAGAGGAGGAGACATGATTCCCCAAAGTCACCATCTTGGTCTCCTCCACCACCACCTCCTCCTCCACCATCCGGTGCTACAAGTTCATCAGGAGCTGCTAGAACTTCTGGTACTTTAGATTCTCCCAAGGCAACTCCACCACCTTCTCTTCCACCATCATCGAGTCAACCTAGAACTTTCACTGGCCCTAACTCCTCAAAGAATTCCAGTTTTACTGAACATACAGCGTGGACTACATTCAACACCAGATACAAGCCTTCAGTTTCTCCCATTCCTGAAGATCTTGCAATGAATGAGGAGTCCACTCCTAACCAGGATTCTGATTCAGATGAAAAAGATATTTCTAATAAACATATTCCTAAGGTAAATCTTAAGAGATACTAGTGGAAGACTTTTGTGGGAGAAGACAGAGCTGAAACTCCAGGATCAACCTGGTCTATACCTACTAAAGCGATGACTCAAAAGGGGTGGAAGGAAGAAAGACCTGCCACTCCAGAGCCAACTTGGTCTATCCCATCATCCGATCTTCATACTCTTGAACAGAACTAGGTAAGTGCCATTGCCGCCAACCATGTAGCTCCACCAGAGAACTCACTTCTTAACATTACCGGTGACATGGAAAGCTTCATCAAATGGTACTACGAGTAGCAAGGGATCACAAAGCTTACACCAAAAGATCTTGAGGGTCCTGCTTATGGAATTTTCAAGGCTTTCCATCCAGATGTGGCTCATTTGTAATTCCAAATGGAAGAATGCCATAAGTTGTTAACTGAATAGGTGGAAGATAACGTGCTACAATACGAGATCAGTAAACCTCTCCCACTAGGAGGTACACCGGGTCAGATCACAATACATTCAGAATTCTTCTTCAACATGTATCTAGAATATTTGTGTTTCGGCAACAAGGGTAGCAGACTGGCACTATCAATTCCAAGATGATAGCTGCACAATATCCTGATGTTGGGTTAGAGCAAATGGTTCCGGATTAGTTTTGGACTGAAAAAGAGTACGAGTACGATGTTGCTGCTTCTTATGGTATCTCACACTGGTGGTTTCACAAGTAATGATTCTACATTGACAGACACGGTGCAGAAGCAAGTCGTAGGGCTGCACGCACGCACATGCAAATCTTAAGTGTTCTCAGTGTAGAGATCTTCAACATGTATGGGTATGACTACTTGAAGAAGATTGTTCTCCGAAGAGCAAATTAGAGAGAACATGTCACAGAAGAAAACGATTTCAAGAACTTGTATTTCTATGACTAGAGACCTTTACTTGTTGAACCTCCAAGGCCACCTAGATCATTTATCCCCTCGCGACAAAAAGACCCTAGCTGCAGCAGTCAACTTATGGACAAGAGATTTAGTCATCAGGAAAAGAGTTGGAGACTTTCAGCTCGGGATTGAGAGCTACCAAACTCAGGTCAACCTTACAAAGCCTCTTTGGAAATCCAAAGGGTTAGAGTTCAAACATGACTACTCAGTTATCTAGTCTTCATTGGTTGTTGTATTTAGTGACAAGTACGGGGATCATGAGGTTTAATGAGATACACAAGTTCAGCGATGGTAATCTATGACAGATTGAAGAAGCTTTGGATTACAGGGTGATGGAGTATAAGATCAGAATGAGACCAGGGAGGAACACCATGTTCTAGACAGATAAGAATGTGGAAATGAGCGAGGCATTCTTGTTTGCTATCAGGAAAAGGTCAAGACAAGGAGAATCTTCCACAACTTAGAAAGTTTTGTAGGTGAAAGAGTTCATGAAGTGTTGGAATCACTCCTAAACACTAATTCAAGTGTTAGTGATTCATATGTAATAGTTAGCTTAATATGGCCTTTATGTTTGTTATTAAGCTAAGGCTTATGTAGAAGGCCCATAAGCCTTGGCCCAAGCCCATAAGAAGGGAAGGAGTCTAGAAGTGTTGCCCTAGCTCCTTGCCCTATAAATACTCTTGTATAACCCTCACTTGAGGGTTGGTTGTTCAATTCATACATTTCACCTACGCATAACTCTTCACATAGTTCATATCGTGTATGTGTGTTTTTGTTCATCCGATCTCTTCTTCTCTATTTCTTATATTGATGCTTGTGTTACTAATATGGGAACCTAACAAATGGTATCAAGAGCGAGGTCGGTTTTGTATCATTGGTTGATTTTTGGTGATATTATCTTGTCAAAATCTTGTTTAAAAATCTGAATTTTTAACAAAGTTTTACCTTTCTCTAATGCTTTTTGTGAATATCAGATTTTTAACAAGTTTATACTATCATTTTTTGGTCAGAAAAAGTTTTATGGTTAGATGGTTACATAATCTTTAAAACTCGTTTCTTGTTCAACAATACTCGTGACTATTTTGTGTTTTCTGGTCAAGTCCTCATGGTCTGGTCAAATTACTTGTGGTCAAAATGGTCTTTCTCCATGGTCTAAATGGTAAAATGGGTCATACTAAGCGTTTTACATCACAGTTTCTGGGTTACAATGAATCTGGACAGAACTTTTGGTCGGAAAACTCGTCGGAAAAAAAGAGTCAACAAAGGGTCAAAACCCTATTTTACTAAGAGCCATCTTCAGAGATATTTACGCATAACTATGAAGTTATGCGTAAGAACTGTTACGCGTAAGGTTTTTACGCATAAGCATAAGCCTTACGCATAAGCCTTATGCATAAGAACTTACGCATAAGGTCTTACACATAAGCTTTACTTGTATGCTTTACGCTTAAGACCTAGTTTACGCCTAAGGATCTTTTTTACGCGTAAGAGCAAGAAATAGAGATGATGAAGAAATCAGTTTGACCTTGACCAACAAACAAAATACCAACAACCTCTAGACCTCGGATCTATTTTCATTCATCATTGGTCCAACAACACATAACATAACCATCAACAGATTCAACTTGACCACTTCCAAACAACTTTTAACCATTCTCAATCACAATGCATATCTAAACCTAATCCGTGCAACAAGACTCGATGTATAATTAAAAGAAAGGATCTCAGAATCTTTTCGTGTCTTTCCAAAAGTCAATTTCAGGAACTACACGAAAATCTCATCATCACAGATCCATACAAAAATTAATACGATGTCTACATACGTGAAAAGTACTAATCGATCTCAGCTCTCTATCTTTTCATGGGTTACCAAGTAATTACAGACCTCGAAGGTCATTAAAAGATATGAGATATCATCATCAACCGAGTAGTAGGATTAAACTTCTTTTAAATATCCGAGACATCAAGATACGACTTATAACAACTTTGTTATAATCATTCTTGGTTTCGTTTTTATATCAAACAAAATACGAATATAATCAAACCTACCTGTGACCCCCTCCAAAGGATCTTGAAGTCGTTCTTGATTCATGTAGTGCTACAAAGTTATTTACTGTTTAGGGTAGGGGTTTGAAGATTAATTTTTATTCGGATTGTTTGTTTGTGTTGTGGATCTGAAATACGATTGATGGAGAAAGGAAGGAGGCGTCTATTTGTTTGTGATTAGGGTTTGTGATGTGAGATAAAAGCTGCTTTTTTTTGTTTCGGAAAAGATGTAGTTGTGTCTTCTTTGTGATAAGATTGGGGGCGGATATGTTTTTTTTGAGATTAGGGTTTTTATTAGTGTTTTAAGAGGTGTTATATAGTCTAAGCTATTAGGGTTAAGAGTATTATACCGGTGGAATGTGTTATGATTGGGCCTGGGTTTGTTTACACCATTTTTTATGTGCTGGACTGGATTCGATTTGGGCTCTAATCGGCTGGATTGTTTTTTACAATTAAATGGGTAAATGATATATTTATTGGACTTAAGTTGTTGGATCGGGTATGAAATGAGGTGAACTTTTATCAATTTGTGGTATGAGCTTACAATTTTCGTTCCGAATTTTAACACAGAAGCTAAAATTTACTTACTCAAATGTATTTTTTAAATACAAAGTGTTAATTTTTGGACAATTTGTTAAGAAGAGTGGTATTTTGGTTGTTATAAATTTCACGGGGATACATTTTGACAAGATCGGGAAACCATTATCAAATTCATCTTAACCGTTAATAAAGGCTAGTTTTGGGCATTTAACCGTAAGATGTGACTACGACGATAATTCATTATTATTTATTTGAGGTTGAAGTGGGATATCACGGGTGCATGTACTTAGTATCTGAAGATATCGGGGTTGGTTGGATGCATGATTCTTCGAGATCCTTGTTCGAGCTTTAACCGTTACGAATGGCAAAGACTTGAGTTGTCTAGTTATACCTGATGTAAGGAGTTACGTTGTTGTGCTCACAACGTATAGCTATCACTTTTAAAGAGTTACGTTGTTGTGCTCAAGTGTCACACAGAGCTGTGGATAATTTGAGAAACTTTAAGTTTACCTTTTTTCGGTGGTTGTAAGAAAAAGGGTTCTTCGTCTAACAATGGTGCAAGTTTAAGCCACAAGTTCGGGTTATTTTACTTCAGTCTCAAGTTCGTCATATTGGGTTTTCTCCATCATTAGTCACTACAAAAAGCCGTCGGAATGATAATGGGGTCGGTAAAGAGTTAGCTGAGAAGAGTATACACGAGTTGAGAAGTCTTATAAGCAATTGATTCTCACATGATATTTATGGTACTTCACAATTGTTCGATTACTTGGAAATACATGGTTTCGCAGTCTCCAATTCATCATCCACATACGTGGTGTATGATTCTGATTCATTGAAAACATCGAGTATAGGTGGTGTTTGCTTCCTTTGATGTTTTGGATTTTTTCAAAACCCTCTCTTTTCATGAATTTTTCAATCAGTGCAGAAATGAGACGCATCGGTTAAAATTTCTCACTTTGTTGTTATCGTCTCACTTTCACAGAGTTATCGTGTGTGAAGTTACCTAAATATGATGTTGTGATGCCTCACACACGGTCATTTTATCGAGTAATTGCAGATTCACGGTTAACTATTATTCCGATAGACCGCAACATTCAGGGGGAAGTCGTTTCATTTTCGTCTTTCGTGGTTTGTTTGGTGTGAAGCATCTACATACATGAGAAGATCTTGTTGATTTCTTGCATGTTACCCCTGAACGGATTTTCCGAACTAGTCAGATTTACCTTGTGTGGTTTATTGCTCATCTACAAATTCCGCTGCGTCTGAAACGTCAAAAGTTAGAGGAAATGTTCACTACATCAAAGTTCGAATCTGTCAGAGGCGGTTGTCGGTTTGGGGAAGTTGATTCGAAACTTCGCCAAAAAGAAGTAACGGAGAAGTCGCTAAAGACATGCAGCATGAATTAGGGGGAAGTTAATCCAATTCATGCATATTACATCATTTGCCTACAAGTGAAGAAAACGGTTCTCAAGTCAATGTACAAGAAGAAGACAAAGAGCGTAAACTTTCATCATCCTCAAAGACTTGAAGAGCTTATGAAGACCTTTCTTCATTTGTTTTCTATATTTGTAGTAAATGTTGTAAGTAATCCCTTATGTCGTCCCATTGGGGAAGATTGTTGGAATCGCTCCTAACTCGTAAATGGAACGACATTGACGGAATTACATTTTCTATCTTTGTTACCTTAAACACAAGGGCTTGTTATGTCATTTAGTGATAGATGTAAGTGTTTGGGTATAAATACCCTTCCATACTTCCATGGAGGGGTGAGACTTAGTGTAATCCTTTCATCTTCATAAATAAAACACACACTAGTTTTCCTTCTCTCTCTAGCTTCTCTCTCTAACTTAAAGATGGCTTTCTTCCATCTTCCAAGACCTCCCGAATCACCATATCACTCATACAAACGATCCTAACATGAAGGAAACTACAAACTGCTTCAGAGAAACGAATGGTCACATCATCTCTGTAATTATTAGAACTTTTATGTGGTGTGCTATTGTAAATCAGTATATATATATATATTTATATATATATATATATATATATATATATATATATATATATATATATATATATATATATATATATATATATATATACATATATATATAAATGATTGTGATGAGTAACCTCCCTCTCAAATTGAGGGGGAGCATAGTAATGTTTCTTATAAGAAAATACTGAATAAGACCACATTTTCTCCCAAGTTTTTCTAAAAACCATATTTAAATCACTTGGGATCCAAAGTCTCAAAGGATTTGAAATTTTTGATCGGGGGAGAGAATGTGATATCAATATGAAATCAGATAAAATGTTATCTTTTACGACTCAAAGTATAGGCTGCTCTCCCATATATGCTAAATGCTTTCATAATTCGATGCACATATTGAGGGGGAGCATTTCAAAATCTTCTAAACTATCGAGGTACAAAGGCATTGATGTTCTTATTATAAGTACCTCGATTGATTTTCAAATGGTTTTCTGTGGCAATTGTGATCTTGGAAGTACTTCAAAGACCAACCTTGTATTTAATTTACCGAAGGTATAAGGATGTTAAGGTTAGGAAATCGTTCCCACGATCCCGCCAGAGTTGGAGGGATCTACCCAGGGACAATCAACTAGATAGTGTAGAAGTCCTTATGTATGATAAAAAATAAAAAAAAATAAAAATAAAAATAAAATAAAAAAGCGGAAAAGTAAGAATAAGGGAAGAGTGATGACTGAGATAGAGCTAGGACTAGAACAAACCCAACAAGGTTCTAGTGATGAAGTCTCGGTAAGCACTGAAGGGGTTGAAGAATGAAAAAGAAATGAAAAGTAAAAGGGTGAAAAAAATAGTCCTCCAATAATTCAACCTTAGGGCAGAAACCGGGTTCAATACATATGCTACTGGTGGTTACTAAGGTAACGCCGGTATTGAAGACAAGATGTCATGGACCCAGTGACGCACTGCACTAAAATTTCCAGCTACTCAAGTTCTCTTAAAAGGACTTGTTGCATTCTCATGGGAAACCGATATAATCTATCTACTGTCTCTTAGAGATGGTTGATATTGAAAAAGGCTCTCCCTAGTCTCCGCATAGGAAACCAAAGTGCACTATTGAGTGTAGAGCCAAGATATCATCAATAAATATCATTAGGACACACTTTCATGAAGACTTACTGTTTCATACACTGTGAAAAGTAAAAAAAATATACAATAAGAGTCCTACGGATTATCCTTGTAGTATTGCCAGAATATCTGAGTGATATGTAAAGTATTTACAATGAAGATGAAAATCCTTCCAGAGCTAAAATCAAATAAGCTCTTGGTGGGTGACATGTGAGATCCTTCATGGATCAAACTTGTGACAACTAGAAAGAAACAATGAGGCGATTCACTCTTGAATCAACCTTGTTCCAGGATATGAATTGATGTATACTTTTGGAAAAACCTTTCGATGTGCTCAAAAAAAATTCTAGCACATCGAGTGCGCATTAATATTTTCAAACAAAAGTAGTTTTGATTGAATCTTGATTCTATTTATAAAACTTTCGTCGTATTGCAAAAACTCTTTATTCAGCAATACGCGATTGTTTGCCAAATCAATTTCTCATCAATCATTGAATGACAATTCGCTGGTTCATTCATTCCGTGTTGTCTACTTTGAGATGCTCCGGTATGAGAACGGCTAGTACAACTGCGAAACCCTATCAAGGAGATTCTTCGGAATTCTACCTGATCATAGGCAGTATTTATATTGATCACGGGAATCGTGGTTCTTGCAACCCTATTTAACGAAAGTAAACAAAGACACTTTCATGTGTTTATTGCTAACTGTTGTTTGCAGGAACTGTTGATGGTTGCAGCTGATGCAAAATGAGATGTCAATTCATAACCGTATGCTCACATCACACACTTATAATTGAAGAAAATCATGACAATCAAAATGTACAACAATGCTTCTGCTACTCTGACGAAAAGATGTCATGATCCAGAAATTGTGAGCATGTCGGTCCAAAAGTCACAACTTCACATGATGGCAATACTTTAAAGGATGAGCTGGAGATTCACTGTGGCTGATGATCTCAAAGAAAGCTCTTGATCACATGACAAAGAAACATTCATGTCAAGAAATACTACTGAAGATGCAAACTTGTCTATCTTGAAGAATCAAAGTCTACGAGCTCGGATATGAAGTTAATGATAGAATGCTAGGATTCAAAATGTAATTTATGGGGTGACCTCCCTTAGGGGGAGATTATTAGGATTTAGTAAATCCATATAGAAGAGTCGGTCACCCCATCTAAAGTCTAGCATATGTTAGCTCGTAGACTTAACGTTATTTAGTAGTTATACATTAGCGTAAGTAACACCGTGAAAGAAGGACAGGTCTTTACCCACTGTATGTCTGATCCACAGCCCGAAGGAGGGCGTAAGTAAGTTGTATAAATAGCCCTCTCCCCACAAGGGAGAGGGTTGGATGTTTATTTGGAATCAAACCTTCCATATTTGTTTCTCTCTCTAGCATCCCATTCTCTCATCTCTTTCTCTCTCTACCACACGAATTCTACATCAAATCCATTGTGTGTTATGATATCAATAATCTTACACTCCTAATATAAGTTGAGCGCCGGTGACGGCGGTTCCAGTGAAATTAGAGGTTGATTTCTTGCCTCCGTAACCTAATCGAGGTTTTCGGTGTGAATCCCTCCTTTCTTCGATGACAAGTAAGTCCTTGTGACTTATATATAGGATGCCGGTGGTGGTAAAACCGTCTAGGTTTGGCCACCCTGTGTATCCGGTGAATTCCGATTAGCCCCTTGTCGAACTTCGGTGACGGTATGAATGATACCAATGGCTAGAAATGAATGACGTTAATTTTTTGTTGGGGATTTATTAATTTGACGTTTAGATTGCGGCTTCGATAATGATTATCATATATTAATGTTATATAAAACAATCCCTTGAATTCCGGTGACATTGTCTGCTTTCTTCATTTGGTTTCAACCGGAAAGTGATGAATAAACTTTGGTTTAAACCAGGCTCTCATGCGAATTGATGGTTATACACAGGTATAATCATGATTGTTGAAATCAAACACAAGTAATAACTTTGTTATATGAGAATTTTCTGTAAAATATTGTGTGTTACAATCAATTATAACTATTCCTTATTTATACTGTTCGAACCAACACCTTGAACCATTGTGATGGTTCGGTTTTGTCTTGGTTTCCAACCGAAGCATCCTTTGGTGGTGATGGTTGGTAATCAGTGGTGATGGTGGTGGTTACACCAAACTGAAAGGCACAACTGTTCAAGTTAGTGCCAATTACATACTAGTCCCTAGACTACAGTTTCTATGTATTACGTAAATGGTCCTTTGACCTTATTTAACTTAGAATCTATGAGGTTATGATCGGTATTAACCCAACATTTACACATCGTATTTCTTCTTTTTGGAAAAGCAGTATAGCAGCAAGCCAGCAACTACATAGGCTCAATAAAAAGCATAATGAGTACTAATAATACACTATAACCACTTAAGATGTAAACCTCAACACCTACTATTGATCATAAATGAAGAGGACTTGGATTGATCACTTAATAATTAATGTGTTCCTTATGCAATTCTGCCTAAAATGAAGCTGATTGCCTATATTTTTACATAATTTTAACCCATGACATCCGTTTTACGTTACTACAAAAATATAGTCTTTTAATGACACTTAAAAAAAGTGTCACCAAAAGTTAAAAAAGTGTCACTAAAAGTAAAAATGTGTCAGCAAAAGTATAAAAAAAGTGTCACTAAAATTTTTATGTGCTTCTCCTACACTTAAAAGTGTAGGTAGAAGTCCAGCAGGTAAAAGTCTATTTATAGTGACACAAAAAAATTGTGAGGATACATCTTTTACCTTTTAAGACACCTTTTATACATAAAAAGTGTCATTAAAACTCAAAATTCTAAGCTTTTACTCACACTTTTTAAAAAGTGTCATTAAAAGTAGAGATTTAATGACACTTTTTATGTCTCACTAAAACCTTAGTCACTATAGGCCTATTATCTTGTAGTATGTTCCCACGATTGCGCTTAAAGCATGGGTACTATTTCCAGTTATTTTTAGTGTATACTTACTTAACATTGTATGTGGAAACTTGTATTTTCGTGAAATAGTTGGTTAAATGCTATATATGTTGCACCAAAATACAACATAGTTGTAAATTTGTCATCAATTATCACTGTTCTTTGGACAACACTTTTTCCCACATAATTTAATGCTGCATACAAATAAGAAAATGTTAGTACATTATGTAGTATGGTAGAAGTAATAAGATGTATACATCGGAAAAAGGTGAAATCTATTACTCCGTTTAGTTTACCCATCAAATAACATTGTTGTTGCAATACCATATATTCTCGGAAACATCCAAAAATTTGTACTGTTTTGGCTAACTTCTTGTCTACCTAGGTTATTGCTAAATAAATTGAAACCGACAAAAACGGGTTACAATGACAAAGAATGGCATATTTTAATGATGCACAGATTTTTTTGCTATCTTCCGGTATCAACTCTATAAAACTCTAACGCCAATAATGCTTAATCATTTGTATTACAAACACCAAAAAGATGGAGAACAGATACAATGCACAATCTCATCATTCTATATGGTATTTTGCGATCTTTCGAGATACTTTAAAAACCATAGGCAAAAATGTGCAGCATCTGGCTCCAATCCTACTAATTATGTTTATTTATGAGAACAACGTAGTAGCACCCTTTGAAGAATATCTTGTGATGCAATTGGCTAAACATCCATACACGTTTCTCGATCACAGTTACAACATTGATCTACCTGTTTATCGTGGTGCACTCGATGACATTTTGGAGATTCTGTCGGTAAAACTCATGTTTCTAGTCTTTTCTATTAATATCGAACTTGTTGTGTTCATTGTTGTGGTATCATCCTCTTACGAAGCTTACACTGCCAAATTATTTGAACCTAAAGACGTTCTCTTAAAAATAAAAACAAGTTGGAACAAGGCGATAATCACTAGCTTTTTCATGTTCTTAATTACTTTGGGCGTCACTTGCCTAGCATTCACTTCGTTTATCATAGCCTCCATCTCGGCAGCAAATTCATGGTCACGCTTGTACTTTGGAGCTATCACTATGTTGATTTTAACTGC
>OU343221.1:47209792-47329476 GCA_910596185.1 Chrysanthemum makinoi
CCTTACATATGCGAACTTTCCAACCATCACCAACCATTTGCCGACACAAATTCGTTGAAGGACTCATACGGTTTCGACAATTGCTAAAGAGTCAATTTTTAAAGCAGCCTTTGCTAGAACAAGGCAAAAGCACTCGTGTTTCATTTTCCTTCAAAGGTGGAACACGCCTCAAAGATGTGCTTCATCTTCTTCACATGGATTTGTGGCCCGATGCGCAAACGATCAATGGCAAACGCTACATCTTTAGTAATTGTTGATGACTATTCACTCCATGGACTTGGGTCTACTTCTTCTTCAAGCAAAGATCAAGCTCCACAACCGATCATCACCTTTCTCACAAAATACAAGTTCAATTACCTAAACACCGTTAGACTAATCGTAATGCATAGAGGCAATCAATTTGTTAATCAAACTCTTCGTGAATTCTATGAGAAAGTGGGAATTCAAGATCGACATCTATTGCACGTACACCGTAACAAAACGGAGTTGTTGAAAGATCTAAACCAACGCTAGTGGAAGCCGCAAGAACAATGTTAATCAATGCTAAACTTCCAGATTACTTATGGGCAGAGCTGATTCACGATGCTATACTCAAAACCGCTCTATGATCACAAAACGCCACAACAAAAACACCTTTGAGCTTGTCCATACGTAAAACCAATCTAAAACACTTTCATGTATTTGGATCTCTTTGCTATCCTAATAATGATCGGATGACTTTGAAAGCTCAAAGCCAAAGTCGACATTGGAGTCTTTATCGGATATCCGATAATTCAAAGGTTTCCGACCGGAATCGCCGTGACAAAACAGGATGGAAACGATTCATGCTCATTTTGATGAACTTACGGAAATGGCTTCCGAGTATACCAAATTTGGAACCCGGACACAACCGCTTAAACTTTCAAACCCCATCATCACTGACAAAGCCCCTACCTGGCCAACAAATGGAAAGGTTATTTGTCTGCCGCTGATCAGATATGATGAACGCTGCTCGTGTGTATCCGCCGCTCGGCCACCAACCCGATAATACTCTTATAACCGATACACTCAAGCTACAACAACTATCATAGTTATACCACCAGCTTGACTCCAACACAACAGCTTGAACACACCGCCCAACAATGATGAATCGGCCGATGATATTCTCATGAAGTACCCCCACCCGCAGATTTTGATCCAAATGCGCTTTAACCCGCTTGCTAATGAGATCCGCACTGATGTCGCTGAATCTTCAACAAACCATTTGAATCCTCAAAACCGCGACAATGTATACCAACATCAACCTCCACATAGATGGACGAAGACCATCCTTCGAAAACATTATTGGCAACCGAATCAACTGGCCGTTACAAGACAACGCCTTCACTCGATGGTGAACATTGCATTTATGCACTCACCGTCCGCTAATCAACCTAAAACATCAAAGACGAATGACAAAAGACAACTGGATTGAATCCATGCAAGAAGAACTCAACCAATTCAAACGCCTTGAAGTATGGGCACTGGTTGAAAGACCAACAGAGTCTACGCCATTGGTCTCTAAAATGGATTTGGAAAACAAATTGATGTCAAGGAAATGTTATCGTAAATAAGTCACGCCCGTGGCTAAGGGTTATCGCCGTGAAGAGGGTATTGACTTTGAAGAATCTTTTGCTCCGCCTCGCCTTGAGGTCGCTCGATATTTCTAGCGTCATGCTCATATGAATATGACGGCTCATCGATGGATGTCAAAACTGCTTTCAATGGACAACTTAAAGAAACGGTTTATGTCACCAACCGATGGATTCGCTGATCCCGAAGTTCAATCACGTCTACAAACCTAACAAAGCTCAGATGGTCTCAAACAAGCTCCTAGGGCATGGTAATGATAAGCTATCATCCTTTCTCATTAATAATTTCACCAAAGGTTCGGGTTGACCCAACTCTTTTATACAATATCACGGGAACATATCTTAATTGTTCAAATTTACGTGGATGACATCATTTTTGGGTCTACACATAAAAAGTTTTCAATCGCTTTGCAAAACTAATGAAGAAAAATTTTGAAATGTCCATGATGGGTGAACTTACATTCTTTTCGCAAGTTCATCAATCACCCCGTGGTATTTTCTCGAGTCACCCAAATATGCCCTTGAATTGTTAAACAAATTTGGAATGAAAACCTCAGGACACCTATGCCACACCAATGGCTCATACCAAGAAGCTAGACACCGATTTACATGGGAAATTGGTGGACCCTACAAAATACCATAGTATTATTGGGTCATTCATGTATCTAACAAAATGCACTGAGCATTGTCTTTGCCGATATCTTTGCTCTGCTATCACGCAACCAACCGAAACCCACCTCTCTCGAGGCTAAAAGAATCCTCCCATACATAAAGGGAACCATTAACTTGGGGATCCGTATCCGGCGATTCCGTTTGAACTAATCGCCAGACAACGACCACGCCAGGATGCTTAGACTCGGAAAAGTACTTCAGAGCTTTACAATTTCTTGGTGATAAACTCGTGTCATGGCAATCAAGAAGCAGATTGTACATCGCCGCCCTCAACCGGCGTAATATGTAGCCATGTCCGCATGTTGTGCTCAAGTCATCTGGATGAGAACACAACTCTAAGACTATGGTTACGTGATTTGACGTAATCCCGATGTATCGCGACAATCGGAGTGCTATTGCAATCTCGCAAGTAACTCGGCCAGACTCAAATCAAAGCACATCGATCTTCGATATCATTTCATCAAGGATCACGCGGGAACAAAATCGTTGAATTATATTTTGTGGGTACGTAATACCAATTGGCATCTTCTCACCAAAGCCTTGCTTCCCGCTAGGTTTAATGAGTTGGTCCACCGGATTGGTATGAGGTGTTTGACTCAAGAGGAATTGGATGACCTCCTAAAACAGCCTTAAAAACCGCCAAACACCAAAATCTCTTTTGTAAATAATTTTTCAAAAACAAAATACAAAAATATAAAACCCGATAAAACAACAAAAATATTCTTCTATCTATTTTTCTTTCAACATTGCAAGTATTATTTTTCCAACACTATAATCTTTCAAAATTCAAGATTTTTTCGATCAAGTGTTGAGGGGAGAAAATTTATACTTAACCGCTTCAAAACATCCGTAGTTTGCATGTTATCATATCCCTGTTGTTTCTTTTATCAATGGTGGTAAATTCTGGTTCAATGACACTTCTGACTAAAATTATAACCTTTCATATATTTATTGTCGAGGGGAGTGTCACAAAGTTTCTTTCTTAAAATCTTTGTTTGGTAACCAAAATAGGAAGTTAAGGCTTTGTATGAAAATGGAAAAGGTGGAGGGACCAAAACTGCCAAAATGTTAAAGTTATTTTTAATAAAAACACTCTTCACCTAACATTACTTCACATTTATTACTCTAACCTAAAAACCTACCTAATATTTATTCAAGAAATCCGTGTTTAGATCATCATCTTGTAAGTGTTTTCAATGATCTTAACATAATTTTAAGCTAAGGTTTTGAATTTCAAGCAAATCCAACTTCGCTAAAACGCGAGTTGGTGTGTGATTATGCGATAAGCGTATGAACACACAATCATGGTGTGTGTGTTTGTGGTTAAATGGATAGTGTCAAAACGTTTTATTACATCAATGATAATATTTCAACCATCTAAATCCACCCGTAAACATAATTGATGATTTTTGAAAATTAGGGTTTATGAGTCGAATTGGGTTTTTCCAAATGTGAAGTGTTTTGGTCAAAAGATTGTTTGTTATGTCGTATCATGTTGAATTGATGATTTGACCTATAACCACCTCGTAAACACTAATTAATTAACAATTAGGAATTAGGTTTAATGTTCATCAGTTTGGGTATTTTGATCACCACAATTAGATGTTATAACTTGGTTTATAACTCTCACAACATCTTAGAACTACCGTAAATTGTTTGGTGTAATCCCATGGCTAGAAATTTATACGTAATTCATAACCCTTAGGGTTTTGACCTACGTGTATGACTTTCTACGCATAAATGTTTAACAAGCTTTCATGCCATGATGTGTGATAATATGACTATATGTGTTAAATTGATGATATGATGATTTTTATTTCGTTTGCTACCGTTAAAATCGTAATCAAGGTCCATTTACTCACGCGATAAGGATCACCCACGCCAGAGGCGCTATATGTAATCCTCTACGCGATAACTATTACGCGTAAGGTTCTACAATGGGACTACGCTATATCCTGAAGGATATGTGAACAAGGACTCCTTACGCGATAAGGTCTACTTCTTGTAAGCCTTAACGCGAAGGTATAATACGCCACGCGTAAGCTTCCACGCATAAGGTCCCTTTCCTACTGCAACATTTCTTACGCCGTAGTTAAGATCCCACGCATAAGCTGCTTTTCACGCTGCATGTCATCGCTTACGCAACTTTGCCAATATCGCTTAAGCCTTGATTGACCTTCATTATGAATTGTTACGCACAAACTTGTAAATAAACAATCATATCGTCACCTAATCCAATAATGTCACTAATAAACTTAATCGCTTGATATGTTGTAAAATAAGTGATAACATAAACTTTAAAACTTAAAGTTAACTAACTCACCTAAACATTTACCTACATCATGGACTATTGAACAAACAAGTGACTTAGGACTCGTAACAATCATTGACACTCTACATTCAATAACTAGACAATAAGACCTTCCGTTGACTAACACTATGTCTTTCGATATGTTGGTTCTTTTGGCTAATGTTATTTCGTGATCACATGGTCAACAAATGAATGTGGATGCATCAAGTTCTACCATTGTTATATCTTCCATGGTTATCCGAGAAAGATTGGAAAGAACAACCTGTGGTTGACTTTGACACCCTCACATGCTCGTAATCTTTGTCTCATTGCAATGGATATTCTCGTGAATCATCCCTACCGTAACATGCTCTCACACTCGCCACAGCCCAGAGGTCTACATTCAACAATTCCGATTCTATGCAGAGGATCACCGTCAAAGCAGTGAATGTGACACTTAATCACAAACAAGTCACTATCACCTCGCAGACTTACGGGCTGTTTCTCATCATTCCCGACATCGCCCAACCAACTTCTTTTGCTACCCTCATCAAGAGACACCTCCAATTTTGATAGATATTGGTTATGATGAAGCTTCGTGAATCATTACTAAGCACTCTCCACGAGATTAAGAATATTCCTCAACCATGGAGAACACTCTACATGATCATCACCAAATCGTGGTCTCGGCGTGATAAAGGGCTATGAGCATCCCAAGCTCATGGAACTCGCAATTCTCCGTCGCTGATCAACAAGCGACATTGAAATCAAGCTCCGATATGGGATGACATGATGTCATTTCACAACAAGCTTGGCTCCAAGATTCCCTATCGATACACCAAATGTTGATCCAGAGAGCACTTGACTTCATCCCGATATTCCCAAGAGGCTCAATGACCTGATAATCATGACATATTGATCGAACCCATACTATCCGTCCGAATCAGGAGAACGCCAACAAAGAAACAGGTACGGTATTACCCGATCACCTTCTATAATCAAATCAAAAAGCTTGAAACATACAAAAGGTATCATAGCGGTAAAAGAAGGCAAAGTTGGTCATCTTGATGAAAATCTTCCGGTACACCTACTGAGGACCAAGAGGAAGTGCTGAAGTACCACAAGTACGATATTTATAGAAGCTTCCCAAAAGGAATCCTCCTCAAAGAAGAGGATTGTTCCCGAAGGAAGTCAACCTATTCCCACACCGAACCGAAGAAAGCTTGTGGATCTAAAGCTCAAGGTACCGAATACGATGAAGAGATTACCTACTCAAACTGCAAAGGATGACAATCCTTCAGCAGCCTAAACCTCCAAGTCCTCAAGCCGAGGAAAAGGAAAGACTGTGACTGTACCTATATGATGAAAGCTCAAGAGTGAAAAGAGCAACCGAAAATCATACAGAAGAAGTTCAAATTCTTAGACACCAACACAAAGTCAAGAATTTGCTAAAGACCAAATGGGTGGTCCCGAGGATCAAGTGGTGTCGCCCACTCAACCATCTCCCCGATGCGTTAATCAACCCGAGGAGCCGGTGCCACCACCTTGTGCAACAACAAAAGCTTGTGGAGGATACTATCAATATGAGTTTGAGGAACCGAAACCGAGAAGTCCAAAAGATAAAGATGTTGATTATGATACGCTTCTTCTAGATAGTCCTCGAGACGATCAAAGGAAGAAACCTTCAACCTCCAAGGATCCAGAAGTCTCCTCATATCTCTTCATCATCGATCGTCTTCTCTCTCACCACACCACCATCAAAAAGATCAACAAAATCATCATCCAAATCGCTGAAGAAACCACCTCATCTTGGATTTCTCAAGCTCATAAAAGAATTGCAACAAGACAAGTCAGAAAGAAAAACGCGGCTCAAAAGAAGTTGAATTTCTTTGATCACATACAAAGATCTCAGATGACGAGAATGAAAAGATGCAAGGAGAAAGGAAGTTTGTTCGCTCATGAAAATCACCGCCAAGAGGAACGAACGAATGATCAAGGCTACACTAAAAGTACCTTCGAGTACGCTCCTAAAGTCACAAAGGAGTTGTTCACCAAACAACTTTATCCAAATCTTATGCAGATCGCCAAGCAAACTATTCGATCAACGCACTTAACCATCACAATCAATCCAACCGATCCGTAGTTTTCTGATAATGAATTGCGGCCAAGCTTGTCACACAAATGTCTCGCATCGATTCGACATTTACTTCTGATGAAGGAAAGCTTTCAAAATCATTGACTACCAACTTCAAGAAGCTGTAGATCGGCCGAAAAGTCTAAACGTCCTAGAGATCATGAAGACAAGGATAAGGATAAAGACTCGCGACCTAAACGCCGGCCGGGTAATCTTCTTTGATGCAACCTCCTCCACAACGCCTCCCCTGCTCAACAAAATCTCCTCGCTTCTTCTACCAAACCCGACGATTCCGAAGTTACCACCCCTCACTCGAAACCGGTGATCACTTTGAGTATACGGGTGGTGACGATGAAGAGGTCCTTGAGCCCCTACAACAACCCACATCTCCCAAACAAGTTATAAACCGTAATCATCATCTAGGCCTAAAGAAAAGAAGAAGAAGACGCCTGACCGACGTCAGATCATGGCTAGATGACGATAAAAGAGGAATTTGAATGGTTTGCTACCTTGTTAACAACACTCCCTACCCCAAGAAGGTCAATTTGGTAGACGGTTCTACATTGAGCATGCTAAAATTTGCAAGAAAACCATGTGAAGAAAATGACTAAATTGAGTGAAGTTTAATCAAGAATGAAGGCTTCAACTTCTCTAAAAGACAACCGAAAGTGCCCTCGAGGTCTAATATCATCACCTTGAAAACATTGCTCGAGCTATGTCTAACAACATGGATTGGCTCAACCCTGAAGCAAACATTGACTTCACACAAAGGGACAACCCTCCATACTACAACTCATTGGACCAAACCTCTACCAACACTTACAACCAAATTTGAACCAAGGATTCCTTTCAGATATTTCTTCAACAAAGACTTGGATTTTCTTCTACACGGTGGCAATGATTCAGGAAAATACGCTACATCGCGACACTTCCATTCCCACAATGCCTACTCAAACCGCAGCCATTGAGGAACGTACAATCACTTGTTCTCCAACACGGAAGCATACCGACCAGATGCATTGTATGGGATTCATCATTGCGCCGTAACGCCAAGAATCTACTATAGCCGCCGTGCCCGTAAGTCTCAACATGTGCGTATAGTTCTGACATCGCTGCCATCAAACCTTCGTCTGCCGGGGACTACATTCTAAAGAAGATCGTAGTCAAACGACAAGATGAACGAGATTCTCTCGAGGTCGACTTTTGAGAATTTGTCTCTCAATGACATCAAGACATGTACCTTGCCAAGGTACGTGGTCGCATGAGACAATTCTCAACCTATTAAACGAATTTATCAAGTCACTTCATCTTCATAAGACGATTGTCATCAAGGAACGGTAGAAGATCTCCCATGGTCTTGAATCTTATCGACGCTGTCAATCCTACCTCCAAAGCTTGATCTTCCCGATATCAACCAACTATCTCAATATACACTCATCGCGAAACCTTTCGGCGTTGTTTACCGTAGAGGAACTTCAAAGAACCTTAATTAACGCGTAGTAACTCCACAAGTTCGGGATCATACTTTGAAGTCGGTTAGGATGGAATGGCATACAGTGTTGAAGGATATACGCCAAAATTGGGTCTCCTAAGCTACCGGAATTCTCGTGAAAGGAGGGATGTGACGGATCATCACAATGATTGATGAACGGTTGTTTCGGGGGATCCTGCATTATTGGAGAGCTATGTGGTGGTCCACCAGATTAACATAACCGCCAACGCTCGTGCACACTCCGGGAACATCATCACTTCCCCGTACCCCTTGAATTGCTTCCTTCATATAACTTTGGATGTTTGATTGATTATGTTAATGGCTTGTGCACAATATCACATGTACAACCCGTACTTGTAAATAAAGGACCCTGTGGCGCTTCTGCCACAATCCTTATAAAAGGAGCTTAAAGCTTCTACTTTTGAGTAAAACCTATCAAACCTTTCTTTTTTCAAGGTTTTGCTCAAATGAACAAGTACTTTCCTTGAGTTTTCAAAACCTCAACCGCTTATATCACTTGTTGAGGGGAGTACTTGAACTTAAACTTTGTTCAAAAATTATTCACAGTGGTCATTCTTCCCGCAACACTCAAAATGGTCATATTTATTTCAACTTTTTCAAAATACACATCAATATGCCATTTTGAGGGGAGAAAATATGTGATAAGAAATATGTTGTGAAAAAGCAAATGAATCATTGTACTATAGACTTAACCAACGAATTGACGAGATCTTAACCGCTAGTAACTCAAAAGACTTGTCCGGACGGGTAATAATTTCAAGCTAGCTCGCTAGTGATGTAAACGTGTCTCGCGAAAGGACTTGTCCAGTAGAATGTACCATTCGAGAAACTCTTGGTAGACATGAAATCTGACGGGTTTGACAACCTTCGAGGATTGTCTACACCTTCAAGGTAGTTATTAGAGCTAGTTGTCACCTAAAAGCCGACATTGTAACTCTTTAACTATGCCAACGAACCGTGTCTCGCGGGGATTGTCTATCTTGAGTTAATCAATTCGTAAGCGCTTTTCCTCACTCGGCATTTTAACCGCTAAAACTCTTAAGCACATGTGGAGAGGGAGTATTTATGCAAAATCTTATCTCAACAGTGGTACTAAAATGTTTTTCATTCACAAACATTTTGAGAGATTTTTCACATCTGGTTTTTATGGCAACATAGGTTAGTCATGGAGTTATAAGGTGACTAAGGTTAGGAATAACCGTCCTATGATCCGCCAGAGCCGGAGGGATCTACCCAAGGACAACACAAATAGTTAGTATTTAGAAGTCCTTAGGTATGATTGTAAAAAGGAGAAAATGAGAATCGGAGAGAGAAGGAGTTGAAGAATTAAAAAGAAATGCAAAGAAAAGGGTGAAAAGAAATAGCCTTCCAGATAATTCAACTTAGGGCATAATCGGTTCAATTCATATGCTACCGTTGTCACTTAGTGACGCCGGTATTGAAGATTAAAAGTCGCCATGGACCCAATGACGCATGCACTAAACCTTCTTAGCCACTCAAGTTTCTTAATGTAAGCTTGTTTCATTCTCACGGGAACCCTACGAACTATCGGCTTTCTTAGAGATTGCTGGTATTGAAGAAGGAGACCCTCTCCCTAGTCTCCGCTCCAGAAAACCAAAACGCACTATTGAGTCTAGAGCCACGAGATTCATCAAAAGATCTCTTAGGTACACTTGACATTTAATCACTTGATGTTCAACAATAAGAATTTCAGTGGTTCATTATCGAGTCCTTCACAGATCTTAGCAATCTGTCGAGAACATTTATGAGAGGTTCACATTTGTGATCCTCGGTGATTGAATGGAAACTCGCCGTGGTCAACATCAAATGTCCGACAAGGTCGCTTCGCAACTCCCCGTGGATTGCGCTTGGTTCTCAAACGGTCTACGTCAGGAGGTGATGCTTCGTGTACCTCACGACTCATCTCAATCGAGGTGTACTTCGCACATCGTGTTATCTCACTTGTGGGACTCACTCAGAACGCCTTTGTAAGAATTAGAGTTGTGTTTTCACACTATGCCGTTAACACTCTCGAAGTTCAAACTTGTAAGTGCCGGAATCCGCTTATTACTAACCTTTAAATGTTTTCTTCTTATGGAAGCTCCGAGCGGAATGATCGTGCAGATTCTCTCATGCTCACGCCAACATCATCACTAATGGAAGTTCTATCCAAAAGCAACACAACAAATGTAATGATTCTTCATCATACAGAGAATCTACAAAGTTAAAGACTTAAAGAACTTCATCAAGATCAATTCCAACGCCAAAAGAGCGCGGTGAGCATGTTGAAGAATGACGTGGAGACACTGTAGAAAACGGGCGCACTGAGGCAGACGATGCGCATACAACATACTATCACTTTCATCACAAAGAACAATGATCAAAGAACAAAGTTAAAGATGACGCCAAAGCATAACCGTTCAAAGTAAACTATCTCTACCCGGGAGATTGTTCAATCAAGGCAATTCTTCTCACAAGAAAGAAGAATGTCAGAAGACGCCAAAGCTACTATTACATCAACGCTTTCACCGTTTTCATCACCAACACTTGAGTGTTTGTTACTCATATGTAATAACACTTGAGGGGAGATTGTTGGAATCACTCCTAAACCTTATTCAAGTGTTAGTTACTCATATGTAATAGTTAGCTTATTATGGCCTTTATGTTTGTTATTAGCCTAAGCTTATGTAGAAGGCCCATGAGCTTAGGCCCAAGCCCATAGGAGAAAGGAAGGAACTAGGAGTGTTGCCCTAGCTCTCCTATAATACCTTATGTAAACCCTCACTTGAGGGTTGGTTGTTCAAGTTTTCTTTTCAAATACACTCTATGCATAACCGGTCTTATATTATCGTGTGTGTGTGTTTGGTTCTTGTTCAATCGCCTCTCTATCTCTCATATAATCTTGTGTGGTAAACCTTAGACCTAAATAGACCAATCTTAGGAAAAACTCCATATGAGTTACTTTGAGGCAAAAAGCCTACGTTAAATCACTTTAGAGTCTTGGTAGTAAATGTTTTATTCTTAACACTAAAGATTACCTTACAAAATTTGATCCTAAATCAACCGAAGGTATCTTTTTAGGTTATTTTCCAAATAGCAAAGCTTACGCTATATTAAACAAAGAAACAGTAAAGGTAGAAGAGTCATTAAATATAAAATTTGATGAAAGTCCACCCAAACCCTCTCCACCTCTTGTCGATGACGAGATTATAGAAAGTTAAGCCATAGTAATAAAAGAAAAGATGAAGAAGAAGAACCTCTAAGTGATGAAATAGTAAACATTAAAGAGTCCAAAGATCACCCCGCAGATAAAGTCATAGGAAAACTAAACGAACGAACATTAAGATCTCAAGTTCAAAACCAAAGTAGCTTGTTTTGTTTCGCTTCAACCTTAGAACCTAAGAATACACAAGAAGCCATAAAAGATTAAAGTTGGGTAATGGCTATGCAAGAAGAACTAAATCAATTTGTTTCTAATGATGTTTGGACACTTGTCCCTCCACCTAGTAATCAAACCATAATAGGAACCAAATGGGTTTATAAAACAAATTAGATGCAAACGGAGTAGTGTCTAGGAACAAGGCTAGACTCTCTGTTTTCAAGGGTATAACCAACAAGAGGGAATAGACTTTGATGAGACCTACGCCCCGTGGCTAGATTAGATTCTATAAGAATACTTCTGCGATGCTTGTGCTAATGATCTAAAGCTTTATCAAATGGATGTCAAAAGCGCTTTTCTAAATGGTTTCATAAATGAAGAAGTATATGTAGCTCAACCTCCAGGCTTCATTGATTTTGAAAACCCAAACATGTATAAATTAAAGAAAGCCCTTTATGGTCTTAAACAAGCTCCAAAAGCTTGGTATGATAGACTCAAGTCATTTCTAGTTAAACACAACTACACCATGGGGTTAGTTGACAACACACTTTTTACTAATAAAAGAGAGTCACATCATATGTACAAATATATGTAGATGATATTATATTCGAATCTACTTGTCAAGACATGTGTGATGATTTCTATAAAATCATGCATGAGAAGTTCGAGATGAGTATGATGGGAGAACTTAGTTTCTTTCTTGGTCTACAATAAAACAAGTAGAAGATGGTATCTTCTTTAATCAATCTAAGTACATCAAGGAGATGTTAAAGAAATTTGGCCTAGAAGAGTCAAAACCAATTAGGACTCCAATGTCATCCGACACCAAACTCACAAAAGATGAGGACGGAGAACTGAGATAATACTAAATATCGTGGCATGATAGGTAGCCTTCTACCTCATGCAAGTAGGCTCTGATATCATGTTTAGTGTTTGCTTATGTGCTAGGTTTCAAGAAGACCCCAAAATATCACACCTAGAAGCCGTAAAAAGGATATTTAGATACATTAAGGTACAACACAATTAGGATTATGGTATCCTAAGGGCACGGGAGTAGAAACAATAGTATATGCAGATTCTCGACCATGCAGTGATTACGTTGATAGAAAAAGTACAAGTGGGTATGTACTTTTATGGGATGTTGTTTAACATCATGGTTTTCTAAGAAACAAACGGCACTTTCAATATCAACAACCAAGCCGAGTACGCTCACTAGCAAAGCATGCCAACAAGCACTATGGATGAAAAGCAAGCTAGTAGACTACTTACATCCATCTAAGCAACATAGCCATCCTATGTGACAACAAAGGTGTAATCGATCTAAGCAAGAATCCGTATTGCATTCTCAAGACAAAGCATATAGAGATTCGGCATCACTTCCTAAGAGACAATGTTCAAAAGGGGAACATCTCTATTGAGAAGGTAGCATCCGAAGACAACATAGCCGACGCCCTCACCAAACCGCTTGAAGGGAACAATTCAACCTACTGCCTTGGTCTTGGTCTAATGGAACAAACGCTCGAATTTAATTGACTCTACAAGGTATGTAAACACTAGCCTTCTTCTTTCTGAGTCTAGGATTTCTATTTCACGCACAACTCACAAACAATACGAGAATTTTCAAACCCAAGATGAGTTTTCCACTTATAGCTTTCTTTTTTTTTCATATACATTTTCAAAGAAAACCTACTTTCACAATGTTTTCTAAAAGGATGATACCTTCCAGACATTTCACAAAAGCAATTTCTCACGCCTAGGACAAATCGCTTTTCATTATTAATACAAAGTAAAACCCGCTTTCATTGCATCTCATGTCTTTTGAATGCTAAAGGGGACACATAACTAATATGTGTTTTCCGGTACATTCATTTAAGCAACAATGAATTAGGAGCATTGATAACACAAAATTACGTACTCATGTACTAAATATGTGTTCTCGTGTTATCTCAATAGGATGGTTTTATACTTCTAGTTTATTTTCTATTTCTTTTTTGGGGTCGAGATAACCGAAACTCCAAATAGTTTGCATATAGGCACACACTAGGCAAAAATGTTTCTAAAAGGAAAATTTTGTCCGCTCGAACACTGCACTCCACGGATCCCAAATTTTTATGCCGGATGGATCCCTCAAGGAGGAGGATTGGGATCCGCGGTAACATAAGTCGCTTTCAACTTCTATTTTTTCACTTTGGATGAAAAATCCACATTTACTTCATTTTTGGGAGTATGCTCTTTAATGCTTGTGTTCTCATGATCACATGCCTTGAATTCATATCTAATCATTAGATTTTAATCCACATTTTGGGTCAAGCATTCATTACAATGCTTTGTTTTTCTATATATATAACTCCCAAAATGCTTGCATACTCCATCTCCTTCTCACAAACACACTTCATCATGTCATCCAAAAATCCTTTAGAGAATCATCTAGTACAAACAATCATGATATCCAAACCTTTGTACTTCCACCATCCAAAATACCACAATCATATGCTAGGATATCCGCGACGGATTAGTATCCGATCTTGTTGTTTAGCAAAACCAACCTCAAATGGTTCATCCTCAACAAATAATTCACCACAAGATGCTTCCATTATAGCACCTCACTCATCACCAACAAGTACACCAACTTCATCACCACCTAAAATAACTCTTTTGGAACTCCCTAAGACTCCAACAAGATCTAACCAACCTAAAGAAAAAGAATTAGTCTTTTCAACACCCCCACATCTCCAAATACTATCTTTCAAGATCTTGAAACATCACCACCATTAGCTCCCATCACATTACAAGAACATCTAGGTTCTTTTCCACCACCACTTATTAACATTCCGGATTGTGATCCATATTTTCCTATCTTTCCACCACAACTTCCCAAGAAACTCAAATCAAAACAACCCTGAAAACTTCCGCACTCATTACCCACATCATTTACATTGTGAACATTGCCAATCCACTAGGGAAATTGCAATAGAAGTTAGGGAAGAAATGCGCTTCATACTCAACCTCATCCTTGATCGCATCAATACCATTACTCATCAAAATCTCCATCCATAACCTTATGCAAGCATGGAAGGAATCACTACTACTACTTTTCTACTTTAGTATTATTTTTCTTTTGAAGTCATTTTCAAGAACAAGTCTTGTTCTTATTTTACATGCTTGTAAGTGGCATACATACCACTACAATGTTGTTTTATTACAAGGCCTTGTTTACATACCTTGGCTCCTAATCTTGATTCTCTACAACCACAAGATTATATAAGCATGTTACTAACCTTTCTTTTTATAGGAATTCTTATTTTTTTTTCTCTTGACTTCCAAACAAGGGGAGCTACCGCCAAGTGGGGAGTTAGGAGTTTGTTTATTTCTTCCATGGGTTAACTTTTGTTTCACAAAAAGGGGAGAAGAAGTAAAACTTAGGGGCTTTCAAAACTTACATCTAATTTTAAGTTTTACTCATCATAACATTATGTTTTGTCATCAACAAAAAGGGGGAGATTGTTAATACAAATAAACCGTAAAAACGCTTATTAATATTTTGCGATCTCTTGGTGTTTTGTTGATAATAAATAATGTTATCTTAAGTTAAATTATAAGGATACATGTTATTTTTGTAAAGCATTTACATATAGCCATTTAAATACAAAATGTAATAATTAAGCATTTGTTGTAATAGTTTATTAGGATGGGTAAAACCATAACCCATGGACCATAACCCATGGATCTTAACCCATACCAATGAAGACTTGATACAATGTATACTTAGATACATTGAATCTAGAGAAAACCCATGGACCAACCCATAACCAAATAACCCATGGGCAAAGAGGAGCTGCACTCACGGATCCCTAGGATTACACTAGCCGGATCCTAAGTGGAAGGGATCCGTGGGATCCGGGAATGAGGAGAAATTTGCCTATAAATAGAGAGCCATTTCTTCATTCTAACTCACCCTCTTCTTACTAAATCTCTCATACACTCTCATTTTCTTCTAACATATAGATCACTTGATCTAGAGAGTTGTTCTTCTTTCTTTCTATTTGTGATCCTCATATAGGTCCTCTTCTAAGGCGAGATCACGAGCATTCTACAAGTCATCCAAGCAAGGGGTCCTTGATTGATTTACTCCTCCACAAGATTTCAGATGAAGATCTTGTATTTGATATTTCACATATTTGTGTGTAATAGTTGTGTTGGTTTGGTCCCACCGTGCACGGACTCATCTAGCTTTGTACCGGAAAAAGTGTAAGCAACGCTGTGAAGGCTTCTCCGCCAAGTGAAGGAGTTTGTTGACATAGTGCTTGAACTCTCGAGTAGGTGACTCGGGAGTGGAGTAGGGCAAGGAAGGTGACCTTGTAGCCAAACCACTATAAATCGGTTGTGTCATTTCTATCCCTTAACTTTATCTATTTGCTTGTATTTTCATTAGATCTATACGCTTCAACATCCATAATGATTTCACATAATATCAATCTAAAAGTTTTGAAATCAACTAAAAATCGCAAAACTATTCAACCCCCTTCTAGTTTTCCACAAAACTACTTGTACATACAATACCTTAGCGTAATGGTATTCTTTAAAGGA
This sequence comes from Chrysanthemum makinoi, assembly GCA_910596185.1. Taxonomy (NCBI): domain Eukaryota; kingdom Viridiplantae; phylum Streptophyta; class Magnoliopsida; order Asterales; family Asteraceae; genus Chrysanthemum; species Chrysanthemum makinoi. The sequence goes on from OU343221.1 coordinate 47,225,978, forward strand.
AACATAGACCGCTAAAATGTTGTAGAAGTCTTATGTTTTTTGTGGGGAATTCTCTTGTTTATTGGCCTAAATGTGTTCTATTGCTACTTATTGATTAAGAGACTTTCTTCCTCCTGCTTTTAAAGGTGTAAGTTACCTTTTTCTCTCGGTCTATAATAGAACCTAATTTGTCTCATCTTGGAGTTTTGGGTGTCTGTATTCGCTATTGTCAAAGGGTCTAATAAGTTTTTTGAAAATTCTAAAAAATGTATTTTAATTGGATATGCTGCAGGAAAGAAAGCTTTTTAAATAAGACTTAGAAGTTTTAAACTTAAACTTTTTTGATTTAAGAGATGTTAAGTTTTATGAAACTATCTTTTTATATAAAATGAATCAGAATGATGTTTTTAAAGAAGACTTAGAAGTTTTAAACTTAAACTTTTTTGATTTTGTTAATTCTGAATATGTGTCAAAACCCAAGACTCACATTCCTACCCCAATGATAATAGTGTAAATGAGGAAGCTACATCTGTAGGTAGAGATGGTAGGATCCATCAACCAGATGTTGTGGCAAACAAGAGGCCGAATACAAATGTAGAGCAAATACATAATTGGATAGTTTGCTACCAACTGAGATGATGTGCATTCTCAAACTCTTTTAGATGATAATACAAGTTTCAAGGAAATGTTGGTCCAAATTTATCGATGATAATAGGTTTCAAAATGTTTTGTAAATCAAAGGAAGAGTCACATAGTCATAGAAGGTCTTCCAGATATTCTAAGTTGCATGAAAGGTTGAATGATTATGTGTTAGACACTAAGGTTAAATATGGATTAAATAAATATGTTAATCATGTTGTTTTAAGTGCTAAAAATTGTTGTTTTGTATCTAATTTGAATAAGACCATTGAGCCTAGTAGTTATGATGAAGCCAATAGAGATCCTAAATGGGTTAATGCTATGAATGAAAAAATTTATGCTTTACATGAGAATAATACTTGGGAAGAAACTGAATTACCTTTTGGTAGAAAGCCTATAGGTAGCAAATGGGTTTGGAAAATTAAGTATAAATCTACTGGTGAGGTTGAAAGATACAAGGCTAGACTTGTTGCTCAAGGTTATGGTCAGAAAGAGGGTATTGATTATGAGGAGACTTTTAGTCCTGCTGTGAGAATGGGTAGCATTAGATGTTTGTTGAGCATTGCTGTTAAATATGATTGGTGTGTTTTTCAAATGGATGTTAATAATGCATTTCTTTATGGTGACCTTAATGAGGAAGTATATATGCTTCCTCCGCCTGGATATTCTACTAAAGGTGATAATAAAGTATGCAGATTAAAGAAGTCATTGTATGGGCTTAAACAAGCTCCTAGACAATGGAATCATAAATTGTCTGAAGCTTTGTTTGAAGCAAAATTTGTTCAATCAAAAAATGATCACTCATTCTTTATTAAAAGAAATGGTAAAACTATTGTGTTTCTATTAGTATATGTGAATGATTTGATCATTACTGGTAATGATATTGAGGAAATTGAAAAAGTGAAACAGTTTTTAAAAACTAAGTTTAAAATAAAAGATTTGGGTGAGTTAAAGTTTTTTCTGGGAATTGAAGTTTTGAAGACTAAAACTAGGCTATGTTTGAATCAAAGAAAGTATTTTCTTGATATGTTATGGGTTGCTTGCATGTAGACCAATTATGACTCCTTTACCTAAAAATTATGTCTTGGCTCATAATGAAAGTGATACTGATAAGCTGTTAAAAAATGTTACTGGTTATCATAAATTGGTAGGAAAGCTTATATATCTAACTATGACCAGACCTGATATTTCATATGTTGTTCAATGTTTGAGTCAATACATGCATGCTCCTTTACAGTCTCATATGAGCCTTGGTTTAAGAGTGCTAAAATACTTGAAACTTGCTCCTGGAAATGGTATAGGATTTAATGAATCTGAGGACAAGTTTGGTGTTATTGCTTATTTCGATTCCGATTGGGCTAAATGTCCTGCTACTAGAAGGTCCTGGCTTTTATTGTGAATGGTAATCTTGTTTTTGGAAAGCAAGAAGCATGCTACTCATCCAAATATTCTACAAAAGCAGAATATAGAAGTATGCTTCCGTAGTGAGGTTATGGATTTTGAAAGTGTTGGAGGATTTGGGTGAAACGGGTTATTACCGCTAGTTGTGTTGTGATAATAGATCGACAATTCAGATTGCTGTAAATCTGTCATGCATAAAAACAAAGCATTTTGATATTGATGCTCATCTGTTAGAAAAGGTTGCTTCCGGTTTAATCAAGATGTTGAATGTTGATTCTAAAAATCAACTATTGATATTCTAACAAAAGGTCTTGGGTCTATGCAACATGGTTTTTTGGTAAAGAAACTGGGTATGTTGAACTTATTTCTTTAATGAGATTGAGGAAGGGTGTTGAAATATATGAATCTTATGAAAGTCTAAGGGCTTAATATGAAATATATTAGGCTTGGTTTCTCTAATATCTAAGTTTCTGATGGATCTGGACACACACCTTGTGTCAATGATATTTTGTATAATATTAATAAGCACGCGGAATTTACTTAGTAATACTTGGAAGACAGATTGTATGATGTAATGTAAGTGAACACATATTAAACATAAAACTTAAGCTCCAATATTATTAATGAATAATACGAGTGATCTTGCTTATCGCTAGGGTTACACCTTGAAGCCTTTGTGAATATAATAATGATGTATGTAAGTATTTATCTAAGACAATGACCTATGACCTCCTTTTATAGTACAAGGAGTCCTTTACAAGATAAGTATAAAGCTAACAATATAGAATATACACAAGATATTTTCTATACTTATCTAGACACGTTTTCCTAACCATTATCTAATAGCAATGGTAATAATGTACCGCTGGTGGATACGCTTCCACCGCTAGTGTAATCCAAGTAGTGTCTTCCACAACTATCAGGTACAGATTATTCCCAACAATCCTCCCCTAAACTTATGATTTCACTGCAAATCAATAAGTTTCTTCAATCTGCATCATCTTCAAGGATTTGGGGAATTCAACCAAACACTTTACTTCTTCCTTAACTTCAATAGCTCTTGAACATTGATCTTGAAGCCTATGTAACAATGCTCTGACCTTCTCATTGTCTTCATGAACTCTTATTGTTATACATAACATTCTTTCAGTGAAAGTTCCAAACTCTGAGTGGATATTCTTTCTCATCAAGCATGAATGCATCTACTCCATTTGCTATAGAAACATGGTGAACTTCACATGAATCATAGTAAAACCATTTAGTACCAGGACATGAACATGAGAATTTCCAGAAATCATCATTAACATCTGCTTCATAAAGCCTTCTTAAGATTAACCCATAACTGCATCTCCTTCATATCTTTGAGATCTTGAGCATCAAACCATTCTTGAACTAATTTCCATAATTTATCAAGATCATCTCTGTCAAAAGCTTTGATGAGATCTTCAAATTGAATGAATGAGGAAGCTGCACCACCTAGCCTTGTGATCTTCCATGTTGGAGCAAAAATGCTAGCAGTGTAAACCTCCCAATCAATGATAGGATGTCTAACTACGTGCAGTGGTTACGGATAAAATCTTCTTCTTCTATCACAATCATTTAGGTCATACGCTCTTCCTACGTGAACTTCTCAGTTGGAACTTCTTGTTCTTCAGCATACTTTGTCTTCTTAACAGTATGAGATTCACTATCTTTAGCCTTTCTCTTCAAGTTAGGATACCTTCTCTCTTCTTCTTTAGAATCATTGGAATAAAATCTTTATCTTGCCTCGAACTCAGTAGTAAATACTTTCAACTTTATCATCAGACATTCCTTTGAATTGATGTCTTTTCCAACCAACAACCTTGCAGCAATAATCTTTCATCATTGAAATCACCTGTGCTTTAGTTGGTTGTCTTGGTTTCTTCGACCTTTCTTGGCTGAAACAATAGCCTCTTGAAGTGCTTGATTATTCTTCATCTGTATAAAATCTTTTAAGCGGCGGTTCTTAGTTCTCGGTTAAAGATTTATCGCTACAAGGTCAATTGCCTTCTTCTTGATTCTTGGATCATATGCACTCAAGAAATCAATCTCTTCTTGATGGGTACATAGGTGAACTCGGAGTTTTCTCTTAATCTTGTAAGTGGAACGATTGGAAATTGGATTTTCCAATCATCGTCCAAATTTTTAGCCTCCATAAAAGCTTGCAATCTCCAATTCTTCAAGCTTTTTCTTTTTAGCAACTTCATCTTCATTTATCTTTTAAAACTTCTCTATCATGAGCAATCGAACTTGTTCTTTCTTTGAAATCTTCCTTCCGGGTTGCTCTTCACTTTCCATAATGCTTTACCTTTATCTTTCTTCGTTTATCAATTTCTTCACTTGCGGTGGTAACATCATGTTCAACGGTGGGAATATTTGGTTCGCACTGCGGTGAAGCGAATCGATGGTAAAATCGAGCGATCGAAAATATCTTGCTTTACTTGCTCTTCTTGAGTATCGAGCCTTCCTCTGCACCTTTACTAGAAACACCTTCATCTTCAAAATCAATTTTCTCCCACGGTTTCACACTTTTCCTCCTCTATTTGGGAGAATTACCCAAATCTGCTTGAAGTCTTCTAAATCACCACCAGGAGGTGAAGATGGAGATGATAGCACAATATTTGTAGTTATTCTTTGCTTGAACCCCTGCAACTCTTCCTTCAGGTAGAATATCTACCTTCAAAGATGTAATATCCTTGGCATGTTGCTCCTTAAGTTTTGCCAAGTCTTGTTCGTAGATTTGACACCTTTGCTAAGTTTGTACAAATGTCCATCAATTCCATTTGTTGCCCACTGCCCTCAACACTTCCAACTGTGTAACCTATTGGAAGAGGTGAATCATAGGTCATTGGTTCAGATTCCTCCCTAGGTGGACTAGAGTGAAGCCTGGAACCACCACTGCTTGTGCCTAAACAAAAAGGATTAGGTACATGCTGTGTTGTTATGGGAGGAGTTGGCTGTTTTTGCCTCCTCTCATAGGTGTGAGAAACTGGTGGAGTATAATCAATGTTTGGAATAGAGATTGGTGGGGTTTGTACTTGTGAAATCTTGGCAAGCATTTGAGGAAAGAGAGGTGTAAAATCCATATTGCCATCTTTATTCATGTTTTGAAAAACTTTAGGCTTAAGGCAACGGATTTGATAAGTTCTTGTATGGGGTTGCAGTTGAAACTCATTTAGCACTGCTTGCACAAACCTTGGATACATTAAAAATTTTGTTGAACTCTTTACATTGCCAGTCATACTTGTAAAAATATATTTTGACTATTTGAAAATCTTATCAGTGGCTAGACAAACCAAAGAGTAAGCTATGGTTGAACTAAATTGCTCATAAGATATTTTCTTTGGACTAAGACAATGTAAAAGAGTATGTATCAAAATCTCCATTGGGGACAAAAACCACTCTTTTTGAAAGTAGCCTTTTTATCAGTGGTATCATACCCCATAGATGATAAATTTTCATGTATTTCTGACATAGGTAATGTGATGATACCATTGAGATCATCCAATTGGAGAACTCTCCTCAAGGATGCCTCAGTAATATCAATAGTTACCCCATCCACAGTGGCTCTAAAAGCATCCACTGTTTCATGTGTATCACTATTCTCAAGTGTTATGGACTGAACAGAAGTCCAAAATTGTTTGATTTGAGAGATATAGATTGTGGGATTTAAAAGCAAAGCATACCTTATATGGGTAGTATTAAGAAAGTCCACAATCTGATGAAAAACAGGGCCACTCTTCTCGTTTGACTTTTGGAGGTAGGCCACTTGGTTGTGCTTATCTGCAAATTTTAATGGTGCCATAGAAACTTTTGATGAAAAACGATATTAGGTCAGTAATAATTGAAGGAATAACTAGCCAATTGATAAAAAAAATATATAGAGGTAGGGTTTAAGAGTTTTGCGCAAGAAAGATTGTCTAAGGAAAGTATTTATCTTAAGAGGATAAATATTAAATAGGAAAGTAGATAATCCTCCAGAAGTGACCCTATATATATGGAAAGCAATTCTTCTACAACGGCTAGTAAAAAATTTGTTACTGACACAACAGTTATAACGGCTAGATCAACGATGGTAAAAATACAAGCTGTCAATGGAAAGCGGAACTAGCAAAGTGGTAATTTTTCACAAAAATTTCAAATAGCAATGGTAAAGAAAAACATATAAAAACTAGACTGCTCTTATCATAGTTTTTAGCAAGCGCCGACTATCAACGGATTTGATATGTCTTTACCATGAGCCGCTTGCTATGGACTAGCCAACTCTTAATCATAAAGAATATGGTGAGTTGATAACCATATAGTTTTTGGTAAACTATCAACCATAAACGGATTTGTTAAGTCTTTACCAGTAGCCGTTTGCTCTGGACTAGTTGATTCTTATGTGGATTAAACATGGTGAATCAATAACCATTTGTTGTGTGTCTCAGTTACACACCTTTTAAGATCAACTCCCATCTTTGATTTGGTTATGTACCTGCACATGTTAGGATAATACAAAGAATATGCATAACCGACTTATTTTAATCAAAGATACAATACCTTCCCAAAGTCAATCTAATAATATCTATTCTTGAATTCTGTCCCATTGTCACACCTGATGATTTTAACTTTCATATCATATTGGTTTTCAACTTCAGTGATAAAGATCTTAAGGATGCCAGTTGTTTCATCCTTAGTTCTTAGAAAGAAAACCTAAGTGAACCCGCTAAAATCGTCAATCACAACAAGACAATATTTCTTAAGGTTTAAGCTGCTCACAGATGTAGGACCAAACAAGTCCATATGCAACATTTAAAGTGGATGAGCAATAGAGTTAACCAACTTTGATCTGCAAGAAGCTCTGTGTTGTTTGCCTTTTAGACAAGCCACACAGGTTTGATCATTTTCAAATCTTTTCTGAGGTAAGCCTCTTACTAAACCATCTTTGACAATCTTATTAATGGTTTTGAAGTTAACTTGACCAAGTCTTCTATGTCATAGCATGGATTCATCCACTGTGGCTTTTGCAATTAAGCAAGCATAATCATCTTTAGCAACAATGTTGTTCATATCAAAGCTATATAGATTGCCTTTTCTAGGAATCTTAAGAAGAATCTGACTTTCATCAGGCATCTTAAAATCCTTAGAGAGAACAAAGCACATATCTTTAGTAAAAAGAACATTGTTTTTCTTGTCACACATTTGTGACACACTAAAGAGATTATACATAAGCTCTTTTACATAGTACCACGTGTTCAAAATCAAGTTACCGTTTAATAACTCTTTTACCAGCAACTTTTCCATTAACACCACCTCCAAAGTTGACATATCATCTCCATCATAATGTTCAAAATTTGAAAGATAGGACTTGTTGCCAGTCATGTGCCTTGAACACCCACTACCTGTATAACCTTGATCGATCTTTTGTCTTTGGATGTTCACGCACATTAAAGAAATGGGTTAGTTTCCTTTGGAGACCCAAGCCATGATTGACTTGGATCTGCCTCGCGTATCAATATAGTTATATCTATCAAAGGTCATTGATACACCATTGGGATTGGTTGATAAGGTTATTCCTTTAGGTTTCCATTCCCAGCGTCTTTGAGGCATTAAAGACATTGCCCATGTGTCCCCTAGTCTTGTTTATACTCCCGGATGGTAACTTTTGATTGAGCAATAAATAGCTGGCTTTGTTTTGGTACCAATTGTAGGTTAGATTGAACCCTTTTATTAGAAAAAGACCTTTTACATTCGCTTTGTGCGGTTCTTGCAAAAGTTGTTTTGGGTTTTGCACTTGAAACATGTGATTTAGGTGGCGATGTTAATTTTTGCAGTGGCAAAAGTTTTAAGACCACTTCTTAATAGGACCTCTTGGGACCATGTTCTTTGTGTTGTTTAGGGTGTAAATTGTTTTGGAACTTGTTAGACTCCACCCTTTTGTTCCCATGAACTTCCCTTCTCCCAAAATGATAGTCACAGTTAGCATGTAAATGATAAAAGCTACCACAGATATAACATGCTTTGTTGTACATCACAAAATCACTACCAAGTTGTTGAGATTTAACATGATTCCAACTCCTCTGGTTACCCCTAGGAGCTGATGGCTTATTTATATACATGTCGATACCTTACATGTGATCTAGGTTTATTAGCGGTTTCCTAGGTTCCTCTCAGAACAAAGATGCAAAAACTTTTGGGATAGAAGTCTCTACATTCTTCTTAACATTCTCATCAACAACAGATGAGTCACTAGCACTTTCAAAAACATCAGTTTCTTGCTTAACATGTTCCTCGGTTATCACAAATGTGTTCTTAAGAGGACCATATTCGTTCAAGATCCCCTGAAACTCTTCTAAGCCCTGTATGAGCTAAATCTATGCACGAGGTGATGGAACACCTCTTAATGGTGAGGGAGTCGTGTTATAACCCATACGGACTTAGCTTTACAAATGATTTGAGCATTCCAAATTTTATCAATTGACTTTGGTGATAATACAAAGTGTCAACCGGATAAATTAACATTCTCAGTTTTCTTTTTAAGATTTTCAAACTCTTCTTTCAAAGCTTAATTCAAAGCTTTTGTATGATCTATTTCTCTCCTAATAATAATCATATCATCATTATATTTTGACTCATTTTCTCTATAATGCTCAAGTTGTTTTCTATCTGACTATGCCTCTCCTAAGGTTTGACACAATATAATTAGTAGTATACAACTCTTGTCTTTCATTAGAATATAGATCATTAAGACTTTCAACTTCTCTATGACTCTACATGTTTTAGAACAACTTTCAAAATTTTGTACCTGAGAGTCAGAGAAAGCCATGAGAGCATGTTCTGTAGCAATGAAAGCACCATATGAAGCTTGTTCCTCTTGTTCATCAGCCATGAAACTCCAATCATAGCTAACACCATCAATAGCCAACATTGCCTTTGGTTCCTCCACAGTTGGTTCCTTCTTTTGCTTGTACCAAGTAGACTTGTTGTCTTGCTTCCTTGGTCTTCTGCACTCTCTAGCAAAATGTCCCAACTTATGACAGTTGAAACACTCTACTTTCTTTTTTTCAAACCCTGCAGTTTCACCACCATTGATGTGAATTGGTTTGCTAGTTTTCTTGTAGAATTTCCTAGCCCTCATGCTAAGAAGAGCAATCTGCCACTTTATGTCCATCTCCTCCAAGTCATCTTCATCAATTTGCTCTATGTCTTCATGAGTTAATATAGAGCCATTAACATGAGTTAATATAGCCCTCATGCTAAGAAGAGCAATCTGCCACTTTATGTCCATCTCCTCCAAGTCATCTTCATCAATTTGCTCTATGTCTTCATGAGTTAATATAGAGCCATTAACTTGAGTGGAGATAAAAGCATAAAAGGTAGGATCTCCAATACCAGCAACCTTCTTCTTTGAACATGCAGTGGTAACACTAATATTACCAGTGGAAACTGTAGAACCATCAAGGGCAAAATCATCATCCTTTGCCGACATCGGAATCATCATTGTCAGAGGTTGACAACAATGCCAAGCTACTAGAGCTTGTACCAAGTTTCCCCGCCTTCTTCAACCTTTGTTCAATGAGTTTGAAGTTGTTGTAAAGGTCATTGAGCTTCATAGTTTCAATATACGCTTTATTTTCCCATCGTAACATTAGTATGAAACTTCGGAAGGCAAACTCCTTAGAAACTTCCATTGAGGTCTTCCTTATCTACCTCAATTCCAAAACACGTTAATTGTGTGACAATCTTCTGAAGTTTGGTGAAGATGCTGTCAAGAGAGTCATTGCTTGAAGCAGAGAAATTTTCATAGCTTTGCTTCAACAATGTCTTCTGTGTCTTCTTTGTAGCATCATTGCCACCAAACACCGAGCAAATCTCTTCAAAGAGTTCTTTTCATGTCGTCTGAATTTGTCAAGGCAATGATCCGTCTCTTAGAAGAGTCATTAGCAACAAACTTCGCCTTCGAGTCATTCTTCTTCTTTGCTCTTTCATCATTAGTTTACGTGCAAGAAATTTTACAACCGGTGTCACCAACTTTCTCAGTCTTCTTCTTAATTTGGAAGGAATTACCATTTAAAATGATTTCCCATAGAGCATAATCTTGAATGAGAAAGTATTGCTCAATCAGAATCCTCCACATCTCAAACTCATTAAGTTTGAGCTTTGGAAGCTTAGCAGCAGAGTTGGACTGGTTGTTTTCCATCTCCATTGATTTGAGTGAGTAGGTGAAGCTTATTCCTTGGATCTTCTAAAACAAAATATCAGAACCTTTGCTCTGATACCACTTGATGGATCTGGACACACACCTTGTGTCAATGATATTTTGTATAATATTAATAAGCACGCGGAATTTACTTAGTAATACTTAGAAGATAGATTGTATGATGTAATGTAAGTGAACACATATTAAACACAAAACTTAAGCTCCAATATTATTAATGAATAATATGAGTGATCTTGCTTATCACTAGGGTTACACCTTGAAGCCTTTGTGAATAATACGTATGTATGTAAGTATTTATCTAAGACAATGACCTAGGACCTCCTTTTATAGTACAAGGAGTCCTTTACAAGATAAGTATAAAGCTAACAATATAGAATATACACAAGATCTTTTCTATACTTATCTAGACACGTTTTCTTAACCATTATCTAATAGCAGTGGTAATAATGTACCAGGTGGTAATACGCTTCCACTAGTGTAATCCACGCGCAAATGTCTTCCACAACTATCGATTAGTATGATTATTCCCAGAGTTTTAAGTCATGTTTAGTTAGTTTGTATTGTGAAGGGGTTAAAGTGTAACTTCTCTGGCTATAAAAGGAGATATCTCTCCTAGGGTTCTGAAGTTTTACACACACAAAGTTTCATCTCAGTTTTTCTCTCTGGCGATTGTATTCAGTTGATTCTTGATCTTGGTTTCATTGTTCACTGGGTTTATAGTTTAGTTTGGTTTAAGATCATCTTGATCTTAACAGTTTGGTTTAGATTTGTGTTCTTGATCAGTTACTGATTGGTTAGTGTGTGAGTTTGTATGATAGCACCTTATAGAGGGACTATCTCTTTTCTTTTGTGTTGTATGCTTGTATCCGTGTTGGGGACAAGCTTTCAGTGTATATTGTTATAATACAAGTTTGATCACCAAAGAGTGGTTGGTTAGGTGGGTGATTACACCTTGTGTTTTAATTGTTTTGATACCATTTTTACATTAACATTATGAACATAATAAGTACTAATAATGTAACAAAACTTCTCTTAGCGACTGATAATATAAAAGTATATAGCAACAAGGTATGAAAAAGTCAAGTATATCTTCTCCTTCGTTGCTTTTGGCGCCAAAACTTGCAACCGGTAAAAAAGAAACCGTAACTCACAAAACACCAAACACAAACACAAGCACAAGCACAAACACATAAACACAAAAACTAAAATGAAAAAAATAAAATAAAATAAAATAATGCACTACATGAAAAATGCACAGTATGGACATAACATTGGTACTTATAATGCACGGATAACGCCATGGCCGGTGTAGTTTGCCGGCGATAAAAGTACCAAGTTCGCCCTATAATGCACGGATAGCCGGCTGCTCCGAGCACTCTTAGATTTATCGAATTTATAAAAATAGTTTAACAAAGAGGTGTGACTAATAGATATTGAGAGTAAGAAAGTAAAAAAAAAAATACTACATATTCATCTATTTGACACATGGGCTTATGAAAAAATTTTGCAAAAACTATTTAAGTGTAACATTTTTCATAGTTGATTATGGGTGAGATAAGAATTTTAGTAAATTCTAAGTATCTCATCATGAGTACAATCAATAATTTAAGACATAAAATTAACATGGTGACGATTTTAATTAGGGGTGTTCAAATAACTCGAGAAATCGAGCCGAACCGCTCGACCCGATACTGAAAGGACCCAAAACAGAAAAAATTGATACCGAAAAACCCGCTTATCATGGTTCGGTTTCGATTTTTATTTCTAAATATCCTCGGTTGACTGACTCAATCTAACTAAGGGGTGTTTGTTTCGGCTTATATATGAGCTTATTAGTTTATATGAGTTCGGCTTATATAACATAAGCCACAATTTTGTGGCTTATTTTGATATTTATGGGCTTATAAAACATTGACAATGTTATATAAGTCTAGAAGTGTCAAAATAATCCACAAAATTGTGACTTATGTTATATAAGCCGAGCTTAAACAAACACCCCTTAAATATTCAAATAATTGCACACGTGTTGATTATATTATTGTAATACATTTATTGTAATCATTTTTTTGCTCCAAATTTAAACATCTATATGTGAAAATTGAATAACGTGATCGTAAACCTATAAACGTCGAATAAATATTTTTTGTTAATATGTTATGTATGTTATTTGAATGCAATTACTATGACAGAATAATTTTAAGATGATTCTAATCGATTCAATGTTATTTAATTCGACTAAAATGACATTTTACATTATAAATCATGTTATTTTTCATACAATTAAACTTGATTAAATGTCTTACATGGTTAACCATAACCTAAACCGCGGGAAACCGATCATTTCGGTCACCCGCGTGTCCGGTTACCCGCCTAGTACGATTCGGTTTCGGGTAATGAAATGAATTACCCGCCCCGCGATAAATAATTTAAATCTTTCAAATAACCGAACCACCCCTGAACACCCCTAATTTTTTACCCTGTGATTTAATTCTTGATATGGATTGAATTTACTTTTGGAGTTAGTTGTACATAACAATGCTGTTTTAGGACTTTTTTTTCTCTACATCTCTTAAAAAGCTAAAGGGAAAAAGTGTGTCCAATTTTAGTGGCATTTCAGTCAATCAGAAAGACTGATACTACCTATGGTTTAGTTGATGTTCATTGTTTCTAGAAAAACAATATTTTAATGCTCATGGTATGGTGTATGTTCACTTTTCATCGTTATTATTAGGCGATGACATAGATCTTAGTGTATCTTTGAATGGGCCTTGTAGGCTGGTTGGCAAGACAGGCCAAGTGTTGTTCTTGTCACTTGACTTATACAGTTAAACCCAATGTTGCTGGGCGTGAATAATACCAGCTGATTATAACAGTAAATTTAGTTACAGCCTGCCTATTGAGAATTTTTATTTTTTATTTTTTTTCTAACGACAACTTTTATAAAAATCTTAGCACGAAACTAAGACCAAGAAATTACAGAGGAGAGTGCGTTTCAAGTAATTGTAGAACCAGAATTCAACTTATAAAAATGCTTATACTCAAAATCACTTTATTTTACTGAAATCACTTGATTCACATTTAACTTAGCATCATGTTCAACTCTTTTTTGAGCCTTATGCTCAAAAGTAAAGCTAAGCTCCTGAAAAACTTTTAGGCTCCATCCTTTTTATAAAAATTATGATTGATCCATGACTACATAAACAAGAACTACAGTATACTTGTTTTTATCAATAATAATACAAATATATGGGCTACCCGTTCACAAAACTTCTTGAGTAGCACTGGGAAGATGAAGGCCTTTTGCTTTCTTCTCATTGATGCAATGGTAGAATACAGTAAACACCGCAAACATATTCACGTTCAACAAGCAGACAATTCCGTTGTTTATGTAAACATTAATAATAGTATCCAGCCCTCTACTTCTGCTAAGATTATGTCTTAAACGCAAACCAACCATTTGAGACACAAAACCCTCGGCAAATAAGAAAACTGTCATAAACAGTGCAGCTTGCAGCCATCTGCCATTCATTAGCTCTGTGGCTCTTCCAATTTCTTTAAAACCTCGACAACCTTCTTCCAACACTGAAACAGCCATACTTACCATCCACAGGGTAAGCACATTAAAGTAGCAAGCTGGTGTTGATAATGTAATAGCTCTTTCTAGCACAAACGACGGCCCTGGATAATTTCTTTCCAAGAAGTTGGTTATCCCATAAGACGCCATGTATATACAAATGATGCCAAAAGTGGTCAAGATCAAGGAAAAGCTAGTGATTAATGCCTTTTTCCAGCTTCTTTTTATTTTCAAAAGAAAGTCTTTGAAAGCTAATACTTTGCCATTGTAAGCCTCAGATGAGGACGAAACTGTTGCAACGAAAAAAGTTAGTTTGACGATTGAAGACAGTGCTAGGGTAAAGTTGTTAGTCTAATCTCTATCTATGAACAATCGAATATATGAAATATACTAAGTTTTTATTATAATCAATCATTAGTTTACAAACTTGGTTTACATGGTATTTATAGACCATGAACCGACACAACAAAACAACATAACGTTTCACTAATAACTGCCATAACCGAAAAACGGTTATTTACTTTGTTCTTGTCATTCTTAGACCCTATACTTTATACATATACATATATTTGACTTTTCGTATTTGACTTTGACTTTCATTGCTTGACCTTCATGGATTAGATAAATTAGTATCCAATACTCCTCCCTAATTTATTAATCCATTTCTTCGATATTTTCAAGCTCCATCATCTTTTAAACTTTGGCTTGTTTCCATTTTCTTTGTCTTGATCTTCAACACGAACTATGTCTTGAACTTCCTCCTTGATTTTACTTCTTTCTTCCTTGTCTTCAATCTCATCTCGATCATCTTTATCTCCTTTGTCACTATCTTCCTTCATTTGTATCATTTCATAATCTTGCATCTCCAATAATCGCTTTCTTGTATCACGATCTTACGGTTCAACTTTCTTGTTGCATGATTTAATATCTTTCTCAATCTGCTTTCCTTCTCAAGTCTTGATGAAGTCTCTTGATGCTTCTTGCATTCGCCTTTGTCAACTCTTTACGCTTCTAGATGTTTCTCATTTGAAACAACTTCATGGTTCTCTTTCTCAAACAATTCTCTTATTGTCTTTAACTCTTTCATCTCTTTGCTTGTGCAATCTCTCAACTTCTTGAGGTTCTCTAACTCTCTATGCATTTGTTTCTCAAATGCCATTTCTCTATTTCTTATTTTCGTCTCAAACTCTTGTTTTTCAATCTCTAACTCTTGAAGCATTTCAAACTTCCAAAACTCTAATTTACTCTTGAAATCAATTTCTATCTACGCATATCTTCTAACTTTTCCTTTTGAATTTCATCCTTTAAGGATGTTATCTCTTTTCCATCGTTACTAGTAACCATCAATAGTGCCGGTTCGTCATCTTCAAACACAAGGTTTGCTTTTTCTTCTCTGGTTTGGTTTGGACAATTTGCAAAAGAAAGTGTCCAAACTCATGACAATTATAACACTCTATTTCTCTAAAGTCTCTCCTATGGTAGTTTTGATCTCCATGGTTTCTCTTGTTTCTATCATAACTATCTCCATTCTTACTATCTCTTGTGAATCTTCCTTAGCCTCTTCCTCGTGTTCGATTACTACCTCCTCGTCTATCATTTCCATAGTTCGTTCATAATTTACATTTATTCCCTTGACGTGTGAATAACAATTTCTCACTATTATCTTCCTCACTTCTTTTTCTAAACTTAAGCCTTTCTTCATAAGTCTTAAGTTTCCCAATAATCTCCTCTAATTTTGCTTTCTTAAAATCAACAACAATTTCAATGGTTGCTACCATCGTACAAACTTATCTGCCTTCAATCAAGCATTCGTAATTTCCTTACTTTTGTTTGTTCATCAAACGTCAATCCACATGTAGTAGCCTTTGTAATAATACTCATCAACCTCCCAAAGAAATGAATCTATTGATTCATCTTCTTTCATCACAAGTCTTTCAAATTATGATTTAAGTTGTTGCGAGTGTGCTTGTTGTACATCTTCTGTTCCAATAAATATGGACTTTAAAGAGTCCCAAATTTCTTTTGCTGTTTCACATCCCGCAACTTGCATTTGCAAATCTTATGGTAACCCTTGAAATAGGTATCTTTGGCCTTGAACTATCCTTTTTACATCAATCTCTTTTGATGTACATGTACCTTCTACTAAATCCCATACTCCATTTGCCATTAATATCTTCTTCATTCTTAATGCCCATAATGTATAATTTGTGTTGCTTAAAACTTGGCATTGATATGATGGTAACGATGTGGTGAAAACAACTCGTTTTCGCTTTTTATCTCCCGTCATATCTTTCGATTTGGTTTTCTTCTAACACCAATATACTCTTAATAATAGTAGACCTTAAATTCTTCTTTCTAATCCACAATAGTAATATGCAACTTCTAAAACCAATATGATCTTAATAAACGATTAACTTAAATTTTCTGCCTAATCACAATAATTCTCAAATGATTCTAACGTTTTCTAATACGAATTGTAATAGAAAAGAAAATCTATTCTACTAAATAGAAAATAAACTATCACAAGTAAAGAAAATGGAACCTGTGTATATTTCCCTTGGGCCTTATCAATTCTTGTGGGCTTAAAAAACGTTTCTGTTCCCAAATAATAAAAAAAAAGCGCTTCTTTTTTTTTATATCCCCAATTCACTTTTTCTGCTTCTGCCTTCTCTCTATCCCAAATAACCTGCTTCTGCTACCTTCTCTCTCCTACACCCAATTAGGGTTCTTCTTCTGGTTTCGTTTTAATCAAACGACTATGGTTAATCGGTGTTTCAATCTTCTTCTCCGGTAATGATGGTTACTATGGTATGGTTTCTCTACTTCTCCGGCGGTGGTTTATTGTCTGTTCTCGTTTCAAGGCACACGGTGGTGGTTCTTGCACAACCGGGTACGTTTCTCTCTCTTTCTCCTGATTGATTCCCTGAATCAATCTCTTCTTCCGGAACGATTCCACGAATCGTTAGTACTTGTTCTCCGTCTCGGTTCAATCCTTTGGTTTCTTCTCTAAAAGCGATTCCCCTGAATCGTTGTCTCTTTCTGTCTCTTGATTGATTCCCCTCGAATCAATCGGTTTTTTCTCTTCTCTCGGTTCAATCGTTTGGCTCGATGCCAATTGTTAGTCTAATCTCTATCTATGAACAATCGAATATATGAAATATACTAAGTTTTTATTATAATCAATCATTAGTTTACAAACTTGGTTTACATGGTATTTATAGACCATGAACCGACACAACAAAACAACATAACGTTTCACTAATAACCGCCATAACCGAAAACGGTTATTTACTTTGTTCTTGTCATTCTTAGACCCTATACTTTATACATATACATATATTTGACTTTTCGTATTTGACTTTGACTTTCATTGCTTGACCTTCATGGATTAGATAAATTAGTATCCAATAAAAGTGTCTATGAAGGAGAACATCAAAGATGTCATCAAAGGCACCTTTGTAAGTGACTGAATCAATATTACGACTGAAGCGATATATGTTTTGGTTTCTAGTCGACGGTAACAAAAAATCTTCAAAGACGCGTGGTCTTAGATAGTCTTCCGCTAATTCTAACTGTGAATATGAAAGAAACACGAGAACCAGGATTGGAAACAGCAGCTTCCGATTTTGGCTTGTAATTTTGTAAGACTTCCTTATGATACCAAAAAACCCTATAGAGGGTCGGGATTGTGGGATGTAATTGTTCATTTCTTGATGTTATTTTGTTATATTTAGATCATCAAAGCCATTAGAGTTTATGATTTATTGTGGTGCTCATTTTGACTTGTTCTTTAAGTCATTTTCAGCCTGTTTTGTTTGGAACTTTGGAAGTACTATTGGTGGATTGTTCGATTATTTCAAGGATGGTTGTGATCAAGACGTTATTGTTTTTATAACGAAATCTCTGAAAAAAATATTAAAGGTCAGATGGACAATATGTTAATTTACAATTGCTACTACAACAAACTAGATAAATTAAATGTACATACACATACTAAAATCTGAACACAAAAAAGTTTAAACCAAAAAGATCCATGATCATATTAAAAAGTGAAACCAATATATACAAAATTAAAATGTGCCACTCTTATTTACTAGCAGAGGACAACATCACGGCTTTGTGCATTAAACTTTACTCGCAGAAATGGGAAAATAAAGGCCCTTCACTACCTTCTCATCATGACTTGTTTTCTGCCCATGGTAAAAAACAGTAAACATCACAAACAAGAAGAGTTTCAACCAGCAATCTACATAAGTGAAAGCACATGAGCGAGCAAGCTCTGTACTCCAGCTTAGATCATAACTCATAATGATGTTGTCCATGGAAACAACAACAAAATAGGTAATTAGTTAATTACAAACAGAACCATCATTAGAAATGCTTGTAGCTTTTTGCCATTCATTAGCTCTGTAGCTCTTCCAATTGCTTTAACCCCATTAAAACCTTCTTCCAACACCGAAACAACCATACTTAGAGTCCAAATGGAAGAAACGTAAAGGTACGACATTAAAATCAACATAGTGATAGCTCCAAAGTACAAGCGTGACCATGAATTTGCTGCCGAGATGGAGGCTATGATAAACAAAGTGAATGCAAGACAACTGACTCCCATAGTAATTAAGAACATGTAAAAGCTAGTGATTATTGCCTTTTTCCAACTTGTTTTTGTTAGTCTGTAATATGTAATGGGCTCAAGCCCAAGCCCAACCTCAACCTCAACCTCTAGAATATTCTGTAAACATCATATTATTTGTATATGTACAATATGTACAATATGTATAATATTATTCTAGAATATTATTTGTATTTGTATTTGTAAATGCAGTATTAATATGTACAATGTATTTGTGGAGAACGATCAATAAACATCATTCACAATCAATCATATTATTCTACATGGTATCAGGCCAATAATACAGATCCTAACACCTAACCCTAAACCATTCCGCCGGCAGCCTCCGGCTGCCGGCTACATGCCGGAGGTTCGGAGGGCTCTGACCATCTTTCTCTTCACCTACATCCTCATTTTCATTATCATTTTCTTTCTCGTCACTCTCTTCTGTCTCTTCACCAGCCGCCATCATCACGCTGGCCACCACCATCACCGTGGCGCTCCTCCACTGTCAACACTATCCCACCCTTATTCTATCATGATGAGGTTACTGGTGAAGACCACGCGCCACCACTACCACCTCGGTACAACCACCGCTATCATAAGAAGCCAAAGGTGCGCTTGTTTTGTGTGTTTGGAACAAAAGTCGTCGTGCGATAGCGAGATCTGTAACTATGTGTGTGAAAGATTGATTGGTGTGTGTAAATTGTTGACTCCCTTGATTGGCGTGTGAAAATTGTGTGTGGGAGACAGAAAAGTTATGAGCCATGTGAAGTGTGGACATCTTAATCATAAAAGTTATGTGGTGGGGTAAAAGCAAAAGCAAAAATATGTGGTGAAAAAAAAAAAAAAATGTCGAATCCAGGGTATCAATTCCCGAGACGACTTTTGTTTTATGTCGAATCTAGGGTATCAATTCCCAAGACGACTATTGTTTATGTCGAATCCAGGGTATCAATTCCCGAGACGACTTTTGTTGGTGTCAAATCCAGGGTATCAATTCAGGGGCCAAAAAAAAAAGTTTTTCACGCCTCTCCTTCAACCTCTCTGTCTTCTCTCTTCTTCTCTTCCCTCACCTTCATCAGACACTTTTCTCACCTCCATTCTCTATCTTCTAAAAAAAAAAAGTTGATCTTTATGTTTTTCTATGGAAAAACACGCCCCGTTTGTTTGGAAGGTTCTTTGAGGGTTGAAGTTTTTAGAACCAACTTTCGTTATCTCATCTTTGTTTTATTTGTAAGGGATACTTTGGTTTATCCGGTTTGTTGCCTGCTGCTGAAGATGTTTCCGCTTGTTGTCGAATGTCTTCATCAACATTTATTTACTTGCTCTAGTTTATTGTTCATTAGCTTTAATTCCAGAACTTTCGCTGGGACATCGCGATTGTGGCTTCAGTGCGGGGGTGTTAGTCTGTAATATGTAATGGGCTCAAGCCCAAGCCCAACCTCAACCTCTAGAATATTCTGTAAATGCAGTATTAATATGTACAATGTATTTGTGGAGAACGATCAATAAACATCATTCACAATCAATCATATTATTCTACAGTTTTTATTTTTAAGAGAATGTCTTTAGGTTCTAATAATTTGGCAGCGTAAGCTTCGTAAGAGGACGATACCACAGCAATGAACACAACAAGTTCGATAATAATAGAGATGGCTAGAAACATGAGTTTTACCGAAAGAATCTCCAAAATGTCATCGAGTGCACCACGATAAACGGGTAGATCAATGTTGTAACTGTGATCGAGAAACGTGTATGGATGTTTAGCCAATTGGATCACAAGATATTCTTCTAGGGGTGCTACTATGTTGATCTCATAAAGAAACATAATTGTTAGAATTGGAGACAGATGCTCCTCATTTTTGCCTATGGTTTTTAAAGTATCTCGGAAGATCCCAAAATACCATATAGAATAGTGAGATTGTGCATTGTATTCGTTCTCCATCTTTTTGGTGTTTGTGATACAAAAGATTAAACATTATTAGCGTTCAATTTATGTAGCCATAACCTAGGTAGAACTCAGTAAACATAGTATGCCCATATTAGCATGGTTCTAAAAGGCGCGCAAAAGACTCGCAAAGACCCCGTAAGACTTAGTCATACCGCCACGTCACGCGTTATACCGCCTTATGCCACATATTTTTTAAACTTGATATATATGAAATAAAATATAAATATATAAATATTTTCATATTTTGTGCTGCCGTATGACACGTCTTATAAACGCAAAAGCTTCGCCTTAACCGCTAAAACGTGAGGCTTAATCGTTCCGCCACGTCACACCTCGCGCTATTTATAACCTTGCATATTAGACAATAAGTTACCCAAAAACAGTACAAATTGTTTGATGTTTCCGAGAATATATATGGATATTGCAACAACGATGTTATTTGATGGGTAAATTTTATAGATTTTACTTTTTTCCAATGTATACAACTTATAACTTCTACCATACTACATAAAATACTAACATTTTCTTATTTGTATGCGGCGTTAGGCTACCCACAACCCTCACACCACTTTATCTTTCACATCGGTGTCATATCAGCTTTCAATTCTATCTCCTTCACCACCATCTCACTTTTCACTCTCAACCATCTCACACCACTCCACCTTTCAAAGACATTTTTTATCCATTAAAATACCCCACTAAATACTTCAAACACACTCACAACCAAAAAAAAAAAAAAAAACAAATAATGCTCCCTCCGTCCCAAATTATAAGTCCAGTTTTGATTTTTCAAAGTTTTTTTCTTCCGACTCACTACAAAAAACAAGTTCAATTTTCCACATTATAAAGGCCAATTGGCCACGGTTAAAAATGTGCAAAATTATAAATGTCACACTTACTCATGTGTGGAAATATTGGGTGTGACAAATTTTCCTACACATATAAGTGTGGAGATAATATCTAAATGTCTATGGTTAAAAGTGTGGAAACATTCTATGAATGTCCACACCTTGAAGTGTGGCAAAATTGCAAAAGATGCCTACAATTAAAAGTGTGGAAACATTGTTAAATATTCACACCTAAAAGTGTGGATTAAAGTGTCAATGCTACACTCATAAGTGTGGCATATTTTCTGGAACAAAAAGAAAAAAAAATCAATATTTCAAAAATCTAATGCTATTTATTTCCTGGAACACATATCAAACATTTAGTAATGTAAAACCACTAATGCTATTTATACATGTAGCTTCATTTTTGCCTAACAGTAAACACAAGTATAGATTTTTCTAGTAATGTAAAAACAATAAAATTTCTTTGAAATTGCAGGTAAGAACCAACAGTAAACACAAGTTCGATTTTCTTGGCTTTTACTACCGGTCTTGTCTTCTTCATTACAGTGGCAAATCGACATATACTAGATTGCCACAAATTTTGCCACATTTTTGCCAAAGGCACCTGTTGTCTTTGGTGATGTTGTTGCTGCTCCTGCTTGTGTTGTCTTTGGTGTTGGTGTTTGCATACTCAAATGCTCTCACCTGCAATGAGCTTAAATGACCCATAGTTACGCTAATATCCATGACTAAAAGTATAATAGCATTCAGAAAACCAGCGGGCAGTTCTTACATTACACACATGGAATACTAAAATAAACGAGTAGTATAAGCATGTGCTACGAAAATAACCTTATATTCTGCATTCTAAAGTAGTAAAAGTTTCCCCATTTATGTGAAGGTCCCTGTTGATGTTTTGCTATATACTGCTTATGAGCCCATTCCTAGAAGAGAAAACCATACATACGCCAATTTTTATTGTCTTTCGTGCAAACAAATTATAATAACATGAAACAAACAGCGGAATAACACAGATCAGTACATAATATTACAAACGGGTCACTAATACAAACAGTAATTGTTACCGCCAATGCTAAATCTTAGATTGCTGATACAAGTGGTATATTTGTGAAAAAAACAACAACCTGCTGATCTTCAGGAAGAGGGAAAACATCACCAAAAATGGTAACCCTTGCATTTGATAAGCCACTCCATCCCGGTATCTATGAAAATCAACTGTCATGAATTAGGTATATATCCAGAGATGAGCTAATCGAAGATGATTAATTATGTGCTTAGACTAAAGCATACTAACCTGCACCACCAATGTACACCTTGGGTCGGCTAACAAGTTCCTTGTGTGTATAGCTAACGGAGAGAAAGAAAATATGGGATCTGCAGGTTTTAAAATAAGATATGTAACCATGTCATAACGAATCAGGAAACTGTAAAAAACGAATTTGGAAGGAAACTTACGGCCTATTGCATCCGTTGCAAAGTCTCTGAGAGTGAACCAAAGGGGTAGCCCTCACGACGGTGGTGCATCCGAGACATTACGGTACACAAGTGAGCAAACCTAGCCTGTTCCATGAGATTGCGGACAGCCAACGCTGGTGGAGGTAAGTCATGAACGGAGGTAGCACTCTGCACGCCACCAGATATGGGGGTTCTGAAAAGGCCAGCCCTAGGGCTTCCAGTTCCATATTGTGATGAATTGGTGGTGGGAGGTGTGATTGAATTCTGATCCTTTTGAGAAAAATATGAGAAGCCATCACATAAAAGTTTGAGCAGCCATTTGAAGAATAGTTTCTAGATCATCATTATCATCATCTTCTTCTTCATTTTGATTGCCTGAAAGAGCAAGTGGTTCTGCTTTTGTTTTTGTTTCTTCTTCTTCTTCATCTTCATCTTCTTGTTCCCACAAGAAAGCCTTTACTACACATAGCTTGGTTTGTTTGTCACCAGATATAAATGTGTCAGCCAGTCGCAGAAGGATTGCATTGGCGAACAGCTTATCCTCTTCGGGGACTAAGCCAAACATGTAAGCTTTCAGCCATTGAAAGCTCGTTTTCTAAGCTCCACCACTCCAACCTGGCACCAACCTCTTGAATAGCTTCGGCACATTTCCCTGAACACACAAGATTTATAATCAATTCAACAAATTTTCAAACTCCATACATTCCAACAAGAAACGAAGAAAGTCAACTTTGACTTTGAGGTCAAACATGGGGGAAATACTTTCACCAAAATGTAACGAAGTGTAGTCAAGTTCTCATTGTATGTAACCAACTAATTTCTTTTACCGATATTAGGTAACAATCTTTTTATTCTTGTTACTAATATATGCCTGGTGTTTTTATTCATCTAAAAATGAAATATGGCAGAGTACCAACTTGAAGAGACCTAATCCATAAGCTTTTCATATTGCGACTAAAGTCAAGGTGAACTTAGCATTGACACCTCAAGCTGAACAGAAAAACACTAGTAATGAACAGCTTGGATCTAATATGCTAAATACGAGTAACCACTGGCATCTGAGGAAGTAATAGGCACATACGGAATCACAAGATATGGAACAAAACGATATCATGAATATGATGTAAGCCGATCTCAATATGTTCAGTCCATTAAGGAAGTTCCACTGATTATCAGATAAACATTTTTATTAATCAATCCGAATCAGTAACTGTAAACATAGCCACATGACTTGTTTAATATGATTATGATTTTATTACGTAAGTGCTTATAAAGAACAATAACCTGATAAACTCTTTTCAAGTGTTTAGAAAATTCTGATAATTAAGATAGAAAGTGTTGACCTGAAACATTGAAGGAGACACAACCAAACACACCAAAGAGACTTACATCCATGTCCAAACACTCCAACTCTGCGCAGACCACACCAGACCAGCCACACAAGACTGTGACTCTACTTCAACAACGTTTAAGATCATGTAATGCAATGTAAATATAGTTAGTTAGCAGATACTTTTAGTTAGCTTGTAGTTGCTTTAGTTAATCACTTTTGTCCATTTTCCAATAAACATCTTAATAAAAAGTAAGTTTACTAAAAACTTTAGAGTACCAACTTGAAGAGACCTAATCCTAATGCATATATGTAATTATGTCATTCAACATGTGTATGGCCTCTTAGGAACAATAATAAAAGCATGATATGCGACTCCGTGTACAATAATAGACTTGCACCAACCCAGCCTTTAGTCCTATCTTTTTACTTTGGCTATGATTCATCTACAAAATTATATCCTACCATTATGTATGCTTTTTATACATAATAATGCTGATAGATTATGCCAATTAATCTGAAGTTGGAGGCTGGAATCTAGAGGACTAGAGGTTTTAGTGTAAGACGCTAAGAACAGAACATATGAGCTGAGCTGCTACGTTGATGGTATTTATAGCGATGTGGGACAATGAGGAGAAACTGGGAATTTAATAACAAATATCCTAAAGAGCCCAATGCCAGACAAGAGTATAAAGAATTCGCCAATTACAGCAAGAAATACACTGCAATTCAGCTTCGCAGGCTTGGACCAGTCAATCAATTTCATTTGAAGAAGCCGCAATTCGTAACCTAACGTTCAACACAGTCAATTATCACACTCATAAACTAAGCATCTACACTCAAATTCAGCACCTAGGGTTAACTACATTCAATTTTCTAAATCACAAAACCTAAACTTACAAACTAAACTACCTCCGGTGGTGAAATCAATTCGATGCCGAACCGATCAACGGCAAATGTATACGAATTTAGGCGTTTATGAAAATTCACTAAAATTTGCTAAACACTACAGTTCAGTTATCAACGCCATTCGCGAATACCGCGACCCTAGTCAATTCTCACAATTATAAACTAAACATTTAATCATTCAATCACAAATTAATATCATCAACTCAATTGAATAATCAAATACTCATAAAATTTCACAACCTTAGGAGGCGAAATCAATTCGACACCGAACCGATCACCGGCGCGCCGGACGAGAGTCTCTGGAGTGGCATCATGATCACCGGTGTAAACAACGCAAGGAAGATCAGGTCTCAGGTCTTGAACGGCTTTAACAGCACGATTCCTTAGTGATTAAAAGTTAGGGTTTGATTTTATCATTTTATTTTAATTTTTATGATTTTATTTTGAGTGGGGAGGAGGAGGAGGATCAGTAGATGTGAGAAGTTACTGTGTGTTGTGATGGAACAATATAAATGTGGCTTTTTTTTTATAGTGGGAATTTCATATATCGGAAAAAGGAAACTTTAAAAATTACATATTTTTCCAAAACACAAGTTTTAATGATAATGCAATCATTAAAAGTGACTTTGGGGAAATATGTAATTATTGAAGTTTGTGTGGGGATGTATGTAAATGCCTCTTTTTTATAAATGTGATTTTATGATTTTATTTTTTATATAGCTTAATAATACACTTTTTTTTTCTTTTCATTTTTGTAGCTTTTGTTTTCACAATTATAAATGTGCCTTTTTTATGCAGTTATTTTTACATTCATAAGTGTAGCAATCTTTTAAGTGTTTTCTTACACTTATAAGTGTGGTATTTTAAAATTTTGTTTTGCTTCAATTATAAGTGTAGCGTTATTATAATTTTTCACATTTATATATGTGGAGTATTTTTTAAAATATTTGTGACACTTATAAATGTAGCAAAACTATGATTCATACAAAAAAAAAGTCCACAGTTGACGATACCGTGGAGAAATAAGTGTAGAGAATTCAACTTTTTTTTGTAGTGGACTTTGACCTTAATTATTTCTTTTCATGTTATATAATACTTGATTAAAAGTATACCAATAAAAATGCGGGTTTATGTCATGAGAATAGCGATATCTTTTAGTGTTCGTTTTGATAAATATGCAGTCTTTATTTTTAGTTGTAGATAATGATAATGTACTTTCATAAAAGTGTCTGTTTTATATGTACTTTTTAACCAAACTGTAGAATAGCAATGAACTTTCTAAGTGTTCCATTTAGCACGCCGATCGACGTGTAAAATGGAACACGACGTATAAAATGGAACACTTATGGAAAGTTCATTGCTATTCTGCCACGGTTTTAAAAAAGTACACGCATTCATGATTGGAACACTTAGCTGAAAGAAACTACAACTTAAAAAGACACGCTAAAACGGACACTGAAGTAAATCAAGCGATATTCTACCACATAATACTAAAATGCATTTAAATCACATATCCATTTATATATTTTACATCAAATATTATATAACGCAAAAAAAATAATTAAAGTCAAATTTGAAATAAAATGACTTTGAAAAAGTTAAAATGGACTTATAATTTGGGACGTGAGGGAGTAAAAATATTGAGAGGCACGGAGCTTGAAAGGTGAAAGATTCACCTTTGCCTGCATATTTCTTGTCCTTGCCAACTACTCACCTTTGGCTCCCAATGGTCCTTGCTGCGTGAGTGTGCCTTGCCAACGCCTCACGGAGGCACGATGGGGGTAGTCTTACATTCTGTGGGAAAAAGTGTTAGTCGTACAAAGAACAGTGATAAGTGATAACAAGTGTACAACGATTTTGTATATAGTTTGGTACAACATAAGCATTTAACCTATAGTATTTCACAAAAATACAAGTTTCCACATACAATGGTACGTAAGTTATATACAATAAAAATAAGTGGAAATAGTCCCGTGCTTTTAGCGCAATGGTGGGAACATGCAACGTAAACCAGATGTCATGGGCTAAAATTATGTGAAAATACAGACTATCAGCTTCATTTTAGGCTAACTTGCATAAAGAACACATTAATAATAATGTGACGAGTCCAAGTCCTATTTTTTTATGGATCAATAGTAGGCGTTCAATTTACATGTTAAGAGGTTATAATGTATTAGTAGTGCAATAGTGCTCGATATGCTTTCTAGTGAGCCTGTATAGTTGGTCACTATACTGCTTTTACAAAATAATAATAATAATTAATAGAAAAAGAAAAAGAAAAAAATCAGCTTTGTAAATACATCTCCAGGACCAAGCATGCTAAGATGATATTCGGTTAACTGATTTGATAAAGGTTACAAGATAAAAAGAATTTCAAATGAAAGGTAGATGACATTTGTTTTTAATTAACGAAGTTACACAACTTCAGAGAGACGCAGTTCCAGAACACTTCAACCCCTGGCCTTCTTCGATCAGCACAAGCATTAACATCATTCTTTATATATTTTTTTCTTTATTTTAAATTGGTGCTAGACATGGATAGAGCTATTTATGGGTTAGTTGCATAACAATTGCTTCTTGTTCTAAATGTGAACAGTTCTCTGTATACTTTATGATAAATTGAAGATCTTATCTGCTTTGAGATCTCTCGTTGTGTCCTAATTTCAACTGCTAGTTCAAACGAGTAATATGTTTTTCAATGGAAAAAGAAAATATAGTACGTAAGGATTTTTCATGTTAAGAAATCATAACAACATTGACACATTGTGATAAATTCAATTGCCACTATAGGGGATTACAAAGAAGACCGGCCGGTAAACATATATTTAAGACAATTCTTGAGACAAGAGCGAGATAAGCGAGCTTTATTAACCAACATATTGTGGCAAAAACAGACACCGTTATAGTACTAAACATCATTAGCAGTAATGGGAATATAAACACCTTTCCCTTCCTTCTCATCATGACTTGTTTTACGTTCATGGTAAAAAACGGTGTAAACCACAAACATAAACAGCTTCACTAGGCAATAGAAACCGTTGGTGAAAGGAATCGTGATAAGCATCTCTGCACTCATGGACCGATTATAGCTTCTCAGGAAATTAGCCATCAAAACAATCAACGCATAGGCAATAGAAAAAAGAACCATCATCAGTGACGCTTGTAGTCTTTTGCCTTTGATAAGCTCTGCAGCCCTCCCAATTGCATAAAGACCACCAACATCGTGGCAACATACTCTTACTTTGCCATTAGCATAAGCTTATTGATAGAGTGATAGCTCCTAAGAACAACATTGACCATGCCCATGAATTCATAGCCAAGTTGTACCATACGGGGATAGAAATTGTGTAAAAGAAGCCAAGACCTAAACTGAGCAAAGTCATGTAAAAGCTAGTTACTATTGGTCTTTCCAACTTTTTTTAATTTTAAGGATAATGTCTTTTGGGCATAATAGTTTTGCAGTGTACGCTTCATAAGTTGATGTAACGGTGACAATCAAGAAAACTAGTGTGATAATAGAAGAAATGGCCATGTGCAAGAGATTGACAAGGAGAAGCTCGCGAAGGTCGTCAACTGCGGTATCATAAATTTGATGATCAATACTATAAGTGAAATCCCGAAGCATCGGGTGTTTACCCAACTGCAAGAAAAACTCATTTGAGACAGGTGCAAGTACATACTTCTGAGTAAAATCTAACATAGAAGATGTAAGAAACAAAAGCAGTAGTGTTGGAACCAAAAGCTTCCGATCTCGGCTAGCTGTTTTGAAAGACTCCTTGATGATCCCAACGAAACCTAAAGAAGACTGAAATTGTGGGATGGATTTGTTCTCCATTTTGTGATGTTTATGGTTTTTATTATCAAACCTCCTTATAGTTGCATTTATATAGAGTTACTTTCATCCTGATTTAAACGTTTTTTTTTCTTTGAAGAAAACTTTGTAAATTCCGAGGATACATGTGAGCAAAATATCGCTTTGATTTTTTATCGTTACTTCTTAGCATTTCCGTAAAAATGTAATTTTCATTGTTAGACTTTCATTACTATAATCTAAAACATATATTGTTGTTAAAAAATTAAAGAGAACGACATATTGGATTAACGAAGAAGCCTCGCCGGCCACGGCCCACGGGAAAAATAGACGCCTTTATATAATGTAAACATGTTGTAAACTAGCTTGCAAACTAAGTTAAAAAATTATAGTAATGGAATAGATTGGATGTTATATATTTTAGAATAAGAGGATACGTCAAAGAATTTGAGTTAATTAATTTGTAGAAATCTATACAATGATCAGATTTAAAACAAGTTTGATATGAATACAACCAACATCCTCATGTTTTTTATTCATACCATCAGACCTCTACTTCAAATTTAGAGACTGGTTTTGAGTTCGGTATATAAGAGAGAAAGATTGAAAACACAAACGATTATCTCAAACTTACAAGTTGTGATTTGAAAGAGAAATATAAAATACACAAATATAAAATACCCAACTTACAAATTTGATAATCGTATAAAAAAAAATTACACTGATGGCCCTGCTTTTTTAACCCGTCACATTTTGGTTAGGAATGAAAATTAAAGTCAATATACATGCATAACTAGAGTGATAATTTGAGACTCATTAGTTAAACATGGGTAAATATCTAGGCTCTAGACGAGTCTTCTTAAATACTATAGATTGATCTAATCGGGTATTTGATATAAAGTGCAATTATATAGTCCCGTAATAATTAATTAACGGGTCTAGACGGGTTTAGTGGGTCAATTTTTTTTTAATTACTTTTTTTTTTCTCTCTCATCTTTTACTTACAAAAAACAATAATAATAATATATAGAGTAAATTGCATTTTTGGTCCCTAAGGTATGGCCAAATTGCATGTTTCGTCCCTAACGTTTTGAAAGTGCAGCGATAGTCCCCATTTTGAAGGTTTTGCTGCATGTTTGGTCCTTAATCTGCAATTTAGGGACCAACAATCGCGGAAACTTCAAGTTCGGTAAATCGCAATTGAAACCAAACATGCAAGAAAACATTCAAAATGGGGACTAACGCTGCACTTTCAAAACGTTAGGGACAAAACCTGCAATTTAGCCATACCTTAGGGACCAAAAATGCAATTTACTCTAATATATAAATAAATAAATAAAAATCCTTGTCGACCGGACCAAAACCCATCTAGACCCGACCCATTTAAACTCATGTTTCTAGAAATTTAGACCCGGATCCGTATAGACCAAAACCCATCTAGACCCGTGACCCAAACCCGACCTACCTATTCTGCCACCTTTATGCCTGCATAAAATGTGAGTCTGTTTGTCAATGCGAATACTTAAAGGTGAAACCCAAACACCTTATTCATTTTCATTTTTTGGGACCCAAACACACCATCATCTCTCTTCTTTCTTCACATGCCCACTAAACTCCCACCGCCACCGTGGCAAGTCTCCATCACAAACCACCAGGGCCTGTTGCACATCTGCAGCTCCACCCTCCGGCAGCCAATGCTCCTCCACGACAGCCTGACTCCACCTGTTTCATGGGCCGGACTGTGGAGTAAGTGGTTCAACTGACAAATGTCATAGATCCATTGGATGGAAACAAATTTTCTAACATTTGAGTGACCATGACCCAAGAATTACAAAATCTACACTTCAGTAATACTTACAGAAAGAGTTATGATCTCATATTTAAGAAAATGACATAATTCAACTAAAGAATAAAGCCCTGTAAACTATATGCAAATATAAGGGTCAAGGTCAAGCATCTGGCAAAACAAAGAGACGGATCACAGTTTCACCATCTGGTTGTCTAAACTCAGCTATGGTTTCCATTAAGGAACGGTCACATGTTATCCATATCATATCGCCAACTTCGTCTTTGTATTTGAGTTTAAAGCTTTCAAGTGGAAACCTTTCTGCAACCAATTCTTTCAACTTTACCAATCCATCAGAAAGCCTGAGCGGAAACTTTACAGTATCCTCTTCGTATGTTGCCTTAATCGTCAATCTTTCCACTGTACTCTCGATAAACTGCTCTCTGATGGTTACTTCAGGCTGTGCATGTCCATTGAGCATATTTGTTTGATCTGGCTGGTGGAGTACACTCGTGGCAAGATCATGAGTTCCAGATATGCTAACTACATATGTATACAATGTACAAAATGATGATGAGAATCTTACATAGAAGGCACACATATAGACATGACATGAGACAGCAACATTGACTAGTGGGCGGGTGTTGCACATAATTCTTTGGACATTATTCTTGCTTAATTAAATGCTCTATAATGTTTATTACATTATAAAATTTAGTTATTTCATTAAACATAATATTTTATATAGGTGGTTCTGTTCGGTTTACATAGCCTTTCAAGTGCCAAACATAGAATGAACCACATAACGCGGATCGCTAAACTTTCTTAAACCTAAAACAACCCACATTAGATAGTTAACCTCATTCCGGTTTGGCTTTGGTGTTTCTGGTTTCAATTCAGTTTGGGATTTGCGGTTCTTTTGAACAGCAACGGGTAACAGGTCATATGGTATATTTTTAGCAAGGGTAAGAAAAATCAGTGTTGGTTGACACAATTAATGTGGTATTTATGATTTAGAAATCTAATTTTAATTCAATGATAATCTAACTTTCTCTAGTAAATTGCTTTAGAAATTTCATTTACTTAAAGACAAATTCTGATGAATTTTGACCCATTCGACCCATTTGACCCGTTCTCTCATCACTTCAATATTTTATCTCAACATCTAAAAGATAAAATATAACCGAATCGACCCATGTATAGATAAAAGGTAAACATTTTCCACCTCTAGACATCACTAACAAGCTATAAACTCACCAGGAAAAATATCTGCACGTTTGTCGTTTGTCTTTCTATAACGTTTTCTGTTTTTCTCCAAACCAATTGACTGATCAGTTCTCTTGCTTTTTTTAATTGAGTTACTGGACTTGTCTTTATTATTTCTTCTCTTTTTCCCTTTAATAATATCAACAGCACTCTGCGCTGTTCCTTCAGAAGTAGAATTAGCTGGCTCGTTTTTCATATTATCGCCCACATGCTCCACATAATGAACATGACTCTGATTTTTAAAAGATGCTACATGTTCAGGATTGATTTCTTTCTCAAACAGCTGTCGTTGATTTCTCGTCTCGGGTGGAGATTCAAGTAGCCAACTAAAAGGAAGTTCACCAATAACTTGAAAAGACATCGGATTACCTAATTGCAACAAAGAGGCTTTTTCAACCTGACGTTTCAGTGTTTCCACCAACCTTTGCAGGCCTGCCCCGTTTGCACTATGTGGTGGCAAAACAAACTCGATCACATATTCGACGTCCCTTTCAATACTTTTCAGATAAACAGCCAAACAACTTGTTATCCCGTTCAAACGTGCATGATGAACCAAAGGGTATTCATCTTTATAGAGTTTTGTTACATCTCTACAAAAATATGTAACACGAGATGACAATGATCTCCCAACAATTCCACGGGATTTTTCCAAGTGTGTCTCTTTGCAGGCTTCATGATATCCCCACATGCTCAAGTCTCGAACATAGTGTGGTGGATCATATGTTGACATGCACACTTTGCCTATACACTTGCTGTTATAGCTACTACAACTCTGCTCTAATTTTCCAGAATTGGACACAACACTACTGTATCCCGACAGAGCCCACGTCTGAGCTAGAGGTATATTCTCTATGGCACATACCGCCTTCAAAAAGCAGAAGATTTCATTCAACTCATGCTGCCTTCTTCCATCTGCAACCTGTATCTGAGCCTACAAACAAAAAATTATAAGTAATATACTCAAGCATACATATATATAGAGATATACAAGCATGTACAGAACTCACGTAAAAGCTAGGATCTTCAAACACGATTGGAGACTTTAGATTCACTTCCTGCCAAGTGAAATGAAGTGAAATTAACAGGTGAATTAAATCACGGTTAAATCACAAGCATTGCATGCATGTATAAAAGTTATAATACCGTAGTTACCTTGAGTGCTCTGGAGACTTCCTGAACCTCAAAAGCATAATCAACGTACTTCGATGATGTTACGAGTTCAAGTACGCCTACACAGACCCCACTGTCGGGTTCAAATACAGGCAAATTAATATAACCATGTATATTGCAGGAAGTAACCCAATCTTTTACATTTTGTCTGGGTGAAAACCTATTCACATCCAAACACCATTCTGGAAACTTTTGGCGATAAACGCGACCAGGCGGACCAAGATTTTCTGTTTGCTCCCCATCAACATCATACATACGCCACTCAGACTCCAGCCTATACGAGTAAAGGACTTCATCAACCGCACTGATACCAAAAGGTTGGTTCAAAGTTGTGAGCAAGCAGCGCTTCCAGAGGGTATCAGGTGACCAAAACTGAACAAGCACATGTGGCTCACGAAACCTTAAATCTGAAAGTGCAGCCACGATCTTTTCCTTTATTGTTTTCGAGTCTATAAGATTTTGAACCACCAACAGCTTAAACTTAGAACTGAAAAGCTTAACAGAAAATAAAGAGAACCATTTGGAGAGGAAGAGTATTAGTTTGTTCTTGACTTTTCTGAAATGATTTACAAGGAACGAAATGTTACATCAATACAAATGGTAATAATGAGATTTTTTTTTTTTTTTTTTTTGAAAAGCAATATATGTTACTAGATATAATAGTAAGTTGCTAAAATTACATGGACACGAACATAACAAACCAACAAAATTAGATCGATGAACCGAACCTATGACCAACACCTACACTAGGATCCAACACAGATATCATTAGGTGAATACCCGACATACTAAGATACAACTCTCACCTATCAAACCCACCAAACACAGTAACACTGAGGGCAAACACCCAGTAGAAAGTTTGACGACACGGGTTGAAAAGACCATCACCCAACCAACCACGACCCAAGACCTCACACATGAAATTTGGTCTCCTTTGGCTACATGTTCTTTTAAATACCTTTTCCCCTAGTTTAGTTCTGGATATTTTGTTTGAGGATGTTCATAATATCCTATATTAATCATTTCCTTGATGTATTCATATTTTAAGTTTTGAGCATGACTTTTTGGTTCACCTACCATTATGTCAAATACCAAAATCCAGCTCAAATTTTATAACCAAAACAATTGTGGAGATACGAAATCAAGACAGTTTGGAATAAACAAAATAGTAAAACCAGTAATTTCATCTACAAATAAGGCAATCCTATAACCACTCAGGGGACACCTAACAAGTGACATGTGACTATCATCACTAACATGTGAGAGGTCTCAAGTTCAATTTGTGGTAGATGAAAATAACCCTGAAGTGGTTAGTCGACCAAAACGTCAAAAACCATGGTTACCCCAAAAAAAAAAGCACTCGTAAACACATAAACACCTTAATTAATAACAATTATAACACAAACGGTCTTAACAACCAATAATTCCAAACACCCCTTTGGTAAACGACTAAAGGGAGATAATTTGTACATCAGTACAACACCTAAACTGATGCATACATCGCCTGAGTACAACATATTTCAATTATGGCACAACATGATTAAGCACATGTGATCAGGGGCGGACCTTTATGAGGGCAGGGGAGGGTCCCGGCCCCCCCAAAATTTACGACACTTAATGTAAATATTGTAGGTTTTAGGGGTAATTTAGTTGATGTTATAAATAAATCTTCGATTCGGCCCCCCCAAAATAAATTCGGCCCCCCCAAAATAAATGGCCAAGTTCCGCCACTGCATGTGATGGTGTATGTAGCAAATAATCATAACTATACCAAGACAAATTAAGCCAACATGACTAACTGAGATAAGATCTATCAAAAGTCAAAACGTTTCCCAAGCCAGATCAAGTAACAAGTCTTCATACTATATATTAGGGTTTTGGGTTATCACGTAGATATAAATAGAAAGGAACATTTTAACTTAAAATACATGTAAAACGACGAAAAGATATAAAGAAATGCTGACTTACAGTTGGGTAGTGGTTCATCATCATCGTCGTCATCATCATCATCCCGCTTACCATAAACCCTAAGTGATGCAAAGTAACGTCTTTCATTATCATTTGTTCTTCCACCACCAGGAGGTAGGGGCTCATATAAGCAACAGTATTTCTCATTCAAAGCATCCAAAACACGACTGTCTCTTCCATCTCCATTGCCTCCTCCCGTCATGTCCAAAATTACGCTTCTATTCAATTCTAAAGCCTTTAGAGCACTAGCATTGTACCCGGGATTTATGATGATTTTATTGTATAATATATTTATTATATATGAAACAAGTGCTGTGGGTTTTATGTGAGTTCAACAATGGCTATTTGAAATGCAATGGGCAAAGTTTTTTTTTTTAGTGAAAGAAAGGTAAGGGAAGCGAAAAAGAATATGTCTTCTTAAGTTACTTTTGAGAAGGAAGGAGTGGAATGGATATATATAGGGATGATCTAATCTTGCACCCCCTTTTTTCCTTCCCATACACCTGTGTATATTTTTATTTGTGTAATGTATATATATAGTGTTTTTATTTGTAGAGTATATATAGTTTTTATAAACTTTTTAAAAACCTTTTTTATAAATTTTTTATAAACTTTTTTTTATAAACCATTTTTATAAACTTTTTATAAACTTTTTTTTATAAACTTTTTTTATAAACGAGGGAAGATTTTGCCACACCGGGTGCTCTTACTAGTATTATATAAACAAGACCCCTTAAAATACTGCAGAGCTCCACGTAAGCACGTGTCATGTAAACTTGCAACTTTTTTCATAAACTAACAACACGACAACATATAAGAGCACAAGGTATCGTGGATACAAATAACACGTTATTGGTATGCCACTTCAGCGCCATGTCATACACATCCTAATAACTCACCAATAATTAAAATACCCTCCCTCATAACACACCACTAACATATTATTGGGTCCCACAAAATACCCGACTAAAATTACCTACTCACTCACAATACAAAAAACAAAACATTAAACATCACAAATGGCTTCAGCCATTGGAATGACTCAAATACCTTTGGCTCACCAATGGCACCAAATGATGGTATGATTTAGCTCACCAATAACATGAAAAATAAACATTTGACATGTTAAAAGCTCCTTATACTTTGCGCTCTAAACAATACCCTTTAAAATACTGTAGAGCTCTAAGAAAATGCCACGTAAGCACGTGTCATGGAATATACGGAGTAACTTGAAACTTGCAACTTTTTTTATCTACCTACTCCGTATTACTCCCTCCGTCTCAATTTAATTGTCTATATTTCCATTTTTGGATGTCTCAAAAAGATTGTCCACTTTTTTTATAAACTTTTTATAAACTTTTTTTATAAGCTTTTTATAAACTTTTTTATAAACTTTTTTTTATAAACCTTTTTAATAAACTTTTTATAAACTTTTTTTATAAACTTTTTATAAACTTTTTTTTTATAAACTTTTTTTATAAAATTTTTTATAAAAAAAGTTTATAAAAAAATTATAAAAAAAGTTTATAAAAAGTAACGTAAAATAAATACCATATAAAACACTACACAAATAAATACACTATACATATAAAAACACTACACAAATTAAATATTCCACACAAATAAACACTACACAATTAAATAAAATAAATACATTATACATATAAAAACACTATACAAATTAAATATACCACACAAACAAATACTACACAATTAAATAAAATAATAAAACAAAAAACAAAAAAAACAAAATAAAAAAGTAGCCGCCGCTGAGGGCCCATGGCCTAATAAAACAAAAACATGTCGAGTGGATTAATAGAGCCAGATATGTCTGCACTAAAAAAGGTAGCAGTGAGGAACCCAGCAGTCTTTAATGGAGGAGAGAGAAAACCTTAACACCCTTAAAATTTTTCAAGGGGGTGCAAGGGTAGTAGGACCCTATATATATAGGAAGGAATCTTCGCTGCATTTTGTTTATGGGATTGTTTCAACCAATGCAAGACCTGCTAAGGCCGGCGACCCACAAAAAGCCGATCGAAAATAATTTAAAAACCCAAGGACCCAGACTTTTTCAATAAAAATATTTTTTCGATATTTCGCGGCCCCTCACTTTTTAACCAATGGGCCTCGCGACCTTAGACAATCCCTTTGTTTATAACTTGCAACTTGCAACTTTTTTCATAAACTGTCAACCTACCTTATATAATTCCCTTAAAATACTGTAGAGCTCTTAGAAAATGCCGCGTAAGCACATAACTTGCAACTTGCAACTTTTTTCATAAACTGACAATACGGTTTCTCTTTCACATCGATCAACTATTCATTAAGACAATAATTGTGTCGAGGATCCTTTTACATCACCGTATCCATCAATTAGCTAGTCAGCATGTAAACCCACTTTAGAGCATGGAGTGTCATGGCTCGACAATTCTTTTTATTTGGGCTCTATTTGCGTCACATCACTTTCACATTATTTCAACACACTCACTTAAAAATACCCCTCAATCACAAATAACTCAAACCTCTTTATTTGGAGGGTGTATTCTTTATAGAGTGGGTAGGTAATATTTGAATTTGAAAAAAATAAAATAAAAATAAACATAACCGTTGTTTAAAACGGATAGTTTTTAATTTTTCGTTTTGTTTTTTTTGCCTGCGGCCGGAATCCATGAACACGAAGGTGCGAGGCCACAGGTGTGGCATTAGGACGGCTGGAGCTGGCGAGTCATCCACGTTGGAGTGGCGAGCCCTCCTCGTTACCACACTCCATGCTTTTATTATCATATACAAAATT
The DNA here is from genome assembly GCA_910596185.1 of Chrysanthemum makinoi. Classification (NCBI taxonomy): domain Eukaryota; kingdom Viridiplantae; phylum Streptophyta; class Magnoliopsida; order Asterales; family Asteraceae; genus Chrysanthemum; species Chrysanthemum makinoi. The sequence continues at coordinate 47,263,701 of OU343221.1, forward strand.
TCATTGGGTTTTATTTACGTGGTGATCTCTTCATTATTAATTGCAATGATGGTAAAATCGTCAAAAGAAGTAGAAATTAGTAAATAACATACGCATATAAATTTTGTAATCCGATTAAAATACTAAGGGTGCCGGGTTCAAAATGGAGAATGAGAAAGGAAAGTTAAAAAGCATGAATGCAAATGAATTGAATCTGGATATTATCATTATTTTGATAGTGTTTGGGTTTAAAAATACATTAACCCAAAGTGATGGTGGTGGTGGCCGGACTGGCGTGGTGGGCTGGATGGTGGTGGTACGATGGTGGTCGGGCCGGTGGTGGTAGTCACTGCGTGGTGGTCAGCCGGTGGTGGTGGTGGTAGCTACGGTGGTGGTAGCTACCGTGGTGGTAGTACGCTGGTGGTGGTGGTCAGCTAATGGTGGTGGGTGGTGGTGGTGGCGCCATCACGGTGGTGGGAAATCATTACCATACCTCCCAATTTACTGGGTAATGCTCCATTACCCAATACTAAACAATGATTGCATTCCCTAGTCCTAACCAGGCATGTTTAATTACTACCTTTCTTATTCCCCACCCCATTACCCCCAACCAAGTACCCCTAAATAATTGATTGAAGATGTTCGTGATAATGATTTTTAAATGGATTCCTCCGGAAGTGGTTTAACCAATCACAGAGTTAACAGGGTATATTAGTAATCGTCCGTATATATATATTTTTTTCTTTTTTTACGGAAAGTAAAAGAACGACTTTACTTATCCTCTTCTTCTGCCCCTTCCTGTTACTTATCATCCTCTCTTTTTTTTTTTAAACTCTTGGAATTCGCCATGTAAAACACAAAGCAATTTATTTCATGGTGGTAAAAGGGTGAGTCGTGACTCGTGAGTCATTTCCAAGTTTTGTTGGGGAAGGGGGCACGTGGCTAAGATTTATCCGTCGGAAACTTTCACCGCTGGAGTTTATAGACGTTTCATTTAACTCTCTTCACACGCTATTAAGTGTGAAGGGTGGGACTCTAAAAATGATATTCCCTTTCGGGAAAAGCAAAAAGAACCACATCACCCAAAGCGGCAACCGCATAAACATTTCATGTTCGGCAGTCTCGTCCCGCAAGTTTTTAAGAGAGATAAAAGTGATTTTGTAGGAGATAGAATGTGATTTAAAGAAAGAGAAAATAGTATCTTATTGTATTGTATGTATATTTGTGTTTTGAGGGTATTTTTAAATGATAAAAAATAAAACAAAATTTGTTGAAGAGAGATAAGGTGCTACAATAGTTGAGAGAAAGTTGAAGGAAAATGTTTTGGAAAGAGAAAAAACTGATGTGCGAGGGAAAATGAATGACCACACCCTCCACCCTTATTATCCATATTTCTTTTTTAGTTTGTTCATTACTAAAAACAAAAATTGAAATTATTTAAGTTTACCATATTACCCATAATTAAAATTGTTATTTACCCCCTCCATCTCAAAATTATTGTTCGAAAAAGAAATATGAACAATAATTTGAAACGGAGAAAGTACAAAATTAAATGGAAGAATTAAAAAATTGTCAAAGTGTAAAATCGTCATTTTATCACTTTTACAGAAATCAAATTATTAATAAATGTATTTTTCTTAAACAATGTATTTTTTGTCCATAAACAATAATTTTGAGACGGAAGGAGCACTTGTTTATTTTTTGAATCACGTCACTATGTGAGTAGTATTAGGGGTGTTAAAAAAATCCGATAAACCGAAGAACCGAATTGAACCGAACCGAACCGCTCAATCCGAAACCGAAAACAAAAACCGAAAAACCAGCTTATCACTTCGCTCGTTTTTTTATTTTTGATATCCGCGGCTAACCGAACCAACCCGTGCTTAATACATGAAGGTTTTTTTAACTATATATTCAAATAATTATAAAAGTATTAATTATATTATTCCACTAATTTTATTGTCTAACGCTTTTTGCTCTAATTTAAACATTTCTAAACATTTATGTGTGAAAGTTGATAAATGTGATCGTAATCTATACACGTCGAATAACTATTATTTTGTTAATTGATTATGTATTGATATTTGAATGCAATTATTCTAACGGGATAACTTTAATATGACTATTTCTATTAAATATTATTGACATTTTACATTCTAAAACATGTTATTATTTATACGGTTAAACTCGATTAAACGTCTAAAATGGTTGACCGTGACCCGAATCGTGGGTAACCGCTCAATTCAGGTACCCGCTTAGTATGGTTCGGTTTCGAGTAGTAAAATTAATTGCCCGCTCCGCGATAGATAGTTTAAATCTTCCAACAAACCGAACCGAACTGCCCCGCAAACACCTCTAAATAGTATAGTAAAACCTCTATAAATTAATACTCGATAAATTAATAACCTCGATAAAATTAATAATTTCTCCAATCCTAACTCGAGACAAGTACAAACTACCTATTATATAAACAAGACTCCTTAAAATACCGCAGAGCTCCACGTGAGCACGTGTCATGTAAACTTGCAACTTTTTTCATAAACTGACAACATGGCAACATATCTACTTAGAGCTCTAGGTGTGGTGAAGAGGGTTTACCTCTTCATCACCGTCACGTCAGCGCCACCTCATCATAACAAACCTCCACAACTAACCCCCTCACTCATAACAAACCTCAACCTCTTCATTTGGGGCCCACCATTACACACACACACACACACACACACACACTACACACATAAAAACCTGTTTTTCTCAATTAAAAGAAAAAAAAATGTCAGAGCTTGAATCTCGTTGTCACCACGAAGAACCAAACGACGGCGAGCCACGGCAGGGCTTGGCAGGGCACCGAGCCACGGGGATGCTAGGTAGACGACAAATGGGGAAGATTTTACACACCCAGTGCTTTACTAGTATTATATAAACAAGACCCCTTAAAATACTAGAGCTCCACGTAAGACGTGTCATGTAAACTTGCAACTTTTTTCATAAACTAACAACACGACAACATATAAGAGCACAAGGTATCGTGGATACAAATAACACGTTATTGGTATGCCACTTCAGCGCCATGTCATACACATCCTAATAACTCACCAATAATTAAAATACCCTCCCTCATAACACACCACTAACATATTATTGGGTCCCACAAAATACCCGACTAAAAGTACCTACTCACTCACAATACAAAAAACAAAACATTAAACATCATTAAATGCCCATGGAATGACTCAAATACCTTTGGCCACCACCTGCATTCAAATGGTGGTATGATTTAGCTCACCAATAACATGAAAAACAAACATTTGACATGTTAAAAGCTCCTTATACTTTGCGCTCTAAACAATACCCTTTAAAATACTGTAGAGCTCTAAGAAAATGCCACGTAAGCACGTGTCATGGAATATACGGAGTAACTTGAAACTTTCAACTTTTTTTTATCTACCTACTCCGTATTACTCCCTCCGTCTCAATTTAATTGTCTATATTTCCATTTTTTGATGTCTCATAAATTGACAATACGGTTTCTCTTTCATAAAAATGCCAGGTAAGAACGTGAATAACTTGCAACTTGCAATTCTAAGGGCCCGTTTGGTTTATAGGTGGGTTTAGATTTGGATTTGGATTTGCTTTAAGATTTGAATTTGGTTTTGGTTTAGAGTAAAGAATAGGAGAGAGAAAATATTTTTATATAATAATTTTAATAATAAAATTAAAATATAAACTATTATTTAAAATATATTATGATTACAAAATAAAAGAAAGTATGAGAGAGAAAGACACAAGAAAATGGTGGAGCCCACTAATTACATCAAATTTTCAGAAATCCGGATTTACTACTAGGGATTCAATTTTTGCACTATTATGATTCTAAATAGTGACTCCAATAGTAATTGAAGTCAACCAAACATTCATTTATTGTCAAATCAAGCTAAAATCCATACCAAATCCCCATACCAAACGCACCCTAATATAACTTGCAACTCGCACTTGCACGTGTCATGTAATATAACTTCTTCCTTTCCTTTTACTTATTATTGGGTGTCAATTATGCCAAAATAAAAAATTATGCTAAATGGACAACTTTATAAAGTTTAGCATATTCCCCTTTTTTTTTTTTTTGAAAGATTGTATCGCTATTTAAAGTTTAAATAGGCATAATGCGACATTGTTTTTCGAACATTAAAATGTTTCAAAGAAAACTTATATTTAATTTTAAATATAAATAGGTGTATGCTCGGCGAATTTATTTCGTCGTTTTATTTTTAAAAGCGACCAGATAACATGTACTCGTTTTCACCTCGTCCATTTCGCCTTGTCTCGCTGCCTCATTACCCGTTTGACCTATAACCCGCCCAAATTTGCTTGCCACCTCTACTTACCATCCTCTCTTTTTTTTTTTTAAAAAAAAACTCTTCGAATTCACCATGTAAAAAACAAAGCAATTATTTCATGGTGGTAAAAGGGTCAGTCGTGACTGGTGAGTCATTTCCATGTTTTGTTGGGGAAGGGGGCACGTGGCTAAGATCTATCCGTCGGAAATTTTCACCACTGGAGTATTGGAATGTGCCAAAAGATGTTTCATTTAACTCTCTTCGTTACATTATTATTGTCCATATTTCTTTTTTAGTTTGTTCATTACTAAAGAGAGAGGATCAAATGAGAAATGTAATTAAGATGAGAAAAATATAAAAAAAAACCACAACAACAAATATTAAATGCATCCATAAAAATAGATGCATCTCCTTATTATTTATTTTCCTTATTTAAAATATGTGACACCAATTATTTCTCTCTTTTCATTTAAATATTTTTCTCACTAGATCCATACGCAGACAAAGTTAAAGTTATTTAAGTTTATCATATTACTCTTAATCAAAATTGTTATTTACCCCCTCCATCTCAAAATTATTGTTCGAAAAAGAAATATGAACAATAATTTGAGATGGAAAAAGTACAAAATTAAATGGAAGAATTAAAAAATTGTCAAAGTGTAAAAGTGTCATTTTATTATTTTTACAGAAATCAAATTATTAATAAATGCATTTTTTTTAAACCATGTATTTTTTGTCCATAAACAATAATTTTGAGACGGAAAGAGCACTTGTTTATTTTTAGAATTACGTCACTATATGAGTAGTATTAGGGGTGTTCAAAAAATCCAAGAAACCGAAGAAACCGAAAAAATGGGAAACCGAAAAAACCCGCTTATCACTGTTCGATTTCGGTTTTTATTTTTTGATATCTGCGGCTAACCGAACAAAACCGTGCTTAATACATGAAGGGTTTTTTAACTATATATTCAAATAATTATAAAAGTGTTAATTATATTATTGCACTAAATTTATTGTATAACGCTTTTTTTGCTCCTAATTTAAACATTTATAAATATTTAGGTGTGAAAGTTGATAAATGTGATCGTAATCTATACACGTCGAATAACTATTATTTTGTTAATTAATTATGTATTAAATATTTGAATGCAATTATTTTAACGGGATAACTTTTATATGACTATTTCTATTAAATATTATTTAATTTTACTAAAATGACATTTTACATTCTTAAACATGTTATTATTTATACGGTTAAACTCGATTAAACGTCTAAAATGGTTAATCGTGACCCGAATCGTTGGTACCCGCTCATTTCAGGTACCCGATTGTCCAGTTACTCGTCTAGTATGGTTCGGTTTCGAGTAGTAAATTAATTACCCGTCCCACGATAGATAGTTTAAATATTCCAACAAACCGAACTGAACCGCCCCGCTAATACCTTTAAGTAGTATAATGCCTTATTCTTTTTGAACCGCCAAAGTATAATGCCTTATTGATTTATTTATGGTAGGTTTTACCGCGTTAGCATTATTCTTTTGTTAAGCATTAATTCTTTTTGACCGATTTATTTGATTGGTCTCATTGGCAAATTGTTACCGAGAGAAAAGTTCATTATAGAACTCATATTTGTAATAGAACCAATAAATCAATCATAACTACTCATTTCTTTTATTAAAATATATTCACTCTTTTTTTAAAAATTAAATATTTCACAAACCGTTAATCGTTATGCCAAAAAAATCATATCATCTCGACGAGAATTAAATTATCTTTCTATAGATATACATTGTTATATACTTTCGTTTTAACTTTTTTTTTAAAAAATTTTGTCCAGAAAAATCACATGTGATTTGATTTTTACGAATCACATGTGATTTTTAAAAATCACATGTGATTTCTCCGGGCGAAATTAAAAAAAAACAATGCATATTTATAGAAAGATAATTTAATTATCGTCACGATAATGTAATTATTCTGCAAATATGTTGTTTTAAAAAGAAATGAAGAATGATTTTTTATTAATTTAGATAAAAAATGGATGACTATGATTGGTTAATTAGTTTTATAACAAATATGAGTTATATATGGATCTCAACTCTTGTCACCGATCGAATACATAAATTTACCTACGACAAAATTTACATGTGTTGTTTCTTTTTGACCGATTTATATATTTGATTGGTAATCATTATATCTTTTTGACCGATTTATTTTATTGGTCATATTTTTAAGCAACCATCTTTAGAAATTCGCAAAGCACTTCGAAATTAAATTATCAGATAAATTTACACAAATATAACCATCGTTTTTTTTACCTTGTTTACGAACAAACTATGAAGATGGTAATCATTTATTAAGTTATGGATTTTTTCCACATATTTGTAAAGATCGATTATGAAATGCTCCAAACCGATAAGGTTTTATTTTTATTTTTATATTTTTTTAACTGGCCTTATACGTCGTATAGGGGTAAACCAGACTCACTGTAACCAAAAACTACATTTTTTGGAAAAGACACTTGCACGACTCGATAATTTCCGAAACTTTGCAGACATACTTCAACCAACATATATTTATTAGTTATGTACAAATTTGACATTCCAATACGCGCTAGAGCTATCTTTCCAAAAATACAGGTGTTATGCCAAACACCCCTTTATACACCTCAAACATAAATTCTACATAACTATTTTGCAATACTATAAAATCTGCAAGTTTTACCTTAAGACACATAAAACATTTGAAAATACTACACTTTACAAAAGATTACGAGTATGTTTGGCAAAACTAGCTGTAAGCTGTAAATTGTAAGTTGTAGCTGTAAACTGCAAAGTTGTTAATATGAGCTACAACTGTATCTTTTTTACAATAAAAGTGTTTGGTAAGTTTGCTGTTAACTATAATTATAAAATGTAAAATAACGTAAAAGAATATATCTATAATTGTAAACAAAAGTAAAAAATGAAACTAATAAACTCATTTTATTAATAATAATCATAGTGCTTAAACAAAACATGTTTGTAACAGTCATTGACGATGCATTCTATATTGATGTAGCAATATCATTCCGGATTTATTTAATCTCATTAGATGTTCATTGAGAGACATTTTCAGTTTTCATGGCTACCAACATCATGAAGTTTATCAGGTGTTATAATTTGGATGCTACTCAATCGTAGTAAATATAATATCTTCTTCATCACTATTACGAATTATGCAAAGCAAATGCGTCTACAATAACATCAATTTGAGTTTGCACACAAAACTGGGCATTCTACCAATTAAAATTCCAAATGACTTCTCAATATATATCATTGTAGTTAATCATATCCAATCATAAATCTATAAATTGTAGTTTTAGCATAGTGTTACAACATAATCCAATATTTATTATCATTATTGGTATTATTATTGTTATTACTATAATAATTTTGTTTGTATGCATAAATCTCAATAATTATATCCAATTTTAAAAAGATTGTAATATAATTGGAGGGTATATCAGTAGTTTACAGTATTAACAACTCCAAACTATTTTAAGAGTTTCATGAATCAGCGTTTCATTTAGAAGCTAATTGTTTATAATAAAAGCTTGAAGTTGAGGTATCCAAATAAAACTACTTATTTTAGAGGAGATTATTTTTGTAACAAAAAGCTAACAACTCAAGAAAAAGCTCTAAAACAACTCCTACCAACATGCCCTATAACTTGACCAAACATTTGAGGGTTTAACTTGCTTCAAGCACGACTATCTATTCCTACTTGCCTACACCCAAATGGCTACTTCCAAACAATACTTAAATCATTAGTCTTTATCCAAGACCTTACCTTGTCTACATAAACCTACAAAATATTCAACAGCTAAAATGTAAGCTTTATGCTTAGTAAGTGGATGGAAATAACACGCTATGATATAAAATTAAATCATACTTGCATCCTTACTTTGCATCACTACTCCATATGGCTAAACCAACTCATCACTTGCATAAATAACACTTTATCAAATTATCAACTAACATCAAGAATAACCATCATATGCCATAGCTAGCTATAAAACTAAGCTAACAACTTATCTTAGCTAGTTACGGTAAACTAGCCTAATCCTAGCATTTATGGTCCATGTTATCTCATCCTCACTTCTATTGACATAATAACACATTCATCACATTTGTAACCTTTCTCATTTTTATTATGTCATATAACGTCATTTAATTCATTTTTATAAATAATTTATGGGCTACATTTTTAATTTTCATCCTATGGAAACATGGCCCCCAGCTGTGCATCAACTTGTTCAAGAATTTATGGATCCAAATCCTGTTAAGGTGATTATTGTTACCTTCATAGGCCACATACACTTTAATTTTGTTTATATAAAGCAAGTCTTTGCAGATAAATGTACGTATATGAGCTGTAATTTGCTTTTGTTAAATCTTGCTATTTATACAGGTTGTTGCAGGATCAGAGGACTTAGCTGCTAACCATGATGTCATGCAGATAGTGGAGGTATTGTTATCTGATGCTTCTTTTCACAGTTTGACGTTACTACTTATTGGGACATTTGATTAGAGTCCACTTTCAAGTCTCAAAAAAGGTACTTTAATATATTTTGCTTTGAAATGTAGGTTTTGGAAGATCGTGCACGTGATGAACGTTTAGTTACTTTGCTAGAGAAATACCACAAGTCAAGAAGGTTTTCTTTTTCTTTCTAGCAATTTCTGTTCTTTTTATCTGATGACAATTTCACATAGAAATTTTGTACCCTATCTAGTACAGAGTATTTTTTAATTTATGTTCTTTTGCTAATTCATGGGATATTGAATCTTTCAGGAACAGAGTCCTGGTATTTGTTTTATACAAGAAGGAAGCATCCCGAGTTGAGAACATGCTGCAACGAAGGTGCCTTTCTTTACCACTTTTCGCTAATATATGTCCTCTTAAATATTTGCGTTCTTAATACCAGTTATTATCCATTATTGGGTTCACAGGGGCTGGAAGGTTGTTTCCATAAGTGGTGATAAAGCACAAAGGGCACGTACTTAGGCACTTCAGTTATTTAAGGATGGCTCATCTCCGCTATTGGTGTGTGAACTATATCTATTGTTGATTATTTGATGTAACAGTACTATCCAAATTCAGATCTACACATTGATTTACAAAAGTTACATTCTAAACGCTTTCTTCAAAATGTGGTATCTCTGCAGATAGCAACGGATGTAGCTGCTCGAGGGCTAGATATTCCGGATGTTGAAGTTGTAATAAATTACAGCTTCCCATTGACCACTGAGGATTATGTTCACAGAATTGGGAGAACGAGACGTGCTGGTAAGAAGGGTGTCGCACATACCTTCTTCATGAAGGAGAATAAGGTAATTTCAAAAAATATATTACTTAATTCTATGACAACCATCACCACCACTCCACCATTGGTATTGTTGCTATCTAGAGTATAATTGGTGCATTGGTGCATTTTGAGTGTTATGTTCTCTAGTATAGTGTGTGATATCTAATTTTATCCAACAAATGGCACTTCTTACTTCAGGGACTTTCTGGAGAGCTGATTAATGTTCTTAGAGAAGCAGGACAGAACGTACCTACCACCCTTTTGAACTTCGGAACTCATGTTAAGAAAAAGGTTCGTGTTTTTTTATTCGGAGTAATAGGTTTGAACATTGTTTGTAGATTAATGAATATTGTTTTGACCGTTATGGTCAAGTGGTCTACTTTTTGAATTCCAAGTTGAATTGTTAGGGGATTGAAAGACATACATTTTTACTTGCAGGAATCAAAGCTGTATGGAGCCCATTTCAAAGAGATATCTGCAGATGCACCTAAAGCCACCAAGATCACCTTTGACTCTGATGATGAAGAGTAACTCAACATTTTGACCAAAAACCAAGTGTTCTTGTATTTTCTGATTCAAATATCTTTATTTTAGTGTCATCTTTAGATAATGTTGATGAAACACACAAATTACAATTGCAACTGGTTAGCAGATCACCCCATAATATCTATATGATTATTCAATCTTGTATGCTGTCATGTCTGTTTATCAATTTTGAAAGTAAAAGGTTATACATAGTCGGAGACAAATTACAATTGCAACTGGTTAGCAGATCACCCCATAACATCATAATTTGTTATATTTTTACTGTTTTAAGGCTATTTGACTACTGTTTTTTGTTTTTGTTAACATTAAAAGTTGGGTTTTATTTGGTGGGTGTTTGGCATTGTTTTGGGTGCCATTATAGGGTGAATGTTTAAGCTTATTTGATTTCAGCTTATATTTCATAAGCTCATTTTTACATTAATGAGTTATATTTTTACTGTTTTTAGACTTTTTGACTACTGTTTTTGGTTAGTATTAACATTAAAAGTTGGGTTTCATTTAGTGGGTGTTTGGCATTGTTTTGGGTCCCTTTATTGGGTGAATGTTTAAGCTTATTTGATTTCAGCTTATATTTCATAAGCTCATTTTTACATTAATTAGTTATATTTTTACTGTTTTTAGGCTATTTGACTACAGTTTTTGGTTAGTATTAACATTTAAAGTTGAGCTTTATTTAGTGGGTGTTTGCATTGTTTTGGGTGCCTTTATCGGGTGAATGTTTAAGCTTAATTGATTTCAGCTTACATTTGGTATGTGGGTCTAGGATTCATAATTGTCTATTCACATCCATTTCTATATGTAATGTTTTTTTTTGTTTTTTATATTATCAGGAAGTGGGCATTTCTTACATTATATTTTTATTTATAAGACCAAAATAATATTAAATACAATTCAATTCAAACAACATTAATACTATCAATTAGTTACGTTTTCTTTCAATCTAAACCAAATACAAATCTTATTCCAACCTAATGAGTATACCAAACGTACCCTTAATTTTTTTGTTGTTGTTTTGCATTGTTTATCGAAACTGGTTGATAAGATGTTTTGAATAAGCATCTTGAAAGTGTATTTTATATAACTTATTATTCCAAAGAGCAATGAGACACCAAGGCCGATGCTTGCAAAAATATTACTACTCTATGACAAAGTACAAAGTGCACAACCAAACTGCAAAATTGACACACAACCAAACTGCAAAATTGACTACCTATTCTCACACACTTTCTCCTAGCTTAAAATTAAGATTCTCTATCAGCGGATCGATTTCCACTACGGACCACGGCCTAATGTTCAAGCGGCACTCACCCTTTATTTAAGTAGCTTCTATGATATGAAGTAACTATACTTGCAACAATTTTATATAGGGGAACTCGATTTGACATCAAAGTCAGATTGTAGCTCTTGTTGCATCTCTTTATATGATTCCATACTGCCCATACGCTGGTGCATCTTCTAACAGAAAACGAAGCTGATCCATGAGACACTGATGATTGTGATCTTCCATGATCGTAGTTTCGTAACCTTGATAATTCATTTCATCCGGTTTTGGCATAGCTACAGTATAATCAGCATCACATGGTATTTGAGTGTCATAACCCTGATAATACATTTCATCAAGTTCTGGCATGGCTTCAATATAACTAGTATTACATGCTACTTGAGTTTCGCTAGTTGTAGTTAACTCCATTGACCCCTCGAAAACCCCTCCATCCCTACAAAGGATTATCAAAGATATTTTGTAAATGAAATGTCTTATAATACAAATGAATGTAAAGGGAGTTTGACCTACCAATAGAAGGTAAACTCATCAGCAATGTGACCAGTCTCAGAGACTTTTTGATTGATGCAAGTCGCAGAGGCAGATGCCACAGAAATCAGAGCTTTTTCCATTGACCACTCAGAAATCACTTCTTCGTCGCTACAAATTAAGTCATAGTTAGATACACTAGTACAATGTCATCCCATTATCAATCAGTTTTTAACATTTACCTGCAGCTGGAGATTAAGTCATCAACCAGAGTTCCAATAGAACTAGTATCAGATAGTGCTTGATTGACTCGAGTTTGATCAGGGGCAGAAGAAGCTCGGCGGGTATTCTTACTTGGTATACCTGGCCACTCTGGAAGTCCTGCCCTTCTACAAGTATTCCTAAACGTACCTCTTGACACTGCAAAAGAACCAGAAATAAAGTTAAGCAATTCTAGCACATGAAACAAATAGTAATCCGTCATCTTATATGCATTTATATGTTGGAGGGAGGGGTAGACGAAGCTTACATCCAAGCATCTCTGCAGCAACGGCACTACTCAACCCAAAAAATGGAACAAGACAAACATAAGAAGTATGGGGAAGTGACTTGGTTCTGCGCATCCTCTTTTTGCTATTAATTTTAATACAAGTCGTGGGAAATCAGTTCTGATTGAAGATTGCAAACCTTCATGCTGCAAATGAAGCAAAATATTTGTAACATTAGTTAATTTATATAAGCAGGATCATAGTATCTAAGGATAGGCAAGTGCAACAAGGGAAAACGTAACCAAGCTTTTGCTGATTTGCTAATTGCTATAGACTTTTGAGCACGAGGCACCCATTGCAACAAAAAAGTTCTATAAAAAATCATTTCTAACTAGGTCGCAAATGCTTTTGAGTTGCATAACAGATCAAAATGGGTAATTATTTGTATTAGTTTAAAAATTGGCCGAGTTGAGTTGACCTGAACTTTGAGTTGGCTCACCTTTTTTTTCTTGGATCTGCCACTTTGTTCGTGCATATGTGTTTAGATACATTTCTTACAGTTAGTAGTCTACACATCAGATAATTTGCCTCTAATTAAGGCACCCAACTTTACATAAAGTACTTGTATTTTCAATCACTAATCATGTTAACATTATGTGTGAGCGTATCTAGAAGTGGAGAATTCTGTATGACAAAATGTAGATAATCAGGGAAGGGGCAAACCTCAAGTAATCTGCAAACTTGAGCAATAAGATCGTCATAAGAATACACGGAAGTATCCATGACAAAGTCAAGCACACCAACACATTGGCCATCTACAATCACAGGCACCGCAAAGGATCCCCATATCATAGAAAATATAGCATCTTCACACGGAGGACACTGATCTTTGGGGTAGTCATTATGCAGATTTTGTGTCTGTTCATGAGCAGAGTCCAGGAACACGCGTGCAGGAAGCCCAACGGCTACTGCCTTCTCAGAATCTTCATAACCATATAGTTTGTGCTCTAAACATGTTTTACGATATATTTCAAGTTCTTGGTTGATCCCATAAAGACCATAAGGCTGACATGTTGTTGTAAGGACAAATGCCTTTCCGGTTCTTTTTGCACCCCAATATTGAACAAGAACATTTTGGCCTTGAAGTGGTAAATTCTTAATCACAGAAATGATCTTCTGCTTCAGTCCTTCACTTGTAGGAACACAAATGTCTGTAAGATTTAAACTTTTAAAAGTCAGGAAGCAGAGTATAACAATAATTGATATACCACATATAAATTTAAGAGAAAGAACGTTTTTAGCCAACGACACAAAAAAAATTTCTTGACTTCAACTAGTTTAATGCAAGTGTTTGTATAGGAATCAAATCTCGTGGAACATAATCTTGGAAAAAATTATGTTATTATTAAACCTCGTAAAAACACTTCTTACCGTCTATAGCTTTTATGTTACAAAATGACAGTTTTACCCTATAATAGACTGCGTTGAGTTTTACACAATTAATTCAAACTAGGGTAAAACAAGAACTTTAATCGATTATATCCATCAATTATACCGCACAATGACACTTAATCACAAGCATATAAAATCTTAATTATCTCGTTACAATGCAACCTAAATACATTAATGGATGACAATGCCTTTAAGAGCTTTTTAAAACATAAACTCCTAAACTAAAATTTACCTCAAAGCAGCTTTAAAAATAAGCTCCAACTCCTATAACTTCGGCTCTAGCTAATTATTCCAAAGACACCCATATTTGTATATGATAAGGGTGTGTTTGGCAAAACTAGTTTGAGCTTTAATACTACTTAGGTAGCCTATTCTTTAAGAATTAAGCGCAAATGTTTTTTTGAAAAGCTCTTCTACGCCATGTCAATCAGAATCAAACTTATATTTAGCGATTTTTTTTTGGAACGGCAATTTTTTTTCACATGCTATATATGCCACCTATCTCACAATATATCTCACAAATACCTCTAGCGAGGCTTGAACCCACAACCTCGAGGTTGATAGACAACTCATATACCACTAGACCAAAGTATTTAACGAGAAAATATTTTTTCTAAAAATAAAATAAGCTTACTAGCCCTCAATCCAAATACTAATCTTTTCCCCTAAAAAATAAGCTAATAATTAGAATCTACTTAGTTGACTAACAATCCATCAATCCTCTTGATCAAATTAAGCTGAAAACACACATATCACATAATAACTGATAGATATAGTAATTGAAAGTTAACATATATAAAAAGAAATTAAGCAAAACAATTTGACTAAATTTAATGTAACTAAACACTTACACAGGTAGCATCTAATTATAGAAAGCTTCTATTTTGGACCACAAAACACAATCTGAGCATAAAGATTGAAGAGAAAAATAGAATACTAATGAAAGAAATGTTTACTTTTATAAAAGTACTAGCAGATCAACAATAACTTGCTATACATGTAATTTCTCCTAAATTATTGGAAACATACATATACATACTATATTTAGTAGAGTAAAGTTATTATCAGATATTAGATTGTTTGAACTCACAGTGAAAGTTTCTAGAGAAAACACTTGTGGTCTGGTCGGTGATGCAAGGATTCATAGTTGAACAAGCCATGGATCTATGAATCTGTCTTATGCTGTAAGGTTCAAGTTTTTTGATCTATGGTCTGTCAAATTACATATATTTATAATAAGACAAATTACCCGGTCTAATATGGGGGTTCATTTAAGGGCTGACAGTGCATAGCTTGTAAGTCTAAGTTAATGGCATGGACCCACAATTCAATAGTTAACAACAACTTGACGAGTAAGAGAAAATCTAGAACAAGATCTTTTTCGAAACCCCCTCATATATATCCGATTATCCCGCAAATTAGAGCTTTGGGAGTGGCTTCATTGTTCGCTCGCCGTTCCTTGGTGGCTTTTTCGCCGCCCTCGCCACCACATGTGGATCGGATTCTCTATGTTAATCGGAGGCCCATGCTATTTGTTAATGGTGCTCCATCTTTTAAGGTGTAAATAAGCTCATAGTAAATTGAAAATTATAATTAATTATAGTAAATTAAAATTTAAAAAAAAAATCTATTATATTAAATTGGAAAATCAAATTTAATTATAAGTAAATATTAACATATTAAATTAAGGGAGAATTGCATATATATATCTTTTCAAAATCTTATAATTGCATATATATCAAACCAAAACTCATAATTGCATTTATATTCTTCTAAAGCCTTAAAATTGTCAAATATATCCATATGATTATCTATACTACATAAAATGTAAAAATGGTCAAAAAGTCAAGAAGTGAAAAGTTGAAAAATTGAAATTAATGTATTGCCTAAACTACCCTTTGAATCTTTAAACTTAATTTGAAACTCTCTCATCCTCCTCATTCTCACACTCGTCTCTCACTCTCTCTGTGGAAAAACACACAACCCTTTATATGAATTCTCTTTCTCTCAAAAAAAAAAAAAAAAATCCCACCACAGCCACACCCTTCCACCACCGACACCCTTCACCGTCGGTCCCTCCACTGCCGGACCACTCGGCCGCCGGAACGTCACCACCATAGATCCTCACCACCGAAATAAATCACCATTGAAACCACCTCTTCTCATCCACTACCACCTCAACTATCAGCATTACCACCCTCACCACAAACGAAATGCGCACCATCATCACAGAAAACCCCACCACCTCCAAGAAAGTTTTTTTTTTTTTTTTTTCATATTTAGAGGTTTTTCTTTTTAGTTTTGAAGTTTTTTTTTATAGATCTAAATTGTTTTTTATAGATATATCTTTATTTTTTTGTATAGATATAACCTTTTGAAAGTTTTTATAGTTTTAAAGGTTACAACATTTTTCTTATTTTTTTTTTGCAGCTATCATCGATGTTGACGGAATATTTCGTTACCTTTGCTGGAATATGCGCTGCCGCCACCAGAACTTGTTGTCATCGGTGTTGACTTTGGGAACAGCAAATGAATCTATGCGTGGCAAGAATTGAAAGAATTGAAACAATGAAACGTAAATGAATCTGTATATGGCAAGAATGAACGTAATTATTTTCTCTAAAGAGAATGACTTAGTCAAAAACTCATGCATGTAACCATATTAGTCAAATTTTACTATTTGTCAAACTAATCATGCACGTAAATAACTCGCATAAATGTTTGCACAATTTTCGTTTATCTCAAAAGAATTCTTGCCTGATATACCTATAATGTATAGTTGTCAAGTTAACTATAGCAATGATTTGTATATATTATTCAAATATACCTATAACGTATAGTTGTCAAGTTAACTATAGCAATGATTTGTATATATCATTCAAATATACCTATAATGTATAGTTGTCAAGTTAACTATAGCAATGATTTGTATATATTATTAAAAAAAATGAATTCACGTCTATATAAGTAGTCCAAAACTAGGTTGCAAAAATCGCGAATCGGTAGTGAGGCGGTCGACCCCCTGTAGCTTGTAATCGGTCTAGGCGGAATTAATCAGCGATTAATCGGATTGACATTTTTGGCAAGTTTTGGGTATTCCCAGAAAGATTTTCCGTAAAAACATCTTGTAATAGATATAAACACCGACTATAAGTGATTACATTTGTTCAAGATTCCAAAAATAGTAAATCAGTGATAAATCGTATTGGCATTTTTGGCAAGCTTTGGGTATTTACGGCGAGTTTTGGTATTCCCAGCAAGATTTTCATTGAAAAACATATTGTAATAGATATAAATAGTGACTATAGGTGATTAAAACTAATTTACGGCGAGTTTAGGGTATTTCCAGCAAGATATACAAGTTTTCGGCAAGTTTGACCATCGTTAACCACCGTTGACCACCGTTGACCGATTTGTTTGAACGATTTACGAAAATCGGCAAGGTCGGTGGCCTAGTATCACCTAATCGGTGATTAATCGGCCTTGTAGACCTTTTTTTGCAACACTGGTCCAAAATATTACAAAGGCTGGTAAAATTTTGTCACGTATCATGAAGGCATTCTACGAATTACATAAAATGGACTCCACCGATTCTCATGTTGTTGAACGTGTTAACGGCGCATCTTCAGCAGCCGAGGTTTACGCTGTACCTATTTTTTTAGCTATCATATATGTTTGCTACGTTGTTCTCTAATTTATGCCTTATTTGTACTTGTTAGATTAAATCTCAAATACTTAGCGCTTTCATTCCTATGGATGTTGATCAAGGTTTCAACCCTGCTGTTCCTGATCTTGAGAATGAGGTAAACGCAATTGTTTGTAATAGATGTAGTAAACTATGGCCGCTTGATGTACTAATTGCATTTGTTATTCCAAACGCATTAATCGAACCAATAGGGTAACTATCCATATAGTTACTAACATGCTATGACAAGTATTACATGTAGGAAGCTTTTGTTGTTCTATGTCATTAGGTTCGATGAGTGTGGATTTTAGAACCTCCTTTGTATAATTTGAATAATTTATATCTTGACCTTTACTTTGTAACTTTACTACAGTCATTCTATAACTAATGATATATACCAATCTTCTAATGATATAAAACTTTGGTTAACAGTGAACTTAACATTGAACAAAGTTTGTACAATATTAAAGTTTAAAAGAAAATAGTCATAATTAAAATGCAAAAGACATGCATGTAAAAATACCAGATATAGGAGAAGTTGATATGCGATGGTGATGGCACAAGGAAAGCTCTTAGTTTTCTTTCATCAATCTTGGACTATTTTCTAGATGTTACAATCAAATTTAGCTTGGATGATGACACAAGACAAATTGGATTTCTTTTAGAAGACTTTAGCTTGAATGGTGTTACAACCTAATGAGGTTATGCATTTTTGTATGGAAATGATGTATCAGAAACTTATAGAATTGATTTTTTTTCTTAATTTTATACGTCTAATACAAGAGAACTATGTTTGCATCTATCTTAAAATCTATCAGAATACAAATGAGAAGTCTCTAGCATGACCAAATAGATCACTATTGATGTTTTTTAATTGTCTAAATAGAACTGAAATGTTGGAGTAGATATGAAGGCTGTTATAAGAAACTTATTACGACACTTTGCGTTGTTGCATATAAAAGAAGTGTGTTATGATATCACTTATCAGGACACGGATGATATCAGTTAGACATGTTTATGGGACTAAAGGTACCATTGTATTAGATGCTCAATTCTTCTACAACACCATATTTGGTCCTAACAAAACACCTTTGTATTAAGACCCTTTACAAAAGTGATATGCATACGTTTTGATCCTAATGTCATCAATGCTGAGATTGCTGTGGGACAGCACACTGGAGTTAGAATGCTCTTGCCAAGAATTCCTCTTGCTTCATCTGAAGACGACATGTTCTCTTTCAAACTAAAGAGAACACAATTCCCAGTGCGCCATAGCTTTGCGATGACTATTAATAAAGCTCAGGGTCAAACAATTCCAAATGCGGGTGTCTATTTGCCAGATTATGTTTTCTCTCATGGCCAACTTTATGTGGTATTGTCTAGAGTAGGGGTGAGCAAAACCGACCGAGTCCCGAATCCCGTCCCGATCCCGAGTCCCGAATCATGTCCCGAATGCGAATTGACCTCAAAAGGGTCGGGACTCGGTTTGTGTTTTCCGTTTAGTCGGGATTCGGGCTTGTCGGGATCGGGCCGGGACAGGCCGAAAACCAAAAAACAACAAACAAAACCGATCAAACCGACCGATCCCGTCCCATCCCGACTGTCCCGAAACCGAACCGAGCTTAATTGGGTCGGGACTCGGTTTGTGTTTGCCGGCTTGTCGGGATTCGGGCTATTCGGGATTCGGGTCGGGCCGGGTCGGGAGCGGCCCGATGCTCAGCCCTAGTCTAGAGGGATATTTCGTAGAACAACAAAGGTATTGGTTAAACCAGTCAAAGAGTTCCGTCAATCAGGAATCTATACCTCAAATATCGTGTATCAAGAAGTTTTACGCGACGAGTAACGTGTGTTCTTAGTTAATATTTCACAATTGATGTAATATTTTATTTTAAGTTACATTAAATATTTTTATATGTCGTTTGATACATGTTAAGAATTTTTTCTAGAGTTGAATTATCATATGTTACAACCGTTTGTAATTACATTTTGATCTTTTCACGTTCTATTTTGAACGTTGTACGAAACACTTACCACAATATCGCATATCGTTAATTGTCTGCCGCTAGGCACGGGGTACTCGTCTAGTTTTAAATATGTTTAATAGAAAAAAATTTAATAATTATAATTGATATAAAAAATGACGATTTCATTATACCCTTATTCCTATTAATTTTTTTTTTACAATTACAAAATATCATTTTCTTAGTTTGAATTTTATAATGTCATTTGATATATATATATATATATATATATATATATATATATATATATATATATATATATATATATATATATATATATAGAATCTAGATCAAATAAGATCAATCTTAAAGTTGTTAAAATGAGATCAATCTAAAATTTGACAAGTGACACTCTTCTTATAACAAAAATATTTTTTTATTAGCTACAACTAAAAATGTTAAAGTTTTGATAGATTTATTTTTAAAATTTACGAAACCTAGGTGATACACTTTGATTAGAAGTGTAATGTGTATCAGGTTTTTGTATGTGTATCAGATTTTGGAATATTTATTAGTGTAATATGTATCAGGTGTAT
This sequence comes from Chrysanthemum makinoi, assembly GCA_910596185.1. Lineage (NCBI taxonomy): Eukaryota > Viridiplantae > Streptophyta > Magnoliopsida > Asterales > Asteraceae > Chrysanthemum > Chrysanthemum makinoi. The sequence goes on from OU343221.1 coordinate 47,283,842, forward strand.
CACTAATTCAAACTCATGTATCATTTGGTCATTAGTTTCTAAAGGGTTAATTTGTCTTAAAATATTATATTTTTGTGTATTATTGCTAAAATTGTTATTTATATATGTTTTAGTGGTTTTTTAGACTTGATCTTATTTTTACAACTTTAAGTATGATCTCACATTAACCCTCCCCTATATATATATATATATATATATATATATATATATATATATATATATATATATATATATACATATACATACTAGCTTCAAATCTGATAATGGCGGGCATGACTACTTGTGATTATTCTTTGAGTGTATTACTTCTGAGGCTAATTTTTCATCTTGCAGGTTGATGCTGCCCTCTTTGATTGCCAGAGGTATGTAACATGTTTTTTGTTATTACAATTGTTTAAAAATATATAATTAGCATAGATTTGATTTTTGCTTTAAGTGAACTCACATGAATTTGATGTAAATTTTTTACTAAATTAAAACCATAGTTTTTGGACCAACGTTAATTAGCATTTATGATTTTGATCCTAATCTTTCCATATTAAAGGATATATATATCGTTACCATTACAAAAAGTTTTGTTCTCAGTGTTAATTTTGTGTTTACTGATATGTGAGCATGAATCATTTCATGATAATTGTTTCGTTATCTCAAAGTTCTTTATTTTTTTTTATGCAATTGATTATATGAAAGAGCTTAGACAGAAAATTTCTGAACTTGAACGTGAACTCGAGCTGCTGCCACCTGCTCCTACCCCTCTAGTTGCCACTGTGTTCTCTTAGTTAACCCCGAATGCTGCCACCATTCCTCCATGCAGCATGAAAGACCTGGCTCCAATCCGAGAGCCTGCTAGGGTATCTTTCGTTCTATTTGTATATTTTAAAAGTTCTTTTCTGAAAAATAACAACGTTCGTTTACATTTGTATATTTGATACTGTTACAGTGGGTAACGGGTCAGAATTGCATTTTTTTCCCCTTAAAGTTGACATGTTAAATTGTTGCACACTGCTAAGGTGTGTATTTATCCTGCTTTTGTCGATTGTTATATACTTATACCTATAAATACCTGTAATGTAGACTTAAATAATTGAAAATTTGCAACAGGTGTGGGATTATCAAACCAAAACATGTGTCCAGACTTTAGGTCACACACACAATGTTTCAGCTGTATGCTTTCACCCCGAGCTGCCCATAATATTGACGGGTTATTAGGACGGTACTGTACATATATGGCATGCAACTACTTATAGGTATGCATGTGATTTTTGCGTTTATGTAGTGTATAATCATGTCTGTTCTTAACATTGAAGGAAATTCATCTAAAGGTTATGTTGGCTGAATATTAGGATTTAGGAGATTAAAATTAGGGAAAATGATAAAAAAAAAAAAGGCATCGAAGTTGCCACATTTTCCTTTTCTGGGCATCGAACTTTTTTTTTCCTATAGTAGCACTAAAGTTGCCTAATTTTCCTTTTGTAGCCTCTAATCAAAAATTAATTACATAAATTTACATAAATCATCCCTGTGGCTCTAAACAATTACACCGTTCATCCTTGAGTCAATTACATAAAAGGTCCCTGTGGCACTAATAATTTACACATTTCGTCCTTGTAGCTATAAACTTAAACTAATCCAGGCAGCCACCATCCACCGCCTGCCGCCACCATCTGTCGCCTGCCGCCACCATCCGCCGCCTGCCGCCACCATCCCTGTGGCTCTAAACACCACTCTTGTGGTGTCTAGCTATTATACCAGAAACACAACAAAACCACCCTTGTTGGCTGCGTTGGCCTGGAACAAACACAAACACCCACTTGTGGGTCGAACCAAAACAAATAAACTATAACCAAAAATAGCTTAAACTGATAAACAAAAATAAGCAAAGCGTAAACACCAAAGTTATACAAGTCACAAAAGTATAATCTGAGAAATAAGCTCGCGACCAACAAACGCCCTTTGGGTGTTCCTCTTTCAGCGAGAACAAGCCAAACAACCATTTGGTTATTTTTGGTTTGTTAGTACATCGAACAAACACGCCTTCGTGGTGTGGTTTCTAGTGTTCAAAATTTTCCAAACACTCATCATCACCAGAGTATAACCTTGGGAGTTTTGACTATCTAGTGCTCGACAGAAAGCAATGATTTATCATCTGGACAAAGGGACAAAGGGAACATCTGGAAGTTCTTCTTGGTCAGAATCAAGTGGACAAAGGGAACATCTGGAAGTTCTTCTTGGTCAGAAAAGAATGTAATTTACCTGAATGTTGTCTCCTCTAGGATGCTTTCTTGCACCCTTTTCGGAGACATTGACAACTTCATCACCCATAAACCTAACAAACGCCATGTATACTGGTGCCATCCCGAGCTGAAAGGCTTCAAAGTGAAGACAGAAATACTCTCCATAACAGTTAAAAACCTGAAAAACCGATAAAAAAAAATGTAAAACTGAAAGCTTTTAACATTCGACGAAAGTATTAGCATGATTCATGAGAACTTACCGTAAGCATCCAAGTGGCATTTTCAACTTCACGAGGGTAAAATTTAACATAACGATGGTTAAATGTACAACCCGAGTGCATATCTACTTTATGGTCATCTCTGAGATGTGTGACAAGAAAAGGCATGTCTCTAGTGACCGAACACTCTGATCCAGCATAGGGGCAATTATAGGGTCTAAAGTTGCATAGTGTTTCGTGTTTAAGTTTGCTGTAATATGGGAATATTTTGGGGCATCCTAACGAGTAATATCTGCAAGGGAGTTCAAGAGATTCGGCTACCTTCTCCAATGCTAAGCATCTAATATCTCCCAGCTCTTGTCTGCAAGTTTGGCATCTGTTGTGTACTCGTGTTTTACAAGTTGAGCATAACATGTGTCAATTTGGACACTGCAATTAATCAAATTTAACAACCGTAAACTAGAATTCTAGTAGCCAGTAGCCAAGAAAATATAGCAATTGTATGGCATTCACAAATTATATATAACAGGTAGTTGGAATGAAACCGCATAAGCACATCCTATCCCTCGCACCTTATTTTTCTAAAACTGATCATTCCGTTAACATAACCTTAAATGCAATCCCAATCACCCCCTAAAACTTTTGTAAACAACTTATACTAAACATAATCATATAATCAAAATAAATGAGAAAAGCCATGATTGACGAAATGAAACAAAACCTGATGAATAGGAGGATAAATTGAATTAGTACAAACAGGACACTCCAATAACTCATGAACACTTGTAGCAGGAGGCAACCCCCAATCATTATATTATTATTAACGCGATGAGGAGCCTTTTGAATGAACTTTTGTGAGTAGATCTCTGCATCTTCTAATCCATCTGAAGAAGATACACACTCTATCTTTATCCAATAAAAAAAAATCCAAACTTTATCTTTCTTGATCACACAAACCCAACAAGAAATCAGGAACAAGATTCAAACCCAATTCAAGATTTAATGAAACAAAGACTTCCTTTGACTCATGGTTTCAAAGGATGAGTTGAATTGACTGAGAATGGATCAAACCGACAAAAGATGATTTTTTTAATAGGAAGGAAGGAGTCATTGGTGGTTGTGGTCGGGTGGTGTTACTTGTGATCGAGAGAGAGAGAGAGGGGGAAGAGATAAGAGAGTATACAAGGATGAACGGTGTGATTTCTAGAGCCAGAGGGATGATTTATGTAAATTTATGTAATTAATTTTTTATTAGAGCCTACAAAAGGAAAAGAAGGCAACTTTAGTGCTACTATAGGAAAAAAAGAGTTCGATGTCCAGAAAAGGAAAATGTGGCAACTTCGATGCCTTTTTTTATCATTTTCCCTTAAAATTATTGGTTTGGTGTTTGTTTTACATCAAGCTTTAGTCGTGCATTATGTTCAACAGTTCAGCAATCAAGACTCGTCATTTGGACTCCTGAATCAACGTATCATCAAATATGTATGTGACCCAAGTTTGAAAGCCTACGTTAGAATGCACGCGTTAAAATATGTGAGTCGTGTAGGAGTGTCACTCTGCGGTTGACATGTAGTCTACTCCATTAACTATTTTAAAATTTAAAGCATCCGCTATATCAGCTACAATCCAACACTGATGCCTGCAAGTCTGATGCCTGCAACATGTTCAGCAAACGTATTAAATTACATGGCTATATGATAAGCACTTCAATAAATTGTAATAATCGAGATTGCTTAAAATGCAAGAAGTACCTAATGAGTTGGGGACACGGCAGAAGTTATGACGATCTTTCCATCAGTATCCCTCCAATAAAATGCCACTGAAAACAAATATGTGTTCTTTTCTAGGAAAAACTTTTCAACTAATTGAACTTCACCTACTTTTGAGACACATTCATACAAACTGAAACATTGATAAGAATCACCTGTGTCACCAGCTTGCAGGTTCTTTGAAACATAAAAATCTCTAAGATCTGACATAGCATATGTGTTGTCGTAATAAGGCCAGTGAGAGAAAGAAACACGCCATTCTTTCCCGTCTGTATCCATGATATTCAATGAGACCGCCTTATCGCCAATTTCAGGGAAATGAGCCTGTTCAAATTATTGCATATCCATCCACGATCAATACATTGAATATTTAAAAAAAAATAAAGAAAAAATAAAAAAAATCATAATATTCGTTACTTGGGAGTCTTTTTGCCTCACCATGGCATATTTCCTTGGGATTCTTATACGACAGTACCTAATATCAGAATCAGTAGTAGACACAACTTTATCAAACAAAGGGGTGAGAACAGATTTCATGCTAATTTATGGTTAAGAATAATATTTAAATCGTATATAGCACATCAGATGCACATAGTAAATAAAAGGACACTCTGTATCATTGGCAAGATCCGTCACATCTGTTGAATGTGATTCGTCGTTTGAACAATCTCGTCCCTAAAGAAAGGTTAATGGCTTTTAATTTATAGAGTTAATTATATTCTTGTAATGGTAGAATACTAAGATATTACAACTAAAGATTTCCAAAAGTACTTTAACATTCACAAATTATGCCTAACAATACATCACTTTATAAAATTTTAAACTTAGATTGAGAAATAATGAAGTTGACTTACACATGCCTAATAGGTGGTTGCTGGTACTATCTAACCCCTGAATCTGATCATGTTGCATCACCGACATCAAATGTAGGATTTGGGACGATGTCAATTGTTGGAGCTTCATCGGCTGCCTTGGCTGTGCCGAGGACAGCAGTGGGTGATTGTCTGGCAGATGTTTTTTGCATCATCTAACAAAGTCAAAATATACATTCAACCTTAACTTTTGTAGCTTAAAAATGACATATATAAAAGTTAACGTGGTTCATTGTAAACAACCATCACACCACACTTACTGAATAACATCAGCATTACCTTTGTACAAAGCTAATACCTGATGATTCTCAACAAAGTATCATCTTTAACCTGCACCGCACACGATATGATAATAGTAGGAATGTAGCAAAATTTGTTTACAAAGAGTAGCATGAGATAGCTAATAGTAGCCAATTTGCCTTCTTTTGCCCTGTAATTTTCTGGAAGAAGACGCTGATTTTCAATCGGCTTGAAGCACTCGTTAAAAATTTTAGGTGAAACAAAGTCCACTGCAACCTATGTACATGACTGAAACAAAACAAATACAACAAATTCCGTCCTGCTCCAGCTTCAAAGCAACTCTCTGTCCTTCTGATCAAATAATTAATATCTCCCGTATGTTCTGTATTAAAACGGTTATTTTATTTTCATTATCATGCAGTTTAGCAAGAAACATATGTTCATCAAATAAGATTACACTAATACCATATAATATGACTATCTTTAAGGATTAAGTATATATGTTGAGAGATGCTTTTAATATGATAAATATTTCACTTACAGCCAAGAATAAAGTTGTATCATTGTGCTATTCATTGTTATACGCTCACGTTTCAGGATACCTCAACATTATTTGGTGCAAGCCATCTGTATCCACAAACATATTGCTAGAATCTATCACTCTCTTTTGCTAAATCATCCATTTTTCTAGCAACCTCATTAACAGAAATAAACGTAGATGGATCTAAAGTTTCAGGTTCATAGTTGACTATTCTTTGACCAAATTTTCTAGCAAACTCAAGGCCATCCACCCAACTTTGATGATAGAGAACATAAGGGAAAGTCAGTACAACATAAGGATAAGCCCAATTCTTTGTTAAAATGACAAATAAAAAAAATGCGATAATAGAGTAAACAAACACTTGATAATAAGTAAATTAGTACCTGCTTATATTTCTTTTAACTTTTTAAGCATATAAGCAAAGAGATCAACCAATCCCAAACACCCCCTCATTTACCTTTAGAAATATACATATATAAGAAGATCCGTTCACTGAGGCCGAATAGTAAGTAAGACAGGTAACGGGTCAATCCGGGTAATTATTCATGTGCTAATCAAGTAAATGAAGCAAATGAGAATCTTGATCAACATTGAATGTGTTCAAAAATGCAGAATCTCATTGCGGTTCTTGACTTGGTCATGTACTTCTTCATTCTTTTTTAATATATCAATTGTTCCGGGGTGAGCAAAGTGAATGGTTAACAGTGAACTGCAGAGAGTGTAGTAGTTTTTTCACAGCGTCTTCATCTGCAGCTACTCCGTTGACCTTGTATGATAAGGAGCAGCTCTTACTTTGATCAAGTATATAGTTAGCAGCAGTCTGTTAGTTCACTAGATTTACAACACAAGCTTCAATGAAAGAGATAGAAGCTTCAATGAAAGAGATAGAGGCGGTTGAACAACACACAAACACACACACACACATACAAGTAAAGAAAGGTTAGGCGTAGAGTGTATGTGAAAGAGTAAATTGAACAACCAACCTTCAATGAAGGTTTAAAGTATTTATAGGAGGGAAGTTGGGCAACACTCCTAGCCCTTCCTTTCTCCTATGGGCTTGGGTCTAAGCTCATGGGCCTTCTACATAAGCTTAAGGCTAATAAAAAACATAAAGGCCATAATTAAGCTAACTATTACATATGAGTAACTAACACTTGAATAAAGGTTTAGGAGTGATTCCAACAATCTCCCCCTCATGTGTTGGTGATGAAAAACGGTGAAGGCGTTGATGTAATAGTAGCTTTGATGCCTTCGACATTCTTCTTTCTTGTGAGAAGAATTGCCTTGATTTAAACCATCTCCCCAGTGTAGCGAGATAGTTTTCTTTGGCAGTTATGCTTTGGCGTCATCTTAAACTTTGTTCTTTGATCATTGTTCTTTGTGATGAAAGTGATAGTATGTTGATGTTATGTCGCATCAAGTCCGCCTCAGTGTCTCGCCCATTTGCCGGTGTCTCACGTCTTTCTCCAACATGCTCACACACTCTTTAACGATGGATTACGGTCGCGATGAAGTTCTTTAAGTCTTTAACTTTGTAGATTCTTTGATTTGACGAAGAATCATTCCGACTTTTGTGTTGCTTTAAGATAGAACTTCTTTGATGATGTTGTTGGTGTGAACAAGTGGAGAATCTGCACGATCATTCCGCTCCCGAGCTTCCATAAGAAGTAAACATTAAAACGGTTAGTAATAAGCGGATTCCTGCACTTACAAGTTTGAACTTCGAGAGTGTTGGCGGATAGTGTGAAAACACAACTCTAATTCTTACAGGCCGCTCCTCGGATCGAGTCCCACAAGTGAGATAACACGATGTACCGAAGTACACCTACGATTGAGATGAGTTCCGAGGTACCCGCAAGCATCACCTCACAACGTAGACCGTTTGAGACCACTAAGCGCAATCCACGGGGAGTTGCTTGGCGACATACGCCGCCTGTCGAGGGATGTTTGATGTTAACCCTGGCAGGAGTTTCCATTCAATCACTGAGGATCACGAATGAGAACCTCTCATAAATGTTCTCGACAGATTGCTAAGATTTGTGAAGGACTCGATAATGTACCACTGAAATTCTTATTGTTGAATGTCAAGTGATGAAATGTCAAGTGTACCTAAGAGATCTTTCGATGAATCTCGTGGCTCTAGACTCAATAGTGCGTTTTGGTTTTCTGGAGCGGAGACTAGGGAGAGGGTCTCCTTCTTCAATACCAGCAATCTCTAAGAGGAAAGCCGATAGTTTACGTAGGGTTCCTGTGAGAATGAAACAAGCTTCGTTGAAGAGAAACTTGAGTGGCAAAGAGGGTTTAGTGCATAGCCATCGGGTCCATGACGACTTTTAGTCTTCAATACCGTTGTCAGCTAGTGACAAACAGTAGCATATGAATTGAACTCGGTGTCTGCCCTAAGTTGAATAATCTTGAGGGCTATTTCTTTTCACCCTTTTCTTTGCATTTCTTTTTAATTCTTCAACTCCTTCTTTCTCCGATTCTCAATTTTCCTTTTTATAATCATACCTAAGGACTTCTAAATTCTAACTATTTGCGGTGTCCTTGGGTAGATCCCTCCGGCTCTGGCGGATCATAGGACGGTTATTCCTAACCTTAGTCACCTTATAACTCCATGACTAACCTATGTTGCCATAAAACCATTTACTTGAAAAATCTCGCTCAGTGTTTATGGATAAAAACATTTTTGAACCACTGTTGAGATGAGATTTTGCATAAATACTCCCCATGTGCTTAAGAGATTTAACGGTTAAATGCACAGGTGAGGAAAAGCGGCGCACTTTTGAATTGATCAACTCAAGATAGACATTCCCCCGTGAGACACGGTTGCGTGGCATAGTTAAAGAGTTGCATTGTCCGCTTTTAGGTGACAACTAGCTCTAATAACTACCTTGAAGGTGTAGACAATCCTCGAAAGGTTGTCAAACCCGTCGAAGTTCATGTCTACCAAGAGTTTCTCGAATGGTACATTCTACTCGCACAAGTCCTTTGCGAGACACGTTTACATCACTAGCGAACTAGCTTGAAATTATTACCCGTCGGACAAGTCTTTTCGAGTTACTAACAGTTAAGATCTCGTCAATTCTTGGGTTAAAGTCTTTTTACGAGAGTTCATATAGCAAAACACAACATATTTCTTATCACGTATTTTTCTCCCCTCAAAAATGGCATATAAAATGTTATTTTTGAAAAGTTGAGAATAAATATGACCATTTCGAGTGTTGCGGGAAGAATGACCATTGTGAATAATTTGTGAACAAAGTTTTAAGTCAAGTACTCCCCTCAGCGAGTGATATAAAAGCTGTTGAGGTTTTGAAAATCATAAGGGAAAGTACTTGTTCTTTTGAGCAAAACCTTGAAAATGAAAGGTTTGATAGGTTTTACTCAAAAGTAAGAAGCTTTTGCTCCTTTTATAAGGATTGTGGCAGCAATCAAGCGCACTACAGGGTCCTTTATTTACAAATGCGGGTTGTACAACTGTAATATGTGCACAAGCCATTGACATAATAGATCATACATCCAAATTTGTAATGAAAGAAGCGAGTTAAGGGGTACCGGGTAGTCGGAGATGTGCGCCAGAGAATGTAATCGAGCGTTGAAAGCCGATGATGTTTCTCACGGTGCGACCACCAACATAGCTCTCCAATCTTCGAATCGATCCCCTATACAACCGTTCATCAATCATTGTGATGATCCTCTTCACATCCCTTCGATCTTGAGAATTCCATCGCTTAGGAGACCCGATCTTTTGGTGTATATCCTTCAACCGATAAGCCAATCCGTCCTTAACCAACTTCAAAGTGTGATCTCCAAATCGTGTAGATCTCTGCACTTGCCATCAAGCAATTTCTTTGAAGTTCACTTCGGTAAAGCGGTAGAATGGTTTCTTTGATGAGTGTAAATTGTGAGAGCTGGTTGATGTCGGGAAGATCAAGCTGCAGTGGAGTGAAGTTGACACGCAGATGCGATAAGATTCTCTTGCAAGCTGGAGATCTTCTACGTTCTTTGATGACTATGCGTCTGATGAAGATGAGCATCGACTTTATGAATTCACGTTGTACTTGATTGGAGAATTGTCTCATACGACCACTGTACTTTGGCAAGGTACATATCTTGATGTCGATTGATAGACAAATTCTCAAAGTCGACTTCGAGAATGCATAATCCCTTTTCGTCTTGTCTCTTGACCACAATATTCTTGAGATAAGTGTAGTCCCATTTGGACGAAAGATCAACGTGTTTGATGGCAGCGATGTTTTAGTCTTGAACACCGCATGTTGAGACTTGTACTGGTGCACGTAGTAGATTCTTCACGCTCCGGCCAATGATGAATCCCGTACATTGCATCTCGGTCGTATGATTCCACTTTGTTGGAGAACAAGTGATTAGCTCTTTCCTCGATAGCTATGCGGTTTGAGTATTCTACCGGTTTTTGGGGGAATGGAAGTGTCAAGGATGTAGCGTATTTCCTTGAACCATCGCCACCGTGAAGAAGAAATTCCAAGTCTTTGTTGAAAAAATATCTGAATGGGATCCTAGGTTGATCCGTTGGCCGATCGTTGGTAGTGGTTTTGACGGTCGGTGTAATATGGAGGGTTGTCCCGCTTCGTAAAGTCGATGTTTGCTTCTGGGTTAAGCCAATCCATGTTATTAGACATAGCTCGAGCAATGTTGTCAAGGTGATATTCGTCCTCGATGGCACTTTCGAAGCTATCTTTAACTTGTTGAAATGCTTCATTCTTGATTCGCTTCAACTCGATTTCGTCATCTTCTTTACTTTGAACTTTTCTTGCAGAATTTTAGCATGCTCCGAAGTAGTACCGTCTACGGATCTTGACCTTCTTCGTAGTAGGGAGTGGAATTGACAAGTGTAGAAAACCATTCAAATTCCTCTGTGTTATCTTCATCTAGTCATGATAGGACGTCATTGGGCTTCTTCTCTTTTTTCTTAGGCCTAGATGAGGATTCTGGTTTCTGTACTTTGTCGGGTGAGGCGGGTTGTTGTTGGGGCTCAAGGTATTCTTCATCGTCACCACCCGTATACTCAAAGTGATCACCGGTTTTTTGAGTCCAGGGTGGTAACTCGTAATCTCGAGGTTTATCAGATAAGAGCGGGGATGAGATCTTTGTTGAGTGGAGTCCTTTGTGGACGGCGGCATTGAGTCTAATCGAATCAAGATGATTCACCGTACTTCTTTGTGCGTTTAGGCTCCTTATCCTTATCTTGATCTTTGTCTTCATCATCTCTTGAACGCTTAGGCCTTAAAGCCTCTTCTCTGAATGATGAATTGAGTTGGTATTCCAATAATGCTTCAAACAGTTTAGCTTCATGGGAGGCAACGCTTGCGAGAGCGTGTTGACATTCATGCTACCTGGTGGTTTACTAATTCATCATCTGAGAAGATTGTAGTTTCAACTTGATTGATGCTCAAATTCATCGGAGTTGATTTCATGGCTTGCTTGGCTAAGTGTAAGAGATTCGGATAAAGTTGTCTAGAATACATCTCCTTTGTCAGTTTTGGAATGACATCCATTAAGAACTTGTGAGTGTATCCTTTTATCATCTCGCTCGCCCATGCTTCCTGAAGATCATCCTTCATAAGCTTCGACATATTCTTTCAACTTGCATCTTGTCATTCTCATCATGAAGATACGTTATCCGATGTGAGGAAAGTCAACTTTCTGTGGAGAATATCTTTCTTTCTCGACTGCTTGACAAATTTTAACGATTCGATTCTTAGATTGAGAGATCCAAGATGGAGTTGGCTTCTTTACCGATTTGGATGATGATTTGGTTGATTTCTTTGATGGTGGTGGTGAAGAATGAGAAGAACGAATCGATGATGAAGAGACATGAGGAGACTCTGGATCCTTTGGAGGTTCGGAGGTTTTCTCCTCTGATCGGCGGGACTGCTAGCGAAACTTATCATAATCGTGTCATCTCCGGACTTATCTTTTTCTTCATTTTTACGTCTCGATCTTTTCTTTTTCACCCTCATCTTTCTGACTTTTCTTTAACAGGTTCCTCAAATTCATACTCAATAGTTTCTTCCACGGTCTTTTGTTGTTGCTCCAAAGTGGTGGTACGGCATCCCTTATCGGGTTGATTAACCGCATCGGGACCTCGTGAAGGTTGAGCGCACCACTTGACCCTCCTGGGCCACCCATTTGTTCTTTTGCAAATTCTTTTGCCACGTGTTAGAGTCTAAGGAATTTGAACTTCTTCCTGTATGAAGTATCCAATTGCTCTTCATCTTCATCTAAGGTTTCTTCATAAGGCACAAGTACAGGAGTCTTCCCTTTGTCACCTGGTGGACTTGAGGTTTAGATTTCTTTGAAGGAGGTGTTTGGCTGGTGATTCAGAGTAGAAAGTCTCTTCATCTGATTCAAGAGCCTCCGAGTCCTCGCCCATTAGCTTTCTCGCGCAAGGTTCAGGCTTAGATACGGGAATAGGAACAGACTTCCTTGGCGGGAACTGTCCCCTTCGGAGGATTCCTCTTGGGAAACATCCTTTGACTCGGTGCTACTTGCAGACTACCAACACTTCCTCTTCTGGTTTTCCTTATAGGTGTTCCAGAAGACTTTTCATCGAGATGACCAACTTTGCCTTCTTTTACTGCTACTTGATACCTTTTGTATGTTTCAATCTTTTTGATTTCATTAGTCGAGAAGGTGATTAAGCTGACGACGGACCTGTTTCTTTGTGAGACATTCCTTGATTCTCGACCGATAGTGTAGGCTCACGGTCAACATATGATTATCCGGTCATTGAGCCTCACAATGGGATGAAGTCCAAGTGCTCTCTGGATCAACAATTTCGTGTATCCGACATAGGGAATCTTTGAGCCAAGTTTCTTGTGAAATGACATCATGTCTTCCCATAGCAAAGGCTTCAATTTCGATGTCCTTTTGTTGATTAAAGACCAGAAGATTTGTAGTTCCATGAGCTTGGGATGCTCATAACCACTATAACGACCAGAGACCGATTTGGTAATGATGATGTAGAGGGTTCTCCACGGTTGAGGAATGTTCTTAAGCTCCACATGAGAGAGCTTAGTGATTATTCCCCGAAGCTTCATCATAGCCAATATCAATCAGAATTTAACTGCCTCTTCAGAGTGTGTGGCATAGAAGTCGGTTGGCTCGATTTCAGAATTAGAAGAACGACCGTAGATCCGCTTGTGTGATGGTGATTTGTTTGTGATTGAGCGTCACAGCCACCGCGACTTTGACCTTTGATCCTTTGCATTGAATTCCAAAATTGTTGTATGTAGATCTCCGATCGTAGCAGAGTGTGAAGCATGTTTCGTACGGATGATTCCTTAGAATATCCACAGCGATCAAGCAAGAAGATTCTGAGCATATGAGGGTTTCAAAGTCAACTCTGAGATTGTTCTTTACAATCTTTCTTGGATAGCCATTAGGGAAGATAACGGCAATTGTGAGAACCTCGTGTGCATCCACATTCATTTGAGCGACCATGTCGCGATCCAAATAACATTAGCCAAAAGAACCAACATATCGAAAGACATAGTGTTAGTCAACAGAAGGTTTTAATGTCTAATTATTGAATATACTGATGTTAATGATTGTTACAAGTCCTAAGTCACTTGTATGTTCAATAGTCCAATGACGTCGCGTGAATGTTTCAGGAGTTAGTTAACTTTAAGTTTTAAAGTTTATGTTATCACATATAGTTCACAAACATATCAAACGCTTAAGTATATTAGTGACATTTTTGGATTCAGGCGACATGATTCATTTATTTACAAGTTTGCACGCGTAATTAAGGTTTGATCAAGGCTTATGTAGGAATAGTAGCTTATCGTAAACAAGATAAGTATACGCAGTAGATGTGTTTACATGAGGATCGACTTACGCTGTAAAGAAATATTACGCAGAGGAGCGGAGAACCTTATGAGTAAAACTTGCGTAGGCGTATATAGACCTTACGCATAAGGATTACTCGTAAGAGTAAACCTTATGCGTCAGAGGCGGAGGTGATGGGGTGACTAGCAGGTGCTAGGCCCCCCTCAACCATCCAAATAACATTAACTGCATGAAAGCTTTAGTCCAACTCAGAGATAAATTTATCTTTTGGTTAACAAAGGAGTAATAAAGAAAAAACAACCACGCCTAATAAGGACAACGAGAAATCAACTCAGTAGAAATTAAAAATTGCTTATTGATAATGCTTTCATGTTTTGTTTCTTTTACAATCATAGTAATCTTTGACTCTTTGAAAAATGATCACAATTAATCAATAACTGTTTCATGTTATTTTTTCTAATGTTTTGCTATTCAGTTTTTTCTTGTCATTTTCTTTCTTTTTGTTTTACTCCAACTGTTTTGTCAAAGGCCTTATTAGAATTTAAATACTCATGTTGTATATTAGAATGTATCAAAGTAGACAAGCAAATAAACAATTAACAATCAATCTCTTGGTTTACAAAATCCTTAACTTTTAACAGTAGCTTAAAAGTATTTAAAATCTGTAAACCTATGAATTATTCGATAATGAGTAAAGTGGAGAGTGATTACAGAAAAGAAAATCATAGAGAGTGACTTAAGTAAAGAGTAAAGTTCCTTGCTATCGTACGTGTTAAATTCATGTGTAAGTAATGTTATTTATGGGATGTGTTGTTCTAAACTTTACGAATTATCATGCTCTGTTATTAGAGTTCGAAATTTATCGTTGTTATTTCATGTTAGGCTCGGCCCCCTTCAATGTTAAATCCTGGCTCCGCCCCTGTTATGCGTAGAGTCATCAAGCACGCATATCCTTCACAGGATACGCGTAGTCCCATAGTAGACCCTTACGCTGCATAGATTCTGCGCGTAAAATTTCTCTTACGCATAACTTTCTACGCCAAGGTGATCCTTATGCTTAGAGTAACAAACACCTTGATTCGAAGTTTTATGCGTAGTAAGCCTGAAATAAAATCATCATAACATCAATCTTAACACATATATTCAGTTTACAACAAATCATGGCATGAAGACATGTTAAACATTTACGCGTAGAAAGTCATACGCGTAGGTCAAAACCCTAGAGTTTAAGAGTTACGCGTATGATTTCTAACCATAGGATTTGCACCAAACGTTTTCTGGTAGGTCTTAAGTGTTATGAGATTCTAATAACCAAGTTTTAACATCCAATTTGTGGTGAATCAAAAATACCCAAACTCAAGAACATTAAACCCTAATTCCTAATTCTGACTTAATTAGTGTTTCTGGGTTGTTATAGGGCCTGGATAACATTAACTCAACATGATATAAACATCACACAACAATTTACTTAACCAAAACCATTCACATTTTAAAATACCCAAATCGACTTAAGAACCCTAATTTTGAAAAATCATCAATTCGTGTTTCTGGGTGGATTTTGAGGGTAAAAATAGTATCATTGTTGTTTAAGACGCGTTTTGACACATTCTTTTCAACCACAAACACACACCAATGATTGTGTGTTCATACGCTTATGCGTAGAACACATAATCACACATATCTAACGATTTAGCCGTTGGATTTGCATCAAATTCAAAACCTTTGCTTGTATTAACGTTAAGATCATGAAAACACTTACACTTTGATGATCAAAAACACATATTTCTTGAACGAATTTTTGTGGTAGGATTAGTTAGATGAGAGTAATAAATGTGAAGTGAAGGAATTAGGTGGGGTTTTTTATTTAAAATAACTTAAAGCTTTTTTGACAGCTTTGGTCCCTCCACCTTTTCCCTTTTCATCCAAAGCCATTTAACTTCCGTTTTGGTTATCACACAAAGATTTTAAGAAAGAAACTTGACAACACTCCCCCTCGACTTAAGAAAATGATGAAAGGTTATAAATTTTAGTCCGAGGAGTGTCATTGAATCTAAAAGTTTACCACCAATGATTCAAGAAACAACCGAATAGAGATAACATGCAAGTACACGGATGTTTTTAAACAGCTATATATATTTTCTCCCCTCAACACTTGATCGGAAAAATACTGAATTTTGAAAGAATATAGTGTTGACGGAAGAAATGTACTTGCAATGTTGAAAGAAAATAGATAGAAGAATATTTTTGTTGTTTTATCTGATTTTATATTTTGTATTTTGTTTTTTGAAAAATATTTACAAAAGAGATTTTGGTGTTTGTGAGTGTTTTAAGACTGCTTTTAGGAGGTCATCCAATTCCTCTTGAGTCAAACACCTCATACCAATCCGGTGGACCAACTCATTAAACCTAGCGGGAGGCAATTCTTTGGTGAGAAGATCACGCCAATTGGTACGTCAGACCTACAAAATATAATTCAACAAGACTGCTCCACGTGATCCTTGATGAAATGATATCAAGATCGATGTGCTTTGATTTCGAGTGTGAAGGCTTGGCGGTTGCACGAGATCGCAATGGCACTCGATTGTTGTAGTACATCGGGATTACTGTCAAATCGTAACCATAGTCTTTGAGTTGTGTTCTCATCCAAATGACTTGAGCACAACACGCTGATATGGCTACATATTCTCGCCGGTTGAGGACGTGATGTACAATCCTCGCTTCTTCGATTGCCATGACACCGCTTTATCACCAAGAAATTGTAAAGCTCCAAGTACTTTTCCGTGAGTCTAAGCATCCCCGCGTGGTCGGCTGAAAAAGCGATTAGTTCAAAACCGTAATCCTTCTGGATACCGGATCCCCAAGTTAATGGTTCCTTTATGTATCGGAGGATTCTTTTTAGCCTCGAGAGGTGGGTTTCATTGGTCGCGACCGATAACGAGAGCAAAGATATACGGCAAAGACAATATCATGTCTCCGCTAGCTGTTAGATACATGAGAGACCCAATAATACTACGGTATTTTGTAGGGTCCACCAATTTCCCATGTAAATCAGCGCCTAGCTTCTTGGTATGAGCCATTGGTGTGGCATAGGTGTCACTGTTTTGCATTCCAAATTTGTTTAACAATTCAAGGGCATATTTGGATTGACTCAAGAAAATACCACGGGGTGATTGATGAACTTGTTGTCCTAGAAAGAACGTGAGTTCACCCATCATGGACATTTCAAAATTTTTCTTCATTAGTTTTGCAAAAGCGATTGAGTACTTTTTATGTGTTGACCCAAAATGATGTCATCCACATAAATTTGAACAATTAAAATATGTTCCCCGTGATATTGTATGAAAAGAGTTGGGTCGACCGAACCTTTGGTGAAATTATTGGTAATGAGGAAAGATGATAGCTTATCATACCATGCCCGAGGAGCTTGTTTGAGACCGTAGAGAGCTTTCTTCGCTTTTATAGACATGATTAGGGAACTCGGATCAATGAATCCATCCGGTTGGTCGACATAAACCGCTTTTCGTTGTCCATTGAGAAACGGTTTTGACATCCATCCGAAAGACCGCGATGTTCATATGAGCCGCGAAATGCTAGAAAATCGAACACCTCAAGACGAGCAACCGGAGCAAAAGATTCTTCAAAGTCAATACCCTCTTCCTCTCTATAACCCTTAGCCACGGATGCGTGACTTATTTCGATAACGTTTCCTTCAAAGATCCAATTTGTTTTTCCAAATCCATTTAAGACCAATGACGAAGACCCGCTTGGTCTTTCAACCAGCTCCCATACTTCAAGACGCTTAAATTGGTTGAATTCTTCTTGCATGGATTCAATCCAGCTTGTCCTTTGTCATTGCGCCTTTGATGTTTTTAGGTTCGGGATTGGCAGAAAGGAGTGCATAAATGCAATGTTCACCGATCGTGTGAAGACGCTGTCTCAGAACGACCGGTTGATTCGGTTGCCAATAATATTTTCCTGAGGATGGTCTTTTGTCCATCTATGTGTGGAGGGTTGATGTTGGTATACATTGTGCAGATTTTGAGGATTCAAATGGCTTATAGATGATTCCGCGACATCGTGCAAGTAAATCTCATTAGAAACGGGTTAAAGAACGATTTGGATCAAAATCGCGGGGTACTTCATTCGAACATCATCACCGGTTCATCATTGTTGGAAGCGGTTTGTTCAACTGCTGTGTTGGAGTCAACTGGTGGTGCTTCTGCAACCGTAGTTGTTGAAAGTGTGTATCGTATAAGAGTATTATCGTTGACGGCAAATGGAAACAAAGCGGATACACCGAGCACGCTCATCAATATCGCCACCGAACATGGAGCAAATAACCTTTCCATTTGTTGACGAGTAAGTC
Organism: Chrysanthemum makinoi; assembly: GCA_910596185.1. Classification (NCBI taxonomy): domain Eukaryota; kingdom Viridiplantae; phylum Streptophyta; class Magnoliopsida; order Asterales; family Asteraceae; genus Chrysanthemum; species Chrysanthemum makinoi. The sequence continues at coordinate 47,301,915 of OU343221.1, forward strand.
GGGGCTTTGTTCAAATGGATGATGGGGTTTGGGGAAGTTTAAGCCGGTTGTGTCCGGTTCCAAGTCGTTATACTCGTAAGCCATTTCCGTAAGTTCATCAAAATGAGCATGAATCGCTTCCATAACCTCCTTTGTTCGACGATTCCAGATTCGGAAACCTTTAGAATTATCACAATATCCAATAAAGACTCCAATGTCGGCTTTGGCTTTGAGCTTTCCAAAGTCATCACGATCATTATTCTGATAGCAAAGAGATCCAAATACATGAAAGTGTTTGAGATTCGGTTGTGGACAAGCTCAAAAGGTGTTTTGTTGTGGCATTTTGTAATCATAGAACGATTTTGAGTATAGCATGCGAGATACGCCCATAAGTAACGGAAGTTTAGCATTGATTAACATTGTTCTTGCAGCTTCCACTAACGCTCGGTTTCGCCTCTTCAACAACTCCGCTTTGTTCTCGTGTAATGCAATAGATGTCCGATGTCAATTCCCACTTTCTAATAAAATTCACGAAGAGTTTGGTTAACAAATTCGGTGCCTCTCGTCTCTGTTTCGATTTGTCGAACGGTGTTTCAAAGTTGAACTTGTATTTTCGTGAGAAAGGTGATGATCATCTGTGGAGCTTGATCTTTGCTTACAAGAAAGTAGACCCAAGTCCAGCGTGAATAGTCATCAACAATTACTAAGATGTAGCGTTTGCCATTGATCGTTTGCAAGCGCATCGGGCCACACAAATCCATGTGAAGAAGATGAAGCACATGCTGAGAGTCGTGTTCCACCTTTGAAGGAAAATGAGCACGAGTGCTTTTGCCTTGTTCACAAGCTGAGCAAAGGTGATCTTTAGAATGTCGAAATCGTGGGAGTCCTTCAACTAGTTTGTGTCGAACAAGGTTGGTGATGGTTTGAAAGTATAGATGTGAGAGACGACTTGCCATAGCCGGATTTTGTTGATGTTGCCTTTGAAAGTAAGCAGATGGGAGAAGAAGCAACCATGTCTTGCATAGAGATAGTGTAAAGACTTGAATTACGCGAGCCGGACATAAGGTTGTTTCCTTGTAGATCACTTAATGAAACAAGTTTTCTCCCCTGAAAGCAACCTCCAAATCTCCATCACGTAACCGACTCCATCGAAACAGATTGTGACCGAGGCCTTCCACATAATAAACCCCGCTAATTTCGATGTTCCCATTGATATAGTCTCCGTAGCCCATGATAGCCGCTGGGTGATCATTCCCTAACCTCGATGCCAATGAACTTTGCAATAAAGTTTGATAACAGCTTTAAGGTTGCCGTCATGTGTCGGGAACATCCGCTATCAACAATCCAGAGAATGATCTCAGACACCTGCATTACACACGAGGACACAGATGGAATAGAAGTAGATGTGGAACCCAAATGTTAGAGGGTTCGAGCGCTTATAGTAGACATACACATCAATAGCTTTAGGTATCCATTTAAATCCTAGTGTGTTATATATCCATTTCCGCCATCTCCAACTAGTATTTGCTTTAGTCTTAGTGAATGCACTAGGTGGTACTACATTCCTAGGAGGTGAAACCGGAGCTACAGTGGACAAAGCGTGCTTCTTAGAATCTAAAGAAGGCGGTCTACCAAGCAATGCACTTAGAAAGATTAGTGGGCCTAGAGGTTTTCCGGTTCTTAGGATTCCTTAAACGAGAGATGATAGCTTTAGCAACACATTTATCATGACAATAATTCATACTTTTACGACAAATAACACAAGGTGCATCGATCAATATCAAAAGTACTTAACGGTTTAGCATTCGTTACATCACTATTTCTATTACATTTGCTGGACGCAATATCTATAGTGGAGGCAACGTGAGTCTTATTCATAGTCCTAGGGTGTTCTTCTACTTTAGCATTCCTTATTGATCTTTTCTTAGGTCGCAACTTCCTATTCTTCGATGTAGTGCTCCTAGGCCGTGAAGTGCGGACGTTTGGAAAAGACGCAACTATTCCCTGCTTTCAAGAGAAGGAAGCACGCTAGCAACTTGTGATTTGGCAAGTAGTGATTCTAGGTTCATGATTACTAAGTGTTACCGGGCTATTCTCTTAATCACGGATGGCGGAAGTTGTTCATACTTTCCTAACATTTCTCTTAACTTGAGGATAGTGTGAATCGATCTTGATTTTCGACCGAATATTTCCAAAGAAAATGCATAACTTCTTTAGTGTGTGCAAGATAATGATCAAGTTCATTTGATGCTTCATCACGAGTCTTTTGAGTAAATCAAATATGACACCATATTCCTTTTAACTTTTACAAGTTCTTGTTCATATTTTGAGATTTGACACTTAAAAGACACGCTTTGATCATCTAATTGCTCAATTTTAGGATCGAGAAGATTTTGCACGAATCAAGCGATTTTGTGTTGAAAAGCAAGTTGTTGATCGTGAATATCTTTTGACACCAATTAAGACGACGTATTGCATTTGAAAGTTCGCTTGACAATCGTTTGTTTTCAACTTTTAAGGACTCGACCAAGCACATTATCGTTGTTCTCAACATTTACCACATAATCAATAGTATCAACAGAGATATAATCAAATGCATATGACAAAGAATTCAATAACACAACATTATGGACATCAACACGGATGACATCTTCCAAGAGTCGATCAACATCTTTTCTCAACATTTTCTTTTTACGCTTAGTATTAGAAATAGATGTTTCGCTTTCTCTAAAACGACCTTCATCAATCCAAGTTCCTTATGAAAGTCCCTTTCCCAAGACAATGCACAACTTTTCAAATTTTAACATTTGGTAAAAGATTTTTCTGAAAAATGTCTCTTTGTTCTCGCGCCAGAGGCGATTGAAAGTGTTGAACTTTGATTTCATAATGATATTCTATCTCATGTTGTAAAGTTTTGAGGTCAGCCATGAAAAGGTCAAAATATCTAAGAATTTTGCGATTTTCATGTTTTGAGTTTACTTCACTGATGGAAGGTAAAGGACCATAAGTTTGTGCATAATCCGGTTTGGGATTAACATTAGAAGACTCAGACGTTTTTATGATAATCCTTGGTGTGTTAGAAGAATCCGCTGGTGTGACGAAAGTGACCGCTTTTGAATAGTTAAAAGGTTTGTTGTAAACAACATTTTCTATTTTGATCGACTCTCGCCTTCGCGTGATCTAATTCCTCTTGACGATGATATTCAACAACACTCATAACAATGTAATTATCAATTTTATATTCTCGTGACCGAAACTTCGTGATTTGGTTTGAATGCTTTGGTTGAAAGCTTAGGTTTGTAATCAGCCAGATTTGGTCCATATCCATTTGGATTGGGTTTTAAAGTAAACTTTTCAATAGCTGTGACCGACTCGCCATGTTTGTAAACAACAGCTTTAAACTCTTTAAGTTTGTTTTGCAAGCCGATGATTTCTTCAAGATGATCATCTATTCGCTTCGTTGAATGCTTTTTGTATGCAGAGAACTGTTTTTGACAAGTTAACAACTCCTGCCTTAGCTTTTGATTTTCCAAGGTGAGAGCATTAATTTGCTTTTCATGTTCATGTTTCAGTTGTTCTATTTCGCATAACAAAGCATTCTTCGGCGCTAGATCAACGATCTGCTCTCTAAATATTTTTCGCTTTGATGAGATTTGGCAAAGGTCGCTTCAAAACCGCTTTCACGCTTTTCTTGAGTTTTGAAAAAGTTGAGTTGCTTTTGTAAACATTCAAAATCCTTGGTTAACAATGCATTTTTGCATTTCAAGTCCCGATTAATGGCATGACATTTTTCCACTATGGTCTGTTGGTCTTGTATTAAACGAGCAAAATCAGGATGAGGCAAAAGTTCGGCGTGTTCAACGCGAGTCTCAACATGATCATTACTTGAGATCCTCAAGTATAACCACGGAGTCAATTTGATTATCAAGGGAAACCATTTGGTCATCTTGATCGTCAAATATAACTACGGGTCTAGTTGAAAATCGTCGGAATGAGATGTGGACGACTCATTTTGAACATTCCGAGCCTTGCCGGATTCAGATGTTGGCGGAGATATGAGATCAGAGATAAATATGGTTTGTTCGGTACCAGACAAGCCATCAAGCTGTCATACACCGGCCTGTGTCACTCATGTGTAACTCATGCATATTAGCCATCAACATAACAACTGCATTGGCCTGCAAGTCCTCCATATCATCATCCGAAGTCGTGATTTGCCATAAAGCTCGTTTTGTCTCGTGAGAGTTCCACCAGCTTCATCCTTAAGAGCCAAAAGAAGAGCCTCTTTGTGATAAGCACCGCTCTGAGTCCTAGGCTTTGGGCATGCATTAGCCAGATGTACCTTCTCATTGCAGTTGTAACATCGAAGACCATTCAACCATTTGGGCATTCCTTGCTCCACCACTTGAGCTCTATTGTTATTCCTACCCACAAAGATTAAACCTTGACCACGCCCATCCGACGCACCATAACCACGATTCTTAACTTCAACTCATCCATTGTTCACAACAGCTTGATTCCTTGTGTTAGATGAGGAACTAATACGGTTGTTGGATTTGTTGGTATAACGGCTAAAGGCATTAGCAATCATAGCAAATCCTTGTTGCAGTGCTTCGAACGGATCAGATTCCTCATTAGCTTCATTGACAAGTGCTTGAGCATTGTTGTTGTATGGAACCAATTGAGTTTGTTGAGATTGAGACTGTGAAGGATCATGTGGTGTGATTGTAGCTTGATTGGTTGAGTTAGGGTTGAGGAGAATAACTGCTTTGAGCATATAAGGCAAGTTGTTGATTTTCCGGATGTGTCGGTGGAGCAATTTGAGCACGGAGAATCCTTTCCCTATCAACTTCCTTTCATGAGGCTTCAAGTAATCGTACAACAATCCATATGTAGAATGATGCATATTCTTCGCCTGACGGAGAAAAATGACATACTTCTCCCATTCAGGACCAAGACTACTCAAGAACTTAGTATTCACCGCAATTCTTGGCATGATGATGTTGTGTTTATCCAAATCATTGATGATGTCCGAAAAACGATGATGATAAGACTCTAGTGTCTCTCCGTGTTCAATCATGAAGTGTTCATAAGCCAAGTAAATTTTGGATTCCAAATCCTCCGATTGAGTACGATCCTTCCATAAGAAGATGAATATGATCCCACATTTCCTTTGCAGTCTTTTGAGCATCAACACTTCCAAGAATTGGGTTAGGTAATCCTAAGAGGATATATTGCATTGCAAGTTCATCACTTTCATAGTGTAGAAGTTCCTCAGATTCAGTGTCTAAGCAAAAGAGCAATGTTGGATTGTTCATCTCTTGGTGGATTAGCATTTGGATCTCGAGTACAATAATAGTAGGCATCCAAATGGACCTTCCAAGATAACCTTCTTTAAGAACTTTCCATGTGGCTTCTTCAGATCACAAAATCTAAAGAACCTTATCACCCATTGATCGTAGTTTCTTGGAGTGAGCATTGGAGGTCTATCAAGTGATCCAACCTCATGAATTGATTGTTGGCTACTTAAAGCTTCACACATCTTTGCAAACCAAGTGGGTTCCTTCATAGTGTTCCTTGATGGATGTTGATTGAATTCATTTGTGTAGGGTTGAACTTGAAGACTTGGTGGTGGTTGAACCATTTGAAGTTGTGGAATTGCAAAGAAGTTGTGGAGTATGTTGTTGATTAAATTGTTGTTGATAAATTGCTTGTTGTTGATTCCATTGTTGATGTTGTGGAGTTAGTTGTTGATGACGTTGAGAATAAGTCGGGATAAGGCTAAATACAAGTTTTCACACAACCTACCACTTTGTGAATGGCCGTAATCGTAGAAGAAACTTTAAACGCTCGACATCCTAATGCAATGAAGATCTGGGAGTATAGTGTTTCCCTGTCGTTATGTCCCAAATGAAATTTATGCAATGGATCACCAAACGTAAGTGATCGGTAAATTAAAGCGTAAAACTAGATTGAATGATTATAACTAAGGAAAAAGTTTATAAATTACAAGGCTTAAATGCAAATTAAAGAAAATTAAAAGATAAAAAAAATATTAAATAAACGCTATCACTATTTGCAAAATGATGTTTTTTATTTTATGTTTTATAAAATCAATTAAAAACTACGAACGCATAAAATGAAAATGTGAAAATAAAGCAATATAAATCCTAAAAATATGAAAATGATATTTTTACAAACCTAATGATAAAAGAAAATATTTAGAAAAGAAAATTATTTTTATAACTATTTAATTAATTATTATTAATTAAAAACTATTTTTAACTATTAAATAATAGCCTAAAATACAAGAAAATATGGAATAAAGCTAGAAAAATAAAATTATGACTTGGAAAAATCTAAAATAACAAAAGAGAATTTTCAAAACTATTTTTATATTTTTCTGATTATTTTTGTATTTTCTATGAATTAAAAACTATTTAAAACTACTTAAATTGCTAAAAAATACAAATTTAACTGAGAAAAATCTGGAAAAATATTTTTTTGTCTTTTTATATTTATCTTAACTTAAGAAAAATGAAAAATTATTTTTTTGAAACTTTTCTCAATTATTTTTATTAAATGCTAATTAAAAGTGCTAAAAATTGATTTAAATGCGTAAAAATAGCAAATGTGCTTGGAAAAATATGAAAATTTCAGGAAAAGTCTAAAATAATATTTAGAATCTAGGAAAAATATAAAAAAACAGGGGTTGTGTGAAGGATTATGAAACTGATGTGCAAAGTGCTTAAAAATAAGCACTAGAAATAAGCCAACAACCACAAATAAGCACTAAACCGATACGAAGCTATATTATACTACAAGTACCTAAATGCAACTAATCTCAACTATTTTGAACCTCTAAATCACCATGTACACAGATTTGATGAATTGAGTAAATGCTAAAATCAGTTTTGAGGGTACTAAGTTTGGACTTAAGCACAGGCTTCAAAATAAGCTGAAAATGAAAAGCAATTGTTGGATCCTACACTAGACCTGGCCAAGAGTTTGTAAACCAAAAATCAGACCAAGGTGAGCTAAGGTGAGCCCCAGGTGCAAGCCTCGACAGACTGGCACGTGCACACTAACACCTCAAATACCGAAGTTTGTGCAATTGCGGAAAGTGGTGAGACCTTATTGACAAGCAGTTTTGAGCTTATAAAAAAAATTACAAAAATCTACAAAAATGGTAATAAGCAAGGAGACCAGTTGAACTTCTTAAACCTACAATTTCATTTAATTTGGCTTAGAAATGAGCTCATGAAAATTCCCTTCAGTTAGACTCAAAACAGGTTTTACACTTTTGACTTTTGAGCAATTTTTGAGAAATTGACTTTTATGAACTTTGAATCCAATGTAAGGACTGATCTTGGTGTTATATGATGAAATGACACTAAAGCAAGCTATGTCTATGGATTTTGAACACAAAACAAGTGATTGGTTTTCACAAATCACAACAGATAAGGAAATTGAGACAGTTAGATGTAATGTTGACTTTGGTGGTTCACTGTGCACCATTTAAGGACTGCAATGAATCAAATGAAGCTAAACAAGCATGAACCAACAGATCTCAACTCATGAGCACACATCTAGTATAGTTTAAGCAAAGAATTCCAAACACCTTTTTAACAACTGATTTGCAATTTATATGACACAAACTACTTAACTAGCTAATGACTTAGATCAAACTGACTTTAACTACTCTCAATGCAACTTAATAAACAGATTTGCACAGTTTATAACTACAAAAACAGATAATGCAATGAAACTTGCAAATAACTTACAAATTGTCCTTAGCCACAATGGCTTGCAACTGAACTACAATGAACCTCTATCCTATTTTAACCACCCCATTAGATTCTAAACCAACCCAAATCCAAAGATGCTTCACCCATTATCCATTTTCAATTCTGCCCGTTTGACTTTCTTTGACCAAGAACAAATTTTGCTTGAAACTACAATGTAAGCTTATAAAAAGCTCTAAGTAGCTTATAGAAGCTTATTAGAACTTAGAACCGAGCTTTTGAAGCTTAAATGTTGGAAACTTAAACCGAAATATTCAACAGGAACTCAAAAGTATGAATTTGAGATAAACTTTGAAACTGAAGCTTAAAGTAGATTAAATTGATAATTTAACTTGAGTTTGATACAAGACAACAAAATATTACATCTATTACACTTAATTAAAACCTTAGTATTAAAAACGACATTAGTAAAAATTAAAAACTACAAGACTCCTTCTTCTCATCCTTTTGCTCTCTTTATAATCCAAGCTTTTCTCTCATCTCTCACCGGTCCCACTTATATTCTTGACCATTGGATGTCTTAGAGTGATCATGGCCGCTTAATTGGTTTTGGCCAATTTGAGATTATCAACTGGGAGGTTGAGTGAGGGGATAAGAGGTGCATTTAATGCATCTTGGAAGGTAGTTGAGGTGGGGGGAACAAGGAAAGTGGATGATGAGCTGGGGGTGTGGGAGGAAGTGTGTTGCAGAGAAGCAGTTGGGGAGAAGAAGAAAAAGGCGCCAAGTTTGGTTTGACTGGGGTTTAATATTGTAAGGGGGTCCAAATTGCAAAGGGTCACAATGGTTTGGCAGGGGGTCACAAGGGTTTGCTGTGGGGTCAAGGGTTATGACATGGTCCAAAGGTTTAAGGGTTTTAATAAACAAGGACCTTTGTTGTAAATTCTGAAAATCAAGGGACCACTCGCCATATTTGCAAAGTTGCTCCAAGGGACTAAAAGTGACAAGCTCCAATAGTATAAGGACCAAACTTGACATTTTCCAATTTCCAAGGACCATTTTTGCCAATTTTCAAACTTGAAGGACCAATTTTGTAATTTCTCAAAACTTTTGACATTTTTCACCAAAGGACTAATTTTGACAAATTATGATTTTAAAAGGACCTTTGGTGATTTTTCTTTGAAATTATGTGCTCAGGGACTATTTCTGACAATTTTTGAAACTTGGGGAAACCGCCAATTATGCAAACTTAGCTCATTTTTCATCCGATTTTGAACATTTTGCATCCAAACATATAAAATTCAATTTTGGAATATTTTCGTATTTTGATGCAATTCTGGCATTTTAAACGCTTTGCGTCAGATGATTTAACAAAAATGATGAGTATTTACACACTCATCAATAAGTGTAAGGGAAATAGTTAGAGTATGGTGGTTGTGGCATGTTGAAAACTTGTGTTGGTAAAAATGGATCTTTGTAGTCGAATGAACCTTTGTTGATGAAGTATCCTTAGGCGTAGTAATCACAATAACCAAGTAGCACTTAAGCGTAAAAACACCAAAGTTACGCAGTATAAATGAGAGTTACGCTGTAGTTTTAGCTTACGCGTAGGTGGAAAAAGACTAAAGTTTATGCGTAAAACAAAGTAAGTTGGCGCGAAAACTTAGGCGTAGGGTTATCTTATGGCGCGTAAGACCGGGCTTAGGCGTAGGATGAATCTTATGCGTAGGATTTTCTACGCCAGAAGCTTTATGCTATGCGTAAGTTTAGGCTTTATTCAAATGATCTTTACACTATCACGGTGCAAAAGATATTCAAAGTCGACGGTTTTCGTGCTTATCCAAGCAAGAAACCACGAGTAAACCACTCTAAACTCAAGATCAAACCACGGATAAAGTTACGCGTAAGATTAGGGTTTCACTTACGCCAGTAGCTTACTGTAAAATGATTTTGCCCAAAGTTGTTTCTAAACCGGATTTTTGTTATGGAATAGCTTCAATATCACCAAAATAACACAAAAGTGTGAAATTTGATGAATCAAAACGCTAAACGGGTTACTTACGTAGCACGACACCCACCTAACAAAATCACGCTTAAAAACTTAGATCCACGCGTAAAGGTTGAAACTTTTTGCCAAAACAAGTATTTTAACACCTTAAAACGTTGAAAGTACAAGAATCTTGGATTAAAAAGTGTAAAAACGAATTTTAAGCTAACCAAAGTGGTAACCACGCTTACGCGGTGTAAGACCAAAACAAAAAACTTCAAAAAAACAAAAGTGTTAACCCAACTATTTGGCGATTGATACCACCTGTAGGTCACTAGATTTACAACACAAGCTTCAATGAAAGAGATAGAAGCGTGTTGAACACACACAAACACACACACACGCATAAAGTAAAGAAAGGTTAGCGAGAGTGTATGTGAAAGAGTAAATTGAACAACCAACCTTCAAATGAAGGTTTACAAGAGTATTTATAGGAGGGAAGCTAGGGCAACACTCCTAGTCCCTTCCTTTTTCCTATGGGCTTGGGCCTAAGCTCATGGGCCTTCTACATAAGCTTAAGGCTAATAACAAACATAAATGCCATAATTAAGCTAACTATTACATATGAGTAACTAACACTTGAATAAAGGTTTAGGAGTGATTCCAACAATCTCCTTTGGAAGCATTCTTCAAACAATCTGGAAGAAGGAAAATAATTCAAACGCCCATTTTATCAAATCTCAATATTCCACCATTAACAACAACTTATCCTAATATAAATTATCAACCAACAAACACATCAGCGATGCAAATGAAATATCCATGAAGATTTATACAGTGGAGAAAAAAATGCATCAGCTCCCTTCCATAATTCCAGTAGTTAAGTTGACACATAAGTCATTCATTTATGTATGAGAAAAAACTTACTCTGTAGTTCTTCCAGCAAATAAAATAAATCCTCCAATGACGCCACCATCTTTTCTTGCCACACTAACCACAACGCCAAAGTACCTCTCGAAATTTCTTGATTAAATCACAGTGTTTCTCTAAAAGAGACAACCATCTCTCGTTGCATTTTGGCCTGACAAAGGAAGTTTCGTTAAAAACTATCAATCAGCGATATTTTAAGTGAGAAAATCGGCATAAGATGTGAAACATGTGTGCAAACTTGTTGAAAAATCTATTAGTCTACATGGATAAATAACACTACTGTAATATATGATTTGTAACACGAAATATAGGAGCTCGAACATTCTTGCAATTGAAAATTTTAGTAGTACATCAAAAAAATAGAAGCATGTCAGTTCAAAGCTAAATTACCTGGAAATTTCAGCTTCAAAAACAGTAAAAAGAATCTCGACATACTCTAATACCTTACATCTCTCGAAAGCAAGATAATTTAGACCTACATGATACCAAAAAAGTCACCACAAAGTTGAAACATACTGAATCATATCTTTTTAATGGAAAACTCAAATAAAGAAACAAACAAACCTTTCTTCTAACATTTTTAATTCAGTTTGATTTGAATATGTCCATATAACTTTCTTCTAACATTTTTAATTCATAGTTTGTGTGTTATGGATATAAAAAGAATGTTGTGCCCGCTGCGTTGCAGCGGGGTTTTGGTAGTCATTTTTTGTGCAAAGTTTATATTTCTAGTATTCGGATGTCGTATTATACTTTGCTCCAAAAAAAGGTTGTAATCGGTGATATTTAGCAGACGTATCCGACCCCACCAGGCGTTCCTCAAACCAAAAGATGGCACGACAGTGCCTGCAAACCCTGGTGCATGCGCCAAAACGGGCATAATCAGCTAGAGTACCTATGATGTCAAATCACAGACCCTTGTAAACAGAACGTCTTCAAGAAAAACGAAACCTAATTTAAAAAAGGCTGATGTGACAAATACCTTCACGACGCGTCTCACAGATCAGCCGAAGACGCCTTCGCTGAACCAAAATGAGCACCATTGGTGTGGCAGCAATGTGTGTAACTAATTACAACGTATCCCAAAAGTATAGCGACTAATGAAAATGAGCCAATTTTTTAGAAAGCAAGTATAGATGCATAAAAATTAGGTGCAACACCTGCTGTAATTGTAGTTGGCATGACACCTGTACCGGATGATATACGGCACATTGATGGTGAGACACCTGTGGGCCAGAAAGCGAGGGTAAATACAGAAATACACTCAAAGATATATAAGCGCAAAAAGGAATGTGAGCACCCAAATAAGGAAGTAAACATATTGCACCTCAAAAAGACTATGAATGAGGCAGCAAGAAATAATGCATGCAGTACCTCGAGCTCACGAATACGCGGTATTCGAAGGCGAAATCGCAGCGGCTGATGACGATTCACTATTACGCCGATCTGCAACAACATTCAGAAATTATGACAGCAAGGGCCAACTGAATTTGTAACAAAAACACCGAAGTTCACAAAAGAAAGAAGACGGGCGGAAGAATCATATACGGTACTTGTGCTCATTGGATGAAGTAACGTCATGCGACCACCTGATAATGGGTGTAGTATCGCCGAAACGTCTGTGCACCACAGAACGACAATAAATATACGAAAAAAAAACTGTTATAGGAATTTACGTCAAATGGAAAAAGCAAGATGTTAGAAAACATATTGCCTGAAACATTATGCGCCCGCCGTATACCAGAGGACCGACCATGGCGTGGCGGTACCTGGAACCTCTACCTATACATAAAGAAACAAAATAAATATAAGACGGTAGAATTATGAAACAAATAAAGCCGAGAATTGCCATATATATAAGTTTACCATGTCGTGGCTCCTTTGATAGACTTCGTAAAGAAAAGCGCTGCAATTCTACATGAACAGGAACCGGTTCAGCTACACCGCTAGCGAAATCCAACAGTCCAGCACCACTGACATAAGCGTTTGCCATCTAACACCCTTGTTGAACTTTGCCACCTGCAGAAACCATTAGGAAAGTATATGAATAATAAAAACTTTTGAAAAAACATTTGGCATAAAGTAATGGTGCTTCAAACAATACCATATGTGATATGCCTGCCCGCTAAAACCATTGCACCATGGTGTGACTGTTATAACGCGCTTGTTAAAGAAAACTGCTGAACCGGATTCTCAGAAGCAGCGTGTGCCATGATACTTATTAAAAACTTAAAACATCACCTCAAAAGTACCTATAATATCCATGACGGAAGTATTAAAAATATGAGCAAACAATTATACTCTTAGTTCATTTGCATGAATGTTATCAAAAATACGAGCAAACAATTATATGCTTCATAGTATTGTTTGACAAAAGTTATTTTGCACGTAAATAAATGATGGGAACACATAACATAATTTATCATAATAACATGTAGTTTAGTTTATGAAGTTCCAATGTATAAAGAAAGGTAGGGATATTTACACAATCCGGTGTAGGAGACACATTTTCAGTCATCTCCCATCGTTCCAACTTGAGCTTTAAACGTTCTTGCTCACCATCATCATATTAAACGCAAACCTTCGATTATATCAGAGGCACAATCCAGTCCAAGTCCACATCAAAAAGTCGTTCATTGGGGAAGATGAAAGAAGAAGAATTAGGGTTCTGTATGATGAATATATAAAATACCGTATATTGTGAAAATATATTTAATGAAAAGATATGTATAATAAGTTTTAAAAAAGATAACTACTTAATATAATTTTTGTAGATAAATTATAGCCATTTATATATTATAGTATGCAACATAATTATCAAAATAACTTGTTGCTTTGCAGAAACACACAAGTTATTTATACTAATCCTACAAACAACCTAAGTTCGAATCTCACCATGCACATTTTTACTAAAACGAAATTTATAAATAATACATTCAAAAATCCGAAAATTCATACATTAAATCAGAAAATTAAATATTAATAATTAGATGGATAAAAACATTGCTTAGTTGGACAAAAATGCTTATGTGACATGAAATTTGATTATTTGGCATTGATAAAAACATTGCTTAGTTGGACAAAAATGCTTATGTGGCATGAAATTTGATTATTTTGATGGTGGCATCGAGATTGACGCCAAATATCCTCGTTATATATAATATAGATATATATATATATATAAAAGTTTACGTTCAGACGGATGGTGTTATTGAAATTCTTATTCAAAATTCGTCGATACCGAAAACAGTTGAGTCGCCTAACATGGTTGCTCGTTAATGGATATTTGGTAATTGTAAAAGAAAAATAATAAGAATAAGGGTATAATCTTCATTTTGTATATCAATTATAATTATTATACATTTTTTTATTAAATGTATTTAAAATAATCATTTAGATATATTTGATAATTTTAAAACTTTGAAAAAATATATATGCAATTATGAGTTTTGATTAAATATATATGCAATTTATGACTTTGAAAAGATATATATAATTTCCCTTTAAATTAAAAAAGGTGGACTACCATTTTTTTTTTTGTAAAATCACATTTTATTTAGGAAACTTATATATGTAGATGAACCCGACCATGTAAGTTGTAACCTATCACATATTGTGTATGGTCAAAAATGGGTGTTGATTTTGAAGGTCACAATGTATAATGTGGTGTACTGAGATGACTGGAAGGGTTTATTTAAACAACATGGGAGTCAAATAACCTACTTCAGTATCCTATCTCTTCTTTTGATATCTAGTGGTGTCATATTTAACTATTTTGATAACTTAATGAGCAAGAAAATCTAGACAAGATCCCCTTTGATACCCTCATATTCACTACATTTATATTTATATTTGGTACGTATTTGATGTTTGTTATAGTTAGATCTTAAATACTACAGTTGGAGTTTATATTTATAATACTTATAGAGGATAAATCATTTACATACATGCATGTGGACTTTTCTATAATCAAAGTCTGATAGTATATTTATTTTTTGATGTTATTGTATCCGACATTTTATATATTTAGGTGAACTTATTTAATTCGTGTAACATGTATGATCGTGATTTATATTTTAAGAAAAATAACCGTGATGACATATCAGCTCATTTTACCTACCGTCTCAACCCAAACACGATCTTTTAGCTGAAAAACTCGCCACCGAAACCCACCTTGTTCCAACATTAGCCTGGTTAATTATCAAGTTTTGTTCAAATTTTGCGTCAGGTCAAGAATTGGTTTGAGGGTCATGGGGGTTCAAATAACCTACTGCGATACGCTAACCTTTCTCAGTTTTATGCTTTCTTTTTTAAGAATAATTCATGAAACGTAATAGTGGTTGACAGTTGTTAAGTCGACAATCATCAAAATTATATACACGTCATTCAGAAAACGTAACTTACATAAACGGTCCATGTGATTTACCCAATTTACAAATTTGATAATCGTAGCCCTGCTTTTTTAACCCTGTCACATTTTGGTTTCTAATTGTAACACTCGTTGGGGATGAATACTTAAAGTGAAGATACATGCATAACATGTGAGAGTGTCTCTCAATATATTGAATAGTAACGAATACTTAGTTGTTGTTTGTTTTTTTTTTTTTTAAAAGTCTTAACATCTTTTTAATAAACCAAAGCTCAGTTAGAGCTTTTAAGTGTTAAGTGTGTTTGTTTTTTATTTTTCGTTCAGAGACAGACAAAGATAAAAATATTTAAATGGACCAAACAAGGAAGGAGCATCTTAATGCCTCTAGTTGAACTAATTAATTTTTTTTTTAAATAAATAAATAAATTATTTGATTCAGATTCAAACATTTCCGCCTCAGATTCAGATGTGCGAGTCAGATTCAGATTCAGTGCCTCTTGATAAATAAACATCACCATAGAGCATCTACAATGCATCAAGTTTTTAATTGTCTTTAATGCATAACTTTTTTTTTTTTTTTTTTAATCGATTTCTTTGTTTCACAATTAATGCACAACTCATTTAATGAGAATAGCTTCTTGCTTTTTCTATCAACCGTTTGGTGCTTTACAAGTTATTCCCCAAAAAGTCATTTGCAAAGTCTTTACCCCAATGCTTCTAAGGGTGGTGGCAGTCATGATCCCATGCATAACCCATGCCTCACCACCCACCAATAATATCATTCCACCTCATTCATGCCTCTCTCATATCTCACCATACTTTTTAGTGGCAACCATGATCCAATATCTCACATAATTTTATTTTTTTATTTTTTATATTCATAATTATATTGAACAATTTAATAAAAACATAATATTTCATTAATAATAATATAAAGGGTCAATTGCATATATGCCCATTAAAACATGCATATTTGCATATATACCCAAAACATGCTTAACTTGCATTGTACATCATGCATTGAAAACTAGTATTTTGGGGAGAAAACTAGTATTTTGGGGAAATATGCAAGTTTTTAAGTTTTAATGGGTATATATGCAATTCTCCCTAATAAAAATTACATAATACTTTAAAAAAAAAAGGAAATCACTAATCATCGAGAATACATATCTAAAAATTGCAACTCCATCCATATTTCTCCGCGAGCTCACATTTTTTTGTAATAGTGAACTCTAGCATTGTCGGATCGGTTATGTGATCGTGCGGTTGGTTATAGAACTTCATCGCCCGAAACAAAGCCTTTTCTTCAACACTACGGATTTGTGCCGCCAACAACTTTTCGGCCAGTTCATCCTTTGCAAGTTTTTTCTCCACCATCGTCTCCAATAGTTGTGTTTTCCTTGCCGTTTAGGTGTCGAAGCTCGCAGCAACACTACCCTTTGTCGACGACTTCGTGATATGGTCTTCTTGCCTTTTTTTTTCCGTAGGAGTTGTGGTCGCCGCTCAGATCCGAATAACAGCCTCAACATTGTCATTGCTTCCCGTCTCGTAGTAGCTAGATTCCAACGACTTTCTTCGTTTGTCGGAATTAGACGAAGATGCTTGACCCACACATGGTTGTTCCAATCATTTGTCTTCTAGCCTAACAACCTCCCATGCTTCAATATGACTAAAAGTCTGCCCTTTGTTTTCTTATCATAATTGGCCAAGGCATTTTTCATGATGTCAACATCGCTACACCCACTCTCACGAAGACGTTTCTACAATTAATACAAGTATATAAATTAATACAAGCATATAAACTAATACAAGCATATAAATTAATACAAGTATATAGAGTTTAAAAATTACTTGTTGGATGAATAGCCCGTTAAAGACACTCATGGCGGCATTTATATTTTGCCACTTTGTATTCAAGCTATGATGACTTCGAGTAATATCATTCACGTTTTTCTTGAAATGCTCTAGAATTCTTTTCCAAAAACTATCTCTACTTTGTTCATTCCTGGCTTCTTTTAGACATGTGGAGATATGAACCCACGCTTTTGTCAAAGCCACCTCTTCGAACGACGTCCAATTTTTTTTTCCGCTTTAGTGATTGTTTTCTTTTTTGGACATTGTAGTTTTCTTGAACTTCTTGAACATCTTCATCATTTTGAGTTTGGCCTAATACATAGTATAACAAATAATATTATAACAAATAAAATTATAACAAGTAAAGCAAATAATATTATAACAAGTGTAGCAAATAATAATATAACAAATAAATTGTAACAAATACATAAAAAAAAAAGTATACCGATTGGATTTTGTTGTTGCGTTTCGGGAACATAATCAATTTCATCATCCTCGTAATCATATAGCGGTAGTTCTCGTTTGACACTTGGTTCACTGGCCTGAAGGACCTTTCACGGTAGTCATTGAATCCGGTCGAAATCACTTGTCATTGACATCATGTATTGGCTTGATTCATCTGAGGAGGTTGGGATAATAGTGAGCGGTTGAGGACTCATTTGGGGATAGTAGGAGGGGTTGTGATTGAACTTCATGACTAACGAAGTTGTGATCGAGAGCTTCGCCCATTTAATCTTTAGATGAGGTTGAAACACCTTTTGATTTCTTTGCATCCATCTTTTTTAAAAGAATGAGAGTTAGAAGTGGAAGTAGTGAATAAAATGTGATTTGAAAATGGTGATTAAAGTGTATATTTATAAAGGATTTTTTTTTTTTTTTTTTTTTTAATCCTAACGGCTAGAATTAGAGCCGTTCGACGGCTAGTTTTTTCCACAAGTTCTTCATGCCTCGGCGGCAATCCATCCAGAATCCTAGCCAAACCGTGCCATACCGCTACTGTTGCGGCGGAGTTGCCGCTCGGCATCAAGCCAAACCGAAGGCAAACCGCAACCACTGCCACCACCCTAAGTCATATTAATAGCTTTTCCAAATAGTAAAAGTCATATCAGGTAAAACCTAAATACTCATATTTCTCTTTTTTTATTCAGGACAAACCCAAACACCATATTCATTTTTTAGGACCCAAACACACCAGTATCTCTCTTCTTTCTTCAAATGCCCACAAAATCTCACCGCCGCCATGGCAAGTCTCCATCACAAACCACCAGGGCCCGTTGCAGCCTTCTTCATACATGTTTTATGGAGCGGACTGTGGCGTTAGTGGTTCAACCGACAAATGTCAAAGATCCATTGGATGGAAACAAATTTTCTAACAGTTGAGTGACCATGACCCAAGAATTGGATCTAAGATAATATACGTTACAAAACCAACACTTAAGTAATACTTACAGAAAGAGTTATGATCTCATATTTAAGAAAATGACATAATTCAACTAAAGAATAAAGCCCTGTAAACTATATGCAAATATAAGGGTCAAGGTCAAGCATCTGGGAAAACAAAGAGACGGATCACGGTTCGACCATCTGGTTGTCTAAACTCAGCTATGGTTTCCATTAAGGAATGGTCACATGTTATCCACATCATATCGCCATCTTCGTCTTTGTATTTGAGTTTAAAGCTTTCAAGTGGAAACCTTTCTGCAACCAATTCTTTCAACTTTACCAATCCATCAGAAAGCCTGAGCGGAAACTTTACAGTATTCTCTTTGTGGAGTACACTCGTGGCAAGATCATGAGTTCCAGATATGCTAACTACATATGTATACAATGTACAAAATGATGATGAGAATCTCACATAGAAGGCACACATATAGACATGACATGAGATAGCAACATTGACTAGTAGGCGGGTTGGGCAACAGTAGGGGTGTTGCACATAATTCTTTGGACATTATTCTTGCTTAACTAAATGCTCTATAATGTTTATTACGTACATTATAAAATTTAGTTATTACATTAAACATAATATTTTATATAGGTGGTTCTGTTCGGTTTACATAGCCTTTCAAGTGCCAAACATAGAATGAACCACATAACATGGATCGCTAAAATTTCCCAAACTTAAAACAACACACATTAGATAGTTAACCTCATTCCGGTTTGGCTTTGGTGTTTCTGGTTTCAATTCAGTTTTGGATTTGCGGTTCTTTTGAACAGCAACGGGTAACAGGTCATATGGTATATTTTTAGCAAGGGTAAGAAAAATCAGTGTTGGTTGACACAATTAATGTGGTATTTGTGATTTAGAAAACTATTTTTAATTCAATGATAATCTAACTCTAGTAAATTGCTTTAAAATTTTCATTTACTTAAAGACAAATTCTGATGAATTTTGACCCATTCGACCCATTTGACCCGTTCTCTTTTCACTTCAATATTTTATCTCAACATCTAAAAGATAAAATATAACCGAATCGACCCATGTATAGATAAAAGGTAAACATTTTCCACCTCTAGACATTGCTAACAAGCTATAAACTCACCAGGAAAAATATCTGCACGTTTGTCGTTTGTCTTTCTATAACGTTTTCTGTTTTTCTCCAAACCAATTGACTGATCAGTTCTCTTCCTTTTTTTAATCGAGTTACTGGCCTTGTCTTTGTTATTTCTTCTCTTTTTCATGCCTGCCTCAAAACAAGGAACAGCACTCTGCGCTGTTCCTGCAGAAGTAGAATTAGCTGGCTCGTTTTCCATATTATCGCCCACATGCTCCACATAATGAACATGACTCTGATTTTTAAAAGATGCTACATGTTCAGGATTGATTTCTTTCTCAAACAGCTGTCGTTGATTTCTCGTCTCTGGCGGAGATTCAAGTAGCCAACTAAAAGGAAGTTCACCAATAACTTGAAAAGACATCGGATTACCTAATTGCAACAAAGAGGCTTTTTCAACCTGACGTTTCAGTGTTTCCACCAACCTTTGCAGGCCTGCCCCGTCTGCACTATGTGGTGGCAAAACAAACTCTATCACATATTCGACGTCCCTTCCAATACTTTTCAGATAAACAGCCAAACAACTTGTTATCCCGTTCAAACGTGCATGATGAACCAAAGGGTATTCATCTTTATCGAGTTCTGTTACATCTCTACAAAAATATGTAACACGAGATGACAATGATCTTCCAACAATTCCACGAGATTTTTCCAAGTGTGTCTCTTTGCAGGCTTCATGATATCCCCACATGCTCAAGTCTCGAACATAGTGTGGTAGATCATATGTTGACATGCACACTTTGTCTATACACTTGCTGTTATAGCTACTACAACTCCACTCTAATTTTCCAGAATTGGACACAACACCACTGTATACCGCCTTCAAAAAGCAGAAGATTTTATTCAACTCATGCTGCCTTCTTCCATCTGTAATCTGTATCTGAGCCTACGGACAAAAAATTATAAGTAATATACTCAAGCATACATATATATATATAGATATACATAAATGTACAGAACTCACGTAAAAGCTAGGATCTTCAAACACGATTGGAGACTTTAGATTCACTTCCTGCCAAGTGAAATGAAGTGAAATTAACAGGTGAATTAAATCACGGTTAAATCACAAGCATTGCATGCATGTATAAAAGTTATAATACCGTAGTTACCTTGAGTGCTCTGGAGACTTCCTGAACCTCAAAAGCAAAATCAACGTACTTCGATGATGTTACGAGTTCAAGTACGCCTACACAGACCCCACTGTCGGGTTCAAATACAGGCAAATTAATATAACCATGTATATTGCAGGAAGTAGCCCAATCTTTTACATTTTGTCTGGGCGAAAACCTATTCACATCCAAACACCATTCTGGAAACTTTTGGCGATAAACGCGACCAGGCGGACCAAGATTTTCTGTTTGCTCCTCATCAACATCATACATACGCCACTCAGACTCCAGCCTATATGAGTAAAGGACTTCATCAACCGCACCGATACCAAAAGGTTGGTTCAAAGTTGTGAGCAAGCAGCGCTTCCAGAGGGTATCAGGTGACCAAAACTGAACAAGCACATGTGGCTCACGAAACCTTAAATCTGAAAGTGCAGCCACGATCTTTTCCTTTATTGTTTTCGAGTCTATAAGATTTTTTACCACCAACAGCTTAAACTTAGAACTGAAAAGCTTAACAGAAAATAAAGAGAACCATTTGGAGAGGAAGAGTATTAGTTTGTTCTTGACTTTTCTGAAATGATTTACAAGGAACGAAATGTTACATCAATACAAATGGTAATAATGAGATTTTTTTTTTGAAAAGCAATATATGTTACTAGATATAATAGTAAGTTGCTAAAATTACATGGACACGAACATAACAAACCAACAAAATTATATCGATGAACCGAACCTATGACCAACACCTACACTAGGATCCAACACAGATATCATTAGGTGAATACCCGACATACTAAGATACAACTCTCACCTGTCAAACCCACCAAACACAGTAACACTGAGGGCAAACACCCAGTAGAAAGTATGACGACGCGGGTTGAAAAGACCATCACCCAACCAACCACGACCCAAGACCTCACACATGAAATTTGGTCTCCTTTGGCTACATGTTCTTTTAAATACCTTTTCCCCTAGTTTAGTTCTGGATATTTTGTTTGAGGTTATGTTCACAATATCATATATTAATCATTTCCTTGATGTATTCATATTTTAAGTTTTGAGCATGACTTTTTGGTTCACCTACCATTATGTCAAATACCAAAATCCAGCTCAAATTTTATAACCAAAACAATTGTGGAGATACTAAATCAAGACAGTTTGGAATAAACAAAATAGTAAAACCAGTAATTTCATCTACAAATAAGGCAATCCTATAACCAATTAGGGACACCTAACAAGTGACATGTGACTATCATCACTAACATGTGAGAGGCTCAAGTTCAATTTGTGGTAGATGAAAATAACCCTGAAGTGGTTAGTCGAACAAAAACGCCAAAACCATGGTTACCCCAAAAAGCACTCAGAAACACATAAATACCTTAATTAATAACAATTATAACACAAACGTCTTAACAAATCAATAATTCCAAACACCCTTTAGTAAACGACTAAAGGGAGATAATTTGTACATCAGTACAACACCTAAACTGATGCATACATCGCCTAAGTACAACATATTTCAATTATGGCACAACATGATTAAGCACATGTGATGGTGTATGTAGCAAATAATCATAACTATACCAAGACAAATTAAACCAACATGACTAACTGAGATAAGATCTATCAAAAGTCAAAACGTTTCCCAAGCCAGATCAAGTAACAAGTCTTCATACTATATATTAGGGTTTTGGGTTATCACGTAGATATAAATAGAAAGGAACATTTTAACTTAAAATACATGTAAAACGCATCTAAAAGATATAAAGAAATGCTGACTTACAGTTGGGTAGTGGTTCATCATCATCGCCGCCATTATCATCATCATCCCGCTAATATAAACCCTAAGTGATGCAAAGTAACGCCTTTCATTATCATTTGTTCTTCCACCACCGAGGGCTCATATAAGCAAATGCGATTTCTCATTCAAAGCATCCAAAACACGACTGTCTCTTCCATCTCCATTGCCTCCTCCCGTCATGTCCAAAATTACGCTTCTATTCAATTCTAAAGCCTTTAGAGCACTAGCATTGTACCCGGGATTTATGATGATTCTTGATTGTACAAAAGATTGCACTACCAGGCTTCGATGATGATCAAAGGTATGAGGGGTGTATGTTCCAGCCAAGACTTGCCTTTCACATGAGAATAAGAAATAATGAAACACCACGTTAAGTGATACGTAGGGGTAGGGACCGCGAACCACCTCCCGTGTCACACCGAGTATGAAACACGAGGTGTAACGGAAGGGAACATAAGCACAAGATAATAGAACATACCAACATTAAAATTTAAAAGAAAGAGTACACCATTACAATACCAGTTTAGCCGTCATCGGCAAATATATTACAAAGTTTAGTTTCCAAAATATTGAGTTCTATTACATAATGATTTGTAGTGACAAGTGAAAACTTCATTATGCAAGACCTGGTAGAAAAAGCTTACTAACGATCACCTGAAATGCATGAGAGAAAACGGGTCAACTATGAAAATAGTTGGTGAGTAAACACGTTTAACAAAAATAAGAAATCTCAGAAGAAATATTCAAAGCTTTCGTCAACGAAAAAAATAGTCCACAAAGCAAAAGGATTGTGTATCCACTCAGCTCCAAATTCCCTCATACAAAACTTGCAAACTGTGTGTACACAACCCATTGCACAAAAATATATAAAGGCCAAGTAGTCAAGTGTAAGTGGTCATAATAGTTCCCAATATATTACCAAGTATATAATAATTTAGAGATGTTCAACATGGGAGACTTTGCACTGCCCCGAACAGGGAGACTTAAATTGATGCTCCAACATGGGAGACTTTGTAATGCCCGAACAGGGAGACTTTATTGAAAATGCCCGCTCCCATAGGGAGACATTTGCTCCCGACCGGGAGGCTTTAAGTTGATGTTCAACATGGGAGACTTTGTAGTGATGCTCCGAACATGGGAGACTTTATAGTGATGTCTCGAACATGGGAGACTTTAGGACAAGATCATAACACGTACGGTTCAATAAGTTCAAATAAGTCGTATTTCGTATTTAGTTCAAGGATTTGATTCAAGTTCACAAGTTCTAGTCAAAAGAGTTCACAAAGTAAGAATCAATTTAATTCAAGTATAGTTCATGCATTCAGCCCCAAAAATATAGTAAAACGGTAAAAAGAGGATGTGATTACTCACTAGCATAAAATGTTCAATAAGTTCATAAAACATAGATAGTTTAGTTCAAGTATAAATCATGCATTCCACCCCAAAACACTTTAAAGCATTTAAAAGTGTGAGTCCGTAATACCACTTATGAATAGTGCAAGACAAAAGTGGGTACACCGAAATATAGCGTGAATCAAAACCACCTAACTATTATGAATGATATGATATGAAATAAGTCATGGTGTAATGTTATGCACGCATTGATGATATTTATACCATTTGTGAGTTTTGAAAATAATACTTATCGTCGAAAAATACTCTTTTGACGTCTTGACCCTTCAAAAATGACTTTACAAGTTTTTACGTCAAAATGTCATCCTACAATGGTTTCGTAATGATTTATTATGAAATTATCACTTTTCGTCGTAAAATAATAGTTACGGCAATTTTATGAAAACGTGCATATCTTTGTCGTTTCAAATCCGTTTTCTACGTATAATACGTCCTTAGCTTCGGATCAAAGTATACTAATATATTTTTGACAAGTCGAAATAATTTGTGAAGCTTAAGACTCGTTTTTGACCCGGACAATTTAAAAATAGGTTGCTGAATTTTCTGAAAAATATATTTTTCGTCGCCAAACTTGTAAAATCCATAACTTCTTCGTTATAACTCCGTTTTAATCCGTTCAAGCGGCCACGGATTCGTTTTAAAGTATATTTTCTAATTATCAAGGCCAAAATGTCGTGCCTACTGTCGGATTTTCCAGAAAATCAAAACAAGGACAGATTACTTATAAATACTTATCGAAAATAGTTTTTATCGGACAAAACCTATTCTAATCCCTTCAAATCAACTCCAAAACTAATCTAATCCTACCATACACCTTCTTAGGGTGTCATGGGTTCCTAGACATCATCAAGACCAAAGTATACCAAGGGGATATTTATAGGATGACTTTATATATATAAAACTCTAAAAATCAAGGTAAAAATGATATAAATATACACAAGTCTTGCATACTTGCTAAAAATTGATGAAACACATATGAAATGAAAGTGAAAGATGTAAATGAAAATGAAATGCTTACTAGATAATATGATGAGGTGATTAGAACCAAGGATTAACTTAAACACTCTTGGTTTTTATTTCAAAACCTTATAAAGAGTGTGATCTAGATTGTAATTATCTTGAGCTTGAGAAAAATTTATGATCCCTTGTGAAGGCCTTGTAGAACCGGTTATGATGGAGAAGAATAAGAGAGAAAAAGTTTTTGCTTGCTAGGTGAATTATGAGACAAGATGAATGAATAAGTGTATCAAATAAGACTTTTATGAAAGTGTGTAAACATTTACAATCAAGAGCCATACCATTTAATGCCACCCCCATAGGCGGATTTGGGGCCAATGTTTCACAATATATTATTTATTTTTTTCTTTAAATGGTATTATGTATAAAATGTGTTGAAAAGTGTAAGTGAAATGTAGTTTAAATGGAACTTGTAAGGTTTAATGGTAACTTTTATGTAAAAGAGATTTTTTTTTATAGATCAAAGTGGAATGTAATGAGATCATAAAAATTGTAAAAATACATTCCTTGTAAAATTTGAGTGATATAATAATTATCGTATAGTTTTTAAGAAAAACGTCGTAATAATATAACTTTAACGATTTATATACCAATTAAATTTAAAACACTAGGTAAAGTCAAAATATAGTTTTTATAAACTAAATGTAAGTTTAAAAATATGCGGGATCATTTTTTGAAAGTAATGGATTATATGCTCAAAATAATAACTCACGCGATAACGCTATTAAATATAAAAATTACGCATTAAATGTGAAATGAAATGCCATGAATGAACTAATATGATGCATATATATAATTTAAGAAATGACCGGAATATGAGAATTGTGACATTCTTCCCATGTCACCGAATCACGTCCTCGCGGATTCGATTAACGATACTATGGTCCAACCTCGACAAGAGTTCAAAAAGTTCATGCTCGTACAACGTCTAAATGATCATATCAATGCCCATGCGTAAAGTTCCCATATAACTAAGTACGCACTGCGTGATTAGATTTAATAGGGTAAACTTACCCAATATCGAACGTAGCTCTCAAAAGACCTTTAGGTTGTCGATTATAACCTAATCTCACAACTCATCAAACAAGAACTGTCATGAGATTAAACTAAACCGACTGGAGTAAACTTGTTCTTAGCTTGATTTTCGAATCATCAAACAAGAACTCTACTAGATCAAGCTAGGAAACAAGTTGTTAGAAAGGTAGGATTCCACATCCTTGAATGAAGTCTTTTGAAAGATTCGTTCGATATTCGATTTGCTTACACAATCAAATCCAATCAACAAAATATATAACAACTAAGGTCGATATCAATAAGTCTCAAATTAATCAATGCGCGGAACGCTGTAAGGATTGGAAGGAAGTTATGCTCAAAATCATGTCGCATCAAATAAGGTAGTTGTTCAAAGGAATGTACCCGCTAAGCGCTATGGGCTTCCTCGGTACCCAAATAGAATGCTCTTCACCACGGGAGGAATTTCAATGTTCTCGATTGTGGCCTTCTATTGCCAACGCCAGTTTGGACGACACCTCCTTGATTGGGAGTTCTTCTTTGGAGGTATTGCGAAGGTGATCTAGACTTCCACACTCGTGAACATGCTTCTTCCGTCCTCGATTCCCGCCTCAAGCTGTTACTCTCGCTGCCGGTGCCGCCCCGCTCGGCCCAATATTTGTCGCAGACCTTCCTGCTAGTCTCCCCGAAAGTGATAATTAATGGAGTACACAAAGGATGTGGACCCGTATATCTTTGGCGCTCGGGTGACGCCTACAGTTCTCGGTTATTTCCGCTTTGCTTACGATTCTGGTCTCGGGTTTCCCCCGGGCGACCTCCTCGCCGCTTTCGGCCCATCACGTTGCTTTGTTAGTTCTCCTCCGCACTTATCATTTGTCAAGTTTATTGCACGCCATACCACGCCCACGCTGATGTTTGGATTGCCATTGTTGTTCTGCTGTCGCTTGTTGTTACCTCCCCGAGCGCAGGCTTTTGCAAACATGATCTTACGTAGGACCAAAACATCGTTGAGTAAATCCATACATTCTAACGAAGTCGATGAGGTGCAGTATCCGTGGTAATGTGTTATAGTGATCAAACATGACAGAACGTAGAGACATGCTATGTCTAACAAGTCGAAAGATGAAAGAGAGGTATAAATAAGATACGGTAATGTAGACGTGCGGAACGTAAAAAACATGCCATGCATGTACCAATCGACCAATGCAACTTCGTGTGACCGACTCTAAAGACTCACTAAACATGATTTAAAACTAATACTTCTTATCATTAGATAGTTCTTCATAAATTGTAGACATAGTTGACAAAGCTATGTATAATTTATGAGTAACAATGCAACGATAGACTAGTTGACTAATGGTGTTCAATGTTTAATAAAATAATATACAAAAAAATTATTCCTAAGTTATAGCCATGGATTTTTTATTTTGAAAATCGGCATTCTCTATAACCTTTTGGCTCGTACCAATTGCCACACCCTCGCCGAGGCGAAAACACGAGGTGTAACGGAAGGGAACATAAGCACAAGATAATAGAACATACCAACATTAAAATTTAAAAGAAAGAGTACACCATTACAATACCGCTTAGCCACATCTAAGAAATAATATATTACAAAGTTTACTCCAAAATATTGAGTTCTATTACATAATGATTTGTAGTGACAAGTGAAAACTTCATTATGCAAGACCTGGTAGAAAAAGCTTACTAACGATCACCCGAAATGCATGAGAGAAAAACGGGTCAACTATGAAAATAGTTGGTGAGTAAACATCGCTAGCAAAATAAGAAA